>CAXKWD010000003.1:98116018-99316018 GCA_964059195.1 Ectobius pallidus | reverse complement strand
TATTTTTCCGTTTCCTGCCCGGCATCAGTTAACCGATATGGTCCAAAAACAATAGGCTTCGTCCCATGCGCGTTACAAATGGCATACCAAGTTTTATGAAAATCCGATAAAGTTTGAGTTTTCCCGCTTACAGACAGTCAGACAGTCCTGTCTACCAGACAATCTCATAAAGTACCGGTACCATTCTGGCACTTAATGATTATGTAATATCATTACATAATCTTTTTGTTGCATACATTATAAAGGGCGAGTTGGGTAGTGAATTTAATATTTGACGGAGGCCCGGGAAAAATTTTCCGTGGGGCCCTTGCTTTCTTTCCACGGCCCTGTATTCTAATCTCTGCTATGCTATATTAGTGAAATTACAAAACTGATAAAAATCCTCTTGGCAGTTCCCATGATTACATCAGATTCGGAAAGACTAAATACGCTTTCAGTGGAGAAAATTTTTCTCAGTTGTCATCCAGAGATGAAGGAGAAATTTATTGATATTTTCGCGCAAATTGAAACAAGAATACATTTGATTTTTAAATTAATAGATCAAGCTTGAATTGTAACGATTTAGGTTAAAGTAAGTAAAAAATATTTGATTTTGATCTTTTAGGATCTCATCAAGTTTATGAATAAATTGTCTTTTTATGCATGTTTGTTTTCTTTTACACTAATTTAAAACAAATTCTGGAGCAGCACCCCCACTAATTTTAGCTACGAGCCGCCACTGCCTACCTGACTATCTCGACATTCTTTTTCCCGCCGATTTCATTTTGGGCCCGCCATATCGCGGGGCCTTCAGTTCGCCTCTGCGCATGTGTCGGGCGTGTTATCTGTGTCTGAATACTGCTGGAACAAACTTAGTTGTAAGTCTGTAACTATTGTATACGCAAACTGATAAGGTGGTCACAGTATCTGTATGGAAATAACGTTGTCTCCGTCATATCGGAAAAACAAAACAAATCGTATTTCAGTTACTTCCAGTTGCTCAACAGCTGCCGGTGTGGGAACTTCTATTCTGTCGCGACGTGCAGCATCATGGTAAGTTACTATATTACGGATTTTTATTGTAGGCCTACATGTAAAAAATCATTTGAAATGTTTTTGCGGAGCTATTTTCTTATTTTGCTTTTTTTTTAATCTGTAAAACTGTACCGGTATTGCAAGGAATTTCCTTAACTAATCCACAGGGGCAGTATCAAAATCAGTTGTGCCAAATACCGGTACATTATGAACCATTGACTGATGGGAACAAAAAGCCGTCGTGGGCATTGTTTTTCGCATATCGTTAAGGTCAAAATGTACCGATAAACAGTATCTGAAAAGTTATTGTGTGGGCATAGGCGTAGCGAGGGGGGGTTTGAACCCCCCCATTGATTAATTAAGTCTGCCCATAAATTGCTTAATACAAGTATAAAGCGTGGGAAGCTTAAAACTCATTATTTTGCGTCTTAATTTTTAAAATTTTCCGGGGAAGGACCCCCGGAAGCTTAAAACTTGTTATTTTGCATCTTAATTTTTAAAATTTTCCGTGGGAGAACCCCCGGAAGCTTAAAACTCGTTATTTTGCATCTTAATTTTTAAAATTTTCCGGGGGAGGGCCCCCGGACCCCCCTCTCCTTCCATACTCGCCAGACCCCGCGGATGTTATAACCCCCCCCCCATATGGTCGGCCTGGTTACGCCTATGTGTGTGGGTGTTTGTGTGAGTAGCTTATGTATGTGAGTTTGTTCTGTATACAAAGCTACATGCTTTTGCCGATGTGTACGAATAGGGGCTTCTTCAACACATTATGCTTTTTTTTTTTTTTTTTTAATATAAAATTTGAAGACTGGCCTTCATCGACCAGGAAAAAATACAAGCAACATTAAAATTCACCCCCACGTTTTATGATCTCCATTCAGATCTACATTTATTGACCATTTGACCAATTTTACATGTAGGCCTAGACCTTATACAGTAGGAGCAGAACTGTAGGTAACAATAATATTCGAAGCATTTACCCCTTATTTTAACCCCTATTATGTGTAAGTCTATAATACAAAAATACAAGCAACATTAAAATTCACCCCCTCCCCATTTTGTGATCTCCATTCAGATCTACATTTATTGACAATTTTACATGCAGACCTTATACAGTAGGAGCAGAACTGTTGATAACAATGATATTCGAAGAATTTACCCCTTATTTTAACCCCTATTATATGTAAGTCTATATTCTTTTATATTATGAAATAAAATTTACATACCCACTAGAACTAAGACAAAGTTTAGGCAATTGAAATTCGAACAAACCACCTGTTATCTATTTTCAACCCCTGTACAATTCTACACGCAATGTTGACACAACTAGGCAGGAGAAGTTCTAGACATTATTAATATTCGAACCATCCCTTAAATGTTTCCACTCCTATTATACTCGTATTAAGATCTGTATCCCATTCTTTCTACATTTGACCAGTTGTTACCACATTTTACACAAAGCAGGAGAAAATTCTACCCTACATTAAGATCCAAACAAACCACCCCTTAGCTGTTTTAACCCTTTGTTGTTATTTCTGCTCATATTTTCGTTAATTGTTATCCATTTTTACGAAGTTATATATTCAAATCCTCTAGAACCAGGAAAAAGTTATGGCATTATTAACATTCTACCAAATAAACTCTTCTTGTAATACTACTACTATATCAGGGGGGGCTAAGACGCAGAATGCGTCATTGAAATTTCTGGGGGGGGGGGCAAAATATTATCATTTGTGAATTTTCTGGGGGGGGGGGGTTGAAAATTGTTGCAAAATTAGAGTTTTATATGTTAAAAATAAGAACAGTCAAGCTCTATAACTGCAAAATGTCTCTTCTAATTCTTTATAAAGATAAAGATGAAGAATTTCGACAACCATGGGCGCCCATACCCGGGGGCGCAAGGAAAAAAATGTATATTAATAATTATTATAGTCAGGTGTTTTTCTTTTAAGACAATTATTTGAATTGCAGAAGTTTTACCAAATCGACAACATGGAAGCAGAATCCACAGTGGATTAGGAAAGGGGGTTTCAGGGGATTTGGACCCCCAAAAGTTAAAACCTAAAATTCTATATTTGTATTAAAAAAAAATATTTATTTAATTAAACAAGATTTGTTGGTGTGTCAAATATGATATAGCAGTTACTTTCTTTTCATAACATAGGCCTATTATGTCCACTGTTCCATGTCTTAATTCAACTTTTCTTATAAATAGTAATAAGTATTATAACTTAGGTAACAATTTCTTGTTTAAGTTGCCATGTCTTAGAGTACCGGTATAGTAAACAAATTTGCTAACTAGTTTTCAGTGCTAAAATAGCATAAAATGTGATTTTCATTAGTTCAACATTTAAAAATTTCCCGGGGGTGGACACCCGACTTAGGTAACATTTTCTTGTTTACATTGGCATGTCTTAGAGTATGGTAAACAAATTTCCTAACTATTTTGTTAGTGCTAAAATGGCGTAAAATGTGATTTTCATTAGTTCAATATTTTAAAATTTCCCGGGGGTGGACATCCGACTTAGGTAACATTTTCTTGTTTACATTGGCATGTCTTAGAGTATGGTAAACAAATTTCCTAACTAGTTTTTGAGTGCTAAAATAGCATAAAATGTGATTTTCATTAGTTCAGTACTTAAAAATTTTCCGGGGGTGGACCCCCACTTTGGTAATGATTTCTTATGTACATTGGCATGTCTTAGAGTATGGTAAACAAATTTCATAACTAGTTTTTCAGTGCTAAAATAGCGTAAAATGTGATTTTCATTGCTTCAATATTTTAAAATTTCCCAGAGGTGGACATCCGACTTAGGTAACATTTTCTTGTTTACATTGGCATGTCTTAGAGTATGGTAAACAAATTTCCTAACTAGTTTTTGAGTGCTAAATTCAGTACTTAAAAATTTTCCTTGGGTGGACCCCCCACTTAGGTAATGATTTCTTATTTACATTGGCATGTCTTCGAGTATGGTAAACAAATTTCCTACCTAGTTTTTCTGTGCTAAAATAGCGTAAAATGTGATTTTCATTAGTTTAATATTTAAAAATTTTCTGGGGATGGACCCCCGACCCCTTTTTTGGGGGTATTCCCCCCCCCCCCAGGCACTTCCGACCCTCCCCACAATTATTTTCTGGCTACGTCATTGTTGCACTTATTATAATTATTAATATGATGTTACAAAGTGGCCCAAGAAGTTAAAGCGACTAAAAATAAATTCCTTAAAAAATTGCCCCCCGTAGAAAATATCATATGGGCGCCCTTGTTGACAGCCAATTGGGTTGGGGGTGAGCAATGAAGTTTGGGGGGGTGAGTCATGACGTTTGGGGGGGGGTGGGAACCCCAGACTATATGCTCAAGTTTTCATTACAAGGAATAAATAAATATTTTTACAAATGTCATTCTTTGTCAAGAAAGAGCATGTCTTTTCAGTAATTTTCAATATCAGATACCTCAAAAACTTCATGCCCACATGCTGAAAATTGAGGTTTTCTGACTTTAGATTAGATTAATGAGGGTTTGTGTAAAGGTCATTCTCCAAAAAAGGGCAGATTTCAATGTTGGAATTTTTTTAAATTTTTTTTATTTTGGACCATGTAAATATTTTTTTGATGTAATGTTTCTTTCTTCCGAGTACTACCGAGGTGCTAGTCCTACTTACCGAGTGGTATTTTAGAAGTTATGTGAGAATTAGATTAAATTTACTGTATTAAATGTTATCTGAAAAAGAACAATATCTAATATCTATTACCATACAAATGGATTAACACAGAACTTTTTACTTATTTTTATCTATGTTAAAATGCCTAGAATCACCTCCAAATCAAAACATGATATATTGTCATAAACTATTAGGCTATACCAGAAACTTATCTTCTTTAAACAAAAATAATAAATGCAGACAGTTAAATATGTCATCAATTACAACATTAATTACACCTCCAATAACGGAGGTGAGATTTTTCTCTAATTTGTCAAACAGCTTATGATAAGAAAACTGCCAAAAGTTAGAGTCCAAGGAAGATAGACAGCACCATCCCTGTGGAAAAAATTGAACTTTTTTATTGTTTTCACGGAGGTGAGGTCTCACTTGGGGGCAGGCATGTTTAGTGCAAAAAATTGTCTTTACAAAATGATATATTTGCTTTTCAGTTATTAATTACTTATTTTTTGAGCTGTTTGTTCTTGTTATAACACAAATGGAATACAAATTAACGTCTGTTGAATTATGAAAAAATGAAAATTACAAGTCAGTCATGGGGACATGACACGGAGGTGAAATCTCACATACTGTGCCCTAAAATGCAGAAAATTGTAACTTTTGTTTAACAAGTGGACTATGGGATCAAGACCTTATTTCAATATAACTTATCATAATAATTCATAAGTACTTATTTTACACCAGAAAATCAATTGTCACATGAATCTGCCCTTTTCTGGAGAATAACCCATAAGCCTTTCGGTTTCTCGACACTGCGACCTTAATAGATCTATTGTGAATACCCTACTCTAGCAGTCCTCTAGATCCGCAGGTCGCGGGATCAAACCCGGACGCGGTCGATGGATTTTTCAGGACGTAAAAATCCTGAGCACGGAGTCCTCCGGGAGGGACTTTAAGCTGGGGGTCCCGTGTCATAGATTTACGGCACGTAAAAGAACTCCAAGCCTAAATTAGATCCTCTGGACAAAATTTCTCGGCCCTTTCACGTCCTCGAAATACTTAGTTTCCAGAGGGGGGTTGCGAGGCGATGGGCTTACCACCTGTCCCTCTACCCTCTCTCGGAAAATAAGCATATCAAAATTAGTATAGGTAATGAAACCTCCATTGGAGGCCCCTTCGCCCCACCTGGGGATCATAGGGTACCAGATACAGATAGAGATACTCTAGCAGTCCCACTTTAATTTAATGCTTTTAATGTAGCCTATAATTTTTCTGGGTGATGTTGAGCCAATCTGTTTTGAAGTTGGAAAAGCAAATTCCAGATGCCTTATTCTTTGTTGGTCAATTGCTTCGCATTCGCAAAGTATGTGCCCTGCTGTTTCTTTTTCCCCTCAGCAGAATCTACATGTATTCACCTCAGCCTTGCCCATCTTATAAAGATGATCTTTGAGAGGGCAGTGTTTAGTAAGGAGGCCATTCATTATTCTCAACTCCTGTTTGCTGAGTGTGAGGATCTTTTTGATCCTTTTGCTGACAGTTCAATGAACTGTTTTGCATGATTTAACTTTGGAACATGTTTCTAGATAGAACAACCTTGGGAAGATAACCTACTTTAATCAATTTTAAATCCTTGAATTATGCTGTGTTGAACCCACACAGCACACTACGTATAATAATATACGTATATACGTAGATTATTCGTATATTATACGTAGTGTGCTGTGTGGGAAGGGTAAGAGTTATGGCAATCCACTTTTTATGAAAGGGTCATACACTATGGCTGAGGAATAAAAAATTGTAGAAAAGAATAATTAATTATGAAAAACAGATTTTACCTAGCTGAAATGACTTTTGTGATTTTACTTATGAAATTAGCATTTTTCTGTGACTTAATTTTACCCCCAAATAATTCATAACATCCTGATGTTTAGGAAGATGTACCTTAACCTTGAAATATATTTTGTTTTATAGCTTATTAACAAAAACAAACACCTCTCCTTATAATTAACTACATTTATTATAACGACAGTAAAACTTGCCTTAAATGGAAATCAGGAGCAGCACCAGGGGGAGGGCTGGGTTGACCGCTGGCCCATCCTCGCTTTATACAAAATTGATGTTGTAAAGAATACAGAATAAAATTACAAAAAGAAACTGAAAAATAATTACGGTAACAAGATTGAAGTAATTTCTTGTAACTTGTGTAAAAAATGTGTGATCTGTGTACTTTCCAAAAGTTATCGCAATAAAGCTATCTGATATTTCTGGATGAGAAACTGGTGTCCAGTTCCACCAAAGCTTCACATTCAGAAATTTGAAGGGGGGGAATATTTGCTGGGAAGAACTGAATCCAATTAATCCCAGAGACTAGAGCTTTGTAAATGTTTTTAAATTGCTTATCTAACCATATTACAATTCAAAATGTTTAACATAGGCCTATGTTAGGGAGACATAAAGTTAATTAAATCATTTATAAATTTAGAGACATAAATTTGATTACAAATTTGTATTCTCATGGCTGGCCCACCAGGAGAAAAAAATTCTAGCAAACAGAAATTTGTCCTAAATGGAAACATTTTCTGGTCCTATGAATTTGGGGGAAAACAAAATCTCTGGATTAAACTGAAACTGCTTCTATTCAGAAAATTTCCAGTCTTCCACAGTGCATCATTTAGAGAAAATTTAGGCATTCTATACAGTGTACAGTATTACTATCCCAATACAGTTTTGTTAATAAGGATTATGGCTGTCTTTTCCCAAGAGAGAGCTATGGCTGTCTCTTTCCAAGAGGATTTTTAATCATCTCTCTAATTTTCAATTTATGTGATTTTTCTCCGCCTTCTCAATTGTTATGCATATATACAATTTATTTTGTTTTAAAAACTGTAAGATAATGTATACATGAAATTGTCTTTAACAGACTGATCTTGGTAGACAGTATCTTCTGGTAACTTCGGACAGGGCCGCTATAATTATTATTATTATTATTATCATTATTATTTTCTCTCTCTTTGTTCTCTTATTTTAAGGAGGGTTGAAATGTTAAGTCAGGCTATTTACGTTCTCCTCTTAGCCTTTGTTACAATAATTCCTACTGTAGGTACATACGGTATTCTGTGTTATCTGTATTCTCATTTCATGCTAAAAGCTTGCCAAACACCTTTGGAATTCGAGCTTTACCTGAAGTGTCAAAATAAATTCTGATTCTTCTATAGAATAACTAACAAAACACCAATCCCTCTTAGAATTCTTATTTTTGTAGGACCTGTCAATCTTCTTTGGAATCCAACTTCTAATGGTATATCTATATCTGTCTCGAAAGCATCACTTTGCGTCGGCCTGGGTGATGCAGTCAGTACATCGCTGGCTTTCTGTGTCCAAGATTGTGGGTTCGATCCCAGCCCAGGTCGATGGCATTTATGTGTGCATAAATGTGACAGGCCCATGTCAGTAGATTTACTGGCATGTAAAAGAACTCCTGTAAGACAAAACTCTGGCACACCGGCGACAGTCATTAAATAATCATACACCAACCAACCAGCATCACTTTGCAATTGCTGCAGCAGGGGTGAAGCAAAGTCAGATCTTGCTTTATGGGATTTGCTGCATGGACTGTCATGGCGTTTCTTTTTTACACACTAGTTTGCTACAGCAAAATTAAAGCGCTTTAAGGGTTCACTTTAAAAAAGAATGCAAGGACTTCCTGACCCCAAACTTGCATTTTCGACTGCCCTCATGTCCCAAAGACAATAGTTATGCTTGTTCTTTACATGAGAGTTAAAGTTATTCAGTGAGCAAGATAAACTTTACAGTTAAGCAGATTACAAAGATGTTCAATCTCTGTAACAATGAGATGTTTGCATGGACTTAATTGCAGTCTAAATAAAAGGTAACTGTGTTTTTAAGTTATGATATTTATGTGCATGTCCAAGATTTAAACCTTCGTCAAATGTGCATTAATTTATTATCCCTCTTAACTATTTTCTTTTGTTTTGTTTTAGAAGTCTAATTTTCGAGGCCTTATGGCTCCTATCCTGACACCATTTGCAAATGATGGGTATGTACTGGGCTGTTGGCATTTCACAATTATGTATTTTGTCAATTTTATTATATTAAAATGTTGTTCACTATGTTGTAAGATCAGGGTGGCCAGACGTCCGGCTTTTGGCCGGACTGTAAGGTTTTTTGCTAAGCAGTCCTCCATCTGGCACGGCTTTATGCCAGACGTTGATTTGTCTCCCTTTTCGAGACTCTGATGGATCGGTAAAGCATATTAATAAAATTTGTATTTTCCCGTATGTTCCTGCCAATCCTAAGGTTGGCATGCTTGTCGATACTATCATTTGTTTAGTTGGTTGCATACGGCTTAATACAGTTATGATGCCATCCTACCAATATAAAATTGGTCATCATGAATCCAGACTTTGTACTTGTGGGGAAAGAGGAGACACTAAACACCTGCTTCTCGAATGTCCTCTTTTTCAGAAAGATTGTTTATACGATCAGAAGAAATACGGACCAATTGACATGAACTACATTATTTTAAATTCAAATGTAAAGAAACTGAAAGCTATTAACAGATTTGTCAAAGGTTGTTAAATGAAGTTATGGAATAGTTAAGAAGATTTTTGCTTCCATACAATAAATTTGAACTATGTACATTACAAGGAGCTAGAAGAGATGTTGAACATCCCTCGGGTGAGGACATCTGTAAATAAAAGAAGAAGAAGAAGAAGTAGCAGAATCTGAATCTATTGTTAAGGATGGCATGCTTGTCCATATGATGATAGCGTACTATGATTTATTTTATACGTATAAATGCAGTTATTAAAATTAGTCAGGGTTATACCATGTAATATGTGCTGTACAGCCGTCCATGCCCGAAGTTTTATACTATGCTAGATTACCGAAGAAATGTGTCCTCCTTTCTGACATTTTAGAAATGGCCACCCTATGTAAGATGGTTGTATAAAACAGTCCTTACATTTTCTCTATATCCTCAAAATCTTTAAAAAAATATATATATATATAAATTATTTCTGTTAGTTATGAAGCCCCAAGTAACTTAGAAGATGATACTGGGTACATAAGTACAAGCCGATCAGAAATTTATTTATGTCATTAAGGTGCTAGTTATACAGAGTTAAAAATTCATATGCAGACTATAATAAACAATATCCCATAATGTAATTAATACTGCCCGTCTGTTGAGAAGTTGAAAATTACTTCAAAATTATTGGGCCGGAAATCATTTTAATTAATCAATTAACTAAGAATACTAAATCATTAAAATATCTCAGTAAATTAAATTTTCATCTCTGCTTTAGTGAGAAGATTCTGCCAGCTGCTCAGCATGCTGATCGTTGTTCACAGCTTTCAACTGATGGATCATTTTTCTAAGAAGTAAATCTTACTGATTTTCTCCTCTTATGACTTACATCCATGCTCACCACATGACTGCCACTGTGCTGAGAGAAGTAGAGTTCTCTCTGTTAGGCTCTCCATTCTATGGACTACAATATAAATTGCTCTATTAAGCATATTCCTAAGAAGACGAACAGCTAATTCTGGAGGACTTTCTATTTCCTTGTCTTCATTTGTAGTTGGGGCGGATGGACAACTGACCCTTTCAAAATTCATTTGTATTTATCTCTATGTGCAATATTTATTTTAAAAATTTCTTTTAAATTCAAATAGCAGAACTTACAAGTCATGATCATGTCAATGACATCTTCTAAAGTTTAAGTTACAAAACAAAACCTTCTTCTATAATGAATATAATTAAACTTAATATATAGAGGGCAAGGAAACTATATTCCAAATAATTTAAATTTAAAAATTTCACCACAGGGAGCATTCCTTATACAACTAATTACAAAGAAGATAACTTTTTCTCATTAATTACTCGTGTAGCTCAAATTTGATATGATGTGAACTATTAATAGTAAGTGTACGACGATGTAAGTTTAGTAAGTTGAAAAATATGGAAGTAAAAATTTCAACTCCGACTCCCCTTAAAGGGATAGCAAACATTTTACAGAATAATATATTGCTCTTCCCATCACTCTTGTAATCACATTCTTTAACCCTTTCACTGCTACAGCCTTATATATACATCACTGAGCATCACTGCTGGCCCATGCTATTGATGCATATATATGACGCATCACTTTGTATGCCATTAGACAATAGAAATTTTCCTTGCGAGTGATTCAATGTGAGTCAGCATTTAGTGCCATCTGTTGTCTAAATCATGACACCAGCAGTACCCTGTTCTCCGCTTTGGGCTGCCATCTGTCACTAATATTTCAGGCTATATATTGCACCATACATTGAAATCTTCTACAACTATGTGTTATTTAATTAATTAGACAAAAGTCAACATTATTAAATATTATATCATCCTATTTTAACAGTTTTATGGATTTTAACAATCCATGGAAACTTATTGCAATTGTTGAATGATTTACTGCATCAAGGACTTGTGAATCCAGTAAAAATATATTACCAGGGCGGTCAGCAAGGACATGCCAATAAAACAATAAAACATTCATAATGGACCTCTTACAAGCAGTGAGGGAAGTGAGGCGGTATGGAATACCAGCATTGCTTTCAAAGGCCCAATGGCATACCAGCATTGGTATAAATGGTCAAATAGCATACCACCACTGAAAATCAGTAGATCTTAAAATTATTAATGTTCCTTCGTAGCAAAGAATAGGTCCTATTATGTTCTGTTTGCAATGTAATATATCCACCGGTATGCTTTTGCCATTAGCCATTGCCAGTATAGAACCATGCGATAGGAAACTAGTAAAGCACTTCAGCTTTGCGAGATCTGAGATCGCTTCATCACCGATGCAGCGGAGAGCTTTATGGGAGGTTAAAAAAAATGCATTACATGGCTTTGACCCCTAACTTGTTATGGGCACTGTTGCCATCTTAATGACTAAAGCCACTAAATCTGATTTTTTAATAAAATAGTCTAACATTTACTGTTTAAATGCCTCTTCAATACTTATAAAGTATCCATCGTCAATGGTCAGTACGAGATATTCGTGACTTTTGCGTTCCTACTTGGCGAATATCTATAAAGCAGGGTTGGTTACTCGTGGAGGAAGTTAGTTTTTAAAAAACCGCTGTCTCGTTGTTAAAAACCTTGTGTTGTGTTCATGTTTGTGTTTCAAGCATTATCGGTAACTTTATTGATATCATTAGTAGACCGAATGTAATGGATAAATTTCACTCAGCTTCAAGTGCAACTTAATCTTTGTGAAGTTGGTTGGGCTCCCAGTTCACATGTTCAATCCTAAAATTATGGTAAGGCATGGCTAGGTAAGGGACATCGTAGTGCTCATGACAACAACTCCATGAAGCGAAACAAATCAGAAGTTGCTCCTCTAGGATTAAAAGCAGTCTGGGAGTTGCTAAATGAATAAAATGATTCGCCATAAGTGAAATGGACCTTTCTGCAAAAGCACACATTTTGTAAGACCATTTTTGTGTTAAGTTAATGTGCTGTGCATATAACAATCATTTTTTACCATTAAGTTATTTCATGAAGTTTATGTATTTTTTAAAATATAGACTTTACTGCTTATATTAATATAAATTTCATATGATATTTTTGTGTGATTTTCTGACTGATTCTGTTTTGTCTGTAAAAGCTAAATTTAGTGCATTTTCATCTTATAGTTATAACTTATGTTAATTATATGTTAGTTACAAACAAAGTAATTTAGTTTGGCACTTCACTCATTTAATATTATTTAAATGAATATATTTTATTAAATAAGTGACCTCCATGCTGGAGGAAGTTAACTGAAAACACCACCAAGTGTACAGAATAATTTACTGCACATCATATAAATTAATTGTATTATGTTGTGTAGGAGGGGGTATGCGTTATCCAAATTGAGGTATGTTAGGGAAAAATCTTGGGATAGCATACCGCCTCTGGTTTTTACCCACTTCCCTCACTGCTTACAAGTGTCGGATGTTTCATCAGTGGACACTCAAATCTTATTGCTTCCTAAAGTAATTTTAAATTGTTGCACCACACTTTGATAACAAGAAGGTAAATAACGTTTTCTCAATGTTAATGCGTCTGGGATCTGGTACGTCGTGTTTCATTAAGTTTTTTATTGTTTACATTGTTTACTTTATTGAGAGGAATATTAACCAGACATCTCACAGAGGTCTTTCTGCACACACAATGTCAGCTGATTTAAGTCGGATCATTTGGAAGACTGCAAAGTATTAATTGGTAACTAGGTCACATTCCATTGAGTGAGCCTAAAGTATCAGTTACACTTTCTAGATATTTTGTAATTTTCAGAATACAGTTAAAAATATTAAAAATGTCAAACATTTAACTCTTCTCAAAATAAGATCATATCCATAAAATGGAACTGAAATATGGTCTTAAATTGTAAAAACATGGACAATATGACCAAAACTGCAAAAATGTGAAATATAAAATATATCTAATAGTAGTAAGGAACATTCATTTCTTGTTTAAGTCAACAATATGTCTGAAATAAAAGCCAGGAAGAAAATACGACATATCACAAACATCCATGCCCTAGTTATAACCTGCTGTGTTGTAACAACATGCAGGCAACCCTGGGGTTGTGTAAATTAGTCTAAACTTCAAGAATGTGCTGTGTAAGCAGTGGTTCTGTTCTGTTATCTTGCTATGATATATCAAATATCCAACTACAGTAAAAGCAAAGGAATCTCATCATAATGCTTCATATTGGTTTTTCTCCTGTATTCTTCACTTGTATGGATAATTTAGGTTTGGACATTGTTTTCCCTTTGGATTCTGTCATTTCACCAATTTGCTTTTGGAAATGTGAATTACCTTGTTGGAATGCTTTCAACTGCTTGTGGCAGCCATCTTAAATAGGGCCTGGCTGACCGATGTTTAATCCAGTGGTGGCTATTCAGGGGAAGTAGGTGAAGTAGCACTTCACCAGTATTTTTCCTTTACAATACGTATTTTTAAAGTTTATTTTCCATATCACGAATGTTTGTTTTTACTATTTTGTATTTCTACAATTTTGAATTTCCCTCCACGACTGGTGTCAACGCTAGGAGGCAGTGAGCTCCCAAGTCCTGCTGGCATTGAAGCTGAACAAGTATTCACCTCCCCAGATGCTTAGGTAGTCTGTTCCACTAAAATTGGCTAAGGATCCACTCAGGGGCGGATCCACGGGGGGGGAAATGGGGGAAATTTCCCCCCCCAAAATTTGTAACATTAAGCACAAATTATTGAAAATTTATTAGAACATAACCCAAATACTTAAATTAAAGCAACGACATTCATTATTTTGAAATACCTTTGTAAGAAAATGCTGAAATGTTCATTTTGTTTTCAATTGTGTACTGGGAATAATTAATTTTTAAGAGTAAAAACTTCCCTCTCTACTTTAGTTCCCCCCCCAAAATGTCTCTCTGGATCCGCCACTGGATCCACTAAGGATGGCAAGCAGCAGTTTTCTCGTTTATCCCACGCCCCCATACCGACGCGAACAGACTACCCACGAAGCTGTCCCTCTTGTTCAAGCATTTCCTTCGCCAGTACCTCATAGTCTCACACTGTCAGCTCGGAGAAACAGGTGGGCACGTTTGCACTTGAATACAGGGTTCATAAAGCACATATATTATCCATCACAGCCTTGATGTTAATACGTTGAACACTACAAATATAATTACACTGTAATTGTTCTTCTAATCCCAATCCTTTTGCCAGTTTATACTCCGAAGAGAACGTGGATCATGACGTTTGATTCCTACAATGCATATTTTTTCATAGGTAATCATACGACATGTGTTAAAGTGTTCCCTATTACAGGCCATGGAGGCCCAGAGGGTTCCAGGAGGTTGAGGCTCCCAGATTTTTAGACATCGGCACATGAAGGTGGTAAGGTTGTCAGCCTTACGCACCGGCCGCCTTTACCCCCAGGATTGCTCCTGGTACTCATTTCTGTTAGAGGCTGAGTCGACCCCAGGGCCATAGTGCCACCAGAAGGATTAGGCTAATTGAAAAACTCCAACGACCTCATCGGGGATCGAACCCGCGACCTTCCGGTTTGTAGCGCAGCGCCTCAACCACTACGCTACGGCGTACCCCTAATCATACGACATGGAACATATTAATCACTGCACATTAATGCCTTGAAGTATCCAGTAACGAGCTGAAGTTTATCAGGTAAAATTGCACCTTTCCGACCCTCGCAAGCATATTAACTTATAAGATAAACAACAGTCATTGGTCGATTGCTAAAGATTATTAGTCAATACCTAGTCCCCATCGCATGAATGGAATATTCTGAATAATCTGATTAGGAGAATAATAATTACGATAAACATAGATAGATTCGCGGCGGAGAAGCAGGGTCGAATTTATCTCATGAAACTCATATCTTGAGTGGAATTTATTAAGAATATTCCATGAATAAAATATATCAGATTTTATAAATAATAACTACATTCTTACCCGCATTGTTTAAAATCAAATCATCATTGTGCCAGCTGTCAGATCACGACGTAGGCCTACTAAATGAAGAATAAAAAATGTTGCCAGTTATTAACTAACCTGACAAGTAGCCTATCTTGTTTAGTGAATATTTCAATTCAGAAAGAAATTCTACTGCAGCTAGAAGAAAAGCAGCCATTCTACGATTATATCACCGACAAGTTTGCAGCCTTAAAGGGCTGCCGAAGGATTGTTTTGGTTTACAAGACATAGGTGAATTCCGTTATTAACATAAGCATGTGGCATTTTTTTCTCTTCACCTAATTTTCCGGCCACGAGCCGCCACTGGTTTAATCCAACAAGGTAATTCACATTAACAAAAATAACAACAGAAGTTCAAAACACCATAACATAATGGAACTTTTATACAGTGAAGCAATATACTATGTTGAAGTATAAGTGTTGCAAATAGTTAAGATTAGGCCTACTTTAAAAAATTATTTCCAATACTGCATTAATTGAAGCGTTTACTTTTATAAGGGTCTAAGTGTCAAAATCATTTTTCAGCTGATAATTTTAAATTGATCTATGACCCAGACCAATGCTTTTCAGAAGGGTCCCAGGTCCAGGGAAAGCCATGTTAGTAGCAATAAATTCTATCTCTGGCAAGTCTTTCTGTGGCTGTATGTCTCGTTTTCTACACAATCATGATTGTGGCACTTAGACCCTTATAAAAGTAAACAGAACAATGTTGTGTACCATGCAATAAATTTAAGAAATTAAAAGCTGATGCTTTTTTTCTGTTTCCAGGTCATACAGTATACAGTTGGATGTTATTCCAAAATATGCTAAGTTCCTATCACAAATAGGTGTCAGTGCAGTATTAGGTGAGTTATTTATTTGTGTGATAGATGTTATGCACTTCGATACTATTAGAAGCTGAAGTCATTCCTCTTTTAATGTGTTTACAGCATATTTCAAGGTTATTGATTAACAAATAACATTGCATAACATGATGCATATAACCCACAGCAGTACATACAATTAGGATGTTATCAGCTTGAACAAATGTTCATGGTTAATTGGTCACCAACTTATGTATTAATGTGTTCAAAGAATTAGGAAGAACAAATTCCCACAGAAATATTGATATGATATTATACTACTGCAGCAATTCACACAATTTGTTGTTCATGCTTTGCTCAAACCTCTTTAAAACTTATATAATAGGCCTATGTTTATCAAGACTCATGGTTGCATAGTCATTATCATTTTATGATTGTAGTCATATATTTAAGTTTTATAATTTACGACTGTTCATATGTTTACTGAAAAGCATTATTTGTTCAGAACCAAAATAACCTTTATCAAGAACACAATGTCTCTGTATCACATATGTTTCATTATGTGTAGATAAGGATTCATGAATCCACAGAATTTTGTTTCTGCTGAACATTGCATGAGAATATTTTATTTTGACAGGAGACTATATACAGCATTGCCAGAGATCAGAGCTGAATATGGTACAGGAATTTACAACCTACCAATTAGAATAAGTCAACTACTACCCACACCCCCATTCACAATGGAGCAACCCTCTTTATTTTTCTACTTCCTCCAGCCTCTTACAGCTTATTATTGTATGCCAGTATGTTGTTAAAACCTTTAAAATACTCCATGTAAGTTAATATGCCAAACTGCAAGACATGTTAGCCGACATGTTTAAAGTAATCTTGGAAATACAATCAACCCTTGATATAATGCCCTTCTTTACAGTGCCACCCTCGCACTGCGTCAATAAATGCAAGTGAATGGATCTTCTCCCATATAAAATGCATAAGAGACCTTGTTACTGTGCCAATTTATTTAGTGCCGCTGAATATAAGATATGATTTTTACAAAATATAGCTTGCAGTAATTGTTTTTCAGTTGCAGAATTCTTTTAAAACTGGCGTGAAGATTATTTAAGAAACATACTGTACTGTATTTCCAAGAAGTGAGTGCTCCTCTGCCACTAACTGTAAATGTAGTGCGATGGAATGAGGAAGCTAAGTTAAGAAGTCGGGCAGACAGCCTGTGTGAGGGTGGATCAAGTAGAAAGAGCTCTTCATACAATGAGATATTCCAAACTTTCACTTCTTTAAATCCAGTCAGCTGTTAAACACTACACTAGTGTTGCAGTTACTCTTTTTAAACAAGGACTACAGATACTGTACTGTATTCATAATCACTTACCCACATGATTTTCAACCCCTTTGTGTACTGTAGCACTGGACATATACTGTATAAATTGAGTTACTTTACAGTACAGTACAGTACAGTACAGTACAGTACAGTATATATTATTTTGTGCTAAAGTTCTCTATATTCCTGAATGACATTCTTCTTCTTATGGTGAGGAATATTATGTACTGTAAATAGATTATTGGGCAGCACTCACCACTGTTTGTTGATCCTTTTGTGAAGCCGTTGTCAATAGTTGCTTAATCTTGCGTGAAGCCTTCGTCTTCTTAATAAGATAATAAAATAATAAAACACACACATAAAATAAAACATAAACACTAAAAATGGCAACTTCACAACAGGAATCACATCACAACGTTTCACGAGACAAGATTCGTCGCTAAGATTCACTTGAAAACGCAAGACGTTCTTGTTGTCTCGTGAAACGTTGTGATGTGATTCCTGTTGTGAAGTTGCCATTTTTAGTGTTTATGTTTCATTTTATGTGTGTGTTTTATTATTTTATTATCTTATTAAGAAGACGAAGGCTTCACGCAAGATTAAGCAACTATTGACAACGGCTTCACAAAAGGATCAACAAACAGTGGTGAGTGCTGCCCAATAATCTATTTACAGTACAAAGTTCTCTATATGCCTTCTATTTAATTTTTCTTACATAAATGGTACATTAAAGTAATACAGCACTGTATTATGCCACTTTTATTTTAATAATTAGATTTTGTTTCAGTGACACCCTCGCTTTGTGCCACTGATTGTTAGAGAACAGATGGTGGCATTATATCGAGGGTTGGCTATATATCATAACATAGAAGCTGTACAAGTATATAAGCTTAATTGTCATAACTTCTGCTGCTCTAAAAATTTGATCTGTGAAACGATGCTAAGCTTCTCTGCAACAATGTAAATATTATATGATCATCCTTTAAAAATGTAAAATTAAATAATTAAAATAATACAAAGATTGTTCAGTTATTTCAGATAACTGACTTTCAGACAGTTGATGTTTTACTGTGACTATTCCATTCATATGCTGCGTGTTTGATACTGACCAACAAGTTTAGTAATTCCTCAGATATAGACCAATCACGATCGTTTATCTTATAACATGCTTCCTCGGATCACAAGGATGCAATTTTCTTTGATAAAAGACAGCTCATTACTGGGCACATAAGGCATCAACATGTGGTGATTACTTCGTCACATGCTGCCAGTGAACAGAATGAAAGCATTATTTTATACAACATAACTTGTTCAGAAATTAAAATAATATTAAATATGTCCATTGATTAAAAGCACAATTTTGACTTGGTGCAAGCCAGTTCATGTGCTCCTACATCGTTTTGATGTAAGGGACTATGATGACACTCTCCATGTTGTGGTATACACTATTGGTATCATTGGAAACCTGCATTAATTCATCAAATTGATTCACGGACTGTTCATTCATTTAATATGCTGTGATGTGTTTACGACTGACAGAATATTAACAAAGTAAGAAAATTATTATTATTTGCAAATCTATTACATTTTATTCATGGAATAGTCTTAATAAATCCTATTCAAGATTACGAGTTTCATGAGATAAATTTGCAAGAACAAAGATCGATAAACTCTTAATCTTTTGTGGGATTACCTATGATAAAATAATTTTTGATAATCTTTGCACTTTTAGAATACAGCAAGAACTGAACATGCTGAGAGTGTAACAAAGAAGCCGCATATGACAGTGGTAGAGGCGAGAAATACAAAATATCAATAAGCAGAACTAAGAGTAAATTGTGATTAAATAATTTAAATTTAATTTCATAGATATATAAAAATTTGCAACATAGAATAATAAATATGCATCATCTTGTTGAATCAGTGTAGCTGCAGATAATGAAATACAAGCATATGAAACATAGGAACTGTGATAAAATAAAATTTGACAATTAATTTATTACAATAGGGTAATAGATAATAGTTCACATCACTGTGCTGTGGGCGCTGGTTGCTAGAGACTGTTTTAGACAAAAGGGTAAAGCCCTCCTCATCTTAGCCTCATTTCCTGAAGCCTGAAAGAAATAACGAAGGGACAATTGTTTGTCTACTTTCGTCTGCAAGATAGCACTATCCCCACCATTTAATGCCCACTGCTGGGCTTATTCCTGTAGTGTGGGAGTGTTTCATATGATCTTTTTGAAACTTAATATAATGAGCAATATCTATTTTGAGAAATTTTAGAAATATGGAAGCAATAAATTATGTAAAATGCTGGCTTGGTTTTAAAAATGATGCATGTAAAACCTATATTATGATACATTTCCAAGATTCTTTTAACATAGGAAATGGCTTATGTAGAGTAAAGGAGTGTCGAATGAAAGATTAATGTGATACAATTAATATATACAATGCAATTAGTACACAGTAGAGTCCCGCTATTCCGAACTAATTGGGATTGAACACTGTTCGGTTTAGCAGGTTTTCGGAACTAATTGGGACCGAACACTGTTCGGTTTAGCGGGAATTCGGAGTAGGCGATTTCGTGAATAATATCAATGCACTGACTTGTTAAGGCATAAATTAAGTGCCAGCTTTAATTGTATGTTTCTTCATGGAAGTCTTTTTAATTTCTCCTGTTTTTAGGTTTAAAAAATTTGTATTTTTTTCTGAACTCTGTTAGGAATAGGCGGATATTCAGAATAGCGGGGTACCGAATAGTGAGACTATACTGTATTTGAACAGTTGCTGTAAATTGAGTAATAATGTTTCAGTAAATGGAACCAGTGGAGAAGGAATGTCTATGACAGTTTCCGAGAGGAAACAAGTGACTGAAGCATGGGCAGCTGCAGTGAAGGAAACAAAACAAGTTCTAATGGTTCAAGTTGGTGGTGCATGTCTTAAGGACGTTCAAGAACTGGTATGTTTATTTGTACACTTCTGTTTCAATTCCAGTGAAGGAAATATTACCTCTGTCTAGAGAGTTATATGAATGAATGGTACTGTAGCCCCATCCACACCCGAGATTCCATGTACTCATGGCACCCCTATTTAAAATTCAGTTCAGATTAAAATTCATGGTTCATGGTAAGGAGAGTGATATTTCTACTTTATTTTCATTTTATACAAAGTCTGATAAAAGTTAATCCTGATTTGGAAGGGAAAATTCAAACCACTTCTCCATGTAACTTGACCTGTTTCTCACATATTTAAGAATGAGATGAGATAATATCTTCCAGAGACTCAGTAAATGTTATCTTTGTTATTTAAATGAACATATCCTGTGGTATTTCGATGAAAAACTAAATTCATTACAGTACTACAGCAATTCTGTTGTAGCAACTTGATCTTTTGACGTTTAGTATATTATGAACCTGTGTTTATGATCATATGTTCTGTGCAATATTTTTTTGCCTATGTGTTAATTAAATAATTGATTCAATCACATATGTCCCTAGAAATACTTTAAAAAATGTTAAGTGTAAAATGTTTTCCTTTCTTGTCAAACGTAAAAGGCTTTGAAAATGACACAACTATGTGACACTACTGACAAACATTGTGTTAAACATTTTATTGCAATTTAAGGTAAAAAATCAAATAATGTTAAAGGTAAAGTGAACGGATTACATGTGAGCCTTTAATAATTATTGTAATTGGTAAGCCCCATCTGTATAATATGAAATGATATTGTACAACTTCAGATCTGTCTACGAATTGTCACACTACTGAGGGGAGGAAAATTAAACTAGACTCATTGGGCTACAAACCTATAGTATTTATCAAAGATTTTATAAGTTACACTACAAAGTCACAAAGTGTTTGGAAAATAAAGATTAAGCAAAGTGATCTCAACTGACAAGTTTGGTTCTCTGTCTACCAGGTGTCTTCCAGGTTGTATGAATTTGAATATTTATCATGTGCTCTTTGTACCTTAGATTTAATTTTAAATTAATGCCATTAATATTTAATAATTCTCGTGTGCTCTTTGTACCTTACATTTAAATTTAAATTAATACCAATAAATGGAAAAATCTGCAGTGGCTCATCATTTCTGGTCTACAGGTCATAATTTCAATAGTGAGGCAAAATTACTTAAATGTATTCATAAACCACTTGATTAACTGTTTGGGAAAAAGTATACATCCTAAAAAACAAAGATAGACTTACAAATTTTGACAATTACCTCATTTTCACATTCATACAACCTGGAAGTCATCTGGCGGACAGAGAAGCAAACCTGTCAGTAGAGATCAGCTGATGATGATTCTAATTTCGTGAGTTTTCAGCAGTACTTACAACAACAGAATTATGTGAAGATCAATGTTTTAATGTTTAATATAATAAATTTACAAAGATTAAATTCTTACACTTGTGCTAGATTCTAGAAACTATGGTATGTTGTTCTCTTTATTTCCATGGAGAATTTGGCTTCTAATGTCATATTTATATTTTGTCATCAAGCTAACACCTTTTTCTTCTTATATCTTGACATTACAGCTGAACTTATGTTCATACATAATGAGGCCTAGTATTAATGGAAATGAGAAAACCCTGTATAAAAAAGGTAATATAAGGGTAGATAAAGATGTGATTTTTCAGTTAAAAGAGTAATACAGTAGAAACCCCGATTATTCGAGCTAATTGGGGCTGGGGCTACCTCGAATTACAAAAAACTCGGATTATACGGAAATATCACTAAATCAATGGGTAAATCGCAAATAAATGTTTAATGAGCACAATATTTTTTTAAATAATAAATAAATAGGCCTACATACCTGTGTTACACCTGTATGTAGGCCTATATATTGTCAAACATTTCCAATTTGCTACATTGGCATCCTTTAAGGATTAAGTCAATGTCTGACCCTTAATGGAGTGGAACGGGAAAGCGGCGCTACTAGGAAAACACTTTTAATTACCATTGTTGCTGAGTAGGGATTACTGTAACAATACAGTATTCTTTACTGAAAGGATGGTATGCACTGTACAATTGATTGACACGAGGTCCCGACAAAGAAAGTTCGAACCTAACGGTTTCTGTCAGTCTGTAATAGAAATGCATTAGCAGTCTGAAGCCAAGGTTATTTCTGTGTTTTATGAACAAAAACCCTAAGTGGGACAGTTTTACCTGCATTTTTGTACATGGAAAAATTGAAAGAAAGCTCAAAATGTAACACATTCGGAAGTGCGTAAAACTTACATGCAGACACCATATAAAAACGGGATTTTACTCTAGTTTTATGGAAAATTTTAATTTTCTTAATACCAGCTCGAATTACACGGAGCCTCGAAATACCGGGACTCGAATTACCGAGGCTCTACTGTAGTTACTATTATTTTAGAAAAATTACAAGTTCAATTGCCAATAAATATTAAAAAACAAACTTAACATACAGTAATTAATTACTATAATGATATCAATCTCCACAGTGTTTGAAGTAAAAAAGCAGAGGTGGTATGTTTCTCAACAATTTTATACACGCATCCCTTGCATAAGAAAATGCATTAAAACATTTTAACAAGATTGGAATCATATACTGGTACAGTAGAGCCTCGGTAATTCGAGCCCCGGTATTTCGAGGTTCCGTGTAATTCGAGCTGGTCTTAAGAATATTAACATTTTCCATAAAACTAGAGTAAAATCCCGTTTTATACAGTGTCCGCTCATAAGTTTTACGCACTTTCAAATGTTTTACATTTTGAGCTTTCTTTCAATTTTTCCATGTACAAAAATGCAGGTAAAACTGTCCCACTTAGGGTTTTCGTTCATAATACATAGAAATAACCTTGGCTTCAGGCTGCTAATGCATTTCTATTACAGATTGACAGAAACCGAGGTTTGATCTTTCTTTGTCGGGACCTCGTGTCAATCAATTGTACAGTGCATACCATCCTTTCAGAAAAAAATACTTTATTGTTTCAGAAATCCCTACTCAGCTACAGTGGTAATTGAAAGCGTTTTCCTAATAGCGCCGCTTTCCCGTTCCACTCCATTAAGGGTCAGACAATGACTTAATCCTTAAATGATGCCGATGTAGAAAATTGAAAATGTTTGCCAATATACATACAAGCGTAACACAGGTATGTAGGCCAACTATGTTTTTATTTATTTATTTTTTAAAACCGTTATTGTGCTCATTAAACACTTATTTATGATTTACCCATTGATTTAGTGATATTTCCGTATATGTCGAGTTTTTTGTTATTCGAGGTAGCCTCAGCCCCAATTAGCTTGAATTATCGGGGTTCTACTGTATAGAATATTTTCCCGAGCTTCTAACCATATGGTAACTTGGATAAATTCCGATGTTTTGGGGGCAATATGAGGCTCCATTGTCAAGGATAATGGTTAGAAGCCTGGGAAAATATTCAATATTACCAGCACCAGGAAAAGTTCAAAGTACAAGGAATCATCAATTTTATGATACACAATTTAGTGCTATAATTACGCCTAATATTAAATAATGTAATTCATCAGCTCAAGGCTATAAAAATCCCCATATTCATTCCTGGAGCTGCAGCATTGAGTGTTTCATCTCACCCTGGCCTAGGCCATAACTTAATATATTTCTCCGTCTTCAATTTATTTAGGGAAGTACTATCAGCTTTAAGAAGAGCAGGTTGATTACTCTTATTATCTGTAGTTGATTATACCTATTTGAAGGTGATAGAACAATATTCATTCTACTAAATGCTCTTGCAAATTCTGGAGTTGATATAATTACAGGTTAATGTGACACAATGCTGCCACGCTGATCTCCCAGCATGCACAGCACTCAAGAGTAATCCATTCAGAAAATGGTATTTAAAATTGAGTTTTTAATAGTCAGTTTGACTAAAATATTACCAAAACTTTATTATGAGAATAATAACTATGCCAGCCAAAAACAACTCCAGGAGCGTATGCCACAAATAATTTCTTAATAGTTCTGGTATTACATATCAGCTCACTTCAACCACTTCTAGCCTTAAGTGTAAGTGCAATTTCATATCATTTCTGTACACTACTTTATGTAAACCAGGGGTTCCCAACCAGGGGGGGCATGCAACAATATGAAAATCATATTTTGATTTAGTGTGGTTACCTTGTCAGTCGACAAGAATTTTTAATCAGTTAACTTTTACCAAACAAATATACAGACACATACCGTAATTAACAAGAATAACAGAACAGTGTGAATTTACATTTTATAATCTTATAAATTGTAACTATATTTTCCCTGTCATATTAAATAGTCATATCAACACGTTTATAATAATTTGGAAATCCAAATACGAGTTACGACTGATTGTGCTCTGTCAAATATAAAACCTAATATCTCAGAGCTGGTGAAAGCAAAACAGTGCCAATCATCTCACTAATATTCAGTTTTTTAACTCTACATTGGACATTTGTGTTTCTACATTTAACTTTTTTTTTTATGAACTGTACTGATTGTGAGACTCAAATAAGATCCACAATACTTAGATATGCATTTTCGTGTTTTATATGTGTGTGTGTGAGACAGCAAAAGCATCACAGTATAAATAAGAATAATAAAAGAGGTGAGCAATATTAATTTTGTTTTCACAAGTATTATATCTTTTAAAGTACAACAGTACTGACAATCAGGTTTTTAGACCTTCTTCTCCCCATCACTATCAAAGGGGACGTGAGGATTTCATGATATTTGAAGGGAGGTGTCAGCTGAAAAAGGTTGGGAACCACTGATGTAAACGAACCATTATGATGGTTACACCTTTTTGGTTACGTATTTCTTATTATTTCCAATTTTAGGCATCACATGCTGAAAGTCTGGGCAGTGATAGCCTGCTTTGTCTCCCGGAACTGTACAACAAACCTAAAACAGAAGAAGAAGTGGTTAGATATTTAAAGTTAGTGGGAGAAGCAGCTCCTAGAACACCACTTTATTATTATCACATTCCTTCATACACTGGAGTTACAGGTAAGCAGATCAAAATCACTTTGTAGATATTAACGGTACATTATTATGTTAACTGATTTTATTTATGGTTTTAATGTTCTGTTAACCAAGAAGTAAGAATTCTACATCTTGTAGGGCAGGTATACTCTCACCCTGAAGAAATAGAAGCCTGAACATTATATGCCTGTTTAATATTTGGCCCAAATGCTGGTAATCACCCTTGTTCCTTTCTCATTCTAGAACTAATTTTGAGTGGAAATAACAACACATTGTTTTACTGTGTCATTAGACTCCTCTACTTGCTTAGCCTTTGTCTATTGTTGAGGTAAGGCAGCCAGCAGCTTTTCTTGCATTTGGGTGTGTTGTTTAGGCAATACAGTCAAACCTTTGTATAACGAAGATTGATATAACGATAAATCTGGATATAGCAATATTTTTCTTTAGTCCCGGCTAAATTTCTATCTTCATAATGTTAAATGTAACTACAATGATGAAACTATTTTAGAAACACTCTTTTATAACAATACTTGGAGGTTCAATTATTATCACTGCAAACCGGAAGCTTGCCTCTGTGGATGATAATTGGTATCAGATTAGTGTCCTTCCTAGTCACCAAATATTGTTTTCTGGTTACCTAATAACTTAAATTTTTTAGAAAGGCCAAAAAAGAAAGGTTCATAAGGGGTGGAAAATAGGATCACTGAGGCTAAAATTATCCCTTATGTGTGCAAAAACATTAAATGAGTTAGATTGCTATTGAAATATTGCCTTAGTTATGTGGTAAATTTGCTGCTTTTTCCTTCCCTCTTCCCACCCTCTATGAATTTGAAATTTGTGGCACATGCCTAGGCTCAAAGCATGGTGTGAACCGGGATAAAAAACAAGTCTGAATAGTAATTTGTCAGTGTGGGGGTGGAAAGTACCTATGGTTACAATTCAACGGAATTCAGAAAGATTTGGATTTGTGATTCACTATTTTCCAGTTCTCCGCATGTCTGTTTCACGAATTATTCTGTAGATACACATTTTTCTGCCATGCATTCTTTCTAATATGTGGCATATCACAACCCCTCGATATAACAATACAATCTGCTAGGGCCCACAAAAATCGTTATACTGAGCTTTGACTGTAATTTTTTTTTTTTTCAAATATGGAAGATGCTGCGTTTACAGGAATTTCTTTCTTGAACATAAATTCCTTAAGTTACTGCAATAAAGAATGAAATATTTGCTAAGGCAACTCATGCTGACTATGATGTCAGAGCCCATTAAGATGAGTGTCCATATAATTTTTATTTAAAAAATGGGACATTAAAAAACTGGGGAAAACCTGGGACAGTTAAAGAAAAAAGGGGACAAAAACTTCATCCACAAAATTTAGTGAACATTTAAATTAACCTTTGTCTCATGCACAGAAATTATCCCAAATGACTTAGATGACATTCTAAATTTCTTCTGTAGACTGGTGAATAATTTATTCCACAAGTAGATGCCTCATTGTCAGTATACTTTTAACTTTCAAGTATTTTACCAAGAAATGCATTTTTTCTTATACTTTGATATAAAAATTAGCACATTACTGTTAAAGTGTGTTTTGACAATGAGCAAGGCCTTCACTGTTGCAACTTTCATTAACGTAGAGTCAAATACACTGGCCAATCTGAATTGCAAAAAAGCGGGATATTTGAGCATCCCCAATAATGCTTTTGAGATAGCGGGACATTTTGCCAATAAATGGGACTGTCCTAGGCAAAGCTGGACAAAAGGAGTGGATAGGGACCTTGCTAAAGGGAGGCACAATAAGGTGAATAAGCACCACTAAGAAGATCTGAACATTTCTTTCTGCACTCCTAAGAGCAATATGTATAAGTTTACATTTTTAACAGGTACTTAGAACTGTATTGATGGTGCTACTCATTCTTGGATTATGACCTCATAATCTGTAGGGAAGCAAAATGTTAAAATCAGTGAATAGGCCAAAAGATCTAGATATTTGGGAGAAGATTTCTATACAGAAATTTGAAAGTAGATTGATGAATTTCGAGACAGCAGAAGATGAGAATCTGATCAAGAAATTCATCAAACCTCCTCTAGGTACACATCAGGATTTTCAGAAGCAGGATTTGCCAGTTGACAAGTAGCCAAGGAAGGGGACAAAGGTCCTTGAAACATGTACTACCAAAAAGTTGGAAGTTGGTAATGAAGCATACATGTTTCAGTTCAATTCATATTATAATCGTTTAATTATAGTTGCTTCACTATTTAAGTTCCATTAATTTAATGATATACAATTGCATAATTTATTAATGTGTTATATCTCTGTTCCAGTGAGTATGCCAAAATTTCTAGCTCTTGCTGCCCATGAAATTCCCACATTTTCTGGTGCTAAGTTCACAGACACTAATTTGGAAGAAGGAACTCATTGCTTGGACGTGGAAAATGGTACTCTTGGATTCTTTCTGGGTTGTGATCAAGTGAGTGCCAGTTGAGAAATATAATTAATATCTCACTAATAGTTGAACCATTAAATCTAAACACCCCATCTCCTTCTCAGAATTCATCCCCTTCACAATTCAAATTATGCTAATTACTATTTGCTTGTAAGTAAATATTTATAATTATTCTTCCTGTGGTCATTAAAACAGTTTTATTAAGAAATTCTGTTACAAAATATGTTTGGTTAATAATAATTTTCTCTTAATCTTTAGGTTTTAGCTGGAGCATTTACACTAGGAATTGATTCAGCCATTGCAACTACCCTAAATATGCTTCCAGGGCCAAGTATAAAAATGCTATCAGCAATAAAGAAGAATCATCCTGATGAGGCCTTACAGGAGCAAAAGAAACTGAACAAAGCCATCAGTGCCATAACTAAGAATGGTAGGTAACCTTATTATTGATGTACCTGTGCATAGTATTTTAGAAGCCATGATTATTTAATAAAAAAATTAGTAGAGTTGAACCTGAGTTATATGCGAAGAGCGAATAATACAAATAATTTTAACATCCTCTAATCAATAACCACCTTTAAATCCATAATATTATCATACACAATAATAGTTTTAGAAATCTATTACCAAAGCTTATCCCATACAATATTCACCGTAGTTTAAATTAAATATCATAAAATTAATTAATTATGAACAATAGTGTAAATTAAATTTATTTCTCAGAAAACCAGATACATTCAAGAAATTCTTATTAATAAGCGGTAATAATAAATGTAATAAAATGTTTAAAATAATTAAATCAATTTTTTAGGAATGAGATGTTACTTCTGTCATATAGTGGTAAATTAACAATCTAAAAATTTAAACTCCATGCCACTAGGACCTTCCATCCGACTGCTGCATCATCTATTTCCATCTTCAACTTCACTGGTTGATGAAGGATTGGAGGCATGTGGTTCATATACCTCCTTCCATGGCAGTGTCGTGGTTTTCTTTCCTGAAACTTTGTTTTTTTTATCAGGTAGCTTTGCAGGCTCCCCAGTTGAAATATGTCTGTGGATCTCTGCACCACTGATGTAAGCTCCATAATCAAGTAGGAGGTCAAAATTTACACTCACGCTCCAATTTACTGCATGATGTAATGCTCTTGTTGGGTTTCTTGATGAAATGTGGAACGCACACCCTTCACCATATCCGAACCATTACGAACTTCAATGCCCCACATTGCCCAAACCATGTTTTTCTGAACATTTCCCTCTTGAAACATGATCAGTTCGTATCATGCACAACACATCAAGCATTGTCGGTGATGTTTAAATCAATATAAAAAAGATTGTGTACATGATAGCTTCCACCGTCTGATAACGTTCACATGTCATTTTTGTGATATTTTATTTAAAGCAAAGGATACCAATTATGGTTTAAAATCTCTTAGTATATTAAAAGTTTTGCTCAAAATAGAATTAATAGAATAGTAATTCACTGCCTTATTTTTTACACAGGAGGATGGGTATCTACAATGAAAGCTGCAATGAGTCTGATGACTCCAATAGAAATGGGACCACCTCGACCGCCACTTGTACCACTGAATGATCAACAAAAACAAGAACTGAAGAAAGATTTATCAGCTTTAAAACTTTTAAATTTATATTAAAGTATCCTTTAACACACAAACGCAACATATACCATAGTTTAAACATTAAGAATATATTTTCGGACTTGCACTCAGATCAGAGGTATTAAACTCAAGCTTCGGCAACATCAGGAGACTTCCTGACTTGGTTTGAACATGATGAAAGGATATATTGTAGAAACAGAAAACATATAGGCCTACATATATTACTGAAACAGGGACCAAATAAGTTGGAGAGCTTAAAAGTAACCAACTGCTACCTCTTTGAATGTTGTAAAAAGTGTGTATTTTTTATTTAAATAATATGTTTCTCAGGACACATTACACTGTTTCTTCTTACCTTCTTATGCAACCTGTCATAAGGTATTTATCCACTATCCAATTAATAATTAAGACGCTCCCCATTATTGAAAGGTATCGGGAATGTGATATCCTGTAATGAGATAAAAATAAACTTAGTTACAGGTACATCGCTCAAATGTTGGAACAAAATTTCTAAATTCTTTATACAAAACATGGTATATGAAAAGTCTCATATATTATTACAAGCCAAATTCAGTATTTAGACAAGTCGGTCTGACATTTTTTCTCATTCACTAGCTCTGTGAATAAAATAATAGCTCAGTAAAAGACATAGAGAGTCAACACAGGGCAAAATTGAATCCCATAAAGTGTGTTACCACAGAATGTACCAGACTAGGGCATGACAAACTATCACTAGGCTTCTGCTCAAGGATCCTGCAAGCAGATGTGGATGGAAATTTAACATGCATAGAAATTTGTGCACATGCACACATACACAGATTATATTTGCAAAAAATTATGTCCATGTTAATATTGTTTTTACCAAACTGACTTGGAGCAGTTGTAAGTCTTTTACATTTGATTTATTTATTGAAGTCTTTTGATTGATGAGAAGTTGCTTCCACATTTGCAAACAGCTGCTCACTTAAGGAGTTAAGTTTACTGAGCTATTCCCTGCAGCAGGGCAGGAGGCCATGGCTAATTTCATTTATTCATTCATTCATACACGAGAGACTTTACATTTATTTGAATTTTGTATAGCAGATCCCAAGAGATCCATTGCCATCATAGTGACTGTAATGAGAATGAAGTCTTAGGACATGTCTTGGCCTCCTGTCAGAAAAAATTAACTACTCATAAATGCAAGACATCATAGAGTTCCTACCATCCTAATTATCTTGTTCATAACAGCACGGTGAGAACTACATGGCAAAGTGACATGTATATCTGAAACAGAGTCTACACGAAGAGTAGACATAATTGCAATAGATCGGCGTAAAACTCTAAGCTTGGTAATACGTATACCCTACCATAAGGTTCGAGAGGAGTCTCCAACAGCCCAATGAAGTCCAAGTGGAAAAGTTATCTATGAGTCATGCCTACTATCTCTTACCAGGAAGTAGAACATTAACAGCTGGAGGATAATAGGATCATATGCTACTATCCCAAAGTTCTTGTTTTCAATCACAAAAGAATTTCCACTTGCCATCAGAAATTCAGGATATCAGTTTACCTGTTTTAAATACTATTAAAATTATAAATTATCATTTATATTCAAGCCATTAGTATTAACTGTTAGAGCAAGATAATATTTACTATTCTGGGTTATTGTACTGGATCTCAGTGAGGTCACCTATTGTAAGCAGTTTTTAAATATATGTTGTTGTTAGCTCAAATGTGCAGCAGCTGCTACATTTATCAGTGAAAGCACCAACCCAGATAGTAACTTTGAATTGGGATTCTTTTGTAAGCATTTTATTAGGAAAGCTTAAATCAATTATTTAATAAATTTCTTCTTTCTTAGCAAGCAATGGGTGAGGATTCATTGTTACTGTGTTGACCAGTAATTTATTTTGTATTTAGTAATTTGTGTTCTACTGTCACCTGCTTGAACTTGTACCCACAAGTCTACTCCACATCATATATAGAGAAAGCAAACAGGGTACAGTTTGAGGGATTGTGAGTTAACAGCGCTACAGGCATAGATAATGTCAAAGAGACTGAGGGGAGGGTTGTGTTGGTACAATCACTGTCTGCTCACGACGACTAGTGAGGAGACTTATAACTTAGCTATTCTTCCTGTTTGTTTTTTTTAACTGTGTGCCAAACTACTGGTAAGATTATGAGGACTCAAGAGATAATGGAACTTAATACAGTGAAGCAACAAAGTTATGTAATTAGCAAAGTTGTTGACTATTAAACACTTTAGGCCTCACTTTTCCTTACATTTTTGCAGGATTGCAAAAATGTAAGGAAAAGTGAGGCCTAAAGTGTTTAATAGTCAACAACTTTGTTAATTACATAATACTGGTAAGATATTATGCCGAAAGCATCAAAAGAGTGGCATTTTCAATCGCAGTCGTTTGTAGAAAAGTTTGGATTGGAGCTCTTATCTACTGATGGTGAAAACCTTACATAAAATGCAATCATGAAATATTTTATTCTGCAACGACTATACTGGTCCTACCTGCCTTTGTTTTGTTTTCACCGTTCAAAAACACCTCTTCCATAGAGCACATGCCAGGGTAAAGCAACAATCGCATTTTTTGTGAAATGCAAAAGGAGAAGTGGACCAATTTGAAACAGAGAAAAGTGTTAAATTCCAAACCAAAGTGTTTTGGGGGGGGGGGGGAATTAATTAATTATTTGCTTTTTAGTTCACTTTGTTATTTGTACCATTTTATTTTTATTATTTTGAAGATACATAAAAAAATGCAGTTAAAATTAACTTTTAGCAATAAATTTGTATTTTAGCATTTTGCTAAAACTTTTTTCTCTATTTTCGCTTTTTTGCTAAAGGTTTTTTTTTTCCTAACTTAAACCCTGGCACATGCTGCTTGCATCTACAGGTAAATATGTGGTCAACTTCAATCTCCAGGTATCCCAAATGCTCTATCTGATCATATACTTATATAAAAAGGTAATGGTTCATCTATGCCTGTCTGTATGAGTAAATATAGTCCACATTTTCCACTGATTAAAATGTCTAGGTCAAAGTTAATAAAATGATTTAGCAAAGTGGATAAAAACAACTCTGCGCGACATTTCGGCTATTCCTTTTAGTCTTCCTCAGGCTGCACTCTGTAGCTGATTGGGCCAGACGAAGAACAATCCTAGACTTGCTCCCTCGATACGTCATGATTGATCCTAAATATCCTGTTTCTGTGATGTTCTCTCTTCCATGTCTCTGGTATATTGCACTCTACTTCCTCCATGCATTTGTTTCATGGAGGAAGGATTTTAACCTTGTGATATGTCCTTTTCATCTTTCATATCAACTCCAACCAATCCTCACCCACATCTCCGTCGTACCTATTCAGAGAAACACCCTCTCTGCCTACGATGTTCCAAGCTTCACACACCTTTCTTTTTATCTTATCCCTTTCCACTCTTACAACCTTCACATCCCCAATAAGGTGTTGGTTATTGATCATATGTCGGCTCAATCCGGTTGCATCTCTACCACACATTATGCCCTTATCATGTTCCCGGAGTCTGGTCTTGATATGCCTGCCAGTCTCGCCAATATAAAATCCTCCACAATCCTCACAGGATCGAATAAGCCCCTGGAGCTTCCATTTTGTCTTCCTCCCTTCCTACACGTTTGTACCGAGAGAATGTCTTGTTTGGACTTGTCCAGTTTGTTGCAGAGTAGGAGGTGGTGCCTATTCATGGGGTCCATGCTATTGCAGAATGTGCAGCTGTCTGAGTTGAGGATTCCTATTCTGTGGAGATGCTGGGCCAAGCAATCATGTCTGGTGTCTAGCCGAAACAGAACTACTGCCTCCTTTCTTGGTTTTTTACTGTTGACTGTCCAGTTTTTTGGATGTTATCCCATGTTTTTCTTCTCATAGCCTCAGTACAGGAACTTTCATATTTCTATCTCCATTTTCGTTGGAGGATTCTTTTGGCCTCATTTTTTGTAGTGGTTTTGGTTTTTTGATGAAGACTGGTTCCCTTTTTTGCCAGAAGGTCAGCAATTTCGTTCCCTTGGATTCCCACATGTGAAAGTATCCATTGGAAGCTGATAGTTTTATGTAAGTTGTTCAGTACATCTAGTGTTTTTCTTATTTCATTTGTGGTTTTTGACTGAGGTTTTGAGTTCGATGTGATTGCTTCTATTGCTGCTTTTGAGTCTACTAAAAGAACTGCTTTTGTGAATGCCTTTGGCCGGTAAATGAGCTGAGTTAGGGCAGTTAAAATTGGTTGAGTCTGGTTTTGGCCCACTGATATATAGTGGCTAAAAAGTTCTGAGTTAATAAAATATAAGACAGTCAATTCTAAAGCGTGTTTTTATTTTATTCATTATATACTCTTGTATTTGCATTTCCTGCGAGTTTTCAACCGTTGTTTGTATTTTATTAGTGGTATATAGGCGGATATTTCTCAATATATTTATTAACAACTATACCACTTGAAACATGAAATTGATTCATTATAAAAGTATTCTATTGTAGGTCTGATATTCATGGATATTGCAAATTAATTGAGCTGTTGAAATTTATCTTGGAAAATAATCTAGATGATGTTTTCAGTGAAATTACGAAACTGATAAAAATCCTCTTGACAATTCCCATGATTACATTACATGCAGAACGCTGCTTTTCAACATTGAAAACAATAAAAACTTTTCTAAGAAGCACTATGAATTCGGAAAGACTAAATGTGCTTGCAGTGCTTTCAATGGAGAAAAATTTCCTCAGTTGTCATCAAGAGATCGAGGAGAAAATTATTGACCTTTTCGTGCAAATTAAAACAAGAAGAATGGATTTCATTTTTAAATGAACTGTAACAATTTAGATTAAAGTAAGTAAAAAATGTTTGATTTTGTTCTTTTAGGGTTTTTATCAAGTTTTTTAATAAATGTTCTGTTTATACATGTTTGCTTCCTTTTAATAATTTTAAAACAAAGGCTAAACATTTTCTGCAGCAGCACCCAGACTAATTTTAGCTACAAGCCACCACTGATACATAGGCTACATCAAATATTGACAAAAATATTGCACAAATTAACAGTGTTTTTTTTTTTTAATTTATTTAAGGTATTAATGGTAGCAGGAAGTATATGTGGCAGTCATTCATTCTATAACATTTCAGTTTTATGGGAATTAATTACTATACCCAGTTCTGTACAGTTGTGTAGTATACATCACAATACATGGAATCCTAAAAATTTATTTGAATGATCCAGGTACAAGTATTGTACAAGTATTGCAATGAATCATTCCACAAATTTCAGGAAAAAGAAATATAAAATCTACCACAAAAGTTATTACAGCTGAATGACTTGAGGTTTTCCTGTTCTAGGGTTGCTAGCTAGGTGAGAGACTGGAAGAGTTTGGACGTTTCAGAGGAACATGCTGCCTCCATCTTCAGGGAAACTGAAGAGATAAAGTTTCTCTCTGAAACGTCAGAGCTCTTCCAATCACTTACCAGGCTAGCAACCTGAAAATAGTATACTCTGATTACTTCTGCTCAGGAAAATACAGTTTCACCTCTAGGCCAAAACCAGAATCATGTTTCTTGTGGAGAAGTTTACCATCAGAAGTTATACAGGGCACACAACTAGCCTCAAGATCTTGTGGTCAGAGCTTCTGACTGCTGATCATGTGGTTCTTTTTCGATTTCTGGTCTGGCCAAAGAGATTTTATTTTTCATAGATACCCTTGGCCAACACAGTCTGGTAGTAAGTAAGGATTTAGGATTAAGAATGCCCTGTGTCTAATACAATTAAAAATTACTATATCATCTCACCAGGATAACATAGTCTAACCTAACAGGTGTCCTGCATGGAAATATGGAGTTACACTTCCGATAAGCTGGGGAGAGGGATGGAGAATTCTTCAAATCTGAGAAGAGTAAAAGTAAAGTGTTCCCTACACAAGTTGTGAAGAACCTCAGGCTTCCAGGTGGTTCGGTTCCCAGTTTTTTGGACATTTGGAACATGAATGTAGTAAGATTGACTGAGAAGAGTAGTTTGTAGAAATTTTTTTTATCTCTTGTTCTAATAAAAAATTGATGCATGTGGAGTCTGAAAAGTAACTGCAGTACCTTAACACTAACATTCCATTTTTCAAATTGTTTTGAAGACTATAAAGAAGTAAGATTTAGCACAATATGAAAACATTTCATAAACATAAGAAGCCCGATGGAATTGTTTTTTAAAAAATCCTAGAGTTGGAAAATTACACTTACATCCATTCTAATTTTGACAAAACAAAGAAAAAGCAATAGGCCTATCATGTATAAATTATATTTAATTACCTTTCACACATCAAATTCTTCTGAGTAGCACTCACGAAGACTTGTCAGCTGATCCAGGCACTCTGTAAACTCATCATCCTCCATTCCGGCATTTTTAAAATGGTGGAACCGTTTTAACTGGAGTTTATTAACATTTTTGTGCAGAGACTCAAGCATTTCTCCTGCACTTCGACAACTATGTATTCCTGCAATTGCTGGTACTGAAAATACACCTGTGAGTGATAAAATATATATTTCAAGATTAAATGTTCTGATTTACTCTACAGAAGACAATACAAATACGACATATACAATAACAGCTTCTTAGATAAAGTGTAATGCTATTGAGTTATACAACAACAAATCTTACGAGAAATGCTCATGACTTTCTCTACTCTAACTATGAGTCTGTGTTATAAGATTTGAAGCTGATTACTGAGGAAGGCCAGAGTGAAGGTGGCCGAAGCTCGAACCTTTAACCCGGCTGATAACCCGAGAAGCCATGTGATTTTTTTGCCTTTTATAGTAAGTGGTTGCAGTCAGTTGTTTCTATCACACTGTTTTACACGTAGCACTCTTAATGTATAGGCCGAAAGTTTATTGGAAATGTCTTATATAACAATGTTGATTAACTGACCATACCTACAATTATTTTTTTAGATGAGGAGTATGAGTTCCGCTTTATTCAATAAAAACAAGGATATAAAATCAATAAAATGAAGTTATAGTTGGAGTCTGTAAGGCAGTGGAGTCTATAAGGCAGTTCTAAATACTTTCAGAAAAGGTAATTCAAAGAACTGTAAATTTATTTAAGCCATGTAATTAAGGTAAGAAAAATTTGAAAGTGATGCTTATACATTGAATCTATCAATATCTATCCTAGGGCAAAATACACAAAGAGTACAAATAAAATTAAATGCGTAAACATGAATAAACAATACATACCAACATTTTCAATCCTTTTAACTGCATTTACTGAACCATCAAGTCCCACAAAATCAGAAAATATTTGTGGAAATGGTGGAGTAACTTTGCAAGGAGACTGAGCAGCAGTGACGTGAGAAGCAGTTGCGTAGGAGCAGCAAGATAAGAATAAACTTAGCATTTCTTGGACATTGGCACAGGTATAAGCAGGATTCCTATCCTCCTGTATTTTACTGCTACCCTGTGGACTGTGCAAAAATAAATATAAAAGTAAAATACTGAGGAAATACTGATGAAAAGGAAAAAATAGGAACACGAATTGGCTTATAGGAAGAAATAGAGAACTTGTAAAAATCATTACTGATTACAACATTAACAATACTAAACAATACTAAACAAAATTAATATGACGCCTGATTTCTGCCTGAATTAAAGAACTTAAGTTTCAGTGATTACAAGGTGAACTGATCCCTAATAGCTATTTATGTATCAAGTACGCAAAATAATGCTTTAGCGGACGAATCTAGTATAGCGGCCGAGGCGAAAGCCGAGGCTGAAATACTGGATGAGTCCGCTAAAGTTTTTGCGTATGTGGTGCATACAATATTTTTTAGTAAAAGTTCTATAAATTATATGAAATAAAACAAAAAATACCGTATAATTAATTATAATGAAAGGCAGTCAGTCATTTCTTTAAGTTACGAGGGGTATTCCGAAAGTAAGTTTCGTCAATGTATGGCAGGAGCGGCGTGTTCACCAGGGGAACCAAACAAACGCCAGACAAATCCTCACCCGTGGCTGGTTCCACGACAGAAGTGGCGTCAGCGGAGGAGGCATGACGCAGGCGCACTGCGCCATAGAAGAGCGAGTCGCAGCAGACTGGCATGCCCGCGGGTATTAGTGTACCGCTCACGATGGCACGAGAGATTTGGCGCCACTGCCATGTACCGCTATCTCCCCTCTTTCAAACGAGCCATTGCTGCAGCCGCTGAACCTTTTACTGTCCGAGATAGAGCTGTTTGAAATTGATCTCCCGATTTCCGTCCCCGCAACGCAAAGTGCGGCCTCCACGAACCCATCTCGCACAAACCTTATGGAACATCAATTTGTCACTCAAAATGGTCTGTATGGAACCTTTAGTAATGTCAGGAAGCTGAGGTGGAGCAGGCTGTGCGCCAATTCCTTGCATCGCAGGGCACCGAGTTTTACCACAGTGGGTTCTTCAAACTGATCGCACGCTACGACAAATGTCTCAATGTCGCTGGCGACTATGTCGAAAAATAGTGCACGGTGTATAGTTCATGCTGCCATGCTGTATTGCTTTTGGGTCAATAAAGTGTCCGTGTGACAAACTGACGAAACTTACTTTCGGAATACCCCTCGTATATTGTCATGGTCATCTAGATTATAAAACAACAATGACCGTGCGTAGCAATAACAAATGTGGTAGTATAGATGCATAATATATGAGTCCCTTGTTTGTAAACAATATTGCATACCAACTAGTATTTATGAAAAGCTTGTGAAAATATAAATGATAATACCGAGGAAATTTCAATCCAAGTCAGAAACATTGAATTGGAGCTGCTACCAGTAACTTCACGGCAGAAATAGGCTATGAGAAGGGATTTATTACGGCATTTAAATGCTGTTCGTCCATGGTAAGGAATGTTTTTCAAGTGAACCAAAATGTGAAAAGTTGTTGGCTTATATTTGTTGTCATGTGATGAAGTGGGCTACCGTGTTTTGCGAAAAATCCTGGTAAAGTTTCTGATTATCATAAAGAAACGTGTTGGCTTAAATTTATTGTTTTATGACCAATTATATACGTAAATCCACGTTAAAGTTGGTGTGACTGGTCAATGCCATCTGGGTTTTGTTTATAGATTGCCATGATGACTTTAAAGGACAAGGCCGCTAAAATTGCATTTTGAATGCAGTTTGAATGCACTTTTATGCAATTTTAGCGAACTTGTCCTTTAAAGTGCAGCTTTTCGGCGTGTTACCAGTCCGATAAGCAGCTGTTTTAGAGAGCGTGTACTAAAAAATATATAATGTGCATTAACATGTTTCATACACACACAAACACATATACATACATAGGGGCCCTATTTCATGGTGGTAGTATATGCAAAATTTCTCGTAACCCTTGTATTTTTGCCTTTAAGGGTATTTATTGTAAAATAATGCAGTTGCAGTGGAATTATAACTGTAAAATAGGTCATATAGCATGAAATGAGTATCGAAGGCAAAACATCACAAAATGAGAATAAAACGCATCCAAATGTTTCCCTTCCATAAAAAATGAAATAGACTGTCATTTCCGACTTTTTCAAGAGTCTATTTTCAAATTAAAAAAAAATACTTTTTAGAAATGAAATACATCCCACTTGTTCTTACTTTCTTTAACTGATACTGTAATGTGTAAAACATATTTGCTCAGAATGAGTAAAAAATGAGTGGGCATGGTACATATTAGTGTAGCATATTAATTTAAGGGCAGATTAAGAAGTTCATGGATTAAAATTACATTAATTTTTCTTAAATATTAAAAAAATCTTTGATTACAGGTGTGTTTCCCTATACGAGGGCTGTTCAATAAAGAATGATCATAATTTTTTTACGTTCATAGTTTATCACGCTAAACGTTTTCCTTATGATATGTGTTAGTTTGACTCGTCATGCACGCGTGGTGTAAGTTTCAACGTCATGTCTCAAGATTCCTGTCTGTGAGACACTTGCAAGTGCAGACATGTTCAATATCGCCTACAGCTTCAATGGAGGTGATGCGCAACGAGCAATATGCGGCTTTAGACTAAAAAAATCTTCAAATGAGGCCTATGAAATGTTACAGGAGGCCTACAGCACAGCTAGAAGATGGTATAAAATTTTTAAAGAGGGAAGACAATCAATATCAAAAGAAGGTGGACCCGGCGCTCCAGTTACTGCTCTGTTCAGGAGTCAGCAGCCTTGGGACCCACAGCGCACAAACATGTGTCATGTGCAATTTTTCTGTCACCAACGTATGAGTGGCACCCAGTGAAATTTTGAAGATTTCAGAAAGTGATCTTAAACTTATTCGTCGATCCTTTCTTACTATGACAGCAGCGGTGTTGACGTTTTCTTCTGTCAGAGCAGTAACTGGAGCACTTTCCTTTGATATTGATTGCCTTCCCTCTTTAAACATTTTATACCATCTTCTAGCTGTGCCGTCGCACGTCACCTCCATTGAAGCCGTAGGCGATATTGAACATGTCTGCACTTGCAGGCGTCTCACAGACAGGAATCTTGAGACATGACGTTGAAACTTACACCACGCGTGCATGACGCATCAGGCTAACACATATCATAAGGAAAACGTTTAGCGTGATAAACTATGAACGTAAAAAAATTATGATCATTCTTTATTGAACAGCCCTCGTATAACCATCAAACTTAGCACTTTTTGTAAATTATCGCTATAACAATAACATTCTCTACAACAGTATTCTTTTCTGGTCCATGCAAAATCATCCTATCAAGTTTTCACTGTAGTTGATTTTTGAGTGGTGCAACAAAAAATTTGTCAAGATGGATATTGTGTGAAAACAATCCACTCCACATTTGTTGAATAGTAAAAATAATGGCATGCACCTTATATTGCACTATACATGAGTACCTTTAGTAAAATTTCTGTCATCGTTATTCTGTTAAAACGAAATCTCACCATTTACCTTCTTAGTTTCAGCTCGGATACTCCACGTAAGACAACTGATTGAATCCATATACGGTCATTCTCCAAATCACAGCTGGGTGAAAGAGTTTGCCACAGAGGTCCCTCCCACTTCTCCAGTGTTTCTAGAAGATATGCATCATACTTCATTGCAAATGGCAAACCAAGGCTTGCAACAGCTGCTTTGCGACCCATTCTGCTTAAAACATCAGTTATTTCATTAAGGCGAGAAGGTATTCCCTCTTTTAAACGGTATCGCAATGTTACTGTATCTAAAGCTGCTGCTAATATAGCACTGCTATGGTATGAAAGAGCTCTCTGAAAAATACAAATAAAATAAAGTAGTAAGTAGAGGTACCCACCTTTTGTGAATGATGGATTCACAAGTTGTGGATATGATCATTAATAAAGTGAAAATCTTTTGTTTCAAACTCGTCCAGGCCAAAATATTGTCATTCTACACTCATGAAAAAGCACAAAATTTTTGTTTTTAGTGTAAATTTTTTTCTTTTTTTGGACAAAATTTTATTTTTCAATAAAAATAAATCAGGTAAACTGTTACAACTTACAGTTTAGCTCCTATAAGACTCCAAGAAAGTTTACACAGACCTTAAAGTTGCATCTGCCATTTTTAATATTTTTTGGGGTAAAAAATAAAAAATCAGATTGTTTTGGAATATTTCCATCACTACAGGCTTTGAGCTATAAGTATGTCAAGATTCTGCCTCATCTGGAAGTGGGCAAACAATTATGCCAATGAGTAAGTTCACCATATGGCTATATAGTGTAATGATGATTTGCTTCCTCTCTCTTTTGTTTGTTAATATTAAGAAATACACCAGATTGAGCAGGGTGCTCATGCTCGGATACAAGTCCAAAGGGAGTACAGTGAAAAAGGAGGAGAGACAATGAGCAGAATGAAAAACAAAAATTGTGCTGTAACTTATGTAAAATATGACAAAATTTTTAAAACAAAGACTTAAGAGAAAAACAAAAACATAAATACCTAGGAGATGGCTAGCAATAAATTACAGTTAATTCTTTATACTCCTATTGAATTTTTGAACTGTTAATTAGGTGTTATGCCGGTACCAGTAAACCGATTTGGTCCAAAATCAATAGACTTTGTCCTATGGACGTTATAAGTGCGTATACTAAATTCATGAAAAGCTGATAAAGTGTATTCGAGTTACTGTGATTAGAAGACACATGGATCGACAGACATTTTCCCCATCCATCATACAATCAAAGAAAGTATCTGTCTTGCAGTTAAAAAAACTATTTAATTAACTGTCAACTATGTACAGGCCTAATTATATGTTATGTCAGAATATCTTGTATCTTATCCACACAGATGAATGATTAGGCCATGTTTTTATATATCCACCTCTGGTTAGTGGAAGAGAAGGCCTAATTTCATTTGGGGAAGTAAAAATGTAGCTATAATTTAACATATATTTCCTGCAATATATGTACAGTCGGTCAAATAAAAAATGTCGGGCGGTATTTGATTAAGTATCACGAACGAGCATATGCGCATGTACAGGAAGACTTAAGGTTAGGTTCACACCTACCTCTTGTCTCTCCATGTATTTTCTTGATTATTTAGTCAGTTTTGTTCCAAAACGAACATGTATAGAAGGCTGTGGCTATATGTCTCACATCCGCCATATTCTTGGTTGCAAATTCTTATAATATTAATAATTAATAAATTCGCAAGGAATATGATTATTCAAGGAGCATTTTTTAAAGATTTTATTTTATAATATCGGTACTTGCAGTGCAAACTCAATAACTTACGTTCAACTTCTGCCACCAATCTAGCATCGAAATACATGGCCGGCCAGGTATCCACGATTCCTATGAACACTTCCGGTCGCATTATAGTGAAGTACCCACCTCTTTAAGAAATATGGAACCTTCTCGCTGCTTCAGAGGCCGAAAAATGCAGGTCAATTACAGCCCTAACTACACTTTCTCTCAAGCTAGCATTTGTATGTGGTGCGATGACAAAGCAAAATGAATTATGACAATACATTAAGTTGAATATCGTGTATTGCGCTTTCCGCGTTTTTCATTTTTCCCTCGTTGTTCATTTCTTCCCTCCTGTCGCATGGCCTCATATGTTCCGAAAATGACCTGTATTTTATGTTTTTTATGGGAAACTTGTGAACTAATGCTATAAAACTTTAATTTTAACTGCATACGAGTCCCAACGTTTTTTATTTGACCAACTGTACATCTAAAGCAAGGTGTGATATAATAAATTTACAAACATCTGAGTGCACTGTAGTCAAGGCCCTCAGTAATCACTATCAAAAACGGAATAAGGCTAATGAGCCCATTGTTTCTACATTCATTAGTCTAGACTTGATGCAGCAGTGATTTGCTATTTTTAAACCATTAATTGGTCCTTACTTTGGTACTGGACCTACCACCTCCAAACAAGGTCTGCACAGATGTTCCCCAAAGTTGCATCCACCATTTAAAATGCTTTTCATGGACAGAAATTAAAAATCAGAACTTTTAAGAGTATTTCTGTTGGTTACAGGATATAAGCTATGCCACACTTCAAATGCAAATCAGTTCTCATGGCGACATATTGTTTTACAGTATTATACGACTTTGGAAGTTGCAATACAGATAGCTTTGAGGAATAACACTACCCACATATTCCTTCACATAAGCTCATTAAACTAGACCTTTGTTCTTCTGTAAGCCCTGCTTAATGAATCGATCTAGAGCTTAACTCTGAAATTGATTAAAAAAATAACTTATTTTCTGCATATCAAAATTGTAACTATCACTGACTAAACAAAAGCATTCTGGCACTTGGTTCATTTAATTTTTTTTCTGGCTTTTGAAGATTGTTTCCAAGACTGTTGAACTACCCCATTGTATTATCCCATTTGTCATTATGGAATGAAAATAGCTAAAGTGTTTTGCAGATGACAAACAGTTTATCCATCTCCTTGCTTAGATACGCGGTCCAATCAGAGACGGCGAGACGTAGGGAAGACTCGAACTGCTAGCGACACTTCGTAAGCTCGTACACGTGATTGGCGGTGAAGGAATCTGCTTCTCATTTGAAAAATACTGTAAGTATACAATTTTTCTTGTTTCAAGGTTGGTAATTTGAGCTATGCAATGCACGTTAAATTAATATTTTATTTACGTATGTTTTCATTTCATTTTAGTTGCTCATTTACACAAATACGTAAGAATTTTGCCATGTGTCTGTGTGTGTGTGGTTTATAGTACTTTTTTTTTTTTTGTTTTTGTTAGTTAGTTAGTTTATTTAATTACACAGTACAGTGCTAGTTGGCATATTATTTCCGTGCTGCTTCCCTTGGGTGAATGTCTTGAAGTATTTTGTTTTAATCCATTGTTAGTAAACCATTTCTTTATGTTAGTTAGGGTTGCTGTTGTATTGTGTAGTAATTTGTCATTTTTTTCCTGTCAGTAAAATTGGTGTATCATCTGCATACATAATTGTTTTTCCATTCATTCAGTTTGGGAGATCATTAGTGTATAGTGTATGTGTAAAGATATTCATATTCATGCGTATAATTATTTTACACTAAACCCCCTAATGTATTTTATATTATTTCAGTAGAGAAATAGCTGTATTTCGGTACCCAGTAGTCGATGCACCTCAATATGTAGACCACGGAGATTGTAAATCAGTTTATCTACATTACAGGCAAGTGTAACAGTAAACTCATAAGAATTGTGAAAATCTACAAAACAAAATGCATAAAATCCCCTTGATCACTGTTTTTTTGCAGAAATATGCACTAATGACATTTAGTATATTATTTTATATGTCAACGTCTCATAACTTAAAAGATCCTCCCTTTGCCATACTTGTCATGTCTAACCTAAAATTTTCGGAAGAAATTCTCCATATATAAAATCCAAACACAGATATAAAATGGACAATAAACAAGTTTATTCGTCACTAAGCACTTCACAAGAAATGCAATAGACTTCGTCATGCAACAGTAATTGGTACACTACCAGCCTACTAGGCCTACATTGATACAATATGACACAACGGTGTCACAATTAATTTTTAAAATAAAATATTTCTTCCAGCCAGGGTATTAAATAATCAAATTAACATAATTATTAATATAATTAAACATCTAGTTAAAGAAAATGATTTCTTATAATTTGAACAGAATAGAGGTACTAGTGGCCAATGCTTCTAACATTGTTTTCGGTGCCAATATATTAAACTTGTTACAATTCTTTTCTTTATACAATTTTAGAGGTACTAGTGGCCAATGCTTCTAACATTGTTTTCGGTGCCAATATATTAAACTTGTTACAATTCTTTTCTTTATACAATTCTTTTATTGTTTCCAGTGCCACTGGCATCAAGCCATACAGTCAGCAGCATTATGGACAGAATTGCACAAATCTGCTGATTCCCATGGAAGCTGATAGGTCTGACATCATTGCTAAGCTTTGGAACAAAAGTGCTGCCATTGACATCACAGTGGTGAGAATAGGAATACGCTGAAGGGGTCAAACCATTCCTAAAACAAAGAGTAAGTTTATTGTGTCCTTGAATTTGTTGTAAGTAGAACTTACATTATAGAGTAAATGTGGAAACTGTCTGGCCTCTCCAGGTTCTCTCCATCCTGTAGATCCCACACTAAGTGGCACAAACAGTGAACTGTATTGTGATAAACTACTGAATCCCAGGGCTATATTAATAGCCCTGATGCTATCTTTAGTAGGAGTACTATTATTAAAGGCAGACTGTATTGCTGGAAATACTAATTTACTTTTTCTTGAATACTCATCTTCTAAGTATTCAACTGCACTTGTACCTAGACCAGCAAAACCATCTACTGCATCCATAATAATATGGAATCCCTGGAAGAAAAAATAACTATAATTAAAACTAAACAAAAATTGTATTCAGCAAAGTCTGCATTTTCTTAATACTATACATTTTTAGTATAAAATTCTGATTTTTATTAAAATGTGCACAGGTTATTACTCTAAATCTCTAAAACATTCAGGGTTTGAATCAAACATTTTGACGAGGGGGAGATATTAACTGTGGGTCTAATGTACTAAAATAATTGTATTTAACCTCATACAAAAATAAATGTAGTAATACCAGACAGCGGAAAGGAAACTTTTTGAATGGATATAAACATTCTTTAATAATGTCCAATGACATGCTTCTGTTACACCGTGCAGGTTAAATGCTTGTTAAATAAATTTTGTTGCTATGTAATTTGCTGTGATATCGTTATGTTCAAATGGGCATTATGAAGAAACATTAAGTGCATGTTTCCAGTAATTGCATTGGAATTTTAAACTGAAGTTCATGAAATATAGAAAATATATCCCTGGCAAGAAAATAATTTTTATTTGTTGAGCCAACAAAACTATTTCGCGGGTGGGCGGGCAAAGAGAGTTACGTCCACCATCCTCAAAAATTGAGATATGTCCATAGAGTTATAGATAAATATGTTCTCTACATTTGTGTTAAGTCCAGTAAGTCATATTCAAAATTGTACGGTAGTTATGGATGTGTGCCTCATGGGTTTATCCATCTCTAAAGTAACTCAGTAACTAGAAAGTGGACTTAACTCTCTTTGCTCGCACACCCGCGATTTGATAAGAGGCAGAAATCCCCCATTAATTCAAACCCTGATTAACAATAAAAACCTACTGCTATAATACAAGTATTGTATTAATTTACTATGCAGCTAAGTGACATTTCATATACGGTATCAAGTTTTTGTATTTATTATTTTGAAAAGGAATATACCGAAGTAATGGGCCTTGTCTTACAAGAGGTGCTTGTCATGTTAAATACTCTTCCACAGTATTTAATCTGTGACCTATAATAAAACATTTCAACAACAGCCACTAAAATAGCTATTTATGTATCAAGTACGCAAAATAATGCTTTAGCGGACGAATCTAGTATAGCGGCCGAGGCGCAAGCCGAGGCTGAAATACTGGATGAGTCCGCTAAAGTTTTTGCGTACGTGGTGCATACAATATTTTTTAGTGATAGCTCTCTAAATTATATGAAATGAAACAAAAATACCGTAATTAATTATAATGAGAGGCAGTCTACCATATTCTCACGGCCCTCTCAAACGCAAGACAACAATGAACCGTACGTACCAATACGAAATGCGGTAGGCTATAGATGAGTTATATGAGTCGCTGATTTGTAAACAATAGTAAATATGAAGTAGTATTTATGAAAAGCTTGTGAAAATATGAATTATAATCCCGAGGAAATTTCTCTCCAAGTCAAAAACATTGAATTGGAGCTGGTGCCAGCAACATCACGGCAGAAGGAATAGGGAATATATTGCAATTAAATGCTGGTGCATCCATGTAAGCTATGTGAACGAAGATGTGAAAAGTTGTTGACTTATATTTGCTGTCAGGTGATGAAGTGGGCTACCGTGTTTTGCGAAAAATCCTGGTAAAGTTTCTGATTATCATAAAGAAACGTGTTGGCTTAAATTTGTTGTTTTATGACCAATTATATGCGTAAATCCATGTTAAAGTTGGTGTGACTGGTCAATGCCGTCTGGGTTTTGTTTATAGATTGGCATGACGACTTTAAAGGACAAGGCCGCTAAAAGTGCATTTTGAATGCATTTTGGATGCACTTTTATGCAATTTTAGCGGCCTTGGTCGCTAAAATGCAATTTTTCGGCGTGCTACCAGTCCGATAAGCAGCTGTTTTAGAGAGCGTGTACTAAAAAAGGTTAAAAATAAGATATATTTTATTATTGTCTACATTAAGAACATCTCATCTACACATTTAATTTCCAGCAGGCTTTTATAGACTACATATTAAGTTACAGTTACAGTAAGCAAAGATTTTTGTGATCAACACAGAGACAAGCACATACATCTGTTGATTTTCATCCATTCTAAATATGTATGCTTGCAAAATGGGATACAAACTTTAATGATTTCTGTACAGTACTTACTCAGTGTTAGATTAACAATCTGCTGCCCCTTCAATGCAAACAGTTACCGTACCTCAGATATAATAACTTGAATACTGCAAATACTATCAATGTTAACACTGTAATTCAGTTAATTCTGACCACACACATTACAGACCACTAAAATACATAGCCTATTATATTTTTTTATCAATAAAATTGTGCATATATTATTGTAATACATATAGAAGGTTCAAGATAACATAATGGAAATTTCTATTAAACAAGTATTGAGTTAAAATAGTTCAGCTAAACACAATATGTTGAACTTCAGGACTAAGATATTATGTGATTTGAAATTAATTTTTTTAAACTCGTAACTAACTTCACTAACTCCATGGTGTTAACATCCCAGAAGGCACAAAGCCTACCACCCGACCGCTGCGTCATCTACCATAGGCCGATGGCAGGATTGGGGGGCATATGGTCAGCATGCCGACACCCATGGCCGTTAATGGTGGTTTCCATGACCGGAGCCGCTACTTCACTATCAAGTAGCTCCTCAATTTGAATCACGAGGCTGAGTGCACCCCTACCAGACCTCCCTACCTCAGAAAAATCCAAGGAGGTACTGGGAATCGAACGCGGGCAGACGGATCTGTAGTCAGCGACGCTAACCACAAGACCACGCCGGCGACTGTTATAAATTGATACTGACCGCAAGAGTATTGTACATTGTGAGTAATGAACCCAGTGCATTGAGATCATCAATTCAGCCTGATGTTATGCAATTATCATGTTTTGCTTTACCTAGACCCTAAAGAAAATTTAATAAGTGGCATAAAGCTCTATCCACAATGCGCAGTCTGCAGTTGTTAGTCGGTAGACGGTAGTTTGTAGTCGAAGTATAACATGTGGTGATCAATGGACGCCATTCACAATGTGCAGTTGCAGACGACAGCTGACAATCGCCAGTTGGTAGACAGTAGTCGGCAGACGAGAAATTCATCTCTGACCACGAACTGAATGACTGCAAGTAACATATTACGAGAATGAAAATTATTTACTAGTGCAAATACACAGATTAGCATACTACGAGAAAGCAAGATGTGTTTATAACATATATTATCCAATTATAAAGCGATTCCTCCACCTTTTTTATTCTGTAAAATGTTTCCCTAACCTCAATGTCAACAGCATATTGTAGACGACTCGAGTGCTGCTCCCAAGCGGCCGATTGCAACAGCAAACTGCCAACTACTGACTAAAAACTGCCGACTGTGCATTATGGATAGAGCTTCATTGCTGGAGACATCTCTAAAGCTAAAAGTAATATTTTAGGAATCTATAAAAGAAACTAATCTCAAACTTCATAAACGATGCCACTTATCCATGAGCAGTACTTATCATATTTGCCTGTTTCATTGTTAGGGATTATATTTTTTGGTAACCGTGATAACAGCAAAATTTTAACATCCCTATTACAATATACAAGAATGAGAAAAGAGCATACACACTCATACTTCCATAGCCTACTCTGTAAGAAATTCTTTTCTGATCGAGTCATATTTAAAGTATTATAAAGCTTCACCTGCATATTATCACATTCTTCCACATACAGCCTGAGGCGATCAATGAACTCTTCTTGAAACTGTTCAGTCTTCCACAGACTTGAGCCTGCACTGAATACATCAAAAGGCTTATCATCATTGTCATGTTCATATTCATTGATTATTGATACTGTTCTAGGATGATATCTTGTCTTTAAATAATCAGCCCATACTTCCACCACATTGTCTAGGTTGTATATTTTGGGTATACTACCTACACAAAAAGAAAAAAAAATTAAATCTAACATAATGATGACAGTACATCATAATGGGTTCAAAGTGATTTGAGTTTTAACACAAAAAAGGTCACATCACTCTGAAGCCACTGTGGACAGGACAGATATCAATATAAATTTTTTAATGGAAACTATATCAGTTGTACAGTACATGCAAAATTTGTGAATCACAGTTTTGGAGCAATTTATTTTGAACTTTTACATTTGGCTTCCCTCAAGTAAGGGTTGCCCTACGACAAAGCATACTAAAAATAACATGTAATTACAATCACAAAAAATATATAAACAAGTATTTGTAATCAGCACTAGAACACACAGAAATTAACAAATTAACTTAAATTAAAAATATTTTATAAAACAAATATAATTAAGTAAAATAACATTGCTATGCCATGGCTCAGGAGTATAAGTGGTTTCTGAGCATACTGAGGGAACTTTTCAAGGCGGTCAGACACATCTCTTTCATTAAATGTTGTCCAGATGGAAACTTCAGCAGAACTCCACTAGAGTGCTGGAATTGTCCCTCTTGCAACCACTATCAGCCCAAAGATTGTAACAAAAGAAAGCAAGTAGGGCCTACAGACTTTTTGTAAAACGAGTATATTACCATGAACCTCTGTTACCTAGTAAAACTCTTAGATAATATTGTCTTCTGAACATAGTAAGGGTATTTTATTAGTTTACACTGTTCTGCTAGGAAATATGAAAATGAGAAGAAAAAAAGAAAGATTTCAGGTAAATAATATTACCTCATTTGTTGATGTACTGTATTATTGTTTGTATCTGCTGAAATTTCTTACTTTAAAGGTGGCAACCCTACTTCAAGACTAAGATCCAGAAGAATGTTATGCAACTGCTATTGCTGCTGTAGCTAATGTTGATATTGACAATTTATTCAAAATTTTCACACTTACTAGTGATCTGGTCGGTTTCCATTGCTCTTTCATCCTTTTCCACATCATTAATAAATTCATTTTTCTCAGGTTTGTCAGCAACCTTAACTTCTACTTTCTCAACAGGCCACTGTGCCTCATTTGTTTTCGGTACTTCCAAATCGTTGTACAAATCACCTTCCTTCGGTAGGTGCTTCAAACTGTCCTTCAAGTCAACCAAGAGTAGTCTTGGTGTAAATGTCACCTGACCCTAAACAAATATGCTTCATTAAATACAACTGCAGCACCGTAACTCTGTTTTATAACACCACAAAGCTGCCAAACATACTTGACCATGCTATTTTACACTTGATAGAAAGCACTAAATATAGCATGACAAGAGTAAGTGCAAATACTAATTAGAGTGTAAAGAAGTAATCCCTTATATTATAAGTTTACTGAAAATTTTATCAGTTATTCACAATAATAGAAAATCATATTAGGGTGGTAAATAAATAAAAATAAAGGAGAGTTGTATATGACAGAGGTGCAGATTATGACAATGACTAAAATTAATACTTAAAACTTAGCATATTAAGAAATATTAAATAAGCAAGTACTGGTACTCATTGTCTTACTTCAGACAGCAATTTTGTAAACTGTTCACATATTCACCTTGCATAAAGTTGTGCAAATTAGATCATTCGCATCTAACAAGCTGTATTTTTAATACGCGCTACTGGTTTCTTCATTCTATGTCTGTCTGTTGATGTTCTATCTCAACAGATCAACAAGAAAACTGAGGTAACTGACTGATTAGGATTGTGGCTTTTATTAGTTGAAAAGCAAGGTGTACGCAAATACATCCCTCGTGGGAAAGGTGTATCGCATGACTGCTGCATCATCTACCATGGGCAGATGACAGCATCGAGGGCATGTGGTCAGCAGGGAAAATTACCGTAAAACATTTGTATGGAGCACAGGCAAAATGAACACTAAACCACTCTTCATATGGGAAAAAATCATGACACAGTCATCAGCATATGGCCTAATATTCTTTATCTGTCTCTGTACGTCAAAGCAAGGAATGCTTCTATCACCTCCAGAAGTGGCATTCATGGATATTACACCAGAGACCAACACAATCTTGGCAGTCTCTGATGCAGGTCACCTAAGACTGGTCACAACTTTAACATAGGGCCTACAAAGTTTGAAAATATACTTAAAAACAGATTACCCTGACATGCTACTGAACTACCAATACATGAATTTAAGTGTCACATTAAAATGTGGTTAATCAGCAAAGCTTTTACAATTCAGAAAAATTTGTTGACTTTACGCCTAGGATAAGTTATAAGTAGATTTTTAGATATAAGTATTTTTGTGTAATTTATTGAAGGTACTTCCTTTTGATTTAATCAGGTATCTAGGTAGTCATATATAATTCATATATTCACTTTTGTTTTAATTAGGTAGGTCTATAGGTATTACTATATGATTTATGTAGGCTACGTATTTTCCTGGAGTTATGTAAATTGTCATGCAACTGAATAAAGTATTATTATTATTATTATTATTATTATTATTATTATTACTACTACTGGTAATAGCCTATATATTTTTTATGTATTTTTATTCTATAGGCTACTTATGATATATACGTAACTAAAGAGGGATCTGATGTTCTCAAAACATGTCCTAAGGTAAAACCTTTTAGTGAATGAAGTAGGCTTATATGTTTCGATATTAGTACATAGGCCTATTGTAAATGTAAGACATTTATGTAGCCTAAATTACTAATTTCCTTTTTATGATTTTTTATGATGTTTTTAGCATTATACCTATCTCCAATAGTAGCCTACAAACTACAATATAACAGCCTACTCCATGGTACACATACAAAAAATACCAACATTTCTACTTTCCAGTAAAAATAATTTTAGAGCAGAAAGAGTAATAATAATAATAACTAATAACTTTATTATCACATATGTTTGCATTCTGAGTAAACTGTAGTAAGAATACAAAAAGTTTTAAACCTACCTTTGAAGTCCGACCTTCTCTGAAAAGAATATCATGATTGACTTCAGATGGTGAACTGGCATTGTACACAAAGCTAGACTCCTAGAAGTAAAGCATAATTCTGAATTATTATCATGAACTTACTTACAGGTTGCTATGATGAAAAAACAAAATCAGTCATACCTCCGTATAACGATATATGTGGGCCCTAGCAGATTATATTGTTATATGAGAGGTATTGTTATGTTGAGGGATAGTGATTTACCACACATTAGGAAGATTGCATGCATGCTGAAAACTATGTAATCTACAACTACATAATCCAAATCTTAACAAAAGCGCTAATTTTCTTACTCAACTTACTGACTTCCGTTGAATTATAACCATAGCTACGGTACTTTACGTCCACACTCTAAAAAATATTACTATTCAGACTTACATATAACTCCATGCTTTGAGCCTAGCATATGCCAGAAATTTCAAATTCATTAACAGTTCCTGCTTATGGTGTTTTAACTGCACACTATGTACATGTTAAAGAAACAACCTAACTTACTTTTTGCATACATAAGGGATGATTTTAGCCTCAGTGATCCTATTTTCCAGGCACCCAGAAAACAATATTGGTGGCTGGGAAGGAACCAGAAACATGGCTGAGACTGTAAACGTCATGGTGATCAACACTAATATCACTGTTCCTAACCTAACTGCCACCTACCTAGCTCTACATGTCACTAATAATACTACAGTGTGTTTCACATAAGAGTTGGCCAATCATGCGGATTTCTGTGTTGCGGCAGCCACTCCTGAGCAATCGGGTGAAATATCTATGCAAATAAAGCCGCTAATGGCGTAATGATTCAGGTTCTCATGATTACAGTTAAAATTACAATAAAAATAACCACGTACCTCATCACAGGAGATGTTGGAAATGTCCTCCTCTTGCATCCACATGACACTGGCACCTTTTTACGAAATGATGTTTCACGCGCATAAGTTCAGCTCCCAAGATAGAATTAACCCTTAGAGTGGAACGTCCGTCTCACAGACAGATATGGTATTGTCTTTTACTACAAGAGTGGAGGTTATGCTTCTATCGTGCTCATCTACTCAAAGAATCTCATTTAAGTATTAGTCTTCTATGTGATTACATCGCCTGTTCGCTATGTGTTTATCATGGTAACACCAAATGATTCGGTAGGAGCTATGTTGTCTGACAGACAAATATTCCTCATAGCGTAAGCAAAAATCACCCGTCCTCTAAACAGGTATTCCTTCTAACGCACGGATTCTGTACGTCTACATGTGAAATTAGTTCTCATATAGAACAAATATGGCAGCTTTCCTTCATGGCAGACATTATAGATGAAATTGTCATGAGAACTAACTGTAAAGTAGATTATTTTCATGAGAATATCTATATTAATAAAAGGAAGTGTTTGTCTGTCTGTCTGTGATGCCCAGCGAAATCTACTGAACGGAGAGATCTGAAATTTTAAACACAGGTGGACTGAGGGGTCGGAAAATGCACCTCATAGCCGGAATTTTAATTTTCGCTTTCGTTCGTGAGTTATGAGTGAAAAACGGGTAGAAAACATGCATTTTTTGCGTTTTCGACGCATCAGTTTTGAGTAATACATTTCAATATCAAATCAATTAAGGCTAGTTTACATGATGAAATTAGGTTTCGTAAGTAAGTTTCGCAACTGTCTTTTGCTTGAATGCGCAAGCGCTAGATGTACTGGCGACAATGAGTTACGAAACTACGCCGTTTCGGCTGATTCCAACTTTTCAGGAAACTATAACAGTAATTTTGATATTTTATGCTTATTTAGCTTGTTCGCGTTTCGTCAAATGAAATGGGAAGTGAGGAAATCGTGAAATGCCTGTATTCATACGTGTTTCAAACATTTATATGGGATTTTAACAACCTGAACTTCAGAAATAACATGAAATGTGTGGTTACATTGGAAAGAAAATGTGTGTAATTAGTTTCATGAAATCACTTTCAAGAAAGTGGTTACGAAACCTAGTGTCATCGTGTAAACTAGCCTTTACAGTTGGCTTTGGCTATTTTCGTCATACCTTGGAAATAAAAGCATCGCGATCGCTTGAATGTTGCAAGCTCACGCTAGTCGATTCATTTGTTTATAATGTCAAGGCATGCAGATATCTGAAATTTTCAGCATAGATGAAACAGGGATAATGAAAAGCCTAAATGGACAGACATTGATCTATTTGGATGGAACTCACTATGCAGGGGTTTTCTGGGCCAGGGAACTTGATCGATTGATTTTGTAAGTCCATCCTGGACAATTCATTTGTTTAGAATGTCAAGGCCCGTAGACATATTTATTTTTCAACCTACACAGAAGAGGGATAATCAATTTAGGCCCTAAATATGGTCAAACATTGTTCGATTTGGACGAAACTCACTATACAGGGGTTTTCTGGGCCAAGGAACTCGAATCTGAGGTTGCTTTTACCAGGTGATGCTATCTAATCGTGGTATGTAGTCCACGTGATTTAGGATTTCATAAGTAGGCCTATAATGATTTAACTACTATGCTCTTAATTTTTAATTTTTGAAATAATTATCGCGGGCGAAGCCGCGGGCACATACTAGTAGAAAATAAAGTTGAACCTTCATACAAGAAAAACCAACAAGGATGAGATCTGTGCTCTTTGATGTCTTCAAGGGAATTTTTCAAATCATTTTGTATGTGAAATTATAATTATTTTCTTTTGTTGTTTCACTTTGTGTTCGAATGTTTTGTGATTGTAACATATATTTTCATTTAGATATTTTAAAAGTAATTTTAAAATATGACTTGCCTACCCAATTTGTTAAATTATTGATGATTTATGAAAAATAAAAGTTATTTGTAATTTGTGCTCATCATCATGGTGTATTTCGGTAGGCTATAGCCCAGGAAACGTAGGCATGAAACAAATTAGCTTTAACTTGAAATTATAGCCATGGCAACATCTTCTATAAATAACTTACTTTATAACTCTAAACTGTCTCTAATTCTAGAAATAAATGTATGTTACAGTATTGATTCATTTTAGCAAGAATATAAAGTGAATTTTAGCAAAAAATTATATATCCATCTCATACACTGATATTCATCATAAATGGGTATTAGGTGATGTTCCTAAGGGTTGTGATATTGTCTAAGTTCTTTTATTGTATGGGGGTTTGAACTTGACACTTTGTTTTTCCATTTCCCCCATAAATAATAGCCATATACTGTTAGAAGAACTTAAAGACTATTTCACAAGAGAAATTAAAATAACTCTATCTTGGAAGCTGAACTTATGTGCATGAAAAACAATTCCTAAAAAGGTGCCAGTGTTGTGTGGATGAAAGAGGAAGACATTTCCATCATCTCTTGTGATGAGGTACATGGTTATTTTCATTGTAATTTTAACTGTAATCATGAGAACCTAAATCATTATGCCATTAGCGGCTTTATTTGCAAAGATATTTCACCCAGTCACTCGGGAGTTAGAGCTGTGGCCGCTACAATGCAGAAACCCTCATGATTGGCCAACTCTTACATGAAACACACTGTAATATCAATATTCCTAACCTAACTGCAACAAACGTGGTCCTACCTGTCACTAACACTAATATCACTATTCCTAACTGCCACTTATCTAGAATCATAAGTTCATATCTAGTGCGGGGCGAAAGTGTATGGAGTGCATAATGTAGGAAACTAAACCCTTTTGGATTTCCGATAGAATAGTACTTTGCTCCACAACCCAGTCCCCCACTCCTACTCTCAATCCCTCCCCTAGCGGCGGCATTTGAACTACTAGTAGCGAGGGTAGCGCCATCTACTAGCAATTTGGTGAAACTGAAAAAATTAATTTTTTCTCCTTTATTCTCTTCTTCTCTTCTTTTCCCGTCTCCTTCCTCTTTTCCTCTCACCTCCTCTTCACCCAACCTACCTATTTGAGACTTATTCCTAATAGTAAATTTTGGATCGATCGGAATTTGAACTCGGGACCCCTAGGAGTCTTAACCATTACGCCACAAATGAATGTTGAGCATTGAAGGAAGCTTTCGTATATTTGAGTTATGAGAGAGGGATTTAATGAGTTTTAACTCAAGAATCGGTTTTTATAATTTTGATATAGGCTATTTTGTTAGTTATGAAAAGAGTAGGCCTAGTGTTGGTGTAATGGTATTTTTCTGCATCAATTAAGCCATATTTTAAGTTATAAGTTACAGCGTTTTTTATAATTGTGAAATATTATGTATGGTGCAAGGGCATTTTTTTTTATTGTGAAATAGCCTATTTTGTTGCAAGGGTCGTTTTTACAATTGTGAAATATGTAGAGGTGCAAGGGTCTTTTTTTATTGTGAAATATTAGGTGACATGTCAATTGCAATTATGCATTACCGGCGTTGAGGTTGAGCAGCGGCTACAGGCATGATGGCATGCACTGCAGGGAAGCGGAGCAGGCAGGATGCGGCCAGGCGAGTGGCATGTAGAAAGGGGACCCGGTTGTGGCATAAAGTACCAGCTTGCCAATGTCAAACACCAAGTTTCTCAAAATACAAAGATTTCTCAGCAAGTGGATTAGTCAAATTATTGTTGTGCGGGAGTCATTGTGTAGTACCTAGATTAGTGGTATTTGGAGGAATGATGTAGCCTATGGAAATAACTTAGTAACCTAACAGATGAAAATGTGGCTTGGTGTAAAATTGGCATTTGCCATAGAAAGTGGGGAATTGGTATGTTTTATCCTACTTGATAGATGTATGCCTATGTGTAAATAACGTCTGAAATTTGACTTAGAGCTGTTACCAAGCACGCATAGCTTTAATTTAGAAGAGAGCACGCATGTTGAATGAATGCTGATCCTAGAAGAATCTTGATATTTACCACAAATCTATATTAGATAACTCAATTGGAATGTAGAAGGCCTTAAATGCATAGCGAGGACATTACCAGAAGATATATTCCAGAATTTCGATATGTGCATATTAACAGAGACATTCATTGTGATGCCAGACATAGTAAATATTCCGGGATTCTATAATATACATACTTTAGCCAAACAAGGGGAGAGAGGAAGACTGACTGGAGGAGTAACAATCCTGTTAAGATTGGATCTTTCAAAATATTAAAGAGAGAAGACAATATACTAGTAGTGAAGACAAGCTTACTCACAATAATAGGCGCTTACTTCAACCCAGAATGTAGCTCAGTAGACGTGATAGATGGACTGTCTGAGGCTATGTACATGTTAACACCAGACGAAAGAGTGCTACTAGCAGGGGATTTTAACTGTCCGATCGACAAATCCCACAGAAAGACAGAACAAGTGATCAGCTTCCTCAAAGAAGAAGGAATGAAACTGGCAAATCATGCAGACTTGAAAACATACATCTACCATAATGGATCAAGCACAATTGACTTAGTATTTACTCAACACCTCGGAATATTAGAACAAAGTCAACTATGGAAAACGGATGCAGTCACTGTATGGAAACATATACCAATGATGACAGAGATCGACGTAGAACAGACAATAAAAAGTACAGACTTTCAGGAAAAAGAAGCTAGAACAAGGAGAATACAACTAGAACTTGTAGAAAAAACCAGTCAATCACTTGAACAGACAAATACATTAATAGAGGGAGGCAGACTTACAGAAGCTGCAAACAAGATAGAAGACATCCTCAAGGAGGCCTCCATATGCAGAAACCAAAGCAGAAAAGCACAAGAATGGTTCGACAAAGTATGCTACCAAAGAAGACAGGAAGTTCTCCACTACTTGAGCAGAGTTAAACGATGGGCGAGAGATGACGATTTGACTATATACAAAGAGAAAAGACAAGAATATAAGACGTTACTACACTCAAAGAGAACTGAGCACTTAGAAAAGAAAGTAGAAAGAATCATCAAAGATGCGGAAAATGACCCCTACAGTGTAATTAAACCGAGGAAACCGCACTTCCCGATGGATATAGCGATGGAAACCTGGAGAGGCCATATCAATAGAATACTAGCCCCAGAGGATACAAGACCAATCACAACGGAGAAAGAGGAATGGCACCCCTGCAGCTTATTTACAACAAATGAGGTGAGGACAGCAATAAGTAGAATAAAGAATGGGAAAGCCCAGGCCCTGATGGTATATTTGGGGAATACCTCAAAACAACTACGACAGTGCTAGAGGATACCTGGAAAGCATTAATGAACAAATGCCTAAAAGTCGGAGATATACCAGAAGGCTGGAGAAAAGCAACACTAAAACTTCTACACAAAGGGAAAGGTGAACACAACTCACCAGATACCTACAGAGGGGTAGCCCTAGAATGCATAGCATTTAAAAGACTCTTAGCACAACGACTGGATGTGCTGTTGGATGAACAACTACCAGACGAGATGTTCGGCTTTAGAAGAAGGAGATCTACCACTGCAGCTGTCGAAAGCTTACATAGGAATATCCTGGAGGAGATGGATAAGATAGGTGGGAAGCTGTATGTTATATTTGTGGACTTCAACAAAGCCTTCGACACGATAAATCGAAGAAACCTAATGAAAAAGCTGAAACAACTAGCGGGGGCTACATGGATTACTAGATTAATACAGAGCATACTAGCTGAGAACAGGGTCTTTATTATAAGTTGAGACCGGGCGACCGGTGTTTTCACTCTCCGCTACGGAGTCCGCATTAACCGCCTGTGACGTGCGCGCGGCTTCCCTGCTTAAAGTGTAGGCTATATAAAGTACTACATATCTTACCTTATAACATATGTTGGAAGTGTCGTCCTTCCTGTGTTATACAGGCATTGTATCTGGAAACCACATTCTGGCTGACGCGAGTGAGTTCTTCCAATGTAATGCCCCTAATTTCATTCGTAATGTTTTCTTTCAGCTCCTCCAATGTCTGAGGATTTGTTCGATAATCCTTATCTTCATCACGTACACGTCCAGCAGACTCGTACTTAAAATAATGTTTACACACAAAAATACGATGCTGCAGCAAAATGGGTCTCACCATGTTGACACTTTAACAATAGCTGCACTTGCCGATGTTGCATCAAGGTCAAACCGGCTGCGCGCGCCTTCCGTCGCCCGGTCTTAAGCCTTCCGTCGCCGCGGTCTCAACTTATAATAAAGACCCTGTATATAGGGTAAGGTAGGGTAATTGTAAACGAATTTTGTAAGTTTCCACTTTGACTTGATATAATCACTACCCAAGTTATCCATGTAAATCTTGGACTTTACAGATATAACAACCTTATAATATAGATCCACCTCTTTGAAACATTAATCTAATGATCTGGAATGACACTAGACTAAGTTTACATTTGCCCCATATGTTCACATTTACCCCACTAACTCGGGGGTAAATGGAAACAGTGATCTCTGAGTACCAGATAAGCTAAGGACTTGGGATCAGGGGTATTTCCAAACAAACATATTTTAGCAAAATTTGAAGGTCTTCTTGAGTGTTTAGGACAGTGTTTACAATTACCCCAAACACTAATGCAAACCAGATAGATGTATTGAAAATAAGAAACCTTTATATAAAATTTATTCAGAAACGCCCAAGATAAGGCAGTACATTCTTTAATGAAGGTAAAAAATGGAACAACAGTTAAATTTTCAAATATATACTTAGTTCGTTCCCCACATTTCTGAATGGTGAGCTCCAGCAAAATTGCCAAAATGTCACACTCCACAACAGTTAAATTTTCAAATATATAGCCTCTACTTCATTTGTTCCCCACATTTCTGAAGGTTGAGCTCTGGCAAAATTGCTAAAATATCCCACTCTTCAGCATCAAAATATCATCTTCCTGTGCTTGAAAAATCTTCTTCAGTCAGTCTGTAGACTCGACTTCCTGTCCCCTTAACTCTTGCAACACAGCTGCATCTAGATGTAGTTACCAGTATAGATTTTCTTCTTCCACAGAGAACCCAGCTAATACATATGCTCCAAGTTTAATAGATGCTGTTGTAGGGGCCGAATATTCAATCTGGGCCGGGTTATTCTCTTCATCCACATTGAAAGTTTTACGTTTTCAAGTTCATCAAGCGCTGGCAGCTGGTCCTCAACTGTCATTGCTCTGTTCTACTTTCCTTTTCTTTTTTATCCTGTTCACTTCCATCAGTTGACACAAAACATCTTCATTGGTTTACACTTGACCATAGCAAAGCTGTTGCAGTCGGCAATTTACTTTTTTCAAAGCAGGAGGGGAAATTGATCTCGTGGCATTTTGCAGTTTTGCAGAAGAGCTCAACAAGACTTCCAGCAATGAATGCTGGCTTGTCATTTGAAGTATGTTTTTGGGGTGATGTATGTAATTTTATTCTCAAATCCTAGACAGCACATTTTTCAGTGGATGAGATTAGCCTAATACCCCAACATTATGTGTGTGTATGTGTACTAGGTTTGGGGCTGGGAAGAACCTTGACCAATGGTGGTGTACTGTACCTAACATATGTCCTTGGCATTTTCCAATATCTGGAACAATATAAATCATCTGTTACTCATAATTTTACATGTTTACGTTGGAATGAATTTCTGTTTCCAATTTCCCTGCTTTCCATTATCTCAGGGGAAAATGTAAACACACACTGAAACTTTATCTAATTTAAATTTTATTAATTTGACTTAATACAATCTCATTTGGGAATGATAACAAGCTCAATAAACAATAATAGGAGATCAACTTACCAAGCAATGAAGGGAAAAGGGAAATTTTCTTTCTTCTGAAATCTTCGCTTTCTGAACTTTCACGCACAGCAATACAAAAAGCTCCACATTCAACAATATACAGGACAGAAAAGAGAGGAAAAACTGATATCTGCTAAAAATAAGATGCCCAAATCCAATGACAGCAATCATGAGATCAGAAATATCACCGTTTAAGTTTTGTATCAACTGTTTACAAATACCCCTTGTTTACAATTACCCTCCCTTATCCTACCGGTACAGATAAGCAACAGCATAGAAGAATCTGAATGGATCTCACAGAAGATAGGGGTATTGCAAGGAGACCCCTTGAGTCCCTTACTATTCAGCATAGTTCTGCACGATGTAGTAAAAGAAATAAAAGATGAAGCGGAAGCAAATCTTCACATCTATGCTGTTGATATGGCACTGTCATCAAGAAATCACCATGAATTGCAAACGGCAATGAATAAACTGACAGAATGGGCAAGATCAAACGACATATAGTATTTCGAAATGGGAGCAAAGTCCGTAACGAAGAAGAAATTCGCTGCAATGGGGAAAAACTTGCAAGAAGAAGCCATTACAAATACATAGGAATCACTCTTCAGACTACAGCCAGATGCTTCTCCATGCACCTAAACGAGAAAATGGAGGCAGCAGTAAGAAGCATGAATGACATCCAGCATTTAAAACTAATATCATTAGACACAGCCATGAAGTTATTCGCAGCGAAGATCTCTCCATGTGCAAAATATGGAATACAGATCATATGGAATCATCTAACTGTTGCCCAGCTAGAAAGACTCGAGAGTATAAAGGCCAAATACCTGAAGAAGGCATTAGGGCTCTCCAAGTACACCCCATCAAGGATGGTATATGAGATGGCAAGGGAGACATTTTACTTGGAGGATTTGAGACTGAAACACTTGCTGCCATCTACTGACAACTTAGAAGAAGCTCTCCGCAGAAGACGGGAAAAGAGGAAAGAAATAGACCGAGACTTTTATGGGACGACTGAAATGATAGACAGAAATTGGACAAAAGCTAACTTTGAAATGAGACATATGTTTACACGCTATGCAGTGCACGGATTTCATCACAAGATATGCACCGAGAAGAAGTGGCAAAATCCATGTGAGAAATGTGTATGTGAGCTGTGCGGGAAGAGATGTGAAAAGTACCATCTTGAAATGTGCACAAGGAGAAAGAGATCGCTCAAGGAGTATGCGACAGAACAGTAAACTCTTATCATAAAATGCTCATTTGAGTGCGATTTCCTAATTATTATATTAGAAAACAGTTGGGTATGGTTGTCATTCATTATTACATATTAAATTTCCTGATTGGCTCGAAACATAACCCGAGATTTCACTTCTGTGACATAACAACCAGGTACCTAAAGTGCACTTATACCTGGTGGTAGCTAAAAATTACATTTTTTTTAGGTTAGGGCAGAACCAAGAACTGCGATACTTTACCTGTAAATTCCACCAGTGTGTGCCAATGAAATTCGAATAGTTCCCAAACTGCAGAGTAACAATTTCTCTTCCCGAAGCCATACGCACTTGTAGGTTATGGTATATGGACAATATTTAGTATTACTTTATTATGCTTTCCTTACTAGAAACCGTCATTCAAAACAAAACTGCGAAACAAGCGACAAACGCACTCCGCATGAAATAGCAATGCGCAGTGTTGCCGCAAATAAACTTGACAATTGCAGTATACAGTATCACGATAACAGCATGTTCCTGGAAAGTATTTTTCGGTTAAACTTTTATTTTAAAATCGTACTCCTTATTCTACATTTTAATTTCCTCAAACACAAGATCAATTAACTTTCGTAATCAGGAAAAGACCGTCATCATCTGTGATGTTTGTGACACTGAATAAACATATATGGCGGTGGTGTGTACATTCGGGATTTTAAGTGTACCCGCGGAATTGCCGTATTCATGAAGAATATTTAAAAACTTTGAACTTAAATGTCACCGAGTAGTATACAGCGTATACGATTTGACCAGTAACCTCCGTCTCCACACTAACGAAATTATACAAGTATAGAAGTTCCGGTCTTTAACCTTGATGCAGAGCTGCGGCCTTGTGTGGGAAGGTGCTGTATAAAATCATGATTCGCAACCCATGAATACAGCCTAGTGTAGTGGATTCTGTCACCCGTGAAATCATCCCTGTGATTTTCCAAGTGAAGTTTGAAAATCTGAGGATATTGTTTCTAAATGCAGTTGAGTGCGTTCTTGTCCATATTACAACATGTCATCCCTAACAAAAGAACAGCTGGACAGAATTGAAGCGAACAGGAAACTTGCTTTGCAGAGAAGAAATGAAAGATTAAAACTACAAAATCAGGTTCCATCTTCTCAAGAAGGAAGAAGTAGGCCTACGTCAACAGTCAGTCAGGCCATAACTGCATCACCATTTAGAAGTGATGGGCACGCTGTGCATACTCTGGGAGCACCAATTATGCATTCATTTTTTAGTAGTACTAATACCGGTATAAAGAAGAAAGTGGATACTGTACATTATGCCAATAAATTTCCTTCTAAAGCAAACACAAACACTTCTGGTGATCGAATAGTAACGGGGAGTTGTCAACTCATAGCAAGAGATAGATTTGTTGTAAATGTTCCATATCAAGCCCAGTTAATTGATATATTTAAGTCCATTAACAGCAAGACGTATGATGCAAAAGACAAACTCTGGAGTTTTTCCATTAGTGATTACTCTCTTCTCATGAGACGAATACAAGATTTACAAGGTATGGTATCCATTAGCGGTTTACCGCACTATGTGTTAGAAATTTTCAGTAAAGGTTCTGATGATACAGAAAAAAACAGAGATTTGGATCTGTCGAGAATTGATAAAACACTATTGGATTCTCTTATGCCTTTTCAAAGGGAAGGAGTTTGTTTTGGTATTTCAAAGAAGGGTCATTGTCTCTTGGCTGATGATATGGGGCTTGGCAAAACCATTCAGGCACTGGGAATTTCTCACTACTATCAAGAGGATTGGCCATTGTTGATTGTTTGTCCTTCTTCTGTAAGGTATTTGTGGATGGATGCAATCCTCACTTGGTTACCCACTGTGCCATATCACAGCATACAAGTGATGACTACTAGCAAAGAGTATATAGGAGATGCTCAGATCCTCATAACATCATATGATCTTATGTCCCGCTGTGTTCATGAGATTCAGGAAGTTGGCTTTAAAACATTTATTATGGATGAGTCTCATTTTTTGAAGTCTTCAAAGTCAGCACGAACAAAGGCTGCAGTCTCATTGTTAAAAAAAGCAAAGCGAATAATGATGCTCAGTGGAACTCCTGCTTTATCAAGGCCTATTGAGTTGTTCCCCCAGATTTCTGCCATTAACCCAAAGCTGTTTCCAAGTTTCTTTGAATTTGGTATTCGGTATTGTAATGGAACAAAGAATAATTTTGGATGGGACTTTAGTGGTTCTTCAAACATGGAAGAACTACAGTTGCTATTAGAAAGCAAGCTCATGATCAGACGACTAAAATCAGAAGTGATCACACAACTACCCCCTAAAGTCAGGCAAATGGTGATCTTAAATCCGGAGCTTGTGCACTGTAAGAGCAAGGAAATGAAACAGTGTGTCAAAAATCTTGAACAAGAGAAAATGACAGCCATGGAGAGGAGAGGAGCTTTACTCACTTATTACTGTGCCACAGGAAAAGCAAAGCTCAAGGCTATTCAAGACTACATCTCAGACCTACTGGACAGTGAAAAGAAGTTTATATGCTTTGCACATCATAAGGTAGTCATGGATGGCATTTGTGAAACTATAATTGGGAAGAAAAAGGAATACATTAGGATAGATGGTAACACCAAGACCAATGATCGCAAAATTCTCTGTGATAATTTTCAATTTGAAGAAAAGTTTGCTGCTGCAGTACTCTCAATAACGGCTGCTAATGCAGGCATCACTTTAACAGCTGCACACTTGGTTGTGTTTGCTGAACTTTACTGGAATCCTGGTATTTTGACACAAGCAGAAGACCGAGCTCATCGAATTGGACAAGATGACAGTGTACTAGTTCAGTATCTCGTGGCAAAGGGAACATCAGATGATCATATGTGGCCAATGATTCAAGATAAACTGAATGTGCTTAATAAGGCTGGACTTAGTAAAGACAATTTTATGCACACAGAATCTACAGTGACACAAAAATCGAAAAACCAACCTTCCATTTTGAACTATTTTCAAGATATATCCTGCTTGCTTGATGAAGAAATGGACAATCAATTATTAGTGGATATTGAACTAGATGAAACTGCAGTTCAGGAGAAGAAACCTAAACTCAGTGAAGAACAGAAATAAGAAGCATGAAAGAAGATTCATCATCATCACAAGAGGTGAAAAGGAATTATTCTAAACTGGAATAGGATATTTTGGATTTATAAATTTGTTTATTCTGCTTGTGAAACATTAGGTTTTTTTTAATACTGGGATGTTTTGTTTTTGTGAAATGATGTTATCAGATTGGCAGCATATAAACTCAATTCGTTGAAACTAGTTTTTCTGTCTCATTGTTCATTATTGGTAGTTTTTTACATTATTTTTGTTATCAAGTGTGTGCATGTATAGGAGACACTGTATTTTATATGAAAAATTGAATATTGTATGCTTTTCCATTCTTATAAGAGTCTGAATTTCTTCTCCCTTTTCCTAGCTATTTGGGTAGCAGTTCTTTAGTTATTTGTAAGAAAACAAAATTTACTATAAGAATGCAGTAGGGTACCTGAGTTTTTATTGTTTTCTTTCTTCATAGTTTAGCCATAGGTCTCAATCCCACAAGTCCTTATTTTGTTGATGTTAACAAAATATGAATAACAGACTTAAAATATGAATATTAAATTTTGAATCTATAATTTTGTCACTGATATACTCGCTGATACTTGATACTTGCCTGCTGTCAATATGTGTTTCTTGATTAGGTCTTCTGCTAGGTGGTGGTGGTGCTTGGTCGTGGAACGATTGATTTTGCAGTAACTGTACTGTAATTTACATAGTAAGTTACATGAACAATGAATGAACCATTAAAATTTGATTTTGTAATACAGTGAAACTTCCCTTAACTGACACTTCCCAATAGTGGACTTCTCTCAGTAGCAGACATTTTTAAATTCCCCTGCAAAATAACATTGGCCCTCATGATAAAATTCTTCCAAATAGCGGACATTCTCAAAAACGGATGCGGACACTGAAATGTATCCCCCAACAGCAATTAAACCAACGATCAGCGTGAAAGAAAAAGACTGTTGTAAATGAAACTGAATTCTAATGGAATTCTTTGCAACAATCATTATCTTGCATTTTTACTGTTACATTCAGTTCAGTCACAATCTATTGGCAGCACAGTTGTTGGCTGTGATACATGAGCAGTTCGTACATTCTTAGTTTGTGAAGTTGAGTGTTCGGAAGTGCAATCATATTAAAAATGTCACAAAAACGTAAACGTTTGTCACTAAAAGAGAAAGTGGATATTTAAAGCATAGTAAGAGGGAGAAACTAAGTGTTCGTGAGCTGGCCATAAAGTTTAATGTGGGGAAAAACACAGATTAGTGAAATTTTGAAAACAGGGATGTTATTTTAAAGTCGTACACTGAGAATGGAAATGAGAACACAAAAAGAGCTTTTCCTAAAACTGCCTTAAAATGCATGTACTGTATTATTGTACTGTACGAACTTTTTCTACAACTTAACTTTAGTTTTGATATTACTGTATACATAGACCTTTTTGTATAATTTTTCTCGACCGCAAACAATCTCACTGTCTACTGTACTGTACTATAAACTATAGTGTTGAATAAGATTTTCTAAATAGCGGACATTTCTTAATAGCAGACATTTATTTTTTCCCTGGTGGTGTCCGCTATTGGGAAGTTTTACTGTAATTGACAGGTTCCTTTGGAACGAATATTGATCATCAAAATTGTTATTTTCCAGCATTGATCATAGAAGGAGTAACCTTCTTAGAAGCATGTCATTGTGATAAATTTATAATGAAGCTCATGAGCTGAAAACATTAGAAATATTATGCTTAATTTAACAACATTTTGATAATAGTACGTCACAAAACAAACATCAACGTTAAGTTAATAAATCCTACACAGAAACTCAGGCAAGAAGATGTATTCTTATAGTAAATTTTTTCTGGTGCATGAATTTTTAAAAATACCCTAGCACAAATAACACCAGAGTGGTAGCTGTAAACCTACCATAGATTTCCAATAATTGTACAACATTGTTATCACAACATTTTCATAAGAGTAAGGAGCATATCAAACAAGATAGTGCTTTGAATTAGTCAGACTTCATACGTATGTTTTTGTTTGCATATTGGAAGTATTTTATTTTCACTTAGGTGTTAAGGTGTTAAACCCTTAAAAAGGGGGATAAGGGACTTGCCCCCCTGTCAAAACAAGAGTTTTTCATGTACTTAATGCTTTATACTTTTTAAAACGAGGTCCAGCTAATACGAAAATCAGTGAGGTTTGAGCGATGCCCAAGTATGAACACAATAATTTACACAATACACCCTATCTTAGAATAAGAGCTAATTTATTACTCTTTGGATGTGACTATGTGCAAAACTGAAACAGAAAGTACCTGCATAACAAGTATCTGAATTTTGGAAGATCACATTTTCTTTAAAAAATGAATCATAATCATAAAGTATAGCTTGGTTATAGCGACTTCCAAGTGACCTGGAAAATTGTGTCATAAGCAAATGTCGCTATTAAAGTAATAAAACTGAAGATGAACATTAAAGAAGTAAACTGACATTATTTTGGTGCATATTTTACCCACCACTATAACGTAATTTTGATTTTTTTTGTACAGTACTCAAATTATCTTGAGAAATAAAATACTGAACTGAAAAAATGCTATTCTGTAATAAAAAGTCAATACACTCAATAAAACAATGTTTAGTACTCACAGAAACAGAGACTGAAGAAATCTGTAATTTTTCCTACTTCCGATTAGCAAAATACCTCACCTGTAAGTCACTTTCAATTCTTTCTGTGTCTCACATTATTTGCACAATTTCTGATGTAGCTTCATAAAAATGATTAATCGCTGTAATTGCTCAAGGAGATTGACTTAATATAGGCATTTTCACTTCTTTTTTGCTGAAACCTTTCAATAACACTTATTCTGTGATAACCTATTATGTTCTTACTTCTTAGCTGTTTAATTTTCATTCCAATTTCATTTTCAAGAGCACCAGCAATTTTATTTATATTTTTTTCCAAATTGTTTGCACTGTTGAACCCACTAAACCAAATTCATAACAGACATCAGCCTTCTTTTTACCACTCTTGATTTTGATCCATTGTGAATATAACTGCTGTTTGAAAAATGAAGTTGTGGGAAACCTGAGCATTTGACCCCCCCCCCCCCTCCCCTGCTTCAACTGCTAGCATAATAATGTACATTATTAGGTTAATAAAGAGAGAAAATAATAACAATTTTAGCTGTCCTGTCCGAGGTTACCAGAAGATACAGCCTACCAAGATCAGTCTGTTAAAGACAATTTTATTGTCACGTTATCGTACCAGTTTTTAAAACAAAATAAATTGGAAATAGGAAAGAGACAGCCATAACCATTTTTAAAAAGTTTATTGAAATTTTATTACTGAGTACAAATGGTTGTGGACTATCGTTAAAGAATCACGCAAGATTTGTAAAGAAATGCCCACTAAAATATCTGTGTGGAACCCAAAGCACCTTAAGATACCCACTAAAAATTACGTACCAGTACCGAAGAGTAGTGCAATGACATCCCAGTGATGGATGTTATATTTGTCAGCAAAATAACTACAACAAGGTTCATAGTGTTGTTTTTCTCTATTCACCTCTGTAGCTTACTTTTTTCTTTTCTCAAAACTTATCGATCTTATGTTGGATCGATGACATATCCTTTGTTGTTTGGTCTATCGATGACTACAATGTCTGCTCATTTTGTATACCCAGTGCTGGAGATACAGTGAACCTCTTCAAAGACTTCATGCTTATGGGTTTCTCGAAAACAGCAATTGTGTTTCTAACTTCATTGTGGCGATTGATCCGAAGAAGTTCCTCTTGACGACAATAGCCAAGCACATGGGAAAGGGTTTTTATCTCATTGCAAATGTCTGCAATGGACCTAACTTCTGCCTGGGATGCTTTGAACAGCCACCAGGTTGAAATTCATTTTAATGTCATTTGTCCACTGTGATGAGGAAAGTCCTATTTTGGTTGAGGTTCACAAATTGCATTTTTTCCAATCAAAGAGAATAGAGTCACCTTGTCCCTTGAGTGGAAAGTTCTTCCATTTTCCATACTGTTGTTCTCCCAGTGTTTTCCTTCATTTTCTTACATTTGTGGGATTTTGAGTGTCAAGTCCCAGACTTTGCAAGCTTTCATTGATTTCATTAGGAAAATTTATGGCTAATTCAAGATGAACATTATGTATGGCTTTTAGACTGTTACATATGTTTATGTTTTGCAAATAAACTTCCCATGAAGCATAATATCAATATTGTCGTTAATGGGTTAATTGTAACTTTTGTTTAAAAAGTGGACTACAGGATCAAATAGACCTTATTTCAATTTAATTTATCATAATAATTCATAATCCTTAAATACTTATTTTACTCCAGAAAATCAATTGCGACATGAATCTGCCCTTTTCTGGAGAATAACCCATTGACAAAAGAAAAGCATGTATGCCAGCATTCCACAGCTACCTGCCACTAATGAAATTCCAAGCCCTGTACCTGGATATTAGGGTATATTTAGGTTTAGGTTTAGGTTTATTTAATCCTTCAGAACATGTACATGTTATTGGACGCGTCAAATCAACTACACAGAAATTCTACATTAAATTACATGTTTGCAGTTATAATATCAATTAAAAAACATAATTTAAATTTAAACATTAATACAATTAATCTATATTAATAAAAGGAAGTGTCTGTCCTCCGTCTGTCTGTCTGTCTGTCCGCGATGCCCAGCGAAATCTACTCAAAGCAGAGATCTGAAATTTTATACATAGGCGGACTAAAGGGTCGGAATGTGCACCTCGAAGCCGGAATTTTAATTTTCGCTTTCGTTCGTGAGTTATGTGTGAAAAACGGGCAGAAAACGTGTATTTATTGCGTTTTCGAAGCATGAGTTTTCAGTAATACAAATCAATTACACTAGGCTTTGGCTATTTTTGTCATACCTTCGACATAAAAGCATCGCGATCTCTTGAATGTTGTAGATCACGCTGGTCGATTCATTTGTTTTTAATGTCAAGGCATAATATGAAATTTTCATCCTACACCGAAGAGGATTATTATTATTATTATTATTATTATTATTATTATTATTATTATTATTATTATAGGGATAATCAATATTAGCCTAAATATGGTCAAACGTTGTTCGATTTGGACGAAACTCACTATACAGGGGTTTTCTGGGCCAAGGAACTGGAATCTGAGGTCGCTTTTACCAGGTGACGCTATCTAATCGTGATATGTAGTCCACATGATTTAGGTGTTAATATAATGATTTAACTATTATGCTCTTAATTTTTAATTGTTGAAATAATTATCGCGGGCGAAGCCGCGGGCACATGCTATCTTAAAATAATAAAAGGACGTGTTTGTCTGTCTGTCCACGATGCCCAGCGAAATCTACTGAACGCAGAGATCTGAAATTTTAAACATAGATGGGCTGAAAGGTGGGCGAATGCGCATCGAAGCCGGATTTTTAATTTTAGCTTTCGTGGCGAGTTGTGAGTGAAAAACTGGCAGAAAACGTGATTTTAGCGCTGTCAAAGCATCAGATTTCAGTAATACATTTCAATGTCAAATCAATTGCAGTTGGCTTTGGCTATTTTTGTCATACCGTGGTAATAAAAGCATCGCGATCGCTAGAATGTTGTAAGCCCACGCTGGTCGATTCATTTGTTTAGAATGTCAAGGCCCGTAGACATATGAAATTTTCAACCTACACGGAAGAGGGATATTTCAACATAGACCTAAATATTGTTAAACATCGTTCGATTTGGACGAAACTCACTATACAGGGATTTTCTGGGCCAAGGAACTCGAATCTGAGATAGCTTTTACCAGGCGACGCTATCTAATCGTGACATGTAGTCCACGTGAGTGTTAATAAATATAATGATTTAACTATTATGCTCTTAATTTTTAATTCTTGAAATAATTATCGCGGGCGATCGCTTGATTTTGTAAGTCCATCCTGGACGATTCATTTGTTTAGAATATCAAGGCCCGAAGACATATGAAATTTTCAACCTACACGGAAGAGGGATAATCAATATAGGCCTAAATATGGTCAAACATTGTTCGATTTGGACGAAACTCTCTGTACAGGGGTATTCTGGGCCAAGGAACTCGAATCTGAGGTCGCTTTTACCAGGGGACGCTACCTAATCGTGGAATGCACTCCCCGTGATTTAGGTGTTAATAAATATAATGATTTAACTATTATGCTCTTATTTTTTAATTTTTGAATTAATTATCGCGGGCGAAGCCGCGGGCACATGCTAGTATACAATATAGTAGGATGAAGTTCACAGGTCCATTGGTCACTAGCACGATCCCTGTCTTCTTCATTCTGTGATTACCTGAAACAGAAAGAAAGAGAGAGCAGTATCTTCAAGCGAGACACATTGTCATTTTTTTTTAACTTTAGATAATCTTCTAAATCTAACATTTGTTCTAAAAATATACTATAATCACAAAAAATAATTAATATAACTATGTAATTATTAATTTTGTTAGAGGTTGAGGTTCAAGTATTTACCTACATTACTTGGCAAGTGTGTTAATAGTAATAATCTTACTTCTGTTTTGAATTTCCTGTTGTTTAGTGCTTTAATGCTTTAGTGCTTTAATCCCTTGTGTGTAAATTTTCTTTCCTTTGGATTTTCTTTCAGTTTTGTTTTTAATTTTATTTTGTTGCCCTTGCATAGTTTCCTACTGTGTTCTCCTCGCGTTTTGGACTTTGAAAGTTGTCCGATTCAATAAAAATTGAGGGAGCCTTCAGATTTTTTTAATTAATTTTTTTAAGGGAACAGAATAAATTCTAATTCTTTCAGGAAAATACTATTTTCAATATAGTTTATGATTTGTCAATTTATTTTCTATTAACCAATATTATGTTGCAATTTATAAATTAAAAAAAAGTTTTAATTTTTCCTGGTAGAGTTAAGGCCACAGGGCCTTGTCTTCCACTCTAAAAGGTTTAAGTCGGTTTACAAAAGAATTTATCAGAATTTGGTGAGTTAAATTTTTTAATTAAATGCCATTTTGTCAATGAATTTATTTGTAGTAATTCAAAGTACAACTAGCAATGAATTTTAAAGACAATTTTCATTTGTAACAACCAAAAACTATTTATCTGGAAATAACCTTTATGTAATTTGTTATATTATTTCTTCTCTTAGGGTGATTGTTTTCTCTTATTTCACAAACAGACATAGTTATTATTTTAAATTCCCATTGCACTTAACCAACCAGAAAGAACTCCTTTTCTTTTCTTTCTGTTGTGCAACCCTCCTGGGAAATTCACCATTAATTCTGGCTGAGATCAGTGTTTAAATATGCTAGTATTTCCTGGGTTGGGAACCCTATCTTTTTCTTATCCCCAAAGGAGGGCTCAATTAGATTGCAGTGCTCGACATCACCAAGCATCATAATAGAATACATTCATACTATTTTTTTTTCTTTTTTTTTTATTGCTCTGAAGTGGGAATTTTCTTTATTTTCTCTGAAAAACACTAGAAATAAGAGAAACAAAATCAAAAAAATCCCTTTAGGCAAGCCTACAAGCTGAGGTAGATTTCGAAGTGCTTTTGGTTTAATTTACTTTCGCTGCGTAGCACTATTCTTCTTTAGCCTTGGCATGACAAACCCGCAATAATAACTGCAAAAAAGAGGAAAGAGAACTTTTTCAAATATTCAAATATCGCCTTATATGAGAACTATCAAAAAACTAGTTATTGATTTGTAGAGTACTCATCAAGAGCTTTTCAACGATGCCCCCCAAGACGTAGTTTCAAAAATTTCTAATTTCCAACCCCCACCCCCACTCGTACCCCCAAAACCCCGGAATCGTTGGTGTCACTGTGAACTCCACAGGGAGAACTCTAATTTATTCAAACAAAGTTTCCCTCTATACTTCATAGGGGCCGAGATATAAATGTTTTAAAATTTCAACCCCCTCCCCCGACCACTCCCTTGAGCCAATTTTGCTCATTAACGAACTTGTCCGAACTATTGGGCCTATAACATAATAACATAATAAAATTTTGTTCAAATATCTTCAAAATTACGGCCGCTATCGTGTAAAGATATTATATATATATACGAGGGGTATTCCGAAAGTAAGTTTCGTCAGTTTGTCACACGGACACTTTATTGACCCAAAAGCAATACAGCATGGCAGCATGACCTATACACCGTGCACTATTTTTCGACATAGTCGCCAGCGACATTGAGACATTTGTCGTAGCGTGCGATCAGTTTGAAGAACCCACTGTGGTAAAACTCGGTGCCCTGCGATGCAAGGAATTGGCGCACAGCCTGCTCCACCTCAGCTTCCTGACATTACTAAAGGTTCCATACAGACCATTTTGAGTGACAAATTTATGTTCCATAAGGTTTGTGCGAGATGGGTTCGTGGAGGCCGCACTTTGCGGGGACGGAAATCGGGAGATCAATTTCAAACAGCTCTACCTCGGACAATAAAAGGTTCAGCGGCTGCAGCAATGGCTCGTTTGAAAGAGGGGAGATAGCGGTACATGGCAGTGGCGCCAAATCTCTCGTGCCATCGTGAGCGGTACACTAATACCCGCGGGCACGCCAGTCTGCTGCGACTCGCTCTTCTACGGCGCAGTGCGCCTGCGTCATGCCTCCTCCGCTGACGCCACTTCCGTCGTGGAACCAGCCACGGGTGGGGATTCGTCTGGCGTTTGTTTGGTTCCCCTGGTGAACACGCCGCTCCTGCCATACATTGACGAAACTTACTTTCGGAATACCCCTCGTATTATATATATATACATATATAGACGGTATATATATATTTAAATATATCAATTTTTTTTGAACAGGCGGTGGTTTCGTACTTAGGGAGGCATGAAACGTAAAGATATGAAAGAATTTTTCGAAAGTCATGACATGGTATCGATTGTAATAGGTAGATTTCGCCTAAAAAGGCAGAGTTTTCTAACAGACTCATCAAAATAAGATTCTTCTCTGTTATCCCTTTATGCTCTGTTCGTAAGTCCCTTAAGTTCGCATCGAACCACGGAGGACGAGACAGCTATATAAAAATATATTGACTGGGAGACCCGAAGGGAAAAGACCACTTGGAAGACATAGACGAAGGTGGGAGGACAATATTATGATAGATTTAAGGGAGTAGGATTTTGCGAAGGATGGTTGGAGTTAGCACAGAATAGGGTTGAATGGCGGGCGCAGGTAAGCGCGGCAATGAACCTCCGGGTTTCATAAAATATATAATATTCCTTTAGCTTTCTTAGGAATTGTCTATATGACCGATTGCAGCCGGTACTACCTAAAGGTCTTATAAATAAAATATGACAAATATTGTCGTTGAATAGCTCTTAAGTAAATAAATATTGTATGAAACTACGGAATTTTTAAGCATACATTTTAGAATAAATCAGTTCATATTACTTTTTGCCTTTTATTCATGATCCATAATTTAATAGGAGTAAACAACTGTCCATTCTCTTTTCATTCTGGTTTCATGTATGCAGATATGCATACAATCAGCATGAGTTTATGAACGACGCCATGACGTAATAAAGTGGAAGTAGCTAGAACAAGACCAAGAGGACAGGACTAGTCTGTGCTGTGTATCGTGTGGCGAAGGCTGCACTGAGACCTAAACCTTTTTTTTGTTGCCCTCCACGTGCAAGCCATTCTGGCATTGACGTACGCAAGACATTTGCAGGATTGAAATACTTTGGGAATTCAAGAGCCCCGTTTTAAAGTAGATAATATAATATAATCAGTCCATAGTATTTAGGTAAGTTTCAGTAACAGTTCAATAGGAAATAGACCATAAGCTAACTAAATGAATATGATTAAGGGGCGGGGCCGCATGCATTTGCTAAGAATAGGCTATGAGTAATGCTTTTTTTTGTAAGTGTAGGAAGAACAATATTTTGAGTTTAAAAAGTACTGTTGCACTTTTAATGTTGGATAATATTAAACTAGGTGAATTGATCGATTACTTACAATTGTTACTTTATGTCCAAGGTCATAAGCTTTCTACGTCTGCACGAGAAACACGTGGTAGTTCTTAAAATATGTGTACATTATTAGTTCCTTTATCCATTATATTAATGGTCATACTTATTAATGTGGCATGTTTTTGAATGTGAATTAATGTCCTGATGAAGTTACAATATATGTTGTAATTTGATTTACTGTAGACATTAGACAGGTTTAGACATTAAGAACGAGACTTCCGCAACATTTTGAATAAACATTTACCCAACATTTTATTGCGAAGAATCTCTAGCTTGTAACTCCCTGCAATAAATATGCCAGTGAAATGTACCTTTACATAATTCAGAATAACATAACCTAATCTAGTGGACCTCTGTGACATTCCACACCAATAGAGCTCTGTGTACAGTATTCCCCAATGTGTATTTCACACAGCTAAGAGCCATATGAGTAAGTTTGAAACCCATTATGAATGGATATTATAACATCTGGCATGATTACTGACGAGAAGAAATTTTATTAGAAAATGAAATACCGGTAGGCTACCATTACAGATTCAATACTAGTAGACTAATTCAAGCTAACTTGTTTGACGAAAGATAGCTTTAGGTCGTGCACCAGCAAAGCTCGCCCACTCTTGCCTGCCGACTCGCTTCCCATGGCTTCCGAGCTAATGCGTGCGTTGCTGCCTAGAGGTCATATTGTACAGCGAAGGTTTTTAGGCTTGAATAGCATGCCATCCACAAGATTAGCCTACTTAATTAATGCATCATAAACTACCCTTGTACCAAAACGGCTCTTTTCAGAGCCAATATAATATTTCACAAGTATAATAAATGACCCTTGCACCAAAACGGCTATTTCTTATGTATTAAAGCTCTCTAAACTTAATTACATGACTTTTCCCTTCAGTGCTCAGCAATCACTTGTGGCGTAGACCACTAGCTATGATGCTCATCCAGCATTCTTATACCGGTCAATCTAAAATTTACGGTTAGGAATAGGTCCCAAATAGGTAGGTAGAGCAAGGAGAAGGTGAGAGAAAGGGAGGAAGAGGGTGGAAGAAGGTAGAGGAGAAGAGTATAAGGAAAAAATAAATTATTAAATTTTTTCCTAGTTTCACCTTTTGCACAATAGGTGGCATTGCTAGTAGTTAAAATAGTGAGAACTAACTTAGTAGGCGTCTGCATGTGCCTAGAATTTATCAGGTCTGGATATTCATTTGTTTGGTTAATACATGTTTTTAAACTTAGGACAACACTAATCCTTGTGCTGAAGTGTTCATTTCAAACTTCAGTTAGCTGACCTCTCTTGTGAAATACACTTGGCACTTACAGCTGCACATACAGGGAATGGGGAGGCATGAGTTGAAATCTTGCTTCACTTAAATTTTATTATCTGGTTATGACTTTTTTGCATTTGCAGAAGGAAAGAACAGAGTACTGTACAGATTTCCCATTAAGAAAGTGCATGAAGCTACTGATGTAGCAGAAGGCCATAAGCAGAAGTACATGGCATATAGATAGCATAGCTAATTTATACGGGAGTGCTGATAAGAAATCTATAGTTTCTATGGCTCCTCATAATGGAATTTATCAGTTATTGTTAAATTAATGATTTGTTTTCAAGGGGAAAAAAACTAGAAGACAAATATATACAAATCAGAAATATAAGTGATCCCTCATGTACTTTCTGGCTGCGAGCTGAAGGCCGAGCTAGCGTTCCCCCACTACCTTACCATGCGCTTGCATTTACTGCCTATGCCTTTCCCCCACTATGCCACCAGCTCGGCCTTCAGCTCACAGTCAGACAGTAAGAGCAACAATATAGTTGGCCATGATTTAAATAATCAGTAAACATCAGTCTTTTATCAAGTATCGTCATTTCACATTGTTTGATAATATCTTACTTCTAAAAGAGGCCTAATGTTATAGGCTTTAAAATAAAATACTACTTTAGACTACAGGGTCTTTATTATAAGTTGAGACCGGGCGACCGGTGTTTTCACTCTCCGCTACGGAGTCCGCATTAGCCGCGGGCGGCACGCGCACGGCTTCCCTGCTTAAAGTGTAGGCTATATAGGCTTACCTTATAACATATGTTGGAAGTGTCGTCCTTCCTGTGTTATACAGGCATTGTATCTGGAAACCACATTCTGGCTGACGCGAGTGAGTTCTTCCACTGTAATGGCCCTAATTTCATTCGTAATGTTAGGCAACCTACTGCGAAGGGAAGGAGAATCTCTATAGCCATGGTGAAGGCAATCTCCTAGGAGTTGGGTCTCCGAAATCAAGTCCCCTGGTCCTCCAGGTTGGGGGTTGTGCGATGGGCTGACTCCCCATCCTTTGTAAAAATTAATATTGTTAACTGTGCCTGTCCAGAGGCCAAGGTGGCAGCCCCACCACTGGACTTGCTCTCTTCGGGCCAGTAACCTGCTGAGAGGACTTATCTTACTAAAAAGTCTCAAAGAAAGCGTAAAAGGACTGCTCCAAATGGTACCGACCCAGGCTTGTTAACGGACACGAATTGGAAAAAGAAAAATATAATGAATTTTGGAACCTGGAACGTTTGTAGTATAAACCACAAAGATGATCAACTGGATGAAAATTTGAATAAGAAGAAAATTCATATAGCAGTGATATCAGAAACCAAGAGAAAATTAAAAGGCACAAAAGAAACCAATAATTACATTCAAATTGATAGTGGAGTCGATAAAAATGTAAGAGCACAAGCAGGCATAATGATTATGGTTCATAAATCCCTCAAATCTTCAATACATAGCTATACTTATTGGGACGAAAGAATTACTCAATTACGAATCAAAACTTTCAGAGGATATTTAACAACTATTGGTGTATATGCTCCAGTTGAAGGCGCAGAAGATGAAAATATTAAATTTTACAAGAAATGAATAGCCACTTCAAACACATAGACAGTCATAAATATACATGGGAAGCCAGAGGCCAAAAGTCAATAATCGATTAGGCTATGTAATGGCCAACAAGAATTTAGCAGATATCATATTAGACACGAGGGTATTTCGTAGCTTCGAAATTGAATCAGATCATTACCTGGTAGTGGCCCCAGCACGATTTCCTCCAAGATGGTTTAAGAAGAAATCATTCATTACACAACCCACATACACTTTCAAAGTACAGTTACTAAATGACCCTAGTATCCGCTGGCTCTACCAAAAGAGAGTTTCAAACCTATTAAATGTAGAAATTGGCAACACTATAGAAGAAGAATGGAGCAGATTAAAATATATTATAAATACAGCTGCCAACGAAAGCATAGGAAAAAAGAAGAAATGGATGAGAAGACATGGTTTACGTAAATGGGACGAAAACCTAGCCAAAATTATTGAGGATAAACGTGAAGCATTCAGAAAATACCTATCAACTAAGACACTTGCCGATGAAATAGAGTACAAAAAGAAAAGAGCAATAGCAAAAAGGGAAGTCAGAAGGAATCACAGAGAAAGTTGGAATGCTTTTACTACCCAACTGGAAATAGATATCACAAGACCAAATCCAAAAACATATAAAATTTTAAAACAACTAACTTAATTGGAGAAGTACAAGAAAGAGTAAAATTAAATACAATACCTTTAGAAAACTGGATAGAATATTTTCAAAATTTATGGCAGCAAAAAAATGCAAACATAAATCTCCTGACCTCTAACAATAACTTTACAAATATTTTCACACTTGAAGAACTAGAAACCGCACTACTCCAATGCAAAAATAACAAAACCCCAGGTGAAGATGGCCTTAATTTAGAACTATTCAAATATGCAGGATATGCCTTTAATATAAACTTTTGGCTCTTAAACTTTTTAAATAGAATTTATAATGAAGGTCCTCCCCCTAAAAGTTGGCTACAAGCCACTGTAATCCCACTACACAAGAAAGGAGATATAAATAATTGCGATAACTTTAGAGGGATAAGCCTGCTGAATTCAGGCTATAAAATATACACCAAACTGTTAAAATCAAAATTAACTGATTACTATGCAAATACATTTGATGAAGCTCAGAATGGATTCCGAAAAGGAAGATCATGTGCTGATGGATACTTCACTCTGAAACTCCTAATAGAAAAGCACAGAGAATTTAATGTTGAGACACACGTGGCATTTATTGATCTGAAGAAAGCCTTCGATAAAGTCGATAGAAACAAATTATTAGAAATTCTTGCATATGATGGAATCCCGGATCAATTGATCAAAGCCATATATGATATTTACAAAGATAACTACATACAAGTTAAAATGGAAAACAAACTGTCTGATTGCAGACCAATAAACCAAGGTGTCAGACAAGGCTGCGGTCTTTCGCCCCTGCTCTTCATAATATACATGAACTCTGCCATTAAAGAATGGAGATTAAAACCACATGGTAGCATACCACTTAACAGATTATATAAATTAGACATCCTATTGTTCGCAGATGACATTGTGTTTATAGCGAACTCAGAAGATGACCTTCAACGTTCAGTTCACTCATTCCATCAAATTGCAAAAAATTACAATATGGAAATCTCAACAGAAAAATCTAAAGTCATTGCCTTTATTGGGAAAGATCCAGTTCGCAGTAAAATTGTCATTAACAATAAAACATTAGAACAAACCAATACATTTAATTACCTTGGATATCAACTCTCATATGAAGAAGAAAAAGATTTCAGTCAAAAAATTATCAAATTCAACAGAGTAACAGGAATAATTAATAACATTTTCAAACCTAACATAGTACAGAAACACACACGTACTAGAATCTACAAAACATTAGCCAGACCGATATTGTGTTACGGCAGTGAGGCCTGGACAATACGTAGTATGGATACACAGAGACTAACTACGTCAGAAATGAAATTTATGAGGCGCACTGCAGGCTACTCAAGAACGGATCACAAAAGAAACTATGATATTATGAAAGAATTACAAGCAGAACCAATCATGGACTATATACAAAAATATAGAAACAACTGGATATCCCACGTAAGAATGAGCCGAACAAGAATACCCCGTCAAATTCTAAATTACCAACCATCAGGCAAGAGATCATTGGGCAGACCCCTTAAACGATGGATTGAGACCGTAACAGGCCCCTAGGCCTAATACATGATAGGATGATGATGATGATGTTTTCTTTCAGCTCCAATGTGTGAGGATTTGTTCGATAAACCTTATCTTTAAGTTTACCCCACAAGTAAAAATCACACACTGTGAGGTCTGGGGAGCGAGGTGGAAAGAGACCAGCACTGATCACTCTGTCAGCAAACACTTCCGAAATTTTAAGAAGGGAGACTTCCGCTGTATGAGCGGTGGCCGAATCTTGTTGAAACTACCCGCGCGTTTTTTCTTCATCCGTCAACTGCTGAAAGAATGGCACCAAAATGTCATCTTGGTAAATCTCTGAATCTACTGTAGTCTCGTAAAATATAGGCCCAATTATTCGCCTTCCATTAATAGCACACCAAACCCCGATCTTCCTATCGTAATGAGGGATTTCATACACACCATTAGGATTTTCTGCACACCAATGGCGTGAGTTATGACTGTTCACACGACCATTAAGATGGAACCAGGCTTCATCAGAAAAGAACACAAGCTGGGGGTCGATAAACCATTATCCACTGATGACAGAAACCACTCACAGTATCGCAATCTTGGTGCTGGATCGGCAGGTTTTAAACAATGGGCCCGTGTAAATCTGTACGGTTTGAGGTGTGACAACTTTGTTGCTTTGTGTGCAGAAGAAACTGAAACCCCTACTTGTTGGGCTAATTTTGAGAGTGATTTATTTGGTGAATGTTCAAGATTAGCACCAATCTCGTCTAGCTTTTCTTCTGTTAACACTGTTCGTGTGCGCACATGCTTTTTGTTTTGCACTGAACCAGTATTTACAAATTTATTAATAATTCTGTGAATTTGTGCTCTTGAAGGTGGCACATCAGCAGGAAATGTCCGAATAAATTCATCACGTACACGTCTAGCAGACTCGTACTTAAAATAATGTTTACACACAAAAATACGATGCTGCAGCGAAATGGGTCTCACCATGTTGACACTTTAACAATAACTGCACGTGCCGCTGTTGCATCAAGGTCAGACCGGCTGCGCGCGCCTTCCGTCGCCCGGTTTCAAGCCTTCCGTCACCCGGTCTCAACTTATAATAAAGACCCTGTAGTAGTCTAATTTTATGACATTGCAAATCTGTTGCTCTACATGATAGTGTGGTAATTATTGTATTAAAACATATAGTATGGTAATTATTGTATTAAAACATATACTGTAGTATGGTAATTATTGTATTAAAACATATAGTATGGTAATTATTGTATTAAAACATAATGCAACTTTAACCCTTAAACCAAAGTATCAATAGAGAGTTTTGCTATAGCGTGTTGTCTGATACGGTACACACTAATGTCACGTGATTAAATACGGTAAATGGAATAACGTCTTGTGCTACGATGGAGTTTGTGCCAGCGTAAACTGATAAGGTACAGAGAAAATGGAGGAACTGCTTCAGATTGCTGCACTTGGTTGTTTTATCAATGACTTATTGGAGGATTTGACACCAAATTGTTCCCCGAATGTGATAGGGCTAGGAATAAATTTAATTGTGCATTGTTTCTGTTATAAGCCTACAGATATGTGAATTCCATAGCACCTCATAACAGGATATAAATATTAACATAACCTCAAAATGGGATTTTAATCGGAAAAATATGTCAACATGTAAAAATTTATCAACACTGCTATGTAAGTTTATTGAAATGTTTCTGGGCATGTTACATGGATTAAATTATCTGCAGTGGTTTATTATACTAGAAATAATTGAGCCTATAAATACAACATTGAACCAATAACCTCATGCAAGAGAATCAAGTCGTTGTTTATATTAACCTTTACAATGCTGAATTTATAACTTACAATAATATAAGCCATCATCAACTGAAATCATCACTGGGATCTAAGTTTTGTAATCAATAGAGAGAATTGCAGTAGAATAACTGGTTACTATGGATTACAGTCAAACGCAAGGATAAAAATGCTCACAATTTTACATGTTGCTTTACTCTATAAATATTATATTTCTGCTTTTATACAGTTTTTTAACGAATTTATGCGTCAGTAGCCATGAAAACGTTAAAGCTAAGTCTTTCCTGTTTTTCGGAATTCATGACTATTACCGTAAAACTTCACGCTAATCCCGAAATAACGTATCACCTTATCAGATATAGCGTCACGGCAAACCGGCGCATGCAAAGAGCATCAATCACGAGACTTTAGCATCTACGGTAACTCACGTAAGCTGGGCAACATAAGTTGCAATAATTCTTGTCAAAGCTACAGAATACAATGAAATTTACAATCAAAATTAAGAACAATAAATACAATATTTTACATCATAAACTGTTATAAATATTTACAAAAGTGAAAATAATAATTACAATATAATTTCCTCATATCATAACATAACAATTTATTAGATATACAGTGTAAATTAAACATAACTAAATAATTTTTCAAATTCCTTAATATCATAAATAACATTACTCACAAGTATGTTTTTCCATTTAGTTTTATAGGGAGTAATGGAAAGAACTTGTATGTTAGGAAGTAACATATTATAAAGTTTCATACCTACTGGTTGTAATAAGTTTTGTGTATTCTGATTAGTCTTGAATATCAAATATCCACATTATTAGTGTTTCTGGTGTAATGGGTATGTATCTGATTTCTTTCACGGAATTGGGATATATTATCTATAAAATAAATTAAGCAATGGTATATGTATAGGGACTGTATTCTCATAATGTTGAGTTCTTGAAAGGCAGTTTATTACTATGTTTTGTCATTTAAACTTTCATTAGCCATTAATTTCTTTATAATTATTAAAATAAAAGTTGGTTAAGATAAGAGACCTTATACGGTATCTATAAAATGGCAACTTCCAGGTGAAAGGAAAAAGTTTCAGTTCTAGCTTTGGAAGAATGTAAATACTTAAAAATACAATTGATTGTAACTCCAGAATTGATTGGTATTTGCATATAAGGCTTCATCAGAAACATAGAGCTTTTTTTTTCTTTCTTTCTGAATTTTGGAGATACCAGTATGAAGTCTCTTCTTCACGACATATTACATACCATCTTCTTCATTTTGACTAAACTGTGAAGGAAATATATCAGTAAAATCTAACCACTAAGGGCTTTATTAATAATTTCAATGTATCGGTATTTCTCAGTTTTATCTCTTTAAACCAGGAACATCATCTCAGTTGCCTCGTTATGGTTTCAATCGTTGCTCTTCATTCACTATCATATGGTCACATAGTCACTTCATAAATACCTGTACTGTTAAAACTTTTGACATAACCAATTTTACAGTTAATAAGCTACCTTTGTGCTGTCTTACACCTTGGTTCATAATGAGTTTGCATGTGAAAGAGAAAGTATATACCTGCAGTTTTCAATATGAAATGGGGAGTGTGTGAAAATAGAGTTGCTGTGTTAGTGTTATATATGGCTAGAAATCTGCAAGCAAAATTTTCCAAACATTAAAAAATCTAGAAGTCAGTTGCATATTTGTGCACCGGAACATCCAGTGATTCCTTGAAAATGGGATTGTTAAGGACCACCCGAGACAAGGTCTTTTCGAACACTGAGGATTTCAGCAGCCCAGATGGCAGTGGTAGCTCATAATTTTCTAAAATCTGGTCTGTAAAACAGACAGTGATGGCTCGTGAGGTATACATTTCATAATAACTGATAAGTGATAAGTGGTTGATAAGTGAGGACCTTGAACTTAGTTCTATCACTGAAATACTAGACATTACCTAAACTCACGTCTTAAAGAGCAGAGGGTGCTGAAATGGAGATGCCTCCTACAGCATTATGGGCATTAAGAGGATTCTGTTTACCAATGAGAAAATCTTCTTCATTGCAGAAAGTTTCAAGTGCCAAAATGATAGGATATATGCATCTAGCTCTCATGAAGCCCATAAACTAACTCCAAAAGTCCAGAGGGGCCATAATCCCTCCTCAATAATGGTTTGGTTGGGGGGGGGGGGATTATTCTGGTGCCACAAAGTTGCTTTTTTGTGAAAAGGATGCAAGAACTAATGCAGAAGTATATGAAAAACAGTATTACAACCTGCTGTGAAATGCTTAAACAATTAACTGTTCTGCAATCAAAATTGAGGTTTTCAGGAAAATTCTGCTCCAGCCTACAAGGCAAAATGAACTCAAGGGGTGGCTGGAAGGCAAAATGCCAGATTTTATATCACCTGCAAATTGGCCGTCTAACAAACTGGATCTTAACCCCTTGAACTACAGACTGTGGTCAATGCTGGAGGACATTGTCTGCAGTAAGGGGCACTCCACAATTTATTGAGAGTTTGGAGCTTCTTTGTTGGCAGCAATGGCAGATTTCCCAGGACTTAGCCTGTGTGGGTGGAAACGGTAGCCATTTCGAAAACTACTGTTGTTAAGTGTAACTATTATTTTTTATTTTTTAATCAATAAATGCTAGAACAAATTAAAATACATCTAACCATTTCATGTATTCATTTTAGAAATTGTAACAGTATTTATGACACGACTATGTACTAGTTAGCTAGAGATAACCCTATGTTTTAAATTTGACTTTGATACCGATAGCATAATGAATAGAGGAGAAAGTGTGATGACTGAGGTAGTTCACTGGTTCCGCCGCTAGGTAGCAGTTACTCTGCTTGAGATTCACGGGAGCAAGATTACTACGGGCGGTATAGGAAAAATTGCAAACATTCTTAAACAAAATAATACATTAATCTATTTCAAAATGACTCACCTTATCTAAATTGAATTGTTAGTTACTTTTGACAATTTTAGGGCTGCTTTACACGTCTTGGAAGATCTCATCTCCATAAATAAACATGGCCATGTGTAACAGTAATTTCTCAGATTGCAAGAAGCTTGACCGTAACATTTCGTTCCACATCTTTCCAAAAATCGAATATGTTCACAAGCAATGAACAATTATATAATATAGGTATGAAACAGCTAAGGGATGTTGATCTAATATTTTGTTGCCTAGAAAATAGGGTAGAGGGTATGTTAGTATAATTTGATGAGAATTTGTTAAAGAATGTACATTTGTATAGAAATAACAACGTATAATTAGGGTAGAAAACAGCTAAGGGATATTTTATAAATTAATATTAATATTACATTGTATAAGAATATTACTGAGTATTAATTTGTATTAATATTGTATTAATAGTAATATTATTTATATTAATATTAATTTTCTCCTGGCTGTATGGGGTAAGCTATGTAGGTGAAACACGGTCAAAAGGAAGATCTGTGTACAAATTATGTGAACAGAGATAATATAAACTAAGGGATGGTTTGTGAATTGCAGGGCACGGAAAATTTCATAAGCAGCACTACAAAAATAGGGTGCGTGATCTTTAAAATTGGCGTCTCAACATCCGATAAAGACGCACATACACAAAAATTGTTTTGCAATGCATTCTATATATATCACACAATATTTCAAAGCATTTTCCCTAATTTTTTCATAAAAAAATTAAATCCTCTTGCCTTAACTACAGCCCGCTATTTGCTCAAACCCTCGACCATTCGCCGTTCGCTGTAACTGATGTACGTCTTATGTTGTTAAATTATATTATTAAAAAAAGGAACAAGATATTAAACTAATAAGACATTTGCTATGATAATTATACATAAAAATTACTAACATAAGTGAACAGAAAATATGATAAATAATCCAATAAATGCATAAATAAAAGTAGTGCAGCTTTACTAAGTTAGAAAAAAGCTTCATTCACTCCTTTTCCCCAGCGGGTCAATCTTGCAGTATGGGTACAAGTAGTCAGTTAATATAGTATTTATTATTGAGTCCACGAATAAATTATGTAAAAATGTTTACGTTATTGCTGGTATTTTATGGAAAAGATGCCTGCTATTACCTCAATACCATTCTGATAGCTTTAGCTTTAGAGTAATTACTATTACTCATTAACCATTATAGATATATAGGTGGTACTCGATTTATAATAAGATCCAAATATTTCACTAAACCTTACACGCTTGATCTCTTTCTGGACACAAAAATAAAATAATAAATTTCGCATAGTCAAAGTTGCTTCACCCTCAACACTTCACTATCGTCCCACATCATTCATTCAGCTGTAGTGCTCGGAATAATTACCACTCAATTACTCGTAAACCATTCAAGATATAAAGGTGGTACTGAATTTATTTTAAAGTTGAAATATTTCACTAAAACTTTCTCGCTTGAAGTTTTTACGGGACACAAAAATGAAAAAAATTGTCGCATAGTCAAATTCCGTTTCACCCTCCATGAATTTTGTGTAATTGGTGATGTTTATATAATGAAATAAAAACACTTATGTCCGCATTTTTTAAGTCTCTGTTTTAACCATCAGAAGGACTGTGTTGTGCAGATTATTTCTGCACAAATTTCACAGAAATAGGACCAAGGGTTAATTAAAGATTGCGAGTTTAATCATAAGATGCCAAACTATCATGATGCAGCATTGAGAAGTTGAAACTCAAACGAAGGTGCTGCCAGTGTTTCGGTGGACCGCCGCTCTCCCTATACCCACCATTGTATTAGCGGTGGAGTCATCACACTTTCTCATTCCATTCATTATGCCGATAGACTACTCTAAGATTACTTTGCTTCTGTAATCAATGTAAATAGTGATACAAAGGGCTTATTGAAAGTTAACGAGACACTCGGGTTCACAAGTTAATGTATAAAATCTGTTCTAATAGATTATAGCATTCTCATGGTCCGATATTTTGGTTTAAGGGTTAACATTTTTACTACAGAATAGTAAACTTTTAAAAATTCTAGTAGTAAATAGTGAAATTATTGTTGTGACTTATCACTGAAAAATAAAATTTCAATATTTTAAGGTAAGCGACTTGCCAGAATCCGTTAACGATAAGCAACATTTTGCTAAGCTATGCTAATAATGGATTGGTATTAGAAGCCTAAGATAGATGACAGAATAGGATGAGCATGGATAATAAGAAACTGAATTGTGTTTGTGTTGTCACCATTATATACCATCTTAAAAATAGGAGACTCAAGGGAATCCATTAATGAGCTTGTATTGAAACTTACCTTCATATTTTGCTGACAGAATCTATATACGGTACTATAGGAAGCTCATATACCAAATCTAGCTGCTTTTTTAAATGGGAAGTGCCCGAAAAGTAGACTGAAATTTGTACTAAAACAATAGGTGAATCAGTAAGTAGTGGCAGCTTTAGGTTGGGCAGTCCTGACCACTAAACAAGAGAGCAGCAGTAGACCATAGTGCATCACTATCTAGCTAGCAAGGGATCTCCAAATGCTACAAACTACATGCTTTACCTGATGATATTGCTGCCTCAAATTGGGATCCTTCCAATTTAAAAAAAAAAAAAACTTTTTTTTTAAATATGAGCATCCTGTAGGATACAGGTTCTATCATTAAAATTCAAATGTAAGTTTCAATATGAGTCTTCAATAAGGCTGTAGTCAGTGTTCTTAATTATTTTAATTTTTGTTTATTTTGTAGGATAAGTGAATGATGGTGTCAACGACTGTAAAGGAAAATGGAGTTCATACTGAGGATGTGTTGGGATTGCCGCCTGGTAATTACCGTTTGGTTGGATGGGACCTAGATACTACGGGAAGAAGACTGATTGATGAAATTTGTCAGATTGCAGCTTTCTCCTCAGCAGTTTCTTTTTCCCAGTATGTGATGCCCTTCCGTGATCTGAATCTTGCTGCTAAACGGAGACATAACATTAAAGTAGTTACTGTTGGCCGATACCGTATGCTTAAGGATTCTAAGAATGGAAAGGTTAGTTTTCTAGTGGTCTTTTCATTTTTTATTTTATTTATTTATTTTTTCCCCCCATTTCAGTGATAGTTACTGAGGCTAAATACTTTCAGTTATTTATTCCTTAAATTGTTGGACATTAGCCTATCATTTCATTTGTAGTGTGTTTAATATGTAGGACTTTTTTAAAACTGTTTTGTAGATATTTTACATATTGACGGAAGCTACAATACTACCTATAGATATAAATTATCCATATTAATAGATTCTAAATCCATTGCACTACTTCTGTGTTTTTTTGTTCGTTCGACCTATTCCAATGAAATATTAGTCTAGCTCGGGGGTTTCCAATTGGCGGTCCGTGAAGACTTTTCTTGCAACCATTGGAGTCAGTTTGAAAATATATTAATTTAATATACTTTTATTTTTAAAATATATTGTGCCATCAAGAAGTATTCAGTTTCAGTAAATTAAATTTGAGTACCTAATCTAACTTGTACTTCCATTGTTTTTATTGCAGATCTACCTAGAGTGACCTTTGCATACCCAGACATTGCTGGGATGGATATTTTCTTTTTATGCTCATAACAGAAATTCCCGTTAGTTGCAGTACAAAAAATAGGCACTACTTGTGCCTAGGGATTCTCCTTTAGCCTACTGCAGAAAACAGTTTTACAATATTATTTTTTTCCCTTATTCCAAAGTGTATTTTTAGGAATTATCTAACAGCATTGTCAAATAAGAAACCTTTAAACTAATTACATGGCCACACCGATGCTCTCTTTTTCCTGCTCCCTGGTTTTCGGTACCCTAAGGATCAAACCTGTCGGGGATAATGTTAGGGAATTTCACTTCACTTCTTCACAAATGAAGCCATCAGGATCACTAATATAAATAAAATACCAATAAATATATGAGTACATATGAGTAAAAAAAATACTAACAAGGGATTAAGGTATCATTGCTTCTGTGACCCCCTCACCCCCCCCCCCCCCAAAAAAAAAAAATGTGATAGAAAATATATTTGTAAGTTATATTCCTGTAATGTACTCCGTTACCTTGTGTTTCAGGTGCTGAAAACTAAAAGTGAGATTTCTGCATTGACTGATTTCATTCAATGGCTAGAAGAAATAAGGGGCAATTCAGTAGATGGTTTAATTCTGGTCAGCTATGAGCCTCAGAAGGTTGTAGCACCCCTTCTTTTAGAGGCATTACAAAGATATAACCTCCTAGAAAGGTTCTGTGCAGTAGTAAAAGGGTTTGCAAATGGATACTCGATTGCTGAGATAAAGTGTGCCAAAACTGTACGTTCCTTCTCTCTACGCACTTTATCGCGTGTTCTGTTGGATAAAGAAGAGGATCTAAATAACGCTGCCGATAGAGCACGCTTAGCCTTTCAGGTAAATCTCAACTAGAAATCATTTGCAATTTATACCGATTTTGGAGAGAAATTGAGATATGAACTTAATGTTTTGGAAACCAAACATAGTCTTTACTCATGTCAGCTGAAATCTGCAAGTGGACCATGCCCGAATATAGGTCTGGCAATCTGTTTAAATAATGAATACTTTGTTGTGGGCTACATCTGGTGCTGAAACTAAAAACTAGTTTCTAATTTTTGCATGGCACCAACTAATTTGTAACAAAACTGTAGTTACTAATATTAATAAAGTAATAGAATAGAGAATTGTTAACATCTGCAGCACATTTGAACACAGAAAATTCACACACACTTATGGTAGGGATAGGAATTATTCAGTGATTTTAAACTGAAGAAAGTGGTACTTTGAAGTGGGAAATCGATGGTATCAGTTTAACTTTTTGGTACTTTTAAAATTATGGCATTTTCAAGAGGATCATTCCTTCTTTCTCTTTTTTTGACAAGCAACAAATGTTTACTAAGCCTGAATCAGGATAGGATCAGATGGAGGTGGATGATAATGATTTGATTATGGTTTGACTTCAAACTGTTACACCATAGAAGAAGAAGAATCTTAAGCCTTTTGCAGCAGTGTTTGCAAAGCACAAAAACTAGAATAGGCCTGCATTGAATAATTCTGCCGTTAAGCCTATTCTTTTTCTCTAAAATTAAACTATACTCCGTGGCGCTACATCCCTGGAGGGACTTGGCCTACCACCCGACCGCTGCGTCATTTACCGTAGGCAGATGGCAGGATTGGGGGGCATGTGGTCAGCATGCCGACACCCACGGCCGTTAATGGTGGTTTTCATGACCGGAGCCGCTACTTCTCTATCAAGTAGCTCCTCAATTTGAATCACGAGGCTGAGTGCACCTCTACCAGACCTCCCTACCTCAGAAAAATCCTTTCTTCGTTGTAATTACAAAACACATCACTTTATTTTGCGGAACAAAGTAGTCTGTAATGTTTCTTCGCTTCATGGATATATTCAGATGTTTCCATAGCCACAGGTGTTTCGAACAGAAATTATCGTGATTGAAATCATTTTCCCATTGCCCCATAAAGCTTGGGAGTGTATCAGCTTGTTATAGTGCAACAAGGTGAGTCGCTTGGGCTTTTTTGTAATTAAGTCATCTTCCACAACCCTCATCTCCACTTACTTCAGTCATAATACGTGTAGCTGCGCTGATATCTCATTGGTCAACACAGAAGCTCAGGTCATAATGGCCTAAATTCATCCAGTCGTGCTACATAATAGTGATCTCTTTCTGTCTGTCGTTCCTACACTCCCTGCAGTCTTCAACTGTTTGGGAAGTATGCTATGCTCAGAAATATTATATGACACCTGAGGTAGTGTGATGTTTACTAGAATGTAAAATCAGTTCACATTTTTTGCCTATTTATGTATGATGTGAGTAATGTCTGTCTCATCAGCTTTCTTTTTTTTTAAAATATAAATCAATTTTTTTATCTATCTGTTCAAGTTAATGTGAAAAAATCTGTAATGGTACACTTTGCCATATATGAAACCCTTTAATCCTTCCCGGGTGGAAACCCTCATTTTCAAAAGTTTTTGAAAAAGTTATGTACAACCGCTTAATACACTATCTTAATTTGAATAACATTCTTACACCATCTCAGTTTGGATTTAGAAGTGGCATGTCCACTGATAATGCTACATTTCAACTCACTACAGAAATATTGGAAGCGTTAGATAAAAAGAAACATGCCCTAGGAATTTTTTGTGACCTAGCTAAGGCGTTTGACTGTATAAATCATGAAATTCTACTTCAAAAACTGAAACACTATAGGTTGGATAATATAACACTAAAGTGGTTCAAATCATACCTGTCTGATAGAACTCAAAAGGTAATAATAAATGGAAATGAATCAAAATTAGGGACTGTTAAAAATGGAGTGCCTCAGGGATCGATACTGGGACCTTTGCTCTTTTTAATTTTCATCAATGACTTACCAGATAACTTAAGTGACGAATCAAAGGCATTGCTTTTTGCAGATGATACTAGTGTACTCGTAACAGGAAAGTCACAAGAAGATTTAGCAAGACTAGCTACAAAGACTTTTCACGAATTAAATACTTGGTTTCAAGCTAATAAAATGTCACTTAATATTGATAAGACCCACTTTATTCAATTTAGAACAAAAAATAGATATATCTCAAACATTGTAATCAATTATCAAACACAAATCATAGAGGAAATTAGCAACATAAAATTCTTAGGACTACAAATTGACCAAAATCTTGACTGGAAGAAACACATTGTAATGATAAGTTCTAAGCTAAGTTCAGCATGTTTTGCGCTACGAACTTTGAATGATATATTACAACAGGACGCATTACTCACGGTATATTTTGCATATTTTCACTCTGTTATGAGGTACGGAATCATTTTTTGGGGTAACTCGGCACATAGGGAAAAAATATTTAGATTACAGAAGCGAGCAATAAGAATAATATGTGGAAAGAAAAAACGAGAATCTTGTAAACCGCTGTTTGAAAAATTAAAAGTCCTCACTCTCACCGGAGAGTATATATACTCTGTTATGTGTTACATGGTAGATAATATTGATAAATTTCAAAGTAATCACAGTATACACGGGCGTACTACTAGAAACATGAATGATTTACATAGACCAGCTAACTCATTAAAACTTTTTCAGAAAGGTGCTTATTATTCCGCAATACAAATATACAATAACCTTCCAAAAGAGATTAAATCACTATGTATTAAAAGCAAATGCAAATCTTTCAAAAGAGCTCTGAAGCAATATTTAGTAACTCACACCTTCTACAATATGGATGATTTCTTTTCAGCTTGAGTAAGTGTGACATAACAATTCTTGTATCATGTTTTTTTTTTTTATATAACATGCATGTATGTTTTTATCTGACGTGTTCTATATCCTTGAGCCCTGCTCAACACAGGATCTACAGAACGAGACATCTACATCTACATCTACATCTACCCATATATGGGTTCTCTGACCGACTCATAATGTGATCGGCTCTTTTCACGCACGAAGTACGTAAAATCTTCAACAGATGGCAGGAGAATGTTCTCTTATCCACTGTGACTTGGGAATTCCCAATACACGTGCCCAGGATGATTTTAGTAGAGGATTTCAATGGCCGCACGTAACTAGTGAACACCGTGCACTTTTTGTTCCGTTTTTTCCCCCCTTATTTTCGGTAAAATGGCAAAAAGAAAGTGTCTTACAGGTTCTGAAACTGAAGAAATAAGTATTCAAAGTGACAGTGAAGTATCAGAATTATCATTTAGCGATAGTAAGGGATGTTTTTCAGAGATCGCTACTGGCAGCATTAATGAGAGTGAGAGCGACATAAGTGACACTGGAGGCAATCGTGCGCCCAGCTCAATGGAAGAGAGTAATTTTGATGCAGGCACATCATCTATTACTAAAATATACAATATCCAGCAAGGGCCAGTTCTGCCTTCTGATTTTGAACAATATACTGATCCAATTGAGAATCATAGCCTACTGTAGGCCTATGTAAACTTATAATAATAATAATAATAATAATAATGTTTATTAGCCTATGTCCATACAGGTGAGGCATCGTCAATACACATAATAACAGTTCTTATAAGACAAAGTCAGCAGTAAGGAATTCGTGTACAGAGTAAAATGGTCTCCTTATTAGCCATGTATATACATAATTTTTAAAACTATTTATGGGTAAGCAACGGACGCTTAAAGGCAGTTTGTTGAATAAATTAATTCCATTATAAAAACAAGTGTTATAAGAACTATTTAAACGACCCTTCGGTAAATTTAAATCTGCCCTATGTCTTGTATTATAATTATGCATTTCTATATCAGTAAAACTCTCTAGATTATTCTTGACAAATATGATACAATAAAATACATATAAGTTAAAAACTGTCATAATATTCATTTCAATAAAAAGAGGTCTACAGCTTTCTCTCTGACTTTTGTTTGCCATTATCCTCAGGGCCTTTTTTTGGAGAAGTAAAATCGAATTTGTTTCCCTGGAATGACCCCAGAGATATATTCCATAAAAAATATGGCTTTGTAAAAGAGCAAAATACACAGTCCTTAAAACTTCGAGTGAAATGCAATTCTTAATTCTTCTTAGAACAAAAATACCTCTCGCCATTTTCTTACAAATATTTTCAACATGGGGCTTCCAAGTAAGCTTAGAGTCCAGGTGAAAACCAAGTAATTTAATATTGTCGCAGTTATTAGGTATCGTGCTTGTAAGACCAAAAGAGTATTTCTGAGTCTTTGAATCATTTAGAGCAAACCCATTTCTACCAAACCAGTCCTTTGCAGCTTTGAGGCCATCCATTTCCATATGTTTCATCTGATCTAAGCTTTTATCAGAAGATATAAGAGTGGCATCATCTGCATATAACACGATATCCACTGGTATATTATAAGATAGATCATTTACTGCAATGAGAAAAAGTAATGGTGCCAGTATAGATCCCTGTGGAACTCCACAGTTTATGGATCGAATATCGGAACTTTGGTCGTTTATACTATAATGCGCTCAGTGAGACTTGTGCCGTTTCCGCATAAACATTTTCTCGCTAAATAATAAAAATCGTTCCTAGAGCAGATTAGGGGCAGAATTCGGCAAAACTCCAAGGTATATGTTGATTTTATGCATGAATACATGATTTAAGTTGCTTTCAATTGGTTTTTCATTAGCTTATTTTTTCTTTAAAAATACCTTCCGCCCACAGCCACAAAACATCGCCGCCCGCAAAGGGTTAATAAAGGAAGCCTGTAACATAAATAAAATGAATTCATTATACATTTTTATTCAAACAAAAATGTTTTTTATAATATGACAGGTTGCCCATAATCTACACAGTAAATCTATTTACATTAAAGCTTGCTTGCTGTAACCATGCAACATCCAACGCCACCTATTAACATGATTGTATTCAGTTTTATTGTGAATTAATTGAAGATGGCCTTGCTCGGTTGCTATCTTGATTCATTTGTTTAAGACTCGCAGAGGTTTTTTTTTTTTTTTTTTTTTACATAGGTGGATAGAAGGTGATCATGAATGCATGCCTAATGGGAAAATATTGAATGATTTGGACGAATCTCACTATGCGGGAGATTTTTAGGCTTGGGAACTCAAATCTGATGTCGTTTTTCCCGGGTGGCGCACTTTAATAGTGAAATTCACCTTGAAGCCAGGTTCTTAGCTTTTGAATTACCAATCGTTTTAATTGTTTACGTATTATTTGGGTAAGGTCCTGAATCTGGTACATTTTAATCGTTTCATTTTGAATCTGTATGGCCATATGTCAAATCATAGTTCAATGTTAAGTTTCAAATCTGTGGCATGTTTTAATCGTTCCATTTTAAATCTGAATGGCCATGTGTCAAATCATTTTCAGTGTTAAGATTCAAATCATTGTTCAGTGTTAAATTTAAGGTCAAAATTTCAGTTTAACATTGAACATAAAATAATGACTTTGTTGTGTTGTGGATAGGAAAATGTCTGTCTGTCTTTCTGTCCGTGTATCTGTACATGCAGTAACTCAAATACGCTTTATCGGTTTTTCATGCAACTTGGTATATGCATGTGTAACTTCCATGGGAAGAAGCCTATTCATTTTGGACCAAATTGGCTGACCATTACCGAAATATCAACTAATTAATGGTCACATCTATTATAATATAATCTGAGTTGTCCAAAGACCCAAAGCATTTTGATTTGCTCATGGACAGACAGTCTGCGGACAAGCTCCTGTAACTAATGTAAACAAGACAACTTCAGATGTATCAGTTTCTGTAAGTAGAAATAGTAGGTGAAATTACTTATTAAAGGGCATGTTTTCATTTCCAGAAGTTCTATCCAGCCTGAACTTTGCATAATCCTTATTATTTGTCCATTTGACAGCATACAAACACAATATTAATTTTATTATTTGTATAAGATGCTACAACAATATTGCATGGCCCACAATATCCTTAACATAAATATCACATTGTTTGTTGCTTATCTAGGCTTTGAATAATTAAACTCAGCTGCTGTTGATATAATATTGTACATTCTATTGAAGTGTATAGCTACCAATATCTACTTTATTTTTTAACGTTAGTATTTTTTGTTTAAAAGCTCATGGGCAAGCAGTATACCTAATGTAGTCCTAATTCCTTACAGATTGATTTCAGATTGACTTTAATTCATTCATCTATATTAATAAAAGGAAGTTTCTGTCCTCCGTCTGTCTGTCCGCGATGCCCAGCAAAATCTACTCACGCAGAGATCTGAAATTTCATACATAGGCGGACTGAAGGGTCGGAATGTGCACCTCGAAGCCGGAATTTTAATTTTCGTTTTCGTTCGTGAGTTATGAGTGAAAAATTAGCAAAAAACGTGCATTTTTTGCGTTTTCGAAGCGTCAGTTTCAGTAATAAATTTCAATATCAAATCACTTACAGTAGGCTTTGGCTATTTTTGTCATCATTCCTCATACCTTGGAAATAAAAGCAACGCGATCGCTTGATTTTGTTAGTCCATCCTAGACGATTCATTTGTTTAGAGTGTCAAGGCCCACAGACATATGACATTTTCAACCTACACGGAAGAAGGATAATCAACCCTAAATACAGTATGTTCAAACATTGTTCGATTTGAACGAAACTCACTATACAGGGGTTTTCTGGGCCAAGGAACTCGAATCTGAGGTCGCTTTTACCAGGGGACGCTACCTAATCGTGGAATAATGCACTCCACGTGATTTAGGTGTTAATAATTATAATGATTTAACTATGCTCTTAATTTTTAGTTTTTAATTTTTGAAATAATTATCGCGGGAGAAGCCGCGGGCACATGCTGTTTGTCTGTCTGTCCACGATGCCCATCGAAATATACTGAACGCAGAGATCTGACATTTTAAAGATAGATGGACTGAAAGGTGGGCCTCGAAGCCGAATTTTTAATTTTAGCTTTCGTTCGCGAGTTATGAGTGAAAAACTGCCAGAAAACGTGATTTTAGCGCTGTCGAAGCATCAGATTTCAGTAATACATTTCAATGTCAAATCAATTGCAGTTGGCTTTGGCTATTTTTGTCATACCGTGGAAATAAAAGCATTGCGATCGCTTGAATGTTGTAAGCCCACGTTGGTCGATTCATTTGTTTAGAATGTCAAGGCCCGTAGACATATGAAATTTTCAACCTACACGGAAGAGGGATAATCAACATAGACCTAAATATGGTTAAACATCGTTCAATTTGGACGAAACTCACTATACAGGGATTTTCTGGGCCAAGGAACTCGAATCTGAGATCGCTTTTACCAGGCGACGCTATCTAATCGTGGTATGTTGTCCACGTAATTTAGGTGTTAATAAATATAATGATTTAACTATTATGCTCTTAATTTTTAATTCTTAAAATAATTATCGCGGGCGATCGCTTGATTTTGTAAGTCCATCCTGGACGATTCATTTGTTTAGAATATCAAGGCCCGAAGACATATGAAATTTTCAACCTACACGGAAGAGGGATAATCAACATAGACCTAAATATGGTTAAACATCGTTCGATTTGGACGAAACTCACTATATAGGGATTTTCTGGGCCAAGGAACTCTAATCTGAGATCGCTTTTACCAGGCGACGCTATCTAATCGTGGTATGTAGTCCACGTGATTTAGGTGTTATTAAATATAATGATTTAACTATTATGCTCTTAATTTTTAATTCTTAAAATAATTATCGCGGGCGATCGCTTGATTTTGTAAGTCCATCCTGGACGATTCATTTGTTTAGAATATCAAGGCCCGAAGACATATGAAATTTTCAACCTACACGGAAGAGGGATAATCAACATAGACCTAAATATGGTTAAACATCGTTCGATTTGGACGAAACTCACTATATAGGGATTTTCTGGGCCAAGGAACTCTAATCTGAGATCGCTTTTACCAGGCGACGCTATCTAATCGTGGTATGTAGTCCACGTGATTTAGGTGTTATTAAATATAATGATTTAACTATTATGCTCTTAATTTTTAATTTTTGAAATAATTATCGCGGGCGAAGCCGCGGGCACATGCTGGTAACCTATATGGCTGTTTTAAACCTAAAACAAACATTGCAGCGAATTGTAGGCCTATGTGTAGGCCTTCATCATTAATATTATTGCCAGTTCATTTTGTGAAATGTTGACACATTTTAAGAATTTCTTATATCAGTGTATACGAGTATGATTAAGTTTAAGATTCAAACTTTAGACCTTTGTTCTTCTGCAAGCCCTGCTTAATGAACCGTTCTAGAGATTAACTTGGAGATTGATTACAAAAACAACTTATTACTTTCTCGCTTATACGGAGTATAGAGAAAGTATTGTGATCGTGACAAAAAATCGAAGTTGAGTTAACACCGGGAGAGCACGTTTCATGAAGCCTAGAAACCGAAAAAAGTATTTTTGGAATGACGTCTGTCCGTCTGTCCGTCTGTCCGTCTGTCCGTCTGTCCGTCTGTCCGTCTGTCCGTCTGTCCGTGGACAAGCACAGCGGGTAAACGGCTCGTTGTATTTACTTCATTTTTTGAAATAAGGACTTTTTCGAAATTTTGTCGAACCGCCCAGAAATTTAACTTTACAACTGAAATATTAAGGGGACTTTTCATGAAAACTTTTTTAAAATTTTTGGGAGTGATCAAGGAAGCCGTGGCGACTGTTGAATTGGTGGCATATTCGAATAGAATATTTATTGCGTTTATTCCGTTCATCGTTTTGTTTAACTGTTTTTGTGCTCATTTAAGTGGAATATAAACTATTCTTGTCTTAGTGGATAATAAAACTTTAAATATAGTGGCTGAAAATCAGCAGAAATTAACCTTCAAACCCCTCCCTGTGAAAGGAAGAGTTAACAGTGCTACGATGGACAATAGCGAGCAGTGTAGTAATTATTATGAACACTCTTCGTTTTCTACCAATGAAGACTCTGAAATAACAGATGAGACTGTACTTTTAAAGGCACCTAAAACATATAGTCGTTTCACAAAAGTAAGTGATTCAAATATCAAACAAAATGAGGTGGATTCATCTTCCTTGAACTTTTTGCAACCTCACTTTCAATCACTATCTTCACCCCAAGGCTCAAAAATGATACAGGATCACAATCAACAAACTTCTAGCTCTTGTGGCCCTGTAATTAAGCCTGCAGTCCTGCAAATAACGGAACACTATAAGTCAGGTATTGATAGAAAGAGAGCTCATGAAGGTAAGGAAAACAGTATTACCAAAAGAAGTAATACATTGCCAGATAATCGTTATGTTACGGATATTCCTGTGCACAATCGATATGAAGTTTTGGAACATATGGAGGAAGAAGTTCCCTCTACAACAGAAAATCACAAAGAACGCATTCCTCCAGTCTTTCTACATGGAACAAATAATTATCAAACGCTGGTATCGGATTTAGAATCAATTCTGGTTGATGACTTCACAACTCAGCAACAAGGAATGGTAGTAAAAATCAATACTACCAGTGCAACTGATTTTCGTTCTCTTACAAAACACCTTGACCAATTCAATCAGCAATATCACACTTTTCGGTCACCTGATGCATCTAAGTTATCTGCTGTAATTAGGAATGTTCCATATTCGCTAACGAATGAAGAGATTTATAATGAGCTTGTCAATCTCAAATACCCCGTTGTACAAGTGAACAGACTATATAAGAAGGATAAAACTCCTATGCCTCTATGCGCTGTAGAAGTAACCAATTCTGATGAAGGACAGAAGATTCTGAATCTAAACAGATTATTACATTCTGTCGTTAAAGTGGAGAAACGGCGTCCTACAACCACAATACCTCAATGTACAAGATGTCAAAACTATGGGCACACAAAAAACTATTGTAGACGAAATCCAAGATGTGTTCGCTGCGACGGAGACCATCATTATAAACAATGTAAGACTCCTCGCACAGTCCCTGCTAAGTGTGTGAATTGTGGAGGTGATCATCCAGCAAATTATAAAGGCTGCACCTACTACCAAAACATGGTATCTAAAAATAAGAGACCAGGCAATCAGTCTAATAATAGGCTAACACCTCAAGGACCTTCACATCCATCTATGGGGCCTCAACACTTCCCTCCTTTAGCTAGAGTTTCATCTAATAATCAGTCAAACAATGGATCTGATTCAAATAGACCTCTGTTCTCACATGTGACAAGTTCCTCAAATACGACTTCTCCCACGACTGCCTCTGAATCTTCTTCTTTATCTTCTGCTATATTAACAATATTTAATGAATTTCGTCCTCTCATCACTCCATATATTCCCAAGATCATATCTTTTTTCACATCTTTCTTAAGTCAGTTCCTTCATAATGGCCAGCAGCCGTAGACCATTTTCTCAACTAAGATTACTAAATTGGAATGCCAATGGATTGCGAGAGAAAAAGTCTACATTTACTGTCTTCTTAAACAGACACGGGATTGATATTGCATGTGTCAGTGAAACACATTTACGGAATACTGATAAATTCAAGATCCCCAATTTCAGAATATACAGACAAGACAGAAACACTCATTTTGCTTCTGGAGGTGTTGCAATTTTCATTAAAAGAAATTTAAGTCATCACTCGATTCTACTTCCACCCATACCAGACATAGAAGCTGTATGCATACAACTTTTACAACAGAATAATAAGACAATTAAAATAATATCTGCTTATAAACAACCTTGCAAGAGATTAAGTCCATTATCAATACAAAGATTGTTTGAAGATAATACACCAACGATTCTCCTGGGAGATCTAAATTGTAAACATGAATCATGGGGTTGTCATACCACTACACCAAATGGGCGAAGACTTCTTCAAGCTTCAACAGATTATGGCATTCAAGTCATTGCTCCTCAGGAACCAACGTATTATTCTTTCAATCCTACAGTAAAGCCCGATATTTTAGATATCGCATTAATTAAAAATTTTACTGCTCCCTTATATATGCAACCTCTACCAGAGCTAGATTCGGATCATTGTCCTGTTATTACAACATTTTTTTATGATTCACTGTGCCACAGTACTCCTGACAAATTGCTTACGGGTCCAGTGAATTGGAATGCATTTAAGGAAATACTAGACTCTACGCTACAAATACGTCGATCCTTAAAACATTCACAGGACATTGATGAAGCTACAGAACACATCACTTATGCAATCCAGACATCTATCAAGGCTTCACTAATTAAAAAGCATCCTTCGTCTCCTCTTTCACACCAAATGAAATTACCGAAGGATATTCTCGAACTCATAAAAAAGAAACATCAAGCACGCCATCAGTGGCAACGCTGGCGTCAACCATGGCAACGTAAACAGCTAAATTTGCTCATTAGACAAGTAAAGAATAAATTGGATGAGTATCGATATCGAAGTTATCAACAATATATATCAAATGTGTCAACTTATGACAATTCCCTGTGGAGGGCTACTAAGCAAATCCTTTGTGAGCCTACTATTATTCCACCTCTACGAGACCATGACAAGGTGTACAATAGTGACATAGAAAAATGCCAAGCACTTGCAGATTATTTCGAATCAACATTTGTACCAAACTTGACTTCAGATCTATTGTTCACTTCATATGTTGAAGAAACTTCACTAGCTGAAAAATCATCAGTAGAAAAGCCCATTAATTTTGTTACAATCAATGAAATTAACAACATTATTAAAAGATTACCAAATAAGAAAGCTCCAGGATATGATAAAATTCCAAACACAGTGCTAAAGCAGCTAACTAGGAAATCCCTGGCATATATCGCTTCTCTATTCAATGCAGTTCTTCGCACTGGCTACTTTCCTGCGGCATGGAAACATGCTGAAATTGTGGCCATTCATAAACCAAAGAAATCAATATCTTCTCCAAGCAGCTACAGGCCAATAAGTCTCCTATCGACCTTGTCGAAATTATTGGAAAAAATTATTCTTAACCGCATCCAGAAATATACATCTGATGCTTCTATTATTCCTCCACACCAGTTTGGATTTAAAAGACATCACTCCACCAATCATCAATTGCTGCGACTAACAGAACACATATATCACGGTTTCGAACAGCATGAACATACTGTAGCAGCGTTCTTAGATGTCACACAAGCATTCGATAGAGTATGGCCTGAAGGTTTACTTTATAAGTTACGCGAAGTTGGTCTTCCAATGTACTTACAAGACCTAATAGCCAGTTTTTTGAAGAACAGAACTTTTTCCGTCTGCATTGGAAACCATAAATCTACAAAGCGGCCAATTCTTGCTGGAGTTCCACAAGGAAGCATTTTGTCTCCTACTCTTTTCAGTATTTATACTGCCGATATACCAGATTTGCCTTCTGTGCATACAGCTCTATTTGCAGATGACACAGTGATATATACTTCTCATCATAATATAATTACAGCTACTACACAATTACAGTCTTCATTAGATCTATTCTTACACTGGTTATCAAAATGGCGCATTCAGTTAAACCCCCAGAAAAGTCAACTGAAAATATTTACACTGAGAAGGCCTGAAGTTCCCCCTGATATCAAGATGTATGATTCATCAGTAACCTGGCTTTCTTCAGACAAATCTGTTAAGTACCTGGGACTACATTTAGATCGACGACTGACTTGGCACACCCATATAAACACAAAACTAAATGAAGCTTATGCCCGACTGATGAAGTTATACCCAATTATGAACAGGAAATCGTCTCTCAGAATGGATTATACTCTTTTGCTTTATAAAAGCATACTCCGGCCTCTGCTGCTATATGCATGTCCTATATGGTGTAGTGCATCAAAAACAAAAATTCAGCGTCTCCAAATATTCCAGAACAAGGTTCTAAGAATGTCAGTGAACTCTCCTTGGTTTATTCGAAACAACCAATTACACAGTGAACTCGGTGTACAGTATATTCATGAACACATCTCTAATTTGACTAAACATTTTCTTAATAATCTAGAACATGTTTCAGGGGCACAGTATTATGGCCTCGGACAAAAGTCCCACAATGCACGGCGACTTAAACCTCGTTTGCCTCAAGATATAGTTCTTTGATTAAGTTCAAGCCTGTGACCATAATTAGCCTATGTCAGATAACTTTAAAGCGTAATTTTGAGTGAGGGGTCAAACATTGACTCACCTCTATAGCGAGAATACTAATAGGCCTACTGTTACAAATCTCCAATGGTTATCACCAATCTGACATAGCAATGTAATGCTGAACGATTGAAATTAAATTAAAAAAAAAAAAAAAAAAAAATTTTTGATTTTTGAAAAAATGGCTCTAACGATTTTAATAAAGAATTAAAATTGGAAACGCTTATCTATGAGTAATAAAATGGCTATATCTGTATTTCTACAAAAATGACTTAAGGGGTACTTTATTCGTATCCATTTTCAGTTTTTCTAGATTATATCCATCACAGTAAGTGATACATGAAAACCTACCACAGTAAAGTTGTAGATAAAATTAAAATGGACATTTTTTGTTTAAAACATTTCTTTATACAATTAATAGATATCAAGATAAAAACGAAATAAGTACAGCTTAAATGCTAATTTCAGAACATACATATCAATTAAAATATGAATGGCATTTTGTTGCCACTAGCAACAAGAAAACTATAGGCCTAATGTACATATTGTTGTGAAATGCAATCAGTTTAGCTCAGTCGCATTGAACACACTAAACCAATTACAGCGATGTGGTAGGCCTATGGGCTAACAGGGAAGAGGTCCTGAGTTCAAATCAAACCTCGTGGCCGCCCAAATTGACTTGGGTTTTTCATGGTTACCTCGTTCGCAAAAGCAAACGCCGGGTTTATAGGGCTTGCTTATTTTCCATAACTCATCGCCGCTACGTCACTGGATATTATAATCGTTTAAACTGAATGCCACATACGAAGACATCACTAAACAATAGAAACAGATGACGCGAATGAGTTGTTACAATAGACTAATAGTTCACGCAAACATACTAAACACATTACATGACCTACAATGCAGTTAAAGCGTGCAATATAACCTAAGTAGTATTAGCAGTAGGACCGCCGACGTGGTCATGTGGTTAGCGTCAGATCCGTCGGTCCGGGTTCGATCCCCGGTACATCCTTGGATTTTTCTGAGGTTGAGGGGTCTGGTAGGGGTACACTTCCTCGTGATTCAAATTGAGGAGCTACTTGATAGAGAAGTAGCGGCTCCGGTCATGGAAACCACCATTAACGGTCGTGGGGGTCGGTATGCTGACCACATGCCCCAACCCTGCCATCTGCCTGTGGTAGATGAGACACCGGTCGATTGGTAGACCAAATCCTTAAAGGAATGTAGTGCCACGGAGTTTAGTTTTAGTATAGCGAAATTCAAATATAAGTCGCCCCTTAAGCTCCGTCCATTCGATATTCACATTTGCATTTACTGTGTGATGTATTTTGTTTCTGAGCGCAGCAGAGTGACCAACTGTCCTTGTATTGGTGGGTGGGTTGGGTGGGGCCGATTTATCCCAAGGTGCTACTTATATTTTAATTTTCCCGTAGTAATACTAGTAGTACTAATAATATGCAGTTTTACTGTCATTCATCATTATTATTATTATTATTTCACGGTAAAACCATTAAACATGAAGATCGACTCTGAAGGTTTCCGTTCTAGATATTTCTTAGTTTTATGAAAATGTAATAAATACAATTTAATTGTCTCTTTAATTTAATTTTTTCTGTGCTAGCCTTTAACACGTATATGCGAGAAAGTTTGTGCAACGTATTTTTGCACCATTTATTTTTTTGCATATCATAATTGCAATTATTACTGATTAAACAAAAGCATCTTGGCACTTTTTATATCAGTTTACCATATTTTATTGTTAGGTAAATTGGTATCACATTAAATCCACATGAATCTACATTGAATCCACTAGATGTACAAGATCGGCAAGATGTACACTTGCTAATTTTCTAGTTATTTACTAATTATATTATATTAGTTATATGGTCCCATGGTTCTGTAATTTTTTTTACTAGCTATGTTTCTAGATTTGCATAATTTGAAACTAACTAAAGGTCAGTTTTTTTTTTGGGGGGGGGGGAGAATAAAATAGTTATGAATAAAGCAATCCTTATACATTCAAGGACGGTATTCTTAATGTATTTGTCAGCTAAATCAACATCTTTAAACTTTGAGATATGTTACTTTAGAAATTCACCATACAGTTGTGTAATATTTCTGGCTCCTAAAGAGCAGTCTCAGATGTTTTTTGTTTGGTTTCACATACTGTATTGAGTTGTTGAGATGTGAATTTATTCTCTCCAGTCAATAGATATTCTCCATGAAGCATTCATTAATCTGGAGAAGAGAATCAATTCACTAAAAACCAGATCCATGTCAGGAAATTACATACTCATGGTTAAAAAGACTTTTGGATAAAACAGCTTCAGATAGTTTAAGAATGTATGGAGCATTAGCCCCTATTAGAGTAAAACATCCTTCACTTCTTCACAACTGGTAATGATTTATCTCTGAGTTTGCCAGTCTTACACTTCTTACAGTCAACTAACAAGGGAACTGTAAGGGTTGTCATGTCGAAACCTGCCCTCAAATTTAGCACATTGGTAGGTCATCATTGCAGATAGACACATGCCAAAAAAAATCTGATGTGAAAGTCACATAACTTCCTCTGCCCAAATAAAAGTTAGCAGTATTCACATATCCTTTTACAGAATCGCAAGACACAATTTTACACTAATTATCCTATAAATACCTCTTATTTCAATGATGCGACTAAAAGCGCAGGCTATATAACAAACTTTAAAAAAAAAAACAAGTGACTGCAGACGTTTATTGAACTTTCGGCCGTAAAGAACAATTCCCGAAATTTGTCGAATATTTCCCTCAGATACTTATTTACTCTATACCTGGCCAACAATACATCTTTCTCACTTCACATTCTTATATAGAATAAGAGTCCGTGAAAGAGCTCGTATTCAGTTGTTCATCATGCAAGACAAAATTTCTACAAACTGGGTGAACAGTGGGTGGCTTGTAACTATCCTCAGAGAATTTTTTCGAAAAAAAGTTTCAAATAAAAGTTTTAGCTGTCAGTAAAAGGAACACATGTGAAAATTTTAAAGAAAATCGTTAGAGCCGTTTTTGAGAAAATCGCGAAAAACGAAAATTTCTTCATGTAAAGTACCCTTAAAAATAAGAGAAATTTGTCGCCAATCTTCGAATCACATCTTCAGAAGGTATCTGACCCAAATACGAAATTTTGTTTTCATACGATTCTCCGTTTCGGAGCTAGCCTGTTCACAAACTTCCACACAGACACACACACAGACATGTTTCCAAAAATAGTATTTTTGGATTCAGGGGGCCTTGAAACGTGTATATATGCTAAAAACTCAACTTCGAATTTTAGGGTCGAAAACAATACTTCCTCTACCTATAGTACCTATGGTACGGGCAGAGGAAGTAATTAGCTGCTCTTATGAACTTTTCATGGGTGAAAATTAATTGCAAATCTGGAAATTAGAAATACAAGGGTGGATTGAAAAGTAACACACAATAATTTTTTTTACAAAAAGTTTCATTCATTCATAGTATTCTGTCCAGGGGCAGGTCTTTCACTGCAAACTCAGCATTCTCCACTCTTCCCTTCTCTCAGCCTTCCTTTTTGTGTCTGCATAAAGTCCATATATTTTAATGTTGTCCATCATCTGGTATCTTCTTCTGCACCGAACCTTTTTCCCATTTATCATCTCTTGTATGACATCCTTCAGCAGACAATTTCTTCTTAGCCAATGTCCCATCCAATTTCTTTTCCTCTTCCTAATGATTTCCAATAAAACTCTTCTTTCTCCCACTCTGCCTAGCACATCTTTATTTTTAACTTTGTGTCCATGGTATTCACTCCATTCTTCTCCATATCCACATCTCAAATGCTTCCAGTCTTTTTTCCTCATTCCGTTGTAATGTCCAAGTCTCTGCACCATAAAACGCTACCCTCCACACAAAGCACTTTGCTAGCCTTTTCCTTAGTTCCTTTTCCAAAGGCCTATAGAAGATTTTCCTCTTCCTGTTAAAAACTTCTTATGCCATTGCTATCCTCTGTTTTATTTCTTGACAGCAGCTCATGTTGCTACTGATAGTACAACCCAAGTATTTGAACCTGTCTACTTGTTTGATAACCTCATCCTTAATTCTCACATGGGCCTTCTTGAGTTCTCTTCCAATAACCATGGTCTTCGTATTATTTATATTTATCTTCATCCCATAGTCCTCACATTGGTCTTTTAGCTCCATCAGCATGTTGTTCAGTGTCATTTCATCTTCAGCTAGCAAAGCCATATCATCTGCAAATCTTATGCACTTGATTCTCCTTCCTCCTATGTTGACACCTCCCATGTTCCGGAAATAGATTACTTGAGTCTCTCTCCTTCCAGTCCACACCAATTTTCTTCACGATACTAATGAGTTTAATCCAGTCCATTCTGTCGAATGCCTTTTCCAGGTCAACAAATACATACACTTCTTCACTTTTTCCTATATATCTTTCTCCTATTATTCTTATCAATCCAGTTGCATCTCTCATGCCTTTCCCTTTCCTACATCCAAACTGTTCTTCTTCCAATTCATCTTCCATCTTAGATTGTAAGCGTCGATTCAGCATTCGCAGGAGAATTTTTGCAGAATGTGATATCAGGCTTATAATCCTGAAGTCCTTACATTTCTTTGCATTATTTTTCTTCGGTATTGGTATTAACATTGTCTCTGTGAATTCTTCAGGCCATTCACCTTCCTTATATATCTTGTTACATAAAGACAGATTTTCCTGCATCCCTTCTAAGCATTTAACCAATTCAATGGGGATTCCATCTACAATCCTGTTGCTTTCCCAGTTTTCATTTCCTTAATTGCTAGCTCAACTTCCTCGCTCAGAATGGAAAATCCTTTTTCGTCTTCTGGTACGTCTACTTCATCCTCTATATCCAAAAAAGCTGGACGATTTCTTGTCTCATATAATTCTTCTACATACTTCTGCCATGTGTTCAGTATTCCCTGCTTGTCTGTTATTTCTTCATTGTCTTCGTTCTCAATCAGCCACATTGTTTTCCTTGTCTTCTTTCCATAATCCAAACAGTTAACTTTGCGATACATTAAATCATATCTTCCTTTTCTCTCTAGATCGTCTATATCTTTACATTTCTTCTTCACTCTTCTTTTGCCTTCATGGTTACTTGTTTTAGTTCGTTGTTAGTCTCCTATAGTTTCTTTTGGCTTCTTCTGTATTGATATTTTTCCATTTTCTTCTTTCTTCCATCTTCTGTAACATGCTTCCTGTGACCCAAGGTTTCTTAATATTCTTACTCTCTTTGTAATCTATTGTTTCTTCTGCAGCTGCAGACCTTTTCAGACTAATCCAATGTTCGTTGCTATTTCCAGATAGATTTTCTAATATAGAGGTCTTCTCTTGAAATTTTTTTTTGGGAATTTTCCCCTTATCTCTTCAGTTTTAAGTTTCTCTACATCAAACTTCCTTGTCACCTTCCTTCCTCTTATCTTCTTTAAGCAAATCTCTACTTCACTTATTAGTAAGACGTGGTCTGAATTGATATCCGTTCCTGGTAGGGTCTTTGCATTCTTGAAACAATTTAGAAATCTTTCTTGTATTATTATGTAGTCGATTTGGTAACGCTTGTTGTCCACAGGGCTCGTCCACGTGTATCTTCTTTTATGTTGTTGAAACATTGTATTTCCAATTATAATTGAGTACCTTTTGCAAAAATTCATCAGAGTTTCACCTCTAATTCCTTTTACCCAACCCATATCCTCCAACTGTATTTCCATCTTGTCCTTCACCACTACGGCATTCCAGTCGCCCATTAGAATAACACAAGCCACTTTCTTCTCTTTCTCCACTATTTCTTCTATCTTGCCATAACATTCATTCACTATTTCATCTGCTATCCCACTGCCATTATCATCTGATAACGTTTTAAGCAAAGTCCACCAATAAAACACCATTCATATCCCAGAATACTGTTACAAGCACTTTATGAGCAGATTGAGTCACTTTGAATTTTTTCATTACCGGGGAAGCAGCATCTTTCCACTCCATAGAAGCGTGCTTTGTTTTGGGCGTGTAGTGGTACGCCCACGACTCATCACCAGTGACGATTCCCTTCCCAGGGAATAAATTTCATTTGTTTGGTCCCATGAAGAAATTCCTGGCTGGTAAACGCTTTGAGTCAGATGCAGAAGTGAAAACAGCAGTCCGCAGATTGCTATACTCCAACCAAACAGACTTCTATGAACAGGGTTTTTTTAAACTGGTATCACAATGGGAGAAATGTGTTGAGAAACTTGGCGACTATATAGAAAAATAGACAAAAGATGTCCCATCATGTTTGCATTTGTTGTAATTGTACCGATTAAACTTAAAAAAAAAAAAAAATTATTGTGCGTTACTTTTTGATCCACCCTCGTGTTGAGTAGCCTCACACAGCTAATGGCGGGAAGGGGTAGGGACCTTCTCTCCTAGCTTGTGCACTGATGCATCGACTGTTGACACTATTGCAGAGCAGGGATCCTGCTCATATAGGCGTATGTGCTTATGGCTTTGTCTCTCCTCCTGTCACTATAAAAGCGGGTAATATTAAAATAATGAATAATACCCTCCTCTGATACACATGTGTGTATTCCAGTAGGTCTCGTGAAGTATTTATTACCTGTTTAAGTATTTAGGATTAGCAGAGTGAATCTCACGTGCTGTTTAAATTGGTTCAATTATTTGTTGTCTTTTTTCTTTCTTTTTACTTTGACCTATAATAAAGGGTACAACTCATAGTATGATAATCAGAGTTCTTAATACTTAAATAATTTTGTACAGACAGTAAAATATGTTAACTTTGATACCAAGTAGATTGAAGCGCAAGTATTGTGATTTGCTGCACATGGCAAAAAATCTTTGTTTTAATCACGCAATTCGATTGGCCACACTTTTATAACCCACACACACACACACCATACTAACAGTCATAACTAACCCCTTAGTTTCTATACAGATTATATAGTTTCAAAATGTGGAAATGATAAGAAATGATTATCTAAAAGTTATCTAGTGAGACACATTCAACGAATAACAAGGTAGCTCCTCCTCTCTCTCTATCACACGCCCTCCTGTTGCACCCGGCATGCAGGCTACTCAAGTTAACTTTACAAGTCCTGCCATTGATTCCTTATGGAACTTAACAAACACGTTTTCACCTACTTAATGATAATATTTATTGTACTAAGAAAAATTACAAAAGAGTCTACAGGATTCGACGTTTGTTGTTTTACCAGTAGACAATCTTAAAACATAATTACACATTTTTCGTGGAAGTGTGTGTGAAAGCATAAAGGGCTACTAAACAATATAACTGGATTCCAGAAGGAAACTTCAGAAATTCTTTTTAAGATAAAAATCAAAATAAAATAAATGGCGTAAGTTTCATCTGTGCTTTCCTTAAAGCTAAGTTCGTATGTCTTTTTTCTGTTCACATCATGTAACCATTTTATATTCTTATTACTCTTGCCGAAGCCATAAAAAAATCACTAAGTAAATAAGCTGCGATGGGATTCAAAAACAATGAACTGGTTTTCTAAATAAACCTTATCATACTGATGGCGTATATATTTGAAAATTAGCCTTTTTGTCAATACTCCAAGTCTTTAAGTATAGCGCACTAAGAATATTATAGGAGAAAAATTCCTCCGACACTGGGACTTGAACCCAGGACCTTTGGCTATTCGCGCCAATGCTCTACCAACTGAGCTAAGCCGGAGTTCAATTCAGAGCGCCGGATGGAACATCTCTCCTATGACTGATTGCCCCAATGGTCTACCTCACAGACAGACAAGTTATGTCATATGCAGTACTGTGAGGCACACTAATTAGTGATTTTTGTGACCGGGCTCCCACTGTTATTGTACAGTTGACATTCAAGATAGATATATAAGCTTTCATGAACCACAGATTATTGTCTCTGTTGGACATTACATGAGAATATTATAGGAGAAAAATTCCTCCGACACTGGGACTTGAACCCAGGACCTTTGGCTATTCGCGCCAATGCTCTACCAACTGAGCTAAGCCGGAGTTCAATTCAGAGCGCCGGATGGAACATCTCTCCTATGACTGATAACAGTGGGAGCCCGGTCACAAAAATCACTAATTAGTGTGCCTCACAGTACTGCATATGACATAACTTGTCTGTCTGTGAGGTAGACCATTGGGGCAATCAGTCATAGGAGAGATGTTCCATCCAGCGCTCTGAATTGAACTCCGGCTTAGCTCAGTTGGTAGAGCATTGGCGCGAATAGCCAAAGGTCCTGGGTTCAAGTCCCAGTGTCGGAGGAATTTTTCTCCTATAATATTCTCATGTAATGTCCAACAGAGACAATAATCTGTGGTTCATGAAAGCTTATATATCTATCTTGAATGTCAACTGTACAATAACAGTGGGAGCCCGGTCACAAAAATCACTAATTAGTGTGCCTCACAGTACTGCATATGACATAACTTGTCTGTCTGTGAGGTAGACCATTGGGGCAATCAGTCATAGGAGAGATGTTCCATCCGGCGCTCTGAATTGAACTCCGGCTTAGCTCAGTTGGTAGAGCATTGGCGCGAATAGCCAAAGGTCCTGGGTTCAAGTCCCAGTGTCGGAGGAATTTTTCTCCTATAATATTCTCATGTAATGTCCAACAGAGACAATAATCTGTGGTTCATGAAAGCTTATATATCTATAGCGCACTAAATCGAGTTACCTTACATTACATTACAATATTGGCATTAGCTAGCACATTTTTTTTTTTTTAAATTCAATTTCCCGGGCTGTGTTCGCACTGCTTTAATTGCACTGAATGTTGTACACTGATCATTCCCCATTATTGAAACAGGACGTAGGCTATAATTATTTATTTGTGATAATTTTTACTGCTTTTGTTGATCTCCTTGCTTATTGTCGATTAGTAACCAAGTTAAAAGACTGCAAACGTCGTCTGGTTCTCGTTCCAATGCCTGTTGCTTTGTCTGCATTTTCTACTCCTGCACTCGCCGTATCAAACTTCGTCCATGGATCCTCAGCTGAGCTCACGTTCATTCGTGTTATCTTCGCTCCTACGTCATCTGATTGTGTCTGCGTCATCACCTGGGATGGTCTATGAGCTATTTTTCCCCTACGAAGCGACGTCACGACTCTTGGAGTCCTTTTCTTCCGACCTGTCCAAGCGCAGGCTGGCTGCCCCTTCTTCACAAATCTGCTGACGCTTTTCCTGTTTGCTGTCACTTAATCCGCTTTTGTCTTCGAGCTTGACTCCATCCACGTACAATTCCAGGTTCCGGATGATAACCTTTTTTCCAGATTTTCTTAATTCTTTCATTTGTTGAACCAGTTGTCTCCTGATGCATCTTTCCTGTTCTGATAGGTCTTTATTGATGTAAATATTTGTACCCCTTAATTTAGGTGCCATCCTCAATGTCATGTGAACGACCTGTTTCGTGGCAAATCACGCGACTATCATTCGTTTGCCCTGCCTATTACCAATCCGATAGGCCTCGATAATTTCCCAGCCCTGTAGTTCAGGAGCCTCCAGTTTTTTCTCTAAAATTTCCGTAATCTCCATTCTAGGCGTGATTCCTTTTCTCTCTTCTATCCCCGTGAAAACTAAATTGAATTCTCGATTTTTCTTCTCTAATCTTTGTATCCTGCTCTTCAGTTCTTCCACTTCCTTCTTCATATACTTGATCTCTTCTCGGATCTCCTGCTTTACTTCTTTCGTCGTCACACTAATTTTGTTACTCAGTCGCTCTTCCAAGCCGTCTAATCTTCTAAATATCTCTTCGAAGCTACCCTGTCTGCCTGGTCCCGGGTTCATTTCAATTCCGCCTATCACCAGGAGGGTAATAATCATGATTGAGTATATCAATGCATTGGCGGTGTTTTCTTTGTTTATTTGCTTCTTCAACCAAGTCTTCTTTTTATTCACAAAACACCCGATTCTGGCTCTGTAAACTGCTACTTCCACTCCCATTGTCCCTTATGTCCGTTTTCACCTACTTACAGTTTGTATGATCAGCTAATTTGTTGCATGTGTCTATCTGTATCCTGTCAATATGCAAAATTTGAGGGTAGGTTTTGATGTGACAGTCTATATGCTCCCGTTGTAAGTAATATCAGATTGATAAGCTTATATTTTCTTTTTAAAATGTACATTTCATCTAGTAAACTTTTTTGATACTTAATAGTATCTTAATACTTAATTTTGATGTATAACTCAGGATGACCATATTTTAAAAATGAAAAAACAGGACATGCAGGCACGTCTTGTGGATTATCGAGATAACAGAGCCCATAATTAGGTGTGATAAATATTATAAATATTCAATTCAATAATTACATTTTAATTTAAGCCAATCAAGTGTACAATTTTTAACTTGAAACACTATCATCACTACAGTCTTTATCAAACTTATACCTTACAAATAGATTCTGAAAATACTTTTACCTTATTAAATTCTTGCCGAAATATTAGCTGAATTGAAATTTGATTTGAACCAGTCTTTCTTTGATATTTCTGTGAGTTCTGTATTTCCTGCAAAAGTTCTGGGTGTTCTAATAGAAAATTATAGAAACTTATGCAAGGTACATCATGCAAATGTGTTTTGACCATAACCATAGCCTTAACAATTCGAACATTAAACCTGTTCTTCTCATCTGACCACACAGAAAAAATTTCATGAAAAGGGACATTAAGAATTTAATTTTTAAAAAGGGACATTTTGCATCCAGTCAATCAAAAAAGGGGATGTCTGTGATCACCCTAGTGCAGCGTTTCTCAACCTTTTTGAACCCGAGGACCTCTAAAATGTCTTTAAAAAAATTACGGACCCCTAATTTTACATCCCATTTTTAAAAGAATGCCTATAGTCTTAATATTAAGGGTATTAATTATAGGTGATCATAACGAAATATGTGAAAAAATGTTGCTTCTTTACTTTCCACTTGCTTTATGATATTTTTTAATTATGTCTGCGGACCATCTGCACCTTCTTCGCGGACCACCAGTGGTCCGCGGACCATAGGTTGAGAAACGCTGCCCTAGTGTAACTGGATATCAGACTATTATTCTTTTCACCTATAGTATTCAATAGAGGAGATAACCCTTGCAAATATGATAGGTATGACCACTCTTCAACATTCAGTTTAAAGCCATCATATTAATTATGTACTTATTTACAGGTTGTAGAGCATCTTTGTGGAAATGAAGATCGTCCAGAAAACACTCAGGGTAGTGGTGATGCTGGTGATGCAGTAAATCATGGCCTTGTAGATGCAGTGCGTCAGATTGCACATTCTGTAACCAAAGAACAGCAGGATCTAGCTGGATTGAAAACTGTATTGGAACGTCAGAACACCTTAAGACCAATATTCGGTCCGCTACTTCGTGCAACCAGACGTGAAAGACAGCGTGCAAGTAATCTTAGAAGGATACTTGCTGAAGCAGGAGTTGACTATCAAATGCTAACTGAAGCTTATGCAGAAAATGGAAAAGAAAGCATTTCTCAACTTTTGGCATCTAAATTGACAGAAGCAAAGCCAAAGGAAATTGCCGAATTAAAAGATCTATTGGTTGATCATTTTGACCCAGAATCAAAACCAAAAGTCGAGAAGAAAGAACAAGAAAATAAAGAAAACAATGCTACAGCAGGAGATGCTAGTGGTGCTAGTACTCCTGAAAGCTCTCCTGTGAAAGCTCCCAGCTCATCGGGTGACTCCAACTCAAACACAAATAATTCTCCTCAAAGCAATACAGTTTCAAGGAAGCGGTCTTTATCTGCTGGTCCAACAGTTTCAAGTTCTCCTGAGTCCACTACATCCAAAGTATGAGCATTTTGTAGAGGATGTCTGTGAGTGCCTTACAAAGGACAAGTTTTCATTTAAAACCATTGTTGCCTTTGTTAATATATGTTCTTTTGTTAATCGTTCAAATGGTATGAATGATAGTATGGAATAATTTGTTATTTTCTTTTTAATTTTAATTTTGCTATGGCCCAAGAGTATGCTACTGGAATTATAAAATAATTCTTTTGTTATGTATTGAGTAAATAAGTTTATTGCAGTTCTGTTCTATATTCATATTTGTTGCATTTTGGGCTTTCAAGTGCCAGTAAGAAATAAAACTTGATATATTAGTTCCATAGATTGTTCTTGAACAATCTTATCAGAAAAACAAAGAGCAATCTGAAAACTTAGTTCTGTTTGTACACAGTCATTCTAAATACATGTTCAGATCTCATTGTAAAAAGATTTAAATAAAAATGAATGATTTGTGTATTTCTTAGCTATCATTTCTTCCTCTTCTCATAAATGCCTTTCTCTACCTTTACCATGGGTACTATAAAACTCTTAAATTAAAATTGATGCATTCATTGTTGTAGTTTGCACACCCACGTTTATTATCTTTATACTTGGATTCAGGGTAGGAACATAGTGTAGGAGATGTACCTGCAACTCAACGTTGCAATACACAACCGCTGTCTCACTCACTCCCTTTCATTCTGTAGACAAGGGATGTGGAGAGCCGGCAACCTGCCTGAGAACCAGTTGCCGGCTCTCCCCATTCCTTGTCTACAGAAAGAAAGGGAGTGAGTGAGACAGCGGTTGTGTATTGCAACGTTGAGTTGCAGGTACATCTCGTACACTATGTTCCTACCCTGAATCCAAGTATAATGAATGGTACAACTGTGTGCTGTAACTTAACTTGTATTAATTTAATGCTGCAAAAACGAAATGAAGCTAAATGCTCGAGTTACAGAGTAAAATTTTATTACAGTAAACTCACATTTCCAAACATCTTTTATTACCTTAATTTTCCCTAATGAACAAACTGGTAGGAAGAAATCCTTTCAGGATAGCTGCCTTATATTAAGGGTGCCGATTACACACAGCCAAATCAATACAATTCTAAAAACTTTTTCTTAATTCACAACATACTGTTTCACCTAGTCTTACATGCATGACACATCACAAATAATTTAATATTTGTCTACTGGTTTTGCCTCTTACAAATTTTGTTTGATTTTGAATGTGTTTGAAAAATATATGCAATGCTTGCTTAAATTATAGTGCCCTGAAGTGTGATCTATATTGTACTGAGCACCTATTTCTAATGTTCATAAAAAAGAAAACTCCTTTAACATGAGCATTATACCCTGGGATACTGATCACAGAAGGTACAAGCCTTGAAATGTACTTTATTTCCTGAGGTTTTACAAGACTGAATACTTCAAGCCTCCTGTCAGAGGCATTATCTTTCTTTTCAGTTAAAATTAAAATCTCCTCATGAGTAAGATAATCTTTTACAACTAGTGTATAATAGCTACAATTACTGAAATGCTCTTGGTAATCATTTTCAATTTTTTCTGTGTGTAAACTTAAAGCTGAATATTTCTATTATCTTATCCCTCTGTCTTTGAAACATTTTTCATGTATTTAGTATATTGGCAATGTTAACCAGAGCAAGTCCAAATACTGTGACACATTCAATGTAAACCAGTTCAGCTTGTGTACGTCTGTTGTTGTTGTTGTTGTTGTTTTTGTTTTTTTTTTTTTTTTTTGGACAATATGAAACTGTTAGTAAAAATTTTACGATGTCTTGTTCAAGTGGAAATGATGCTGATAAAGGTGCATAGTGATGAAAAATAAATTAATGTATAGTGTGACTAAATGTGCATTGTGTTGATGAAAATTTGATGTTTATAAAATTAAATGTGCTACACGGCAAAGGGACCAGGCAACAGAGTGCTGCAATTGCATGGCATCTGTTATTCTTCACATTTGAGTGACTTAAACATCATTGGTGTTGTGCGTGTTTTTAAATACTTGTGGTCGCTTTGTCAAGTAGTATATGTGGTGAATGTTTTTTGATATTGCAGTTGTATTTTCCAACATCAAACCAATACGATTCAGCAATAGAAGGGATTTATGATGAAATAAGTGAAATCTTACATCAAGAAGGAAGAGGCAAGATCAATTCTACAATCATGGGTGACTTCAACAGCATCGTCAGAGAAGGATGGTGGAGCTTAAAACCATTGCACTTTTCTGCCATATTAGATAATTTACAACTGTTGGTAATTCAGAATAACTAAATTTGGCTGGTGGAATGTAGCAGAAGATTGTGGGAGCCTATGAACTAGAGAGAAGAAACAGAGTGAGGATGCTTCTCAGCTTCCGTATATATATCAACATGATTTGGTAGTACAAACACCTGGTACAAGAAGAGGGAAACGAAGTTGTACGCTTAGAAAAGTCCTGGCGACTTACTGGTGTAAGATTGATTATGTCCAAGGCTAGTATATGAAAGGTTGCCTCGTTCCCGTAAGAGCTGTGGGGAGAGTCCTACACTGCTGTGTGACGTCACTCGCAGCCCGCGCGAGAATTGAGCAGCTACATACAATGGTAATGATGGGAAGAAATAACACGAAAACACCATCGTTTTACCAACAATAGGCCCCTAATACATGTTTCCGATGTGAAGATAGAATGCATACGACCCTGCATATAAAGAGGATTTAACACAAATTAAAATAAATATTTAATACAGGTACAAATAAGAATAGTACAGCTTTACGAAGTTAGGAAAAAGTTTGTCTGACTGAGAAAAAAGTAGTCTAGCAGATATAGCTCAGATTATGCTTGAAAGGTTTTTAATTTTATGATTACTTATTCCAGGTAAATTAGTCTAATTTATGGAAGGAGACTTGAAAAGAATAGACTTTTGCATATTTTGCGATATTCGTCTTGACTTAGAAAAATAAATTTCTCAATTAGATTGTATATTTTCTATATTTATTTATTTTACATGAAATTAAGTTAAATTAAACATCTATAAGATGAACCAATACACTTCTGATTGCAATGTATTTGACACAATTTAATTACAGAGCGTGTAATCGTAGATACTAAACAATTATTAAAACCAAAGAAGAATAGAAGTTTTAAAAGTTAACAGCTTGGAATAATGCTTTCCAGAGACAAAAAACTGGAAGATTTAGCCAAATAAAATGTGCGCACGGAATGACTATTATATTATAAACTGGAAGATGTATATTATTATATTATAAAACTGGAAGATGTAGCCAAATAAAATATGCGCACGGAATAACAATTAATATATTACAAACCAGTCTGTGTACTGTTTGTAGAACATTTTGAAATAAACATTTACAAATGATTCAAAGTGATCACGTCATAAATGTTAACAGGTATATCTTTAAATGTATACCGACCGACAGCATTTAAATGGTCGAACAATCCAAGACTCAATACTGAGTAACTTAGTAATATTTTTCAAGTAAAAATGGATTTTAAGACGCGCTTATAATAAAATAATAATAATAAAAGCGTCATAAACTCACCTTCAGTAGGAAATTGGCTTCTAGGTTTCCATTTTTTTGCTGTTAACAACAGATCCATTGTTGAATATTCTTCCCCCCCCCCCAAGTGAGCGAGGCCCAGCTGATTTATGGGTATATACTTGTATTATAGTTATTCGGTTTCTGAAAGATGTTTTATTAGGGGAGTCCATAAATAAAATGTTCAAGGATTTTACTGGAAAAGAGCATTCCTTTCCTCTGCATGGGATGAAAGTATTTTAATACTCGAAGCACTATTATTTCACAATAAAACACACAATCACTCCCTATTTTTGTTGTTGATAAAGTGCCTCAATAAAAGATTTTCTGCCTGTCTGCTGGTGTCTATAAATAAAATGGACAGGCCCTTTAAGTTTCTATTGGAAATGTGAATGAATATAGATTTATTTACAGAAGGGTAAACTTGCCTCTGCGAGACAAAAAAAATCGTAGTATACTTCCCATTTTCTTAGTCATAACCAAACAGAGTTGTAAAAGTACCCCAATAAATTTAAAGAGAGATCCCTTGCCAGAGAAATGTAGGGTTTCTGTGTGTTTTCTTTATTTTGTGATCCACAGTATGTTTTACAGAAACCAGCCGCTTAAATATTTTAATTTGTTTCAAACGTCTCATTATATTTTGTTACAGCTTATTCATTTGAGGTCTGAGCACTCAGAAGTGGTCTCTCTATTAAGCCATAACCCCTGTAAGATCATATGTAGTATATCTTTACAGATACATGTATTATTGTAGTTAAAAATAAGTTTTATTCCCATCATTTCCATTGTGTGTAGCTGTTTAAATCCTGTGCAGGGCTACGGACCACGTCACATTCCTCGTGCTCAACACGCATGCGCGTCGAACGAGACAACCTTCCATATACTAGCCTTGGATTATGTCCTCTTCTCTGGGGAAGTGTGAAGATTATGGAGGCACTACCAAATGCTGACATCGACTTGGACCACAATCTGCTTGTAATAAACATTCACATGACTTAAACAGATAAAAAAAGACTACAAAAAGGAAACTGAAATTGAATTTAGAAAAATAAGAGATTAACAATGAGCTAAGATAAAAGACTGATATGCAGGTCCAGGTTTTTTTTTTTTTTTTTTTTTTTTTTTGCTGTTTATTTTTTTAAATCATTGAAAAATATTTAAAATGTTGTATTTATAGTTTAAAATATGAGATAATTTGTTGGTTGATTTTAATGCTATATGCTTTTTATACTTCCGGTATTATTATAAAATAACATGTTTATTTTATGTTCTACATAGAAAAACTTGAGTGTAAAACAAAATTGTATACAAAATATATATTTTTTTAATGTTCATTCATCAAACATCAACATGCAGCAAGTGACAACATTTTCCTCCTTCATACTGTCTTATCCGGCACTGCAAGATTGTACTGTGAAAAAACTGTTCACTATCAGCTGTTGTGGATGGTCCTGCAGGGCATAAAATAAAATAATACAGGCTATTATCGTAAAAATAAAGATTTTTGCTAAAAACTCAGTTTCCATGAAAATTCGTGACAAAATTATAGCCATAAGCCAGTCACATTTGTGCTAAATCATTCATATACTTCTTGCTGCATCAGTTACATTTTGCATTTATCGATAACATAACAAACAAACAAAAAAGGCCCTGTTGAGGGCAAAATAGAAATCAAGAATTCATGAACTTCAACAAAAGGAAAGATGTGATTTATCAGAAGGCGAAAGATCTAGAATAGAATGAGAATAAAGGAATCCAAACATATAAACTAACGAAAAATTCTTAATGCGTGGGAGGGCTATATATAAGAACTCTGTAAGAATAATCAACCACATGTTTTCGAGGTGGAAACAGAAGATAAGTTAAGGAAGGATCTCGTATTAAAGAGCAAAGTAGAAAGCTATAAAGGACATGAAGAGGAGAAAAGCCACTGAAGAAAACAACATACCAGTGGATCTGCTGAAAGAATTAGGGGAAATGGGCTGAGAAAATTATAGAACAGGTTTTACGAAACCGGAGAGTTTCCAGAGGATTTCCTCAACATGACTGTGAGTTCTATAAAGAGGCCCGCATACTCAACATGCTGCTGGAACATAAGGTAGACGTGTTGAGAGATCAGTTTAGTTTGAGGAAATGAATTCTAGTAATCAGGGTACAAGTGTGCATCTGTATAATCATTTATTTATTTAGAGGTTTGTATAATTTAAACTTCATAGTACATTTCCAGATTGGAATTAAATACACACACGAACAACAGTAGGTAAAGCAAAATATAGTTGAGAATTTCCAGTATTAAATGGGTTATCGGACCATGACATACAGAAGTTAGTGTTAAACAATAAAAATAAATTTGACTATCAAACATACCCATACTAATATGTTCAGAATAATGAACGCTGCAGTTTTAATTTTCAAAAATGATCTTGCGAATGAAAATGGGAAATTATGTTTACCTATGACACAGTAGATAGTAAATTAATTTAGTAAGGTATTTCTAATATTGTATTGCAACACTTTGTGTCCAACTTTTCACCAAAGAAGAAACTGCTGAGCACCTGGTTTAATATGCTCCATTTAAACTCTACAGAAATATGGAAGCTTTAGGTAAAAAAAAATATATTTTGTGGAACTATATAAAGGGTAAAAAACTTCCCCTCCTTTTCAATGACTAAAAATATTCTTAAACTTAAAAAATAAAAACTCAGACTTCACAGTACACAGAAGTATTGAACAGTAATTGAAGCCAATGAAAAAAACCTTTAAAAACTGTCAAATGAGGTCAAGACAAATATTGGTACGATTTAAAAACTTTTCCTTAATTGTTTTGTATACAGTAACGCCATAATTTTTTCGGGGATCATAAGGCTAGGGGGTCAGGGGCAGAATGGGTGCTTCAGGTAAAGGGCGCAAGGGGACATGTCCACCTGTTGTCCTGGGCCAATACAGGACAGGCCTGTTAACAAGTGCTTTACACTTCATCTGCCGGGAAACTTGGGCAGGCTACATCCCTTGTAATTTGGAATACGAACGTTTTGAAGATCGATTCATTTTTTTTCACGGTAGTACTGTTTTCTCACTCCAGGCGGCAGTGATGTCCGTTGCAGAAACAAAAACCGAGAGAAAGCAGCTGCAGCGCATCCCAGCTGTTCTGGTCGTTCAGGTGCTGGTGTTGTACTTGTTTAGCAAATGGTGAATGTTATTTCTCTTTGTTCTGAGTGTGGAAATCTTGAGTGTATTAATATAAATACTGAGGAATAAGTTCAAGGAATATATATTTTATTATTAATTGGAGAAACAGGCGAATTACATACATTAATCAACTATATTATATTGTATAGTTTATCAACATCTGAAACACAAAGACCAACCAGTGTGTTGCTGTCAAGTTAACATTGGAGGCAGTTAAACCTTTTATTATTATAGAAAGACTCGTATAATCTTATCATAGACTGAGTTATCTTTGTAGTTATACATCTGCGTCAATAGGCCAAATAAAATGGCCCAACAGCCAACGAGTAGTGCCCTTCGTGCCCTTGCTTTGGAATATAAAAGTTTACAGGAGGAACCAGTGGAAGGATTTCGAGTGAAACTTGTTAATGAAGACAATTTATTCGAGTGGGAAGTTGCAATATTTGGACCACCAGACACACTCTATCAGGGTGGTTACTTTAAGGTAAGTAAGTTGTTAGAATCTTATAATATGAAGTATAAATTGTGACTTTCTTCAGTTGCTGGGAGCAAATATTGTTAATGCTACCAACGAAACTAGTGCAACTCAGTGACCTTAACAAAAAGATTGGTGTGATGCTCTTGTGGTAAACATACAGGAACATAATAGTTATATATAAGCTTATTGTCTAATGTGGAGAGTAGGTTTACTTCTCTGGTGTTGAAAATGCATTTTTATTATTCTTTTGTCTTCAGTAAACTTATTACTACTAAAAATACACCTGTTTGTTGTAGGCTAGAGCATTTCGTACTTACATGAATCTATGGTAGGCTATTGTAATGCTCTGTTTTCCCTTCTTGCGTGTATTAGAATCTGAAGAAAATGAAGGGGTATGAATTCCATTCAGGATGGCTGTAACTGCCAATACAGGTTAAGCAATAGGTCATGCCGGATAAAATTTACATGCCATTAGATGGTGGCAGAGGTTCAGTGAGGTTAATGTGTATAACATTGAAGCGATCATCAGTTGCAATTTAGTATGTTTTGAGTGTTCTTGGTTTTCTGACAGCTGATAGAGGATCTAGTCCATTGTCGTACATCACTTTTGCTAGGCCAAATAAATCGACTAGTTTGCAGTTTCACGACCTAGTCTTAATACCAGGATGGGCCAAGCCATGAAAATGCAAAAATATTTACGATGAAGTGGCTTGGGAATGTAAGGTCTAATGTTTGCAGTGGAAATGTCGCACCAGATATTTTCTCCTGATGGATGTTGATGTTGCTTGAAATGTTAGAAGTTACTGTCCTTCTGTAGTTGCTGGAATTCATCATCCTGTAGCTGGCTCTTAGCTATTTCATCTTAGTAGATATTATTGATAATTTCATCAACTTTAGATAATGAGTTGGCAACAATGTTGTCTGGACTGCTAAAATGACATGTCTGTTGAAAATTGCGATTGGGACTGCAGCTGCTTTCTCTCGGTTTTTGTTTCTGCAACGGACATCACTGCCACCTGGAGTGAGAAAACAGCACTACCATTAAAAAAGGAATCATCTTCAAAATATTCTATTCCAAGGAATGTAGCCTGCCAGTTTCCCAGCAGATGAAGGTGGTGTACAAGCCAGTATGCTCTTATAGACAGGCCTGTGCTGGCCAGGGGGGACAAGTGGACATGTCCCCTTGCATCCTTTGCCCCTTGCCCTTTCAGAATTCAAATAAAAATTTTCACTTCAAAATTTGATATGTGTTACATAGTGTGTCATTGTATGTATAGTAGCCTATATGTAAAGCTGGTATTTATATTTGCAACACTGCCACCGGGTTGTTGGCCCAGTTGCAGTGTAACAAAATAAATATCATTGGAAAAGCTTTTAAAAAATGCTAAAATATGACACCTTTCCCACCTCTGAAGGTTAATTCGAAGTGTTGTTACCAGTATATGATTTGAAAGATAGCCTATGTTTTTGATGCAATTTTTGTTATTTTTAAAAATACTTTGCATGGCTGTATTTTCAAGATGGATGTGATAACAGTCCTACCGGTAGGCTTATCTTTTCTGGCTGTAGGTATTTGAAAGTAAGTCTTGAAGAGAGCAGTTTTGGAAAATATTTTCTTGCCTTCAAGAATACAGTTGAATTCTTCTATCCTGGGAACAGGATAATGGTCTGGAACTGTTATTTCATTTAAATGTCTATGGTCAACACATGGTTGTATTGTGCCATCTTTTTTTGGGGACTAAGTTATGTGAAGGGGATCAGCCCATGAGGATTTAGATGGCCCAGTTATTCCATTGTCCATCATGAATTTAAGTTCCATACATAGCCTACATTCCATACATTTTGGGTCCAGCTGTATAGCCCTAGAAAGTGTGGGTGGACCTTCAGTGATAATGTGGTGTTTAACATCATGCTTAATTTCTCCAGGAATCAAATTGGGTTTAGCTATATTTGGATACTGTAACAATAGGTCTTAGAACTTAACATTCTTACGGTAGGCCTACTCATAGAACTGAAGAAAATTTTTTCTGAGATTTTTCAGAACTTCACCCTCAGTGCAGAGCTTGGTTAGGCTACACCACCTATCAATCTATTGTTATGAATGTCCACTATTAACTGGAATTTATTCAGAAGTCAGCACCCAATATCGCCATATTGACCTTTGCAACAATGAATGGCCACTGGAAATGGCGTCGTAGTCCTAAGTCAATGATTGGTCATTCAATCACAATTTATGTAGAAATTTTTGTTCCATTGGGAGCGTATAATTTATAAGTCAAATCAACTAGCTTTCGGGCTAGCTGGAATCAATGAAACATCAGCTCCACTGTCAACTAGAAATTGCAGTCCCAATTTTTCGTCTGTGACAAATAGGTAAGCTTTGGGACATTTGACATGGGCAGCTGAATTTGTCACTAATTCAGCTGAGGTTTCCTGTTTCCCTGACCTGGCCAGCCAAATGGAGTGCATTTTTCTGGTTTACAGTGTTGTCCAGATCAAAAATGGTAGTAGCGGTGTTTACTTCTGGGGTTATGTCTCTTTCTGGATTTACTATGGCTATTGCTTCGATGGCAATCTGCCCTCCTATGCTGGGATCTACCTTCAAGGCTCATAGATAAGGAAGATATTTGTTATTTCAGTTCTGAGATTTGAACCATTAGGTCGTTCAGTGTAACAGCAACTTCAAGTGGTTCTTTCCGGTCATCACATTTAACTGCATAGGCTATAGTTCATGGCGGGGATTCATTGATATTATTTTATCAGCCATGATACCGGTAACCACTTTTTCAAGCCCTTCCGTCACTAACATTCAAAATTTTCTTAATGGGATCAGGAAGTTTTTCTAACCATATTGTTTTAGCACCTTTTCCGACACATCTACTCCAGCTAAATCTTGCATTTTACACACAATTGACTAGGCTTCTGATCACCCAAATCTATTCCAGTAACTAGTGTCTTAATGTGTTTACCTCACTCTCCTTAAATATGTTCAATAGGCGTTCGTTAGCCAATGAGTGTCTGTTTACATCAATACTTTTAATAATATCCCATATATTTTCTATATAGGCTATTTAGGGTCTGTTTTTTCTGTCTGAATGTTACAAATATTGAACTGTGCCTCCTCCACCAAATTTCAGGTTTCTCTATCCAGAAAGTTGGAATTTTTATGCTAACCTTGTTTGCGTCTGGTCGGTCTTCCATATTTTCTCCAGATCACATTGGGGATCACCAATAACTTATGTAATGCTCTTGCATGTATTATGATCTGAAGAAAATGAACTTATAACATTTTTAATAATACCGGTATTTAATAATTCACTGTTCTATTAATACTTTTTACATCCAGGATACTTATTGTTGACTGGTTTTTAATCAATACCGGTTACTAAGCATTATCTGACTAGGTCAACTTTATAAAACTGACAAGTAAATAGTATTAAACATAAAGACTCTGTAGCCTTTATAATAGCCTACAAGCTACTTTATGAATGAAGAGACAAGGGTGTTAATATGAAAATTTGATAATGTACCGGTTACATGCTAACTCAAAACATAGGATGTAAACACTTATGCATAACATGCAGTGGGGATGGTTTCCATGATTACACACTATGTTTATTCACAGACAGAAGTTCAAAATCGGTGATTTGTGGCTTGTTGTGTTCTTCATGAACTGTAGAAACCATACCCCAACAATTTAATTTTTCTGAAAAGTGTCCGAAACACTGGGGAAACAAAAATGAAGGTGCCACTTTTCTAACCTATAAATGGCAGTCTCTGAACAGAAAATGGCTGTTGAAAGGTGATCAGTACAGCTAGCAGCAAGTTTTGCTTGAATCATGTGATCCACAAACAGGGCTGGAATTGTAAACTTTATGGCGATCAACGCTAATATGACTGTTCCTAACCTAACTGCCACCAACCTAGCTCTACATGTACCCAACACTCATATCAATATTCTTAACCTATCTGCAAAAAACCTAGCTCTATGTATCACTAACACTATTATCACTATTCCTAACCTAACTGCCACTTACCTAGGATTGGAAGTTGATATGTAGTGCGGAGAGAAAGTGTGCAAAGTGCATAATGAAGAAAACTGTACCCCATGCGGTTTTCTTCATTCTGTAACATGCAAACTATTTACAGTCCACCAAAAAAAATTCTGTTTTTCTTCTATACTGTAAAAGGTGTACCAGTATCTGTAAGTTGTACAGTAACAAATAGTTTACATGAACAAATTGTATGCCTACTTATGCTTAGGCGTGTTGCAAAGGATTTTTTTGTTTAATTGGCTGGTAGGTATGGTTTAGGCTTCTTTTAATATATTTATTGTAGTCAAATAGCCATAAGTTACAAATTTAGAGAAAAAGGAAGAAAGATATATGAAAGAGATTGCACTGTTTACTGACACACTTGCGTTTCTGTTTTGGACATATTTCTTCTCTTTTCCCTTCCAGTGATGCTAATAGTTTTTCCCTGGCACTAGTGTGGGGTAGATGTAGCCTACTTGTATCCTAAGGTCTTCAATGAGGAAGATTTCTCTCGCCAGAAGATATACGAGTCTGGTTCATGTAGTCTTTGACACTCCAATCAATTTTTTTATGTATAGGCTACTGCTTTCACTCCTTCTAGTGTGGATAGATTCTTTACTGTCAGATGGGGTCAGGTGATCTCTATGCCATACATCAGTATTGGCAATATTTTAGCTCTGAATTAGTGACATTGCCGTCTCTAGGCTGAGGGATCTGATGTATCTTACTTCGTACATAGCCACTATTGCTTGTGACATTGCATGTGACATGTTTTGAGAATCATTTAGCACTTGTTTGTAGCATCACACCTTGTAGGCTATTTTTACTTCATGGTAATATGTAGTTTCTTTAAATACTTAAAGAATATTAATAGACTGTTATAAGTCACATTTCTCGGGCCTACACTGCATTTACTGTAGCCTTGTAGCTGCTGAAACCATTCACATCAGATGAATATAAGTGCTCATTAGTGTAACTTAGTAAGAGTATTGAGTATTGAAATTGAGTATCATAATTTCATGATAATTGAGTTTAAACTAAACATAGTTACTTATTTGCAATGCTCTTTTTTGCATAAAATAAAATTTGTACTGTTGGTGAGTTCCCCAGAACAAAAGGTCTACTAAGTTATAGCTCATATCTGAGTTTCTATGCGAGATTTTCCAAGCAGTTACACAGACCCTAGCTTGGTTACCAATACTCCCATTGGCTATCAGTGAACTTTTGTTCATTGGGCAACTGCATTACAGACACAGGGCAAACCCATGCATGCAATCAGAGGTCTTTTACATAGAGAGATAGTGTCCATTCCTGACTTAAAAGTAGGTTTTATATTTATAGTACAGAGGAATCATACGTTAGGATCCCAGCTACCATTTATAATTTTTCAGATACAGGTTGGGGCGCTTTCAGTGCTACCAGACTGTTGGTGACCATGGGGTATATAAGTCTCATTTTCTCTGTACAAACTATATTACCGGTAATGGATTTTAGATGAACGACAGTTTGGTTAGGAATTGTGTTATTAGTGTTAGTGACATGTAAAGCTTGGTTGGTGGTAGTTTGTTTAGTAATTAGTGTTAGTGACATGTAGAGCTAGGTTGGTGACAGTTAAGTAAGGAATAGTGATAAATTAGTGTTGATCGCCATCAAGTTTACAGTCATGGTTTCTGCATCACATGACTCAACAACTCCCACCCCTCCCACAGCTGAACAGATGATTCTCGTGAATATGCATCACTTCGTAGTGCCATTTTAAGTTAATATCTCATAAACTTCTTTATCAATTTTACACAATATTTACAATATTCCTACAAGAAAAGGGTGCTTATAAGCAAGCTGGGGAGAGTGGGGCAGTTTTGCCCAAAATGTGTTCTCTCAACTTTGTGATTTTTTTTCTCAACCTAATTATATTCAGGAGGAGGTATTTATGTGCTACTTATACACTGATATGTTTTGTATATATACATAATTTTATTATTACTTTATAATTTATTGTTTTTAATTTAAAATTATTTTCCCTACACGTTGCAAGTTGGGCAAAACTGCCCCAGCTGGGGTAGTTTTGCCCAGTGTATGGGGCACATTTGATCACTGCATACAAATCAAGTTAATGTGGAAATGAAAGGTTGACATGTAATGATTATGCAATTAATTTACAGTACAGAGCTAAAACACAAAAAGTAGGCCTATTATATTTTGTAATGACTAAAGAACTGGCCTAAATAGGCATACTAATATTTAAAGAGAAAATTGGAACCAATAACGTCACAAACTCAGATAAAATACTCTTCAAACTGAAATAAACATTTAATACAGTCTTAACATCTATTTAACCCTGCTTTATTATAGGCCTAAGTATAGCCTATATTAAAATTTTTGAAATTTACAGAAAATGTCATTGCTCCCAAGGCTTGTTCAGGTCTTCCTTCCAATTTAGATTGATGTAGCTTTGCAAAAAATGTCCTCAATATTAACAAGAGTCTTTGTTCTCAGGGAATACAAATTTATTCTTGTCTTGTCATCGTACCATGTTTAGGCAGCGAAGGCACTATGGAAGGAAAAAATAAGATAATATCAAACCCATTTCTAGAACATCTGAATAAAAAAATTTCAAAATTACTTTTTAAAATAGGGTAGATATGCCTAAATTCATATTTACTAAATTAAGTTAATTAATACTGGTAATAGAAACTCTAGTTAATGGGCAAAAGTGCCCCACGTAGGCTGGGCAAAACTGCCCCAATGCACATTTTGGAATAAGTGGGTCATTATTTTCCACAAGTGAGGTTATTAAATCACATGTCTGACATGGAAAGAAAGCTTAATGAATGTGCAGCTAGGCAGTAGACATAAAAAATATTGATGAGTATAAAGGAAATGTGTTTACCTGGTAAAATAAAAATAGAAAACTTATAACTTTTTATGTAAATATTACTTTCTTCTATAAAAAATCTCCACATGTAGCTAAGCAGTCCAAATTTTCACAGGAAGTTGAGGTGGTTGATGGGAATAGCTGTGATATCATAAGAATGATAAAATGATTACCAAGAGAGAGAAATTTGATATTGAGCAAAACTGCCCCACTCTCCCCTATATGAATTCCATGGTTTTAAAGAACAAAATAATGTGAAATTTGGTCGTTTTTCATTTTAAAAAAAATGGTCTACCAGTTAAACTAAGAGCTATAAAAAAACCCAAATTACTCTGGTACTTTTTAACTATGCAAGCCCCAGAAAACGAAATTTACTATACCGTATACGAATATGGTAGGGCCTACATTACTTGCCTGAGTTCCTTATCAGTTTTCTCTTAGCATTTAATTTGCATGCATTATATTTAGTTATTGTATATATAATTTACTCTGAATTATCTTAAATTAAACACAATATTTCCAAAGTTTATAGTTTGTGAGCAGCCATTACGGAAACTGCATGGAGTTTACTACTCAATGCTGCCAGCAGTGGTCATTGAATATGTTGTTAATAGTGAAAACCATGAGCTGTCATGGTGGACTTTTCAGTCATAGGAAAAGGGCATATTTCCAGCCTGACCTCTATGAAATAGATATATAAAACGCCTCGGCACAGTAATTGCAACAATACCAGAAACCGAACACCTGTTGATAGGAGGAGACCTGAACTGCAGGAATGATCACCCCTCCAGGAAGACTAAAGCAGTGATTACTACCTCATTTAGGCTAATGGACGCAGGTCTCACGATACTGAATGATGAAAAAGATGCAACGTATATATGCCACAATGGCTATAGCACCATAGACTCTTTGTCAGCAACATGAGGAATGTTAATTCTTTTGATGCCAGCTAACCAACTGAAGAGTTGGCATTAAGAAACATCTCCCTAGGGAATTAACTTTGGTCTTACATGCTTGTTGACCGATGTCACCATATGCAGGTGATGTTTGTCTGTTGGGCGATGACATGAACACAATCGGGAGAAATGCAGAAGGTCTTTTCGATACCTGTAGAAATTTTGGATTGGAAATTAATACAGAAAAAACTAAGTACATGGTCATGAAACTTAAAAATAATGGGCTACAAAATATTAGAATAGCCGATAAAGTATTCGTATAAATGGAGAAATTCAATTATTTGGGAGCAATAATTAGAGATACAAATAATTAGGGCTGAAAATCGATTAAAATTTCTAATCGAGTTAACACTTGACTTTAATCGATTAATCGACAAACAGGTCGGTATTTTAAACAAAACCAAAGTTTATATTTAATATTGTTTTACATATTTAATAACTACTACACTACAGATAATCAGAAGAAATACTGAATTAATGAATACCATTATTAGTTAACTAGTGAAAAATTATACTTACGAAACTTTGTGTGCAACAAAATCTGCGAGATTCCAATAAGATAACTTTCTTCCCTTTAGCATACTGAATATACAGTATTAAAACTAAACTACCCTTCAGGTTTCTGAATAACGGGAATTGTGACACAATAGGCTGAATGACATATGATGTGCCAAGGCCGGAGAAGCGAGAAAAAGGAGTATGGTCATTTGACCCATTTCTCGAGAAACGTTTTTCAGAATTTGAATAAACCGATTAATCGGAAAATGTAATTGATCGACGATTAAATGTTTAATCGATTAATCGAGCCAATTAATCGGTACAGCCCTACAAATAATGTTAAGGCTGAAGTTAAGCTAAATGCGTTTTTCTTTAATTCTTTTAGTTAAGTTTTATAGCATTTCTGGGAATCTATATATCACATCGTAATATTGCTTCTTTACCAATTAGGTACAATAATGTTTAGCTTAAATGTCCCAAAAGTCTCCAAAATAAAAATATTTCAAGATCCCTACACCTACAAGTTTGGGATCTGCTACTGCTACCGTATACAAATTGAAACTCGGTAGTTAAAAACTCTGCGCCAAACACTGTCATTATGTTCCTCTCAAACCTATTTTTAGGGCTCGGAAGTTAATTAAATATCACATTTTTTCTGGGATATCACATAATCCAGGAAAAAACGAACAAAAATAGCCTACTTTTATTTTGCATTTTTAAGTATTTTATTGGTAACCTTTTAATACTGTTGTTAATTCCATTGACGGTGAAAAATTTAATGGGATTTTCTACTGACGATTTTTCAGCTTGTGAAGTTCCTTCAACATGTGAGGTGAACAGTAGATCTGTTATTGTTCCTCTTAATCGCTTATACCTACACATGGGTGATTAGCCCAATGTGAAGGGGTTTGTTGGGTTACCTTCCCAGGCTCCTTATTTTTATCACCAGGAGACAGGGTGGCCCAGTTATACCCCTCGTTATACCCTATTACCAAATGAATAATATGATAGTAGTGTCATTCCATAATATTAAATCAACAAATGGGCTCTGCCTCACCATTTTTTATTTTGATGAAATTTGGTAGGTGATATGTACCAATCTTCTGAACCCCAAAACAAATCTTTTTATACTTCTAAGAAATTTTACTCCTCAGATATAGGCATTTGTTTAGAAATTGAACAAGCAAAAAATATAATTTCAGACTTATTTTCTGAAAGCCGTAGAACTTCTGTTTGAATCAGTAGGATGATCAGATAGGGCTCATTGGAAAGCTTAAAGAATGGACTTTCATTTGTGCAGACAAAATTGGATTTAAGTTAAGTCTAAACAGAGGTTTTTGGGGCTTTAATCTTCGTTCATGTTTTGCATTATTTTAATCATCAAAAAAACAATAAAGATCTTGGAGTAACAGGCCAATATTTTTTTCATGTTACACTTCTGTATGAGGAGTATGTGTAGGGAAAAAACTGAGCAGTTACTGATGGTCCTTCACCCTTAAAAATTTTTTTAAACTTCAAAAAAAATTTTAAGTCGTGCTTTTTCTTGGTCCCAAAAAAATAATGTGGGACGTGATAAAAAATCTGAATACTGTAATGTACTTTAAAATAAAAACCAAATCACCATGTGACTCTAAGGGATAAAGGAGCTACAGGCCTTTGAAACACTTGACCGCTACTGAAAATAGGCTAAGCAGATAGGATGAATACCAACAAAATTTGCTTTAAATTTACATAAAATACAAAACATTTATTTACAAATGAGAATTTTTTTCAGTTGTGCAAATTTCTGCTTTTTTGTGATATTTTCTAGCAAATTTCCAGATTTGATTTCTTTTTAAGCTACTTTGATGCCAATTTCAAGTACGGTATTTTCAACTATTGTATTTAGAAACCATTCTTACCCTGGTTTATTAGATGTAGGTACTGCATTAAACACTAGTCATATATATATATATATATATCTCAGAATAGCAGTAATGTGTGTTACACCACTTGGGCTTTAAGTGGCTCATATATATATATATATATATATATATATATATTATATATATATATATAGTGGTGTAACACACATTACTGCTATTCTGAGATGTTTTAGCTGTCACCAAATAGATGGCTTTATTGACAGCATAAAATTGTGCTCCTACCTACAGGGTTGCATGCAAGCTATAACTTACACCATTTGCGGTATTAATAGAAGAACACTTTCTGAATAGGATCCTGACCATAACTAAAAAAAATCCAAAAACTGGAGTTACACCACTTGGGCTTTAAGGGGCTCATATAATTATAGACCTATATTGAAATTATATGTTAACTGTTATTAAAAATTTAAGTTCTGGACATGCACTGTTCATTGGAGTGTGGTTGCTGACCAAGTCATGTTTGAACATGGATAGCTTCATACGATCCATCTTCTCTGTTTAATGTTGTCCACTATTCAAAGCAAATAGGTTGTGTTTGTGCTTCATTGTCTTTTGATTAGTTTCTTTTTTAAATTATTAGTATTGTTATTTTGTGTTGAATAACGTGCTATTGAATTCGTTCTTGTTCTGTTGGCATCTTCAAAGGAGAGGTATGTCATAAATTACTTTAAATCTTCAGTTCTCCATACTATTTTCGAGTTCACTGAAGAACAAAAAACATTACTTTCAAATAGAACTGGTTGCGATGATATAAAATATGTTTCACAAGGCTGAATTTTTGGACAGATACTTCCATATTTTATGGACGGTCTTGCTCTGACCCTACAGTATTCACTCAAACCCTATTAAAAATCTCTCAGATAAATAGCAATGACACTTTCCATGTGCAATCCTGAGCTGAAATTAATCCCAGGGCACAAAGCATTGTGCACAAAATGTTTACAAAAAATTCAAAATCCAAAACAAGGCACAGATACCGGTACGGACAGTGAAGATGAATACTCAGACATTTATGAACCTGAAACCATTCTTGTTGAAACAGTTAATGATGCTTGTTCAGCCCTTGGTATTTCTTCTGTTAAGGTGCTGAAGCTGTCAGTTGAAGCTACACCCTCAGTGTTAACAAAGAAAGTTAGTAAAATAGCCAAATCTGTAACAGGAATGTTAAGTAGGCCTAAGTCTTTAGATTTGAACATTTCAACTGATAACGAGGATTTTTCAATGAACATGCAGTATGCCAGTTTAGCAAATGAGTATGAGCAACGGATTCACAAGCTTAAAGAAGAAATGAATGTTGCATCTTCTACTCAAGAAAAAGAAAACATTGTAAGTTTAGCTCCTAGCAGTTGGAGTATTGGTAAAGTTCAGAGTGAGTTTAATGTCAGCCAATACCTACTCCGCCATTCAAGAAATTTAATGAAAAAGGACGGGATTTTGCCACAGATTGGGGAATAAACTTGATGAAGTTTCAGTCAAAACTGTACAAGACTTCTACGAAAATGATGAGTACAGCAGAATGATTCCAGGGAAAAGAGATTGTTTATTTGTTAGAGGACCTGATGGAGAAAAAGGTTAATTTTATGTAACCTTAAAGAGCTTTATGCAGGTTTTAGTGTTTAATGCAGTACCTACATCTAATAAACCAGTAAACTTTGGCATCAAAGTAGCTTAAAAAGAAATCAAATCTGGAAATTTGCTAGAAAATATCACAAAAAAGCAGAAATTTGCGTAACTGAGGAAAAATTCTCATTTGCAAATAAATGTTTTGTATTTTATGTAAATTTAAAGTAAATTTTGTTGGTAATTATCTTGTCTACTTAGCCTATTTTCAGTAACGGTCAAGTGTTGTTTTCTTGATATTTCAAAAGCTTGTAGCTCCTTTATCCCTTCGAGTCACATGATGATTTGGCTTTTATTTTAAAGTACATTACAAGGGCTTCTCATTCTGGCATTTTCAGATTTTTACACCTGTCCCACATTATTTTAAGGAACCGAGAAAAAGCATGATTTAAAATTTTGTTGAAATTTTTAAGGGTGAAGGACCACCAGTAACAGCTCAGTTTTTTCCCTACACATACTCCTCATACATAAGTGTAACAGGGAAAGAAATTGGCCTGTTACTCCAAGTCCTTCATTGTTTTTTTAATGCCTAAAATTATGCAAAATAACAGTTATGAACGAAGATTAGAGCCCCAAACACCTCTGTTTAGACTTGACATAAATATAACTTAGTACTGTATGCACAAATGAAAGTATATTCTTTAAGCTTTCCAAAGAGCCCTATCTGATCATTCTACTGATTCAAATAGAAATTCTATGGCTTTCAGAAAATAAGTCTGAAATTACATTTTTTGCTTCTACATGTTCTAAACAAATGCCTATATCTGAGGAGTAAAATTTCGTAGAGGTCTTAGAGGTAACAAAAGATTTGTTTTGGAGTTAAGATTGGTACATATCACCTACCAAATTTCATCGAAATAAAAAAATCCCTTTAGGCAAGCCTACAGGCTAGATTTCAAAGTGCTTTCGGTTTAATTTACTGTTGCTGCGTAGCACTCTTCTTCTTTAGCCTTGGCATGACAAACCCGCAATAATAATTGCAAAAAAGAGGAAAGAGCACTTTTTCAAACATTCAAATTTCGCCTTAAATGAGAGCTATCGAGAAACTAGTTATTGATTTGTAGAGTACTCATCAAGAGCTTTTCAATGATACCCCACAAGACGTGGTTTCAAAAATTTCGAATTTCCATCCCCCACCCCCACTCGTACCCCCAAAACCCCCGAATCGTTGGTGTCACTGTGAACTCCATAGGGAGTACTCTAATTTATTCAAACAAAGTTTCCCTCTATACTTCATAGGGGCCGAGATAAAAATGTTTTAAAATTTCAACCCCCTCCCCCGACCACCCACTTGGGCCAATTTTGCTCATTAACGAACTTGTCCGAACTATTGGGCCTAGAAATAACATATTAAAATTGTGTTCATATATCTTCAAAATTACGGCCGCTATCGTGTAAATATATATCACAATTTTTTTTTGAACGGGCGGTGGTTTCGTACTTAGGGGAGCATGAAACGTAAAGATATGAAAGAATTTTTCGAAAATCATGACATGGTATCCATTGCAATAGGTAGATTTTTCTTCGAAATCTACCTAAAATGGCGTGGCAAAAAATTGTCTTAAAATTTGTTGAGAGTGATTTCCTAGACTAGAAACTTGAAATTCTGCACACTTAATTAAAACATAAACAGATGTTATAGTTTCAAATTTCATTTTGATATCTCCTTTTGTTTTTGAGATATAATTAAATTAATTGATTTCTTTAAATGAAAATTGAAATCTATCCTTCTGACAGATATTAAAAAATGGATCTGAATTTTTTATGTGAGATTCTTGCTTGCTTGCTTAACAGATTTAATGATACAGATTTTTTATATTATTCATACTTTAAAAAAATATTTTACCCAGAGAAATAAAAAGTTGATAAGAAATTGATATATTTTTATGCAAAATATTGATAAAAAAACTAAGACCCGTACCAGAAATCTGATTAGACATTTTATTACACACATCACAAATTACACTGCGAAAAAATTTCATAGCTGTATCTAAATTTTTGTGGGAGAAGATATATATTTTGAATGTGGCAAATTAACATGAAAATTGAAACTGAAAAAACAAGCTAATAAAGTTTATATGCACTCAGAGTAAAAAATAAGCATCTTCTGTACCTCTAAACACACCTTTATAATTACAAACTTTATAATTACACTGCACTATCATGAAATGTGAATTGAGTCCTACACCACACTTATATTATATATTTTACACCTAAATACACTATAATAAATACGATTAAGTAACAAAGGATAAAACACGAGGATTACCTGCAGTAGGCCTACTTTAAAAATGGCGTCAGAAACACCTGTTCCATGAGCCCAAATGGCATAAAATTTTGCACATATACTTTAGAGTATGCTTGATTTTTTACACTAAAATAAAAAATAGAATTTTTGACCAAAATAGCAATATCAACACTTGTGTCCTCCCTTAGTATGGAATGACCCAATAGGAAAGACCGAGATAAGCATGAAAACCAAAATGCAGATGTATAATACGATTATGGCTCCAATCACACTACAGTCAACCCTCGATATAATGCCACATTTAGTGGCACAAAGCGAGGGTGGCACTAAAACGAAATTTAATTTTTAAAATAAAAATGGCTTAATACATTGCTGTATTAATTTACTGTACTGTATTATGAAAGAAAAACATTAAATAAAAGGCATATGGAGAACTTTAGCACAAAATAAAATACTGTACACTAACTGAATTTATTACAGTATATGACCAGTGCTACAGTGCTGTCCGACTAACAGTTTTCTCTCACAATAATGAAAAATGTGATGCAATAGCCTGCTGGCTAGACTTTGGAAATCTTTCACTGTATTCATAGCATTTTGAAGTATTTTGAAGTTCTTTGTTTGTGTGGGAGCGCTGCCCTCCCAGATCTTTCTTTAGCTGCCGAAAAAGATAAAAGTCACTCGGAACGGACGAGTTTTTGAAATCCATCACACTACAGGGGATGAAACGTGGATTCATACGACAATCCAGAATCAAAAGAACAATCCAAACAATGGATGCACACAAATTTCCCAAACAATCCCAAGATCAGGGAGGACAGCGCTTCCACACCAACGAAGAACTTCAAGATGGCGTGAAGATCTATCTTTTTACGCTGGCGGCAAGCAGGGGTGTTGGGAAATTCGTCCACCGATATTACAAATGTCCTAATCTTCACGGTGACTGGAAAAGTAACTGTGTTAGTGCTTGTCTCGTAGTAATAAAACCAATTTTTTATTCACACTAGTCTTCGCCCCATCGGAGGTTGAGAAACAATAGCTCTCGTAATTAGTTTCCTAGGGTATGCCATTCCAGACATATAGCTTTCTATGTACCAATGTATTTCTACTCCCATCTTCTAGTTGTACAAATTCAGGTATGTTATGAAAGGGAAAAAGGAAGGAACACATACCTATGAACGCTGTCATAATGTGCATTTTATCTTTTGCTCCTACTTTCGAATCCGGTACGTGGTTAGGGTTGGTAGTCCACTTTATATAGGCATGGGCGCAATGAAGGTTGGCCAGCCCAGAATATGGCATGATATGTAATTATACATAGCCTGTGTGATGTTTGGGAATTGGGTTCTAGATCATCGTCAAACAGAAGCTTTATTATATCTTTTGTTTTTTTAAAAAGGAAGTAAGGCCAATAGTTCCGACGTAAATTTACAGGTTAAGGTCCTCTAGTTAGAGCTAGTTAAGTATTGGTTGAAACCTCAGGAGACTGCGTTAGATACAAGCCCTGCCTTTGCGCAACATGCATCTAAGTGCTAGAATTTTATTTTTTGTGCTTATTCATGAGGTATTTATTTATTTTTTGTTACTTATTGTTTATCTATTTGTTGTACAGTATTTGCAAAATTTTACCTAGGCTTACTACAAAGCCTTTTCTACTCGAATAACAGAAATAGGTGTTCCCATGTTTGTATTAATGCGAATATAGGCCTATTTTAAACTAAACTCCATGGTGCTACATCCCATTGAGAGACTAGGGCTGCCATCCAACCGCTGCGTCATCTACCATGGGCAGATGACAGGATAGGGGCATGTGTCACCTCTCCCACGACCGTTATTGATGGCTTAACGAACTGGAGCCACCACTTCTTTATCAAATAGCTTCTCAGTTTGTATCACGTGGCTGCGTGCACCCCGTTCCAGACCTTCCTACCTCAGAAAAATCGGAGGAGGTACCGAACCCAGACTACGTTTAAGTGGTCAAAAGCGCTAACCGCTAGACCACGCACGCGGTCTTAGGGTATAATATATTTTATCTCTCCGTAAACATTTGCAGGAAGCAAACCAAACGAGATGTATGTTCTTGCAAAGAAATTCTATAGAATATTAATTTTGGAGGTTGGGAAAGTACCCACGAACTCTCGTCTGTGTGACTCGTGTTTGCCTTGAAATGCCGCTGACTCAGAATGAATGACACAGCACGGTGTTTCGAAGAACCCAAAACTTGATTTCATGGTATTCCCTGTTAATGTGCAGCGTTGCAGCGATATCAGAAAAAGTATTGATGCAGAAAGTATTACAAACAGTAAATTTGTTGATATTACGTTTCTTATTATTATGGTACAGTTATAAACTAATGCACTGTTTTCTTCTTTTCACTATTAATGCAGCTTATAAAATAAAGCAGGCAGCCTTATGTTCCAATCTTCTTTTGGTCCCATTGGACTTCCTGAGCTTTCGGAGAAGAGAAAGTAGGAAGCTGTCTTGCTGTACTTTCCGTTGAAAAAGTACGATAAACATATTTTTGTTCGATCATATTATAATACGCTTATTACATGTGGCGTAACGGTATCATAATGGTGTCCATTTAGAAACAGCTTTTCATTATAATACAGGTGTGGTATCGTTTATTATCTAATACGGAACAATAGGGGGCAAGTGGTTTCTGCCCCCCCAACTTTTTAGGCCCTAAGGCCTATGTATATCTACTAAAAATCCAATTATTGCCCCCTTCCCAACAATATTTTGCACGGGACGATCTTGAAGCCTTGAGAGCAGCAAATGAATCTGCGTATTAAAAAAAAAAAAAGAAAAAAGAATCAATTTTGTTCGTGTTAATTTTAGTGTTACACTAAGTTGAGTTCATTTCGTCCTTAAAAATCCTCCCGTTTAAAGAAAAGTGCCAAGAACCATCTTCGACTTGACCGTAAGCCATCAGCTGCCATCTATCGCAGAAGACAAGAACAACGATAACTTGAAAACAGCTGATTGCTGGGGTCAAACAAGAACAACTCGGCGATGATAATAGTGAATAAGGTACTCGTATGAAAATGATTTACATTTCATTACCATGTACTGCCTTATGTTCCACTCCTCTCGCAGTTCCCATCGAACTTCCTGAGCTTTAGAAGAGATAGTATGTATGGAGCTGTCTTGCAGTACATTCCGTTGAGAAGTGGGATAAGCATATTTGTGATACAGTCCTTTCTGTACTGATTGTATTATTTAATATTTTGTGTTTACACCAATGCGGCACTACTAAGAATTGACTGCATGGCAATAGTTGGCAATGGTATTGATTTCTCTTAACGACCCTGGCCCCGTTTCAACAGAGATTACTGGGAGAGAGAAAAGAGGAAATGATACAGTATTCAGTTAGTATCTAAGTACGATGCATCATAATCCATTAACAGCGCAATTAGTTATTGATTTGTAGTCACGTACTCCCTGTGCATTTCTCTCCTACCATGGCCATGGGTATGTTCGAGCTACATATGTAAATGCAAATTTAAGTTGACGTCTTTATAGTAAACGTGCTCCCATTAGTGTTTCTGATCTTTTTATGTGTACAAAACTTCCTCTTTATAGCAGCATAAATTTGGTAATTAGCAATAAAATATATAATAATGGATGGTACTAAAGAAGAGATTGTGATAGATAGATAGCTAGATAGATATAGTAATACATTTTATATAGATCTATCAGCTTAGCCAGGTTGTTTTAATGACCACCAATAATGTAAAATTACATTTAGAACGATAGATAACGTTCATGTGAGATTACAAGAACTGCAATATAGGCTACTGTACAATAGGCGAACGTAGACTCTTGTTCAGAATTAAAATCCTGTGAACACTGAAGTATGCAGTATTAGACTGAACATTATCAATAACTTTTCTGTTAGGAAGCTATAATTTAAAATAACCATTAATTTAATTTAGGCCTATTTGTTTATTTGAACACTGTTCCAATATAAAGATTACCGTTTCCGAAACTGAAGTTAGCTCTTTCAGAAATTGAAATTACTTTTTCCGAATTTAAATTCACTTTTCAAAAATTTAAATTACTTTTTCCGAATATAGATTTATTTTTTTCTAAATTTGAAATATCCGAAATTCAGGTTGAAAAGATATACGAGGTGTGTTTTTAAAGTAAGTACCGTTTAAATATTTTGCCGCTGCAGCGTTGCAGTCGCGATTTTGAGCATACGCGTTCACTTCATTCATTAGGAAGCCAGACGCAGTGTAAACGATCGTCATTTTGTTTTCCTATTGTTAGAGCGTTTCGAAATGTTCAAAATAAACGTAGCCTACGACCGCCGACTGTGAAGTCAGATGAGTGATTCGTTTTTTCAATGCAAGAAATGTTACGCCAGTATGCATTTACCGCCAATTGTGGGGAGGTTTATGGGGAAACAATAATGGAATTGTGAGGAAGTGGGTTAGACTTTTTAACGAAGGTCGAGAAAATGTGCATGATGAGCCGACTCTCTGTGATCACGGATGATTTGATGCAAGCTATGGAAGAAAACATCTGTTTCTTTATCTGCAGAAATTCCTTGGTGGAAAATATTTCAGCGACGATGATGTGAAACAAGAAGTGCAGACTTGGCTTTCATCACAGGTGGCAGCATTATTTGTATGACGAAGGCAAACGAAAACTGGTTTCCCGTTACAAATAAGTGAATAACGGCGGTGATTATGTGGAGAAGTACTGTAAGGTGTAAGATAATGAATGATAAAGTATTTGGGAAATAATGTTCTGTTATTATTATTATTTTTTAATTATTGGTACCGGTATTGATTTTTCTGCCAATTTCGGCGTATTGAATTTAAGCAATCGCGGACAGACTACATGAGGGGGTCCTCCAGCTTGGGAGTTTGGCGTGAGGTTAAGAACATCTCACAGTAAAAAAGGAGTGTTAAGAAGTGCTTACCTGATTTATGGATTCTGTTAGTGTAAAATTTTCCGGAGGTAAAATAGTGAGTATTCGAAAACAGGGTGCTTAGGGGCCTAAGAGAGATGGAAATTGGGACTGGAGAAATCTGCATAACGACGAGCTTAATAGTCTCTACTCGTTTCAGGATATAGTAAGGGTAATTAAATGACGGAGGATGAAATGGGTTGGACATGTTGCTCTTATGGGGGAGAAAAGACGTATCTAAAAATATTGACTGGGAGACCCGAAGGAAAAAGACCACTTGGAAGACCTATACGTAGGTGGGAGGACAATATTGCGATAGATTTAAGAGAAGTAGGATTTGTGAGGGATGGTTGGAGTTAGCACAGAATAGGGTTGAATGGCGGGCTCAGGTAAGCGCGGCAATGAACCTTCGGGTTCCATAAAATAGATAACATTCCTCTAGATTGCTTAGGAATTGTCTATTGCCATTGAGTAAGTAAGTGTCGGTACTTACTTTAAAAACACGCCTCGTATATCTTGGCGAACGCTAAAATCTCATCTCTAATAGCTGTTTACTGTAACAACTCCGAGTTCTTCAAATAATTGCCACGATACCTTTACACATCATTGGTTCTCTTGGCACACCGTGGGCCTCCTCCATACTGTTGTATTTCGTCAACGTTTTCGTGTCTATAGATACGATTCCTTCTCGCATTAGGTTCGATACTGAATCTGGACTCATCAGTGCCCGGTTTTCGGATCATCCAGTTATGTGTAGCTTTAATTTTGAACATCAGTATTTATTTATATATATATATATATATATATATATATATATATATATATATATATATATATATATATTTCCCTGGTGCTACCCATTGGAGGCCGCTGCGTCAACTACACAATTTTTTCGACTTATTTGGTAGATGATAGAATTGAGGGACATGTGGCCAGCATGTTCTTTTTCAGGTACCGGTAAAATGGAGAATCAGTAGAACGAAAAATTAGCAACGGCATAGATTGGGGTAAGATAAGCAACCATGTTAAACAAACTTACTGATTAAGTATAAGCCATACCGTAAAATGAGACAGAGGAGGAGAATAATCCTCGGCCGTAATTTGATTACAGTTCATCCGAATACGAGTAAATTTCGCAGTTCAGGCTTCAACTTCAGTGATAGGCGATTCTTATGACAAACATAAGATGCGATATCTGTTTTCTATATTTGAGATTGTCATAACGGGACAAATTGAGTCCGATACGTTGGCTGTGTGCACTGTTTTTATTGGGTGCGTGGAAATTATAATAGAAACACTAAAAAAAGATAACTGTGTTTATGAATGTCCTAGCCGTATAGATTTTGATTAAATGCTGAAATACGTTGCAATTTTCCTAAATAATTATGTCGAGGGTTAAATAAAACGCAAAAATCGATTTTTTTTTGTGGGGTAAAGTTAATTTATAGAAAAATGCTCTTCAATAGGCATAAGAATTGGAATTCTAAAAAATAATATTATTATTGATATTTAAAAAGCCAAGGTTCAAAGCCATGTTGATTTTTATTGTAAGTAGAAGTTGCTTTTATATCAAATAATATAAAAAATTCCAAAATGTAGGCCTACCCTCAGTTACGAATATTCTAAGTTGTCGTGAGACTGAGGCTAAGTGAAACTGTTCAATAAAAAAATCCAGTATTCTCGAATTATTTTTATCTGTTTATGAATTTACATTCACCTGGGTCTATTAGTAAAAAAATGTATGGGTAAAAAAGATACTGGCTTTTTGTCATGATGGTGAGATCTTACTAGGACTATCAATAGGCCTATATCAAATCAAAAGGCCTCATAATGATGCACACTACTTGTACAGAAAGCGCAAATTATTTATTATTAGAAACAGTGCAAGATGAAGGGTATGATAGAATTTTAAGGGAATCCTATCGTTCCGCTAAAAAGCTATATTATTACTGAAATTAAGAAATTGCGTTGATACAACGTTTGTACAATACAGGAGTCATGTCGTTCAGCTTTTATGGAGCACAAATACAATGTTTGTACAATTCAGAAGTGTTATGTCACTCAGCAACTCCGAATTTTCCCGGATGTTATCACCTGCTGCTACTTTCTCTTCATCTGCCATCGTTTGCTATGCCACTCAGCCGGGGAGATAGAACTTCAATGGATTAAATTTTCAGAATGAACTGCGCTTCTATAATAACTAGACCTGGGATTTTAGGCTCTAAAAAAATTAGTTTTAGGCACCTAAAATAGGCTTATAAAACAAGTAAATAGGCTTTTAAGAGGCACTTAAAATATGCTTTAAAAATGTGTAAATACGTCCACATAATCGTAGAACGAAAATAGACTTTAAAATATTACAATGTAACTTAAACTGTAACATAGTCTTATTTTTTTTTTACTGCAAGAAACGTGGTAAACTTATTCTTAAACAGAATTACCTGCAAAATTAGGCATCACGAACTATATTCACTTAAGCAGATGCTCTTTCACTGGTGACTTGACATAGTAGTTCTTCCTCTTTCATCCTCCCCCTCCCCCATCAGTCAAAATTCCTTTAGCGACAATTGTTTGGAATAATCAAGTTTCTGTGAAAAACCCACCTCTGCTGTTCTGCTTTTCATTGAGGGTTGTCCATTATAAGATTATACAAATTACAGAAGTTGAATTTTATTTTAAATGTACAAAATAGGCATAGTAAAATAGTAAAATAGGTTCTAAAGGTCCAAACATGCATTTTAGGGCACTATAAAACTCTATAAATGTACGTGATTTATCATGAAACGTCCACATATTTAAAAATTTTTATGTTATTTCATAAGGAACAAACTCTTAAACTCCCAGGTCTAATAGGCTAATAACTTACACCGTGTCGCTACAGCTTCAATGGGTAACACTTTTCTTCGTAATTTATTACATAAAAATTATAAATGATTAGCTTTCATATCATAGGCGGAACTACGGGTGTGCCCAGGCATATGTTTCTTCTTTCTGAACAAAAATTATTAAAATAATTTAAAATTAAATTTTAAAGCAGTCATGGCTTCCAAGAAAACAGAAATGCTCGTGGCGGAAAGAGATTAACATACCGTAATTAATAATTTTTGTCTGTTAAATACGATAACCTTGGTAACAGTGTTGCCGCCAACACCTCTCCTCAGCACCCATGCTGTAATAATATAAAGGAGTGAACTGTGATCCAGAGGGCAAAACGAATCACTGATTCAGCGTGTTTGAGAATTGAGAAGACTTTCGAGTCACAGAGGTTTCGACTCATTTTTAGAATCGTATCACGGCTTTCATACAAAGGAATTGATTCAGTTTATTTATCTGAATCATGATTCGTTCGTTCAGTGCAATGATTCGCTCATTATGAACGACTCGTTCACGATTCGTCGATCTCTAGTGCAAAGACTGTAGTAAAAGTAAGAAGTTATTCCTATTATATATTGTGAAGGAGAGTTAAATTCATTACTTTGCAAAAAAAATTGATAATTTTGTAGTGATACTAGGAAAGACGCCTACTGTTGTAATAAAGGGTAAGAAAGAAGTTTGTATCCCCCCCCCAACCACATTCAGTTCATATTGGCACTCCCTACTGAATGGTTCTACTCGTATATTAAATGAGACAGAAACATGGAAATTTACAAAGTAAATACCTAAACTAAAATCAGTTAGCAAAATAAATTGGAAGCAGATTTAAAGAACTATATTTAGAAATCACAGTAAGAATTAAGAGGGTAATCATTTACTATTATTTACTACCTTTCCATATTTCTGAGCACATTCCAGTTTCAATGTAAGAGATGTTCCTAGAGACAGGCCATTGCCGCGTACCAGTAGTCAAGGATCAGATAGAAAGGCAATCGTAGCTAATGACACTATTCAGTTCCCATTAGCTGTTGCAGAATGGATGGCCATTATGACCAAATCCTGCTTTTTCTTAGTTATATGATAATTAAGGTATCGAAACTGTTCCAAAAAGGGTATATTAACCAAAAGGGGTATATTAAGGGGGTATACAGCTTTCGGTGAAATTCACAGGTGAAATTAATTTTTTTCTCAGCAGTGAATTGTTCTTTAACCGTGTAATATGGCATGTTCTTTATTAAACTGTTACAGTTATGGGTAATTATCGTTACAAAATGGCAGCCACGTTTCATGCACTGAAATGCCGTTTCCGTGATAATTTCCACAAATGGCAATATTTTTTAGTGATTTTTCTATCTATTTATAAACATCATATGGACATCATGTACAATCTTTGGAATATCTGCATTACAAGTATTTTTTAAAATATATTTTTTAGATTTTATTTTTAATAAAAATATATATATTTAAAAATATATATTAATGTTAAATGAATGACTATAGATAGTGTTCATATTATATTAAGAATGCACAAAAAAATAATCACTCAGAAATATTGATATTTGTGGAAGTTATCAAGGAAACGACATTTCAGTGCATGAAACGTTGCTGCCATTTTGTAACGATAACTACCCGTAACTGTAATAGTTTGATTAATTTTGAAAATACTTTGCAATTATAGAAGTAGTCAACAAAGAGTGTCAGATTGCGAAGTTGTAGAGCAATTCATTGCTGAGAAAAAATGAGTGTCACCTATTTCTTACCTATGAATTTCACCCAAAGCTGTATGTCCCCCTTAAAAAAATAACTGTTGGCCTGTATACGTTCGAACCTTACACGAACGACAGTGTAAGCAAGATGCAAGATTAAACGCTTCAGGATAGGAACCTTTTTAGTTTTCAGGGATACGCTATATTCCGTATGCAGGTGTCATATTCCGCCCCCCAGTATGCCAATTTCACTAGTACTGGCAGCAGTAACGCGAAAAAGGAAGGGAGGTGATAAGTGAAATAAGTATGAAAGTAGTTCTATTCTCCGTTGTTTAGGGCAGCAATGACTTATGTTAAGACTCCAAACTCATCCCTAGTTTCCAGTACCTACTCGGCAAAAACTTCGCGACAACTAAAACAATAAATTTTGACAAAACTTTCCTTTTAATCCTCTCTGCCAGTAGATATTCAACACACCATTTACAAATTGAATACAATAATAAATCCATTAATGAGATAAGTTGCACTAAATTCCTTGGTTTACACAAAGACAGAACCTTTTTCACATAGGCAGTACCTTAAGTTGGAAGCATATCTAATATATTATTCCTAAATTAATCGTAGCTTGTTTTCCAATAAGATCTTTCAAATTTATCAAAAGCATTGCCATTTTGAAATGTCTATATTTTGCATATTTCCACTCAATTATGTCTTATGGTATAATATTCTGGGGCAATTCCTGTGAAAGCAAAAAATATTCTTGCTGCAAAAAAGAGTTCTCAGAATGTCAAATGTTAAAAAAACAGCCATGCAAAGAATTATTCAAAACTCATAAGATTCTGCCCTTAGCTTGTGAATATATCTTAGCACTAATTATTTATTTAGTAGAACATTTTGAGCATTTTTTAACCAATTCCAATAGACATCAACACAAGAATTAAACTTAATTTTCACAAACCAATACCACATCTTCCTCTGTACCAAAAAGGAGCTTTTTATTTGGCAATACAAATATTTAATAATTGTCCTGGAGACATTAAAATGTATAGGCCTACTAATAATAAGTACATTCTAAAAAATAAACTAAAAAACTTTTTACTGACACATGCCTTCTACACTGTTGAAGAATTCATCATCTTCAATAAATCTGCAGACTGGATCTCAATTGTGTAAATACTAATTAAATTTGTTCATTGTATTATATTTTATATCATTAGGAAATTAACTGGCATGTGATTCTACATACGGAGCATCTCCGAAATGACCACTATGAAGTAGTAAAATTGTATTGACTATAGTGATGTAAAATTCCCGGGAATTTAAACTTGAGGAAATATTCCCAGGGAATGTTCCCGGAAATATTCCCAAAATTCATAAATTCCCGGGAATTTATGATTTACAAGCAAGATAAATCAAAGACACCTATTTATTATAAAAAGTAACAAACAATTGTTAAATAATACTTAAATTTAATCATGATAGGTTAAATAAAACTCCAAAACTGCTAAATTAAAATATAGGGAATTTATGATTTACGAGCAAGATAACTCAGAGATACATATTTGTTACATAAAGTGACAATTAATTGTTAAATGATACTTAAATTGAATCATGATTAGGTTAAATAAAACTAAAAAACTCTATAAGTTCAAATATTAAAATATAATTAATGAAAGAACACAAGAAATGAACAGAGATTAAATATGTATTAAACATTTTACGATGTTTTACTGGGTTTTCACATAGTTAACAATGAAAATGAGGTAATTAATAATATAAATATCCCCTGGTTCTTTTCTTTCCTTGAATTTATTTATGATCTTTTTTCTTCAGCGTTTTGAAGGGGCGAAAACGGCAAGTTTTGGGCCAATCTTTTCTCCAAATCATTCAATTTTCTTACAACTCTGTGGATTTGTGGTTCATTGGATTCAATTGCACTGATGAGATGTACAATTGGTGTAAGCAAATCTATCATCTTCTCTATTTTGACCCAAAACACCCCATCATCAAGAAGTTTTCTTTTCATGTTTGGTTCAAGGTCAGCATTTTCATTAACAGCCAATGTTTGTAGCACCACTTTATTTGATTGCAAACTGTGTGAACAAAAAAGGTGGCTTCCCCATCTTGTCTTTCCAGGCAACTTCACAGCAATTCAGCCCTTGAATCTTTTTTCAGATGAGATTTCATCAAATATTGCTTGTAAAATGTGACTGGTTTTATCATCTTTACAATTCCAATTACTTCACCAAAGAAACTTTTAACAGCTTGGGAACCTAAAATGTCTGAACACAATAAATGATGGAGGTGAGCAATACAACCTAATGGTACAATGTGTGGATACATTTCCTTCACCAATGATAAAGCTGCCTTCATGTTTGCAGCATTATCAGCAATGGCCACTAAAAATTTGTCAGGTCCATAAATCTCAATCACTGATCCAATGAGCTCTGCAAGATACTTGGCATTGTGTCTTTCACTTTTGGTTATTTTAAAATCTACAAAAAATTGTTCTGGTTTTGAAACAACAAAGTTGATAATAGACTCATTCCTTATGTTACTCCAACCATCACACTGCAGATGAAGATTTTTTTTGTTTCTTGAAATCTGCAGTGTGATGGTTGGAGTAACATAAGGACATCCCACATTTTATAATTTTCATCATCCTGAATTATGCCTAAGAGGGGCGCATTATACTGTGGGACGCCAAATTATTCCAAAACAGAATATGAGAAAGCAATTCTTAGTGGCATATTTTGTGAATTTTGACTCATGATCAAGATATTGATATCGTTCCATCTTTAAAATGTATCGTATCGGCAGCAGTGAAATCACCGCTTATGATATTATTCTTTGTTTGTATAAGTTGCGCAGACATTCTTGGGGTATGACCTTTATCAGCACACCCGGCGTAATCCAACGGGGAAGTACCATAAACAGAACATATGACACGCCACCCTGAGATGTCAAGTACAGTGCCTGGAATTATAGCACAGCAAGATGTGCCTACTGTTATCAGTTGTAATTTGAATCCACGTTCTCTATGCATTTTATGTGTTGTTCGTTGAATAAGAATTAACTAAATGTGCCTCCCGTTATTCCTAAATTTAGTGGTAAGCCATTACATAGTGAGAGTCTGGATTGCAAATGTTCATAATTTTGGGAAAAAGGTATTTTATGCCGTGCACGAGGCCCCACTCCCACTCCTATAATATTGTGAAATATGATTTTTGGTGGATAGGTTTTTTTTTATAATGAAATATTATTTTGTTGTTTATAGTTGTGACATATTATGTTTGGTGCAAGGATCTTTTATTATTCAGTGGAAGGGGGACCTGTGCGCGGCATAAATTACCGCTTTGCCATAATTTTTTCAAAACATGTCCATGAGAAATTCTATGAGAAAGCTTATAGTTACTTAGGGAAAGTATTTGACTTCACAGAAAACAATCTTTATGGCACACTGAAGAACTTGAATCTTAATATAGAATATAGAAAATAGAATATTCTTTCTATTATGAATAAATTTTTCCTTGTATAAATTTAGAATTGAAGACCGGTGATCTGTATATGTTTGATAAGTGTTTTTCCTTAGCCTTACCGAAAGGTGGCAACCCTAGCTGGTATATGAATTTCTGGAGCAGAGGGAAAATATGCTCCCCTCGGAAGTCATGAAAGAACTAAATTTTGCCCCATACTACAGTAGGATTAGCCTAGGCCTAGACCATGGGACTGATTTGTGGTTAAATACTATACCGTATACTTTTATTTAAACTTGAGTTTGTGTAATATTAAACAATGATAGTCTTGAAGGTGTTGGTTTTTGACATTTTATTTTAAATACCAACACAAAATATTTACAAATATATTAAATTATTGAAACAAAAACAGAATTAAAATCACAATGGATACCTTTTTTATTATTAATACAAGGTTTCGGCACAAACCATTAGGCCTTCATCAGGTATTCATTGTGATTTTAATTCTGTTTTTGTTTCAATATACATACAATGGAAAAAGGACTATCTACTATTTTATATTAAATTACTTATCTTTAATTCTGTTTGAATAAATGTGAGTGAGGTATCACTTTATGAAATGCAAGTATATAAAGAAAACCTAAGAGATTATAAAAAATTATTATTTTTGAAAAGAAGATGGACTCAAGGTACATTGCTTCTGAAAATAAGTGAAAAATTATACCATAGGAAAACTTCCCTATGAGAAATAGTTAATTTCAAGGTGCTTGAACCGTTAATAAGCATTAAAACGTTCAAAACTAAGGATATTTTATAAATTCCCACTTTTTGGGAATATTTCCTGGCCAGGGAAATATTCCCGGAAATATTCCCATTTTATAAGTTCCTTCCCACTGGGAATATTTCCGGCCCACATCACTAATTGACTATGATGCTGTACAATACATTATAATTTACTCAATGTTGAACCCATTATAACTGACCGTATACAAGAGAGCACCCCAGTTTATAGTACACAAATTAGCATCTGAATTGTCCACCGTTTGTGCGAAAACGGCATAATGAGTTGCGATATCGGAGAAAAATATATAGTATACAGCAGATCGGGGCCGGCTTGTCCGTATAGGCGAACTAGATACTCGCCTAAGGCGTGAAATTTTTAATTACAATAAAAAAAATTGTAGCGTAAGAGTGAAAAGGACATCAAATTATAGAGATATATTCAGTACATTATGTCAACTTATTTATTGTCTTCATTAAAAACATATAGGCCTAATTGTTCCTGCCAGGGTAGGGATGAAGCATCTTGACTCAACAGGATTTTAAGCCTTTTTTTCATCTCCTGCCTCCTGAAAAACGTATCTATGATGTAATTTATTGTTTGTTTAATGTAAATATAAACAAGTTATAACTTTTCAGTTTAATGTATTTTTTTATTTAATTCCCGAAATGTTATAATGTCTTCGTAAATGCAAGCCTTTCTCAAATTAGGCCAATTCAGTTTTATTCAACCACTAGCATGTGCCCGCGGCTTCGCCCGCGATAATTATTTCAAAAATTAAGAGCATAATAGTTAAATCATTATATTTATTAACACCTAAATCACGTGAATCACATACCACGATTAGATAGCGTCGCCTGGTAAAAGCGATCTCAGATTCGAGTTCCTTGGCCCAGAAAATCCCTGTATAGTGAGTTTCGTCCAAATCGAACTATGTTTAACCATATTTAGGTCTATGTTGATTATCCCTCTTCCGTGTAGGTTGAAAATTTCATATGTCTACGGGCCTTGACATTCTAAACAAATGAATCGACCAGCGTGGGCTTACAACATTCAAGCGATCGCGATGCTTTTATTTCCACGGTATGACAAAAATAGCCAAAGCCAACTGCAATTGATTTGACATTGAAATGTATTACTGAAATCTGATGCTTCGACAGCGCTAAAATAACTTTTTCTGCCAGTTTTTCACTCATAACTCGCGAACGAAACCTAAAATTAAAAATTCGGCTTTGAGGTGCATTCGCCCACCTTTCAGTCCATCTATCTTTAAAATTTCAGATCTCTGCGTTCAGTAGATTTCGATGGGCATCGTGGACAGACAGACAAACAGCATGTGCCCGCGGCTTCCCCGCGATAATTATCTCAAAAATTAAAAACTAAAAATTAAGAGCGTAGTAAAATCATTATAATTATTAACACCTAAATCACGTGGAGTGCATTCCACGATTAGATAGCTTCCCCTGGTAAAAGCGACCTCAGATTCGAGTTCCTTGGCCCAGAAAATCTCTGTATAGTGAGTTTCGTTCAAATCGAACAATGTTTGACCATATTTAGGGTTGATTATCCTTCTTCCGTGTATGTTGAAAATTTCATATGTCTAAACAAATGAATGAATGAATCGTCTAGGATGGACTAACAAAATCAAGCGATCGCGTTGCTTTTATTTCCAAGGTATGAGGTATGATGACAAAAATAGCCAAAGCCATCTGTAAGTGATTTGATATTGAAATTTATTACTGAAACTGATGCTTCGAAAACGCATAAAATGCACGTTTTTTGCTCATTTTTCACTCATAACTCACGGACGAAAGCGAAAATTACAATTCCGGCTTCGAGGTGCACATTCCGACCCTTTAGTCCATCTATGTTTAAAATTTCAGATCTCTGCGTTCAGTAGATTTCGCTGGGCATCGCGGACAGACAGACAGACAGAAAGACAGACACTTCCTTTTATTAATATAGACTTACCAATACCAGGGTAGAGAACATGAAATTCCATGTTTAGGCCCTAATCAAAAGGTAAAAAATGGATTGATTGAAGTGGCAATTTAGGGGGCGCTTAAATTATTTCTCGCCTAGGGCGTCAAAATACCTAGAGCCGGTCCTGCAGCAGATCAGTATGTATTGGAATACTGGTTATCTAATATTATACTTATCACAATGGCAGATCATTCAGCTGCTAATTTCTTTGATTGAGAAAATATGCTTAATTTTACTTTGGGATTCTTATAACTGCACTAATATTTATCACGCTCTACGAGTGTTTTTCTAAAAATATTGCAGCATATTACATTAGACCTAGACCTGATAAATTTCATTGACAAAATCTAAATTACAGTATAGCTTTTTTCTTTCTCTTTTCGTACCGTAGGAACTAGGGTTAGATGAAATGTGTTCGTTCCTGAAATTCGATGTGGAGATTCCAGTGTAAGTCTCCTGTATCCAAAAATACAACTTTCAGAAACATGTCTTCGTGTATGTGTTTGTGTACAGCATAGACCGAGATGAAAAATCACATGAAAAACTCAATTTTTTTTATATGTCTTCTGGGGATGTGACAGGAAGGTTGGTGATGAGCTGATTACTGTCTCTTACTTTTGTACCTCTTCATGGAGCAATTTCCATTTTGTTATTATTTTATAGAAAACGCTTTGTTAACATTTCGTACACCAGGTGCTTATATTAAGAGTTAAAACTTTTATTGGATTTTTTTTTTTTTTTTGCAAAAAATCTGTGATCGGTAGTTTATACAAACTCAGGTTTTGCAGGGCGAACAATAGGCCTACGCTTTGCATGAGGCTGAGAGAGCTGAATACGCTAGGGTGACCAGACGTCCCGTTTTTAAGGGGACTGTCCTTTTTTTCATTAATTGTCCCGGTATCCCAACAAATTTTTAACGGGACGCCAAATGTCCTGTTTTTCCCAAAACTCGCAACAAATGTCTGTTCAATGTATCCAATTTAATTTCTTCAAACATCCTACTTCTATAATATGACAGATTATTATTTTTAACAATTTTAATTGTTGGCAGATGTAAATGTAATTTCAGTCATAAAAAGATTGACAAAGCTTGAATTTATAAGACTGCTTTTAATTCAGAATGGCGATATTTGATGACAACGAAGTCTCATTTATATGCTTAATAAAATATATAATATTAAATTGTAACTGCAAGACTTAGAAGGAACGTTTGCACTCTTTGTTATCCAAGTTTTGTTTTGTACTGTTTTTTTAAGTCAGATTTTGTCAAATATCCTGTTTTTTAAGTTCATAAATCTGGTCACCCTAGAATACGCACTTCCAGCAATACAGCTTCTTATTATAAATTGGAATATGAAGTAAGAAACTTGCATTGCCCGTGCTGAGAATAGAAAAAGTTATGTGAATGTATCAAATCAGATAAAAAAAAATTACACAACTCTCGATCTCCTTGATTATTCCCGTCACTTTAAAAATAATATTGTGATGGGCTATCACAGTATCGCACTATTTCTAATAATTTTCGCCTCCTATGCTAATCCATAGGCAGGGCCGTGGAAAGAAAGCAAGGGCCCCAGGTACAAATTTTCCCGGGCCCCCGTCAAATATTAAATTCACTACCCAACTTGCCCTTTATAATGTATGCAACAAAAAGATTATGTAATGATATTACCTAGGTACATAATTATTAAGTGCCAGAATGGTATCGGTACTTTATGACATTGTCTGGTAGACAGGAAAATATCTGTCCGTCTGACTGTTTGTCTGTCCGTGTGTCTGTAAGCACGATAACTCAAATATACGCTTTATCGGATTTTGATAAAACTTGGTATATCATTTTTAACGCCCAAGGGACGAAGCCTATTGAATTTGGACCAAATCGGGCACGAAACGGAAAAATACATTAAAATGTCCTAATTAGAAACAATTTTAGCCTATCTGTAGCCTATGTACCAGTTTAATCTTTTGAAATTTATGATTTTAAATGCCGAACGTTAGTGAAGCCTACTATTGAGTTGAAAAGGATTTCTGTTTCTACTTTTTCAAAAATGGCAATTTTTCTTCAAGAATAATCCGTTTCAGATTAACTGATTAATTCCGTGTCACCGTTATACGACAGGATAATGCAGATAATATAAACACATGAAACATAACTTAAGCTGTTTATTGACTTATAATCAATTTTATTTTAGAATAAATTTAAAAAGTGAAAAATAAAACCTGGTCGTCCGGGCCCCCTTTTGAGGCCCGGGCCCCGGGGCTGTAGCCCCGGCTGCCCCTCCCTCTCATCGGGCCTGTCCATAGGCATAATCCATAAGAGCCCTTTTGACTCGAAATATATGCAATACATTCAGAGTGTGAAACTCTGGTCCAGCTATTCCCAGCCTGGCTTACCCGTGCCCCGGGACACGTGAAAATAATATTGATAATGGCGGATACCACACAATAAATAAATACACAAATAAATGAGGTGTTTTTAATGAAAACACTGACCTTCCCCAAAACACGAGCTATTGCTCTTTTGGGTTCACTGTTATATTAATAAATTACATATTATATACTTATTTTTAAATAATATTTTATTGAAAGTAATGGGGATTTAAACTTTAAAATGACAACACATCTAAAAAAACCTCGGTGATTTACAAGAAGTTTACAGGGTTGATGAATGTTATGCATATTTCAGAGGAAATAGGAGCCTTCTATCACTATGAATGCCGTCACAGTAACGAGAAGAAAACGAACCGGCCCCATTAGCCGGTCTGAAATGGCTGTTAGTTGTCTCAGAGGTATTGATACCAATTCATTAGCTGAGAGTTTTCTTGACTTACAGAGGCTTTTTATGCCTTTGTATCTCCCTACAGGAAAGGAGCAAGATGGGTGGAAGTATGTCACTTCATTCCATCTAGCAGAAGTTCAATCATGTCACATTCAAGCATTCATCATTACTTTAAAACAATCATGTCAAAGATATTTTAAGGCATTGTAATTTTGGAATAATTGGCTTTCTTTCAGATAACAAAATTCACGGCACTGTTAAATTCTTCGAAAAGTTATTTGTGAACAGTCAAACAGCGCCAAATTTCTTGCTCATTGTTGTTTCTTATTCTGCCCCTGAAGTGTGTGTGTGTATGTCTTTAACTGTCTATGTGTGGAAATTTGGGGGTGCTGGATCCCCTCGCCCCCCCCCCCAAATAGGCCTATGGATCGCGTACAGTTTCTAGGAATAGCAACGTTCTTCCCCATACAATGTAGCCTATCCGTAAAGCATTTTGCAGCAGCAATAGGGCGTGCTCCGTTTTCCTAGATAGTCATTTTTGCTGCCTGTTTTATTTCTAATTCTGTTTTAAGATCTTACTGTATTATTTCATAAAACTGGTTTCAGTTTTGAATTTTGGTTCCTTTCGCAAGTCGCACATTTTTGTTTGCCGAATTTCGCGTTTGTGAAAAGACAGAATAGAAACATTTTGTGAAAATTGTATTAATTTTATTCTTTTATATAAAAAAAATTCATTATTATGACGTACTCCTGGGCAGTCAATTCCACTGTGTGGTTATATGTTACATGTACCAGTGGATATTGCCACCAACATCACTTTCTGAATTATCCCTCTCAAGTAATTTGAATTTGGATTTTTTTAATATATCGTATACATAGCTGCTCCAAGGTCGCTCATTGAATACATAGAATCATCCGAGCTGTCACATACTATCCTCGGGCGTATGTTTAGAAAGTGTGCTACTGTATATTATATATTTATTATTATTTCCACATGTTGCGTTGATGATCGGCCGTGCATTGGGTAGCTCAGCTTTTATAAATTCTTAGCGACCTTCTCACTTTGATGTTAGTTTCCATTCTATTGACTTTGCTGTAACCCTGAGGCGCACAAGTTATGGTGTTCCTTTTGGTATACGATTCTTAGCGGCCTTCGTGTGTAAATACTCGTACTTCAAAACCAAGATCGAGGATTTAGAACACATGATGACAGTTCACTGTATTTTGCACTTAAATGAGGCATGAACTATTTGAAACTCCGAAACTATATTATTTAAGGGAGGGATCGTATAATTATGACCAAAATTAAGTTTAGTTTCCAAGTGTAAATTACAGTATGTATAACCATAACACATATGGTAAAATCAAGAGTGTGACCATGATTTCAATGTTTATCCAAGCTGTTGAAGGTCTTAATTTTTTTTTTATATTATATAAACGGTACGGTGCCTATAATGTAATTTTAAAATCTTATGCATATGTTATTCACTGATTGACATTCATGCTGAGGAAACAGTGAGCAAAAGTTCATGGTTTAAGAGAATAAATCCGTCAATTAGGCTATGTGTTGAGAGATGCTTGACATAATCTGAACGTCAAAATCTTTCACAGCTGATCTGTGTACTTCAGTATTGAAATTTGTGGTTGTACACACGCGTATATCTGCTTTTGATATGTATAGTTAATTGTACACAGTCATGAAATATTACATAAAATGTTATTATTTTTTATATAGGCTACTTTCCACATCCCAGCCGATCAACCACTCCACCGACAGTATCCGCCGAATCGGTCCTATCGCACGGTTGCGTGCACATCGGCACACGTGCACATTGGCACAGTCGAATTTTCGTGCACATCGGCATAGTATTTTTATCTTGCAATATCATCGTGCTCATCGCCACACACACTTCGTAGGGGTGGACATAGAGACAAAGTTGGAATTACATTACCGTATTGAATGCAATGGAGTTCACAGTAACTGCTAGATAGAAAGACAAACACTTCCTTTTATTATTATAGATACATACTGTGTACATTAATGTTATAATTGTATTGTTTAGAAATCATTCATAAAGTATCTGCCTGGAATTGAATGAGACTTTGAATTAACCTAACTTAATCTGATCTAACCTAACCTAACCTAACCTGACTTAACCTATCTACGATATCAACAGCCGGTTTCCTTAGCCGCGATAGCTAAGGGGTGCTGCCTTGGAGCCGTGGCGAAGGAGGCTGTAGGTTTGAGTCTCTATGTCCACCCCTAGCCCCAACGGGTTGTGTGGCGATGAGCACGATAATATTACAAGATAAAAATACTATGCCGATGTGCACGAAAATGCGACTGTGCCAATGTGCACGACACCTATCGCACTAAGTTATAGGTTACATCATTACATCATCCGCCGTTATTTTACTCAGGTTTGCGCCTTAACAACTATAAAAGATATGTGCTATAAAACCTAAAAGAGCACTCACAGTGTTACAGCTACTGCTGGTAGTTATCCACAATATCCGTCACACGTCTTACACTTTATTAAAAGATTATTATTCACATGCAAGTAGGCAAGTCCCACGGTTCATTTCAAGGCACTCCACCTGATAAGATGCAAGTGTCCAACTGATCTACAAGGAAATTTAATATAAAAAAAATGCTGCTGTAGCCTATAGAAAAATTGGTAAATATATGGCATATAACAGTATGTAAAAAGCCATAGCTCTTCAACTTAAACTCACACTTCAAACGCGACTTAATTGTAGCTTTTCAAGTGCCTTTTGCTGGATTCATGAGGAGTCTCTCGGATCTGTAATAATTGCGCTGCTAACGTGTTTGAAAATATCGTGATCCTGTTGGGACTTACTTGCATTCGTTAAGCATTGACGAATTTATATTTTCGTATTCTGCGTTTACTTCGAAATGATAGGTAGTAATGTGCAACAATTCAATTTTCAGCACAAAATTTAATTTTAGTAGGCCCTTTTGTAATTTGTCCGCACTACTAAAGCTAATTTTAAAATGTTGTAGGATTCCAAAACAGTTATTATTAGATTTCTTGTATTATTTTTGGTGCATGGGAAGATGTTAGTTAAATAAAATATTTAACAGTGTGAACGGGGGAAAATGTAGTTCTGTTATAACAACACGTATAACTTTCTATTTTGAACACAACGCAATTTTCTCTTTTAACTCACAATATTCTCAGAAAAAATAAAATAAAGTTCAGGTTCAATTTTTAACTGGCCTATGTTTTATTTTAAAATTCCATTCACAATTGATGTTAAAATTTCGTATTAGTTTTCAGAAATTTTAGATGAAAGGGCGAAGGTATCGTGTAATACTGTCGTACTTCTAAAGTAAGCAGACGAGCGGCTTGGATCGTGCATTAACGTCGAATATGAGGTTTTCGGGGTTTTGTCCACTCGCAGAGAAGAAAACCAGATAGAATTGATAGATTCATTAATAGACCATGTGTGTACAGTGGGTTTCAGTGCATTGATTGGAGGTGAGCTTAAATGACCTACCGTTGTCGAAACTCTGTAACTAAGGCCCGGAAGTTAATGCTCTATGCATGTAAATGTTCTCTAAAATGTGTTCTGGAACCAATTAAGTATGCTCTATCATTTAAGTAATTTTAATACTTTACGTTCTCTTGTTAACTGAACTACATTGTCTATTACAAAAGAATAGTTGAAGTTCTATAAATTAGTAAGTGACATTACAAAACTTTAAGAAAAAATCTGATGTGAAACACAAAACATCCTCTGCTTAAATTAGCTTGCCTCTTAGTATAATAAATTGTGTTGGACATTATCTTCATATAAATTGGTTGTAAAAATGAAGATAATGTCGTTAATATATCAATCATATCGCGTCTGCTAAGGTTGCATACCCCAAATAAAATCTGATTAATGCACTCACGTAACTTTCTTTACTTCAAGCATGGCCGATACGTCTTTATCACTTCACATTCTGATATAGAATAAGACGCCATATTGCTGAGAGCGCATATTCAATTGTTCGAACCTGAAGCAAAGCTTTATTGTTCACCAGGCGAGACTGAGTTTCTACAAACAGCGGGTGGCTTATTACTACCCTTCAGAGAATTTTTTTCTTAAAAAAAAGTTTCAAATAAAAGTTTTAGCTTTTTGTTTAAGCACCCCATGTTCAAAATTTAAAACCGTTAGAGCCTTTTTCGAGAATATCGCGAAAAACGAAATTTTCTTAATGTAAAGTCCCCTTAAAAATAAGAGAAACTCGTCGCTAATCTTTACGTACGGTACTCCGAAGGTGCCCAACCCAAATACAAAATTTTGTTTTCATACGATTTTCTGTTCTGGAGCTAGGCTGTTCACAGACATGCTCACGTACACATACAGACGTGTTTCTGAAAATAGTATTTTTGAGCTCTGGAGACCTCAAAAGTGTAGCCTATTTATGTCAAAAACTCAACTTCGAATTTGAGGGTCGTAAACAATATTTTCTCTATCTGTAGTAGGAAGAGGAAGTAAAAAAACAAGATCAATATAACAAATTTTAGTAAATTAAAAACTAATTAAGTGAAAGGTCGCTTTAATATTGTACATTCAGTTCCGAAAACATTAAGGTTATGTACTATCAATTATTGTATAGTCGGTTCTCAAAACATTCATTTAGCCAGATACATAGTAGATGTTTGAATTAACAGAGATATGCACAATATTAAAAATCTATCAGGATTATGCCGTTAAAATGCGACAAATTAATAAAGTAAGCACTCATTTTTTAATATGAAGCAAATATGATGTAGCATCTCAAAACTAACAAAATATGCAACAATAAGCGAAATTAAACCATAATTTTTCTGTATTTATTTTATGTCTTGTACACATTTTAACACTAGCATGCAATAGAGTGCATTATTAAAAATATTATTTTTCATAAACATCCGGGCCCTATCTATAACGTAGACAGTTTATTCTTAGATCCATGAGGATTTGATTTGCAGTGGACGAAAGACATGCATACCCTAGTCCTAAAATGTTGTCTACAGCCTCAAGATAACATTCCATGGAGGAATGAATTTCCAGAAGGGTGTCTGTGTAGTGGTACTTCTGTTTATACTTGGCGTTCATCACACGCCCTTGTGTCATTGTGAGACTTTCACCTCACGGTGACATGCTTCAGGTTCATAATGCTTGTCAAGAAGTAGCGGTTTTTGCATTTTCTCAACCATTGTTCTCGGATACTACGCAATATGTGTGTGCAGTATCTTGTTTTCGTTGCTACACGCTTTGTTTCATAGTAGATAATTCTGTATAATTATTTGATTTTATTATAAGAGTCATCCCATACAAAATCATCGCAGAAAACATTTTTTTTTCTACGTTACCTTCGCCAATTTTAAGTTAACTTACTATGTTTATTTGACATGTACATACTAATATTTATGTAACTTTCTGGATTCTGGAAATGCATGGTTTTAATTTGTTAGTTATTTTAATTAACTAGCATAAAAGGTAAACATTTATTTTCAAGCTGAAGATGTGCTCTTTCAAATCAAATAATAATTCCTTGATAAAATTTAGGTGTCTTGCCTTTAAAGAACATAACTGAACCTTTTGTAACTTAATTTAAAAATTGCGTTTTCCAATTTAAAAATGTGTTTTAGTATTGCAGTATTATCAACTTTTATACATAATAGACCATGGGCTACCAATATGAAACCCTCCCCCCCCCGTGGGAATTTCCGACACATATATTTTTTTGTTGGTATTGTCATCTAGTTTAAGATTTTAGTTGTTTGCCCCTTATCAATTACAGCATTTAGCCGAAAACCCCGGAAATCCAGAGAAAATGAATTTGTTTTAATTTTTCATTGTACTTTGCTCCTAATATTCCCAGGGAATTTCTGACTCACACATTTTTGTTGGTATTGGCATCTAGTTTAATGTTTCAGTTGTTTGCCCCTTACAAATTACAACATATTCCCGGAAAACCCGGAAAATCACGTATATACGGAGAAAATTACTATGTTTTATTTTTTAAATCTTTGTTCTTTGCACCTAATATTCAAAGGGAATTTCTGACATAAGTTTTTTTGTTGGCATTACCATTTAGATTAAGGTTTCAGTTGTTTGCCCCTTATCAATTACAGCATATCCCCGGAAAACACCGAAAACCACGGAAATCCGGAGAAAGGGACTTCGTTTTATTTTTTTTAAAATCTTTATTCTTTGCTCCTAGTATTCAAAGGGAATTGGTGAATCATATGTTTTTGTGTTGGTATTCCCATATAGATTACGGTTCCAGTTGTTTGCCCCTTACCAATTACAGCATATCCCCGGAAACCCCGGAAAACCACGTATATACGGAGAAAATTACTATGTATTATTTTTTAAATCTTTGTTCTTTGCTCCTAATATTCAAAGGGAATTTCTGATTCGTAAGTTTTTTTGTTGGTATTGCCATCTAGATTAAGGTTTCAGTTGTTTGCCCCTTATGAATTATAGCATATCTCCAGAAAACTCCGAAAACCACGGAAATCCGGAGGAATTGACTTTTTAAAAATTTATTTAAAATCTTTGTTCTTTGCTCCTAATATTCCCAGGGAATTTCTGAGTCATATGTTTTTTTTGTTGGTATTGCCATCTAGTTTAAGGTTTAAGTTGTTTTCCCCTTATCAATTACAGCATATCCACGTAAACCACGAAAATCCGCAGAAAATGAGATTGTTTTAATTTTTTTTAAATCTTTGCTCTTTGATACTAATATTCCCAGGGAATTTCTGAATCACATAATTTTTGTTGCTATTGCCATATAGTTTAAGGTTTCAGTTGTTTTCCCCTTACCAATTACAGCATGACAAAGAATACTGGAAAAAATCCTGATGCTGAAGGGATGAAGGCGATTGAAAACCTGGCAGAACACACTTCATATTCTAATTTGACATCTGTGAATGATAATTTATCTTACCAAACCTTCCACAGTCACTACCAAACTTTCTTGACTGAAGATAGAGAAGGGACATTCGGTAAAACAGAACAATTTTGGAATGGTAATATGGACCAAGTGTCATTGATTTTGAGATTTCAGCGAGCAACTAAAGAAAACAACTTTGACTTACACTTGGCATGTTTAGAAGATATGATTCCCCTTTTCTTTGCATGTGACCATCACAATTATGGCAGATATCTCGTAGTCCATATACTCACCCTTTTGAACCTGCAAGGGACACACTTGAAGCAGAAGAATTACTTCGCAATAACGGTTTCAGTGACCGTAGATCACAAGTTCCGAGTTCTAGAAATTCTGTGGATTTCTGTCCTTTTCCGGGTTTTACGGGGATATGCTGTAATTGATAATGGGCAAACAGCTGAAACCTTAATCTAGATTACAATGCCAACAAAAAAATATAAGTCAGAAGTTCCCCGGGAATATTAGGATCAAAGAACAAAGGTTTTTAAAAAATTAAAACGAACTCATTTTCTTCGGATTTTTGAGGTTTTCGGAGTTTTCCGGGAATATGCTTTAATTGATAAGGGGCAAACAACTGAAACCTTAATCTACATGGCAATACCAACACAAAACCATATCAGTCACCAATTCCCTTTGAATACTAGGAGCAAAGAACTAAGATTTAAAAAATTAAAACAAAGTCATTTTCTCCGGGCTACCGTGGTTTTCGGAGTTTTCTGGGGATTTGCTGTAATTGATAAGGGGCAAACAACTGAAACCTTAATCTACATGGCAATACCAACACAAAACCATATCAGTCACCAATTCCCTTTGAATACTAGGAGCAAAGAACTAAGATTTAAAAAATTAAAACAAAGTCATTTTCTCCGGGCTACCGTGGTTTTCGGAGTTTTCTGGGGATTTGCTGTATTTGATAAGGGGCAAACAACTGAAACCTTAATCTACATGGCAATACCAACACAAAACCATATGAGTCATCACCAATTCCCTTTGATTAGTAGGAGCAAAGAACTAAGATTTAAAAAATTAAAACAAAGTCATTTTCTCCGGGCTACCGTGGTTTTCGGAGTTTTCTGGGGATTTGCTGTAATTGATAAGGGGCAAACAACTGAAACCTTAATCTGGATGGCAATACCAACAAAAGAACATATGATTCAGAAATTCCCTTTGAATATTAGAAGCAAAGAACAAAGATTTAAAAAAGAAAACATTGTCATTTTCTCCGTATAAAAGTGGTTTTTCGGGTTTTCCGGGGATATGTTGTAATTCGTAAGGGGCAAACAACTGAAAACTTAAACTAGATGACAATACCAACAAAACATATGTGAGTCAGAAATTCCCTGGGCATATTAGGAGCAAAGAACAAAGAAAAATTAAATCAAACTCATTTTCTCCAGATTTCCGTAGTTTTCCGGGGTTTCCGGGTAAATGCTGTAATTGATAAGGGGCAAACAACTAAAGACTTAAACTAGATTGTAATACAAAAAAAAATATGTGAGCCAGAAATTCCCTGGGCATATTAGGAGCAAAGAACAAAGAAAAATTAAAACAAACTCATTTTCTCCGGATTTCCGGGGTTTCCGGGTAAATGCTGTAATTGATAAGGGACAAACAACTGAAAAGTGAAACTAGATGGCAATACCAACAAAAAAATATATGTGTCGCAAATTCCCACGGGGGGGGGGGATGGGGGTATACAGTAGCCTACGCTCTATAAGTTTCAGTTTAGGATGGCTTTGGAATTAGCAATAACAAAGCTACCATCTTGGAGTTCTTAGGAATTAGGTCAGTCTTACACTGGTGAAAATCTTGAATTAAGAGAAGATTTATGATTTTTTTTCTATGCATACCTTGACATTTCTTGAAAAGAAAAATTATTAATTATAAGTTCAAAGCTCCAAAAACTTGAATATACACGTTGGTCCATGAGTCCTTATAGCAGATTTCAAGAAAATTGGAGAAGGTAAGGCAGGGAGCTGTGATGATTTGGGTGGAATGACCCATAAATTGGCCATACTTTCTATAGAAGAGTTACAAGGGAGTCGTTATTTAACATCAGCTACAAACAATTACGAGTTTGTAATTGGCATGAACCGTCAAATTCCTACAGGTTGTCTGTGTTTCCAAAACACGAAAGCCTCGTCTCACTCCACCGCCCGAGGTTCTTTGAGGAATGGTTTTACAATGTGTCCCCTTCTAATGAGAGACGCTCATTGTTCGCTAATCCCAGAGTCAGTCAGGAACCTGACAGTATTGCTTCTAGGCAATTAATGAGGATCGCCTTATTATTCAGTAATCTCTACTGTTAAGTAGCAGGGAGGAAATATCTGGGTAGCTCCAAGAATTGAGGCTTTTATGTTTTGGAAAATACTATACCACTTCAGTAGCCTATAGGCCACATATAAGCGTACTATGCAGTGCAGTTTTAGCCGATCCTCATATTTCCTATATATATTTAACTCATATCTTCTCATATTCCAGAACTGGGGTCTAAAAGTGGCTAAGCAGAATAATAGTAACGATCATGGTAATATAATATGTTGCATTCTCTGAAGTACTGTACTTTTTTTGCCCGTCCTTCACCCCGGAGTAGCCTACCTCAGCCTAGTGGACTATATCTCCGGTCACCTTTGCCAGAAGTTGAAGTTAATGTCCCGATCTGCTATTGTACTACCTCGTGAGTACGGGTTTGTGGGGATGTCGTGTATTTACTGTTTTCGTGCGATTCTCTCATCCCGTTTTGTCCTTTAAAATCTTCTTATTCTAAGTTCTACTAGATCTAATTAGATATTTTCTAACTGTATTTATACAATGTCCGCCGGCGTGGTCTTGTGGTTAGCGTCGCTGACTACAGATCCGTCGGCCCGGGTTCGATTCCCGGTACCTCCTCGGATTTTCTGAGGTAGGGAGGTCTGGTAGGGGTGCACTCAGCCTCGTGATTCCAAATTGAGGAGCTACTTGATAGAGAAGTAGCGGCTCCAGTCATGAAAACCACCAATAACGGCCGTGGGTGTCGGCATGCTGACCACATGCCCCCCAATCCTGCCATCTGCCTACGGGAGATGACGCAGCGGTCGGGTGGTAGGCCAAGTCCCTCCAGGGATGTAGCGCCACGGAGTTTCGTTTTTTTAGTATAGTTTAATTTATACAATAGTGTTTTGTTCTTCACAAGGAATAGCAGGTTATGAGTCCAATCCGGCATTCGCCTAAGAGCGAGGGAATGCCAGCGGTGAGCACATTCTGCGTTCTTTTGAGATTCAGAGCGAGCTGTAGGCGTACTAACTTACGGGCAAGGTTGGGACTTGACGCGTAAAAAATTGTTTTTTCATGACATGTAAAACACGCATAAAGAACCAGTGATTAACGTAATAAGGTACAAAAAACTAATTGTGCCTTTTAACTTTGTTGCATTTAATAAATTTAACATATAGATACAAGAACTACATTCATTTTACAGTCTACAGTACAAGCACTAGTATTGGAACCCGCTGATGCAGAATTTTAATTTGGAGTTTATGTAAAAACTATTTCCGCATAAACTGTAATATATTGATATCAAGTCGAAACAGCACGCGCTACCATGGGCATAACTTATGTTGAAATTGTTAAGGTCAAATTTTAAAAAATTAACGCTTTGTCCATTTTATCAAGAATTTATTGTCGAATGATATAGAAGATATGAATTGTTTAATTTTGTAAGGATCTTAAATGATTATTAAAGCATTTTCTTCAAGATTTCCTGATTATGAAATTGTGAAGGACAAAGTATCGCCTCTTAACGATCCCTTAAAGTGAAATCAAACATCTGTATTAAAATTTCAACTTGATAAGTACTGTATGTGATTTTCAAGCAGATCAATTTCTTCAGAACAGAATAGAAAACGAGATATCCTTTTCAGACTTCTTTCTAACTGGATATATGTAAGTATCATGAACCACAGATTATTGTCTCTGTTGGACATTCTTTCTAATGTCAAGATTCCCCAGCTATGAGATTTTAAACTTCAGATTGATGGAAATATATAGGCCTACTTCTGTATTTTCGAATGTGAAATTTATAAAAATAAGAATAAGACTTGCTTCAATAATTGTTCTCTATAGTATTTACTGAGATTGTGGAACTACTAATTTCGCAGAGATTGTGGAACTACCAATTTTGCAGATTAGCTGACTATTCCCTCGATATTCTTTTACTATTATTTTCATTGAAGTCGTGAATTGTGTGACAAAAAACAATGTTTAGTTGACAAAATCTTTGTCCTACTATAATAAAATTGTTTATAACATCTACTAATCTAACATTGGTAACTATAAATCTTCATGGGCACTCTTAACTGAGCAATAAGCAAGGAGCGTATTTTTTTTTTTTTTTGGCAAAATAAAATGGCCGGTTTCGGTGTAACCTTCCTTCTATTTCGTGGGTATTTCGTGAAGTAAAATATTTTGTACTGTTATCCTTATGGGGATGCTACGACACTCTGCACGCTGTGTTATTTTTATAACCAAGAAAAGTCCATATTTGAGGTATAATGTTCTTTAAAATCTATAGAATTTATTTATAAACCCATTTTGTTGCTCATAAAATGCGAAATGAAAGAAAAATCTTAATTGGGCAGTTGTATAACCTAAAATTGCCTAATTTAGGCTATATGCACAAAAGTGCCAACTACCATGGACAAAATACGAAATCTGTTGAAGCTACATTATTTGCCGCAATCTAACATAGGCATCCCAAACTCAGCACAGAGATAGCAGAAAAGAGTGTATAGTGATCACTCAATAGCATGCTGTTGCATTCATCAGTGTTTGCTATAATCGATCACAATTATCGATAACTTCTCGGCAGCCGTAGAAATACTGGTAGCAGAAAAGGAAGCATGCTAGCCTATAAGAAATTAAAGAAAAAATCACACTAAAACAAAAAGTTACGATTATGGATCAAATTTTCGCACACATCTCTCAATTTGTGCATGCAAGGGGCGTATTTCGAGCTTATTTAGACACTTTGCACAATCGATCAAATTTCGCAATAGTTCGTAGATGTAGTTTGCTTAATATTGGTATTTTACGCATATACAAAGCTAAATATAGTTAACTTAAGTAAAGCTGTTTGGTAAAATTTCGCACTTATCGCTGTTACTTACTGTCCCCAGCGATAAAACAACTGGTTATTATTATTAAACGAATAAAAATTAAGTCATTTTGGTGCGGCCCTCAAGATGACAAGTTTAAATTAAGATATGGCAAACAAACTTATTTCACCTTATAACACAAAGTATATTAAAATTCAGAAATTATTTGATACGAGGGTAACTAATAACTTAAAATAGAAGAGAGAAAAAAAATAAAACATCCAAAATGCAAATTACCTAGTATTATAATATGTATCAAATGTCAATATATAAATAGACATCCATCCATCCATATAACTCCACCGCACGACAATACACCCGACAACGGTGAATTTTAATATAAAAATTGTGTATTTATCTATTGACATTTGATACATATATAATACTAGGTAATTTGCATTTTGCATGTTTTATTTTTTTTCTCTCTTCTATTTTAAGATAGTAGTTACCCTCGTATCAAATAATTTCTGCATTTTAATATACTTTGTGGTATAAGGTGGAAAAAGTTTGTTTGCCATAGCTTACTTCACCACCAACGGTATGAAATTCATTAATTAAGTTTAAATTAATCTGGCCCCCAGTTCCTCTAAAGTTGGACTGGCCTCCTCTATGGAGTGGAGGAGCAAGGTTTTGTCGATCTTCATACATGCCCATACTCACAGCATATAAGATAAAGGGTTAAGAACGGCTGGATTGAATTTTATTAATTTGATAGTAAGGCTGTAGTTGATAAAATGTTTCAATTTTTATATGTTTCAGGCGCATATGAAGTTTCCGCACGACTATCCGTACTCACCTCCCACCATACGTTTCCTCACGAAAGTGTGGCATCCCAATGTGTACGAGGTAAGTGCAGAAACCCAAGGAACAGAGATTTGTAGTACTTTCACTTGAAGCTGTTACGTTTCGAAAGTAGAGTATGTGAATCACGATTTCCAACAGAATGTTCATTCTTCCTAAATGTATTGTATGGTCTCACACGTAAACTTTAGGAGATACGTGGCAGTAATCTGTGATGTAACTTTTTACAGTATGGTTTTTTCCTGTGCCTACGACCTGTGGGTTTAACATGAATTTGTTGTATTTCTACGGTCATAACTCTGTACCGATTTTAATATCTACTCTGATAGATCTATTTCTACTAATTTCTTTAATATTCTCTCGAACACTTTATTTATCTAATTTAATTATAATATTATGCTGTATTCATGTAGGGGGGAAAAAAGCGGACCGACTCTTGTAGCTGATTTGAGAGCCTTGTGATACGTAAATAAATTTAAGAGATGTAACGGAAACGTTTGTTTTCATAAGCAATGCAAATTACGTGAAATTATTTCTCAATTCAAGCAATTTATCGATACTAGAACAAATTTCATACATTCCCTGCTATCCTGTGAGTGCCGTGGCTCATATCGGCAACTTAGATATTTTAGCCAGTCCGCTTCCCCCCCCCCCCTGTACATTAGTTACTTGACAGAATATTGAAATTCAAGAGCCTTGTCTTACAATCAGGAATGCTACGGTTTCCCCATAAAAATTCGGGACAGGCAAACGAAAATCTAAAATACATTACAAATCCCTTATCGCGATATTTCACAAAGTTTTTTTTATTTTATTTTCTACTTTATTTATACGTGTTTCTACTCGAGGTCATATCATGTGTTAAGTGCTGAGGAATACATTGTGAACTTTTAAACTGATATTTAATTTTGAAGATCATGATATAGGATGAAAGCGGCGATGAGTCATGGTACGTAAATGTTCAATCCAGCATTTGCCTTTACGACATCGTTACGAAAAAGCCAAGTCAAATTGGTCGGCAACGTGGTTTGAACCCGGGACCTGCCGAATGCGAGCCTCAGTTGCTAGTGTCTGAGCTGTCCCGGTCGATTCTAACCTCGTTTGTCACTCCTTTTTGACACACATCACATGTTAAGTATACTGTCATATATTGAAATGCTTAATTTTGGCACATTTTTGAACTTGCGTTTTGTAATATAGAACGTTGGGGGTTTTGATGCCATCATTCCTGTTAGAATTACGTAAAGGATTAATATTAATTTATGGTATTAGCATAAAGTAATATTTTAATGGCGAGTGGAAAGTTTGGATAATTTTCACGAAAGTTTAAATATATTTACTCTCCTGTGCCACACCATTGCTGTTGATCTGTTATTAATATCTAAATCAAATTAAAGTATTTTATCCATTACTGGTAGTCTATATAAAAACACACTAATTCGTCATCCATGGTAACCTAAATAGTGTGTTTATTCTTAGGACTCAATTAAAAGATTTTGGTTCGTAGTTATAAACTGTTTAATCCACTGTTCAAAAAGTACACTTAAATCTGTGAGGATTACAATAAATAAATACCTAACAATATCATAACTAGGATTCGGATGTTTATGAAATGTCATAGGCTATTTTTATCCTGACATCCATTCTCGCCGCAAACACAAATTAAACATGAATTGAACATTTCTTATCCAAATCGGACCGCTTTTATTTTGCATATAAAGTCATATCTTGGTCAATTTTGTGGTCTTGGTCATATTTCGGTCATATTCGTAATTAACGTCATATTTCAGCTATAAATTCGGTAAAAGAGCACAGTTATGCAGTATGGGCACTAAATTGTCGATTTTTAAATTATTTTTTTCCCCGAAAGCGTCACGAATATTTTGATTTTACACTAACTGAAATGTGAAGGAACAATAACAAGCAACAGCACTTCCAATAGATATGTTTTTAAAAGATTTCCAGTTCACAGTTACAGTGGTATCTGGAAACATTAACAGATTAGAAATTTTTTACAAATAAATCTGTAAATCACCTGTAAAATTGTTAAAAAGTGATTATCTGGTGGAATTAATGTGATGTAATAATTTAGTGTCATGAAAGTTTTAAATTGGAACATTTATTTTTAGATAATACGTACTTTTATGAAGGGTCATTTAGGATTTTTGGGTCATATTTTGTCATTCTTAAGGTCATATTTACAGTCATGTTTTCCACTTTTTTAGGTCATAAACATCCGAACCCTATAACTGATCCCAATAAACAAGTATTTCTTATGGATCTAAAGTAAAAGTTGCATTTTGTAAAGGCTTTGCTGAAATTCATATTTCTTCCAACATTTGGGAGGCTAATATTACCACTACATTATTGTTACAATATTCAGTGCGATTGGCCTTGGCCCTAATAGTACTTTCTCAGGTACCTCAACTTTTTTCTGCATTCAGGGTTTTGAGTGTTATGCGTGTTATGTGTTTTAAAACAAAGTGATTGATTAGATTTTAGTGCCTGGAAATGATAAACTAATGATCGTGCAATTTCAGAATGAAGTAGACGAAGCCTTTTATCTACTACTGTTACTAAATTGAAGGTTTTATTAATTGTTTCCGGGCAACAAAAGCTAATCTTTTTTGTTTATGTTTATGTTTAAGTGTTTATTACAATAATTAACTTTTTACAAATTCCAATGCAAACAGTCGCATGGGTCCGCATGGACCGTACATGCTTACGCAAAACACACCAAAAAAAAAAAAAAAGAACAAATAATATAAATACAAAATAACACAAACAAACTAAATCTATTCCTCACCCTCCACACCCGCTCTCCAATTCGTCGCTTTTTCAAACCTGAGCTGTCTCGCCTTCATTAAAAACTTCCCAATGCCTTCCTCAACGTTTTTTCCCGTCAGTAACTCCAAACATTTCCGTTGATCCCTATTTGATTCCATAAAAGATAATGGTAAATATTTTCCCCTCCAATTTTCCAAACCTTCACAATTCGCCAAAATATGAAACCATGATTCTTCCCCCTTACATAATGGACAAACTCTCATTCCGTTTTCATCTATGATCTTAATCATTCTCCACGCACCGAGTCTAATCCAAGCGAGGCCTAGTTTACTGACTTTAGATCCTTTTCCTATGTAGTGCTCCTTCCCCCACTCCAATTTTAACCGCGATTGTAATTCAAGTGAAACCATAGTCTGACATTGTGCATTTGTCTGTTGTCTATCAATATCCTTCAAACGATTCTTAACCTTCCTCCACACACTTCTCCTATTTCCCTGCCCATCCATCCAAACGGATCCCATCCCAATTGTTTCTAATCCCTTTCTTAATTTGGAAGCCCATGTATTTCCTCCTATTCTTAGCTGTTCTTGATAACATATTGCTCTAATTAGAGACTGATCCCCCAGCATAAGTTGTAACCAATATTTCACCGCCCTAATTTTACACTCTATAGTCTCACTATGCGCTCCAAACTCTCTCATAATGCCACAGTTTGCAGTACCCCTCCCTACCCCCAAAATCCCTTTCAAAAAACGCGTCCTGACCTGATCTAGATTCCCTGTTTCTTCCCAACCCCATATCTCAGCCCCATAAGTCATCGTCGATCTCACTATTGCCCCGTACAGAGTTTCCATAACACCTATTGGCATGTCTGGAATTTTACTACGTATCCGAAGAGTTTCAGCTGATTTCAGTCCCGCTTTATGTTTCGTCACCTCAATGTGCTTTGCCCATCGTCCGTTCATAGTAAGCGTCAATCCTAAATACACGAAGTTCTTCACGTTATCCAAAGATTGTCCCGCATACGTCCATGTCTCTTCCCTGCTATAAACTGATCCGTTCTTAAAGGTCATAGTCTTAGTCTTTTTTGTATTAACAGTAAGTGACCATTCCTCGCAGTAAGTTTGAAGCCTGTCTAGTCCCAGTTGTAGTCCGTGAATCGTCGTTGAACATAACACCATGTCATCTGCGTATAAAAGCACAGGAACATGCACATTCCCCACCTCAGGTGCTTCCATATGTATCTGTCCCATTACATCAACAATATCGTCTATAAACATATTAAATAATAAAGGAGACAAAATACAACCCTGCCTCACCCCCATCTTGCTGACAAAACTTTCCGATACCCTTGTACTGTCGTACTTTACACAAAATTCCACATTTTTATAAATCGCCTGCAATGCTACAATCATCTTCCGCGTAATCCCTTTCACCCACAATTTATGCCATAACGCCTCACGATTAATTGAGTCAAACGCCTTCTTCAGATCTACAAAAGCACAATGCAGTTTTCCACGTTTTAATGATATTTGTCTCCCACGTAATGTGTCCAAAATAAATACCCCATCTATAGTACTATGTCCTTCTCTAAAGCCAAATTGAAATTTTGAAAGTTTACTAAATTCCGTTGACCAGTCCTTAAGTCTGCTATACAGTATTCTGCAATATATTTTCTCCATAATAGGTAACAGAGTGACTCCCCTATAATTGTCCGGAATTGTTTTTGGTCCATTCCCCTTATAAATTGGCTGAATTATTCCCTTGCCCCAACACTGAGGATAATTCCCACCACGAAACGTTTTCTCGAAAATCTGGAGCATTACCAAACCAAACTCATTAACACTTGCAGCGGCTTTAAATACTTCAGGCGGTAACCCATCAGAACCCGGAGCCTTCCCACTTTTCAATCCTTTAATTGCCCTTATGACCTCCTGTATAGTAATATCTTCATCCAACATTGGTACTTCCAGCCACTCCCGCCTTTGAATCTCAATTGTTTTTCCCGCCCCCCATTCCCCACCACCGAAAACTCCTATAAAATGTTGAAGCCATTTTTCCGGAGATATTTCACTAATTGTCTGACGATTACCCTTTATATCTTTAACCATTCGCCAAACCATAGCGTTATCTCCCCTCGAAGCGACCTCCCGAATTTCTTTAACCATTTTGTCTTGCCAATTACTTCTTTTCTCCCTTAAAATCACTTTATATTCCTTTCTAGCATGAATATACACTGTCCTTCGATCTTCAGTATTCTCCCATCTAAACTGTTTCAAGGCTACTAATGCTCGTTTCTTTGCGGTTCTACAGTCTTGGTCATACCACCCCACTGATCGCCTATTCTTCTTGTTTGTTCGGCACTTCATCCCTGCAGCAGCTTTAATTATTGCTTCCGTCAGAAATTCCACCGTTTCGATGTTTTTCGCCCTTAGCTCGTCTCTTAAAACGTTAAGAAACATTTCCGCTTTATCCGGCCGCCACCCAAATCTACATACCACTTTCCCCCCCAACCGTCCTTCCTCCTCGTCAATATGTATGTCAGATTCTTTTCCTACATCTAGATCCAATACTATAGGACAGTGATGCGATTCCAAGCGGTCCCCAACCCAAAAATCCCTTATTTTCTCTATTAAACCTTGACTTACCAAAATAAAATCAATCACACTTCCACCATTTTCACATATATAAGTGAGTTCCCCTTCTAGATCATGACCATATTTTCCGTTCAAGATTTCTAATGAAAAAGCATCACAAAAAGCGAGTAGCTGCCTTCCCTCTGCATTAATGGTTCGATCTTTACTATTTCTTTGACCACCGCGTAACTCTTCGTCCTCATTCCCTCCTCCTACAAGAGAAACATTTTCTCTACCAATCCTGGCGTTAAAATCACCAAGAACGACAATATCTGCCCCCGGAACGTCTGTTTGTACTTGCACAACTTTTTCGGTCAGATCATTAAAAAAGTTTCGGTTTGCATATTTCGATACTGCTGGTTGATTATATAACCCAATGATAATGAAATTTGTTCCCCCCAAAGTTAAAGATACGCCATATCAATATCTAATTTAGAAACTGCGTTCTTCAGCTCAGATCTGAATGAAAGCGACACTCCCCCCGGCCATCTCCCTCTCCGGCCTCTTGTTTCCCTCCCTTTACATATGCTGTCAAACTCCATAAGTTCCACATTTTCTCCGCTCTTTAACCATGTCTCTGAGAAGCACACGACATCAATTTCATTAAAGAAAGACAGGAAACTTTCACTGCCTACTCTTTTCTTAAAACCCTCAATGTTCCATGATGCAATCCTCAGAGAGCGGGATGAGACCTATTGTCTCGTTGTTGCCGCTCTGCGGCCATCTGGTAAGGGCCCGCGCTTTTTTCGCGAACGCATGTTCGACTGCCTAAGAATTCGGGGTTTGATGACCTCCTGCTTTTTCAACCTAGGATTCTTCACTTCCGTCTTCTTCCCCTTTGTAGCAGTACTTCCTCCAGGGGTTGGAATATCTTCAAGTTGGTTTCTCAGCGTAGGAAGTCCAGAAATCTGCTCCTTTCTCGTAGTTACGCGTGCTTCATCTCCCCGGTCCTGCTTTTCGGCTGGAGTTCCCTCCCTTTCTTGCTCTTGTGTCGAAGTATGCCCTGGAACTATCTCCTGGCATTCCTTCATACTTGGTTCCATATCTTTCTGCTGATCTATCCGTTCCAGCTCATGTCGACTCCATACTCGCCCATTAATAATGAGCTTGTCAAAACGTAACACAGCATGACAACCTTGCTTTCTGGCCTCAAACATATGCCTCTTCAGGAAGTCTCTCTCCCTTCTCACATGCTCACTAAAATCCTCAGCGATGCTTATCCCTGACCCACGCAAATACTTAGCATCTCGAAGAATAGCCGCCTTAAGCTTGTAGTGAACCAGTTTACAAACTATTGGCCTTTTACTACTGCCTCTTCTTCCCACACGATGTGCTCTCTCTATGTCAAATTCACGTAACTCAATTCCTATTTGTGCTACTATTTTCCGCACTAAATCCTCTGTAACATCCCAGTTTTCACCTTCCTCCTCCATCACACCATATATCACTATGTTATTCCTTCTACTCTGATTTTCAAGATAGTCAAGTTTATGCTCAAGAGCGACCAGCTTAAAAATTTATTTATTTATTTAAGATCACTTTTTAACAGCCAGGGTCACCAGCGACCACAGTAATTAGTACATTAAAGCTGAATAAGTGGTACAAGAAGTGAAGTACCTAGAAAAACGTATAAGTTATGGTAATTTAGTAAAAGAACACATTAAATATAACGATCCCCGTAACATGTTGTGACTGTTATAATCTCCTAGAAGTATGAAAGGTTTAAGAAGCTGAGCGACAAGATTATCCAGTTCATTATCAGTTAATGTTTGTCTATTAGGAAGGTAAACATTACAATTAGTCACAGTAAAATTAAATTTAACCTTCATTGCAGTAGCTTCTAAGGTGATTTGAAGAGAAATATTTTGAAGAAACTTTTCTGATCTTGCAAAAATTGCAACTGCACCGCTTGCTATATGTGCGTTGTTTCTATTTAAAAAGGAAGATCTACCGTATTTTACGGACCGTAATACGCACTTTTTTCTTTGAAAACAGAGCCATGAAAGTTAGGTGGGTCCGAAGTAAACTAAATAAAATTAAAATTATAGTGAATATTGCCGGAATACCATAGTTAGAAACAAGGTATTGTAAACGATAAGATAGTTACAAATTTTATCGCAGTCTGTACATCAGTGCACTTGTCACAATTTAAAATGAGGGTATACAGTGCAAAAAAGAAAGGAATGTTGAGTTTTTAAACGAAAGGAGTTGTCTCCGCCGGGTGGTTTAAATGAAGGCATTTTCCTCTAAAACAGCCTTGTCCCGTACACTTAGCGTATGCTGAATTGAGGGTTAGAGGGTCTAAAAGTATTTTCAGTCTTTCAGTTCGGTTGTTAAAATTTACGCGATGCCACATGTACAGAAGAGATTTTCGTACAACGCACGTTTTAAGTTAGAAGTGATTTACACTGATTCCATTGTACAAGGCTATAATTTGTTTATGCAATGAAGTATATTATTCCTTTAAATTTTTTTCGCTTAGAATCACATTAAATTTCTTTAAATTTCCATCCTAAAATCAAGGTGCGTCTTATGGTCCGAAGCGTCTTATAGTCCGTAAAATATGGTATATCCGCGCAGATGTGCAAAATATTGGTTCGTTTCTTGAAGAGCAATATGTTTGGTTTAAAATCGTTAAGAAGGAGTTTTATATAGGCTCTTCTTGTAAAGAACTCTCTCTAAAATTCTATTGAATAAGGTCCATTTTTAATTATTTATGATTAAAGTTTCTTAACTTGTTGGTTGTTCAGTATCTGTATTGACAACCTTAGTCGCTTTTAATTTCCTCATTAATCGAGTGCACTGATTTTTAACAGCTTTGCTTGGTAGTGTACATCAGTCTCAACATCTCTGCTAAGGTAGTTGAGTTATCAGTAACACTTCTTGTAATGCCAGTGATGTCCGTGATTCCTTTAGTGATAGGAGAAACTCCGAGCCCTTTGTTCCATTCATTGCTTTTGTATCATTCCATAGGTTTTCGTCTATATAATCTGTGCTAGATTTAATTTTCTTAAGAGAATATTGTAGGAGAAAAATTCCTCCGACACTGGGACTTGAACCCAGAACCTTTGGCTGTTCGCGCCAATGCTCTACCAACTGAGCTAAGCCGGAGTTCAATTCACAGCGCCAGGTGGAACCTCTCTCCTGTTCTCATGTAATGTCCAACAGAGACAATAATCTGTGGTTCATGAATGCTTAAATATCTATCTTAATTTTCTTTTTACTAGCTTACTCACCACTTCGGGGAATTTATCAGAATATTCCGAGACATTAACAGAGGTCTCATTTTCACTGTCAGTTAGAGAGATCGATTTTGTGGTATTGGAATTGGTAGAAGACAATGGTCTCTTCATTTTTGTTGTCGGATGGCAGATTGTCTCTGGTTGTAAAGCTGGAAAATCAGAACGTATAAGCGACGGTGCAGTTATAGTGCGAACAGGAACATTTTCCGTGCTCTCGGGCTGTGATGGGAGTGGTTGTGGAGAACTGACAGGGTTATTATTAATTACTTGTATTGCTGGAGGATCAGTCTGAGGTGACGTACTTGGCATCTTTGAGGATGGATCACCATTGACATATTCGCTGGTAGAAGGACAGTCTTTGGCTAAATGCCCTTGTTGCTTGCATTGAAAACAAATGGGAACATCAGAGGGTACATAAATTCAATGAGCTAGATCATCTACTTGAAAAGATTCTGAAAGTTTCTTTTCGACCTCAGGTGCAATGAACGTTTGCCGTCGAAAACTCAGTACATGAGAAAGTCTGGGATCGGAGAAGCCTTCACGTAGGAACGATATTGGTGTAACTGTCTCTATTCCAAAGGACAACAGTTTATTTTCTTAGCTTATATTCCATCAAAACATAAAATACCTTCAAATCGTAAAACACACCCTTCAAAATCAACAGATTGTCTTTTTAAGAATGCCTTACTTTTTCACGTTTACTGATGTTAACATTATCGTTAATTATAACTAGGGACCGGATTTTTAGGTTTCTAAAATCACTGTTTTAGGTTTTCCATTAGGTGAAATAGTTTTTTTTAGGTTTTTTTTGTCCAAAATATCATTTTCGGGTAGATAATGGTTTAATGAATTTGAATGTGCTACATAGGATTGAGTACATAATACTTGTAAAGTTTAACTTAACAAAATTGACTTAAATTTGTGTAAACTTGCTTTAAGACATTATACAATTGAAGAAAGAAAGCATAACAATCAAAAGAAGCAGTGAAAATAAGATTGCCTCACATTTCATGGTTACAGTATATCACTAAATATCTTTCAAGATTCTCAACTGTGAAGTTCTTCCTGTTATCTCTTAGTTAATAGTTAATACTGTATCTAGACACTACTCTTCTCAGGATTCGAATCCGATGCTTCTAATTTAGTGAGTAAAATACTTTGTGGTTGGATGTGGATAATATGAAACTGATTATTTTCCTTTTTTCGGTTGTTACGCATGCTAACCGCACAACAGATCAACTAGGGATGAAAACTTCCCCCTTTTCTATAAAGGTAAATAATACGTGTTTCTGGCAGGCTTGACAAAATATTACTTTGCCATCTGTAGTGAAATTAAGATCGTCGCCAATCCACTGCCGTAATAAAGTAGATTTCATTTGTTTCGACACAATTAGCCTGTCTTCTTAAAACTCACAGCGTGACCACTCAGTATGAATAACAGGGAAGTACTAAAGGCAAACAAAAAAAACAAGCACTTTAATACATAGAAATCGATATCCTTGTTCATACACGGCAACAATGGTTGTTCGTACGAATATTTTAAAAGGAATACGCAGGTTCCTCTCTTGATACTGTCCATCCTAGACGACAACGGGTTGAATGAAACGCTGGTGGTATTACAGTAATTTCTACCCGACAAAAATCATTTTCTCCCCGCAAAATATCGATTTCTCAACTGACAAACAAAAAAGACAAAAAACGAGCCTAAATTAGATATTTTAGGTTTTATATCCCGTTTAGGTATATTTAGGTTTTTATACCCCATTTAGGTATTTTTAGGTGCCACAGAATTAATGTGGGTGAATCCCATGAACATGATTCGAAAAAGTGTATGAGCGCTTTTTGTTTTGGAAGTAAGGAAAAAAATAGGTAAAAACCTAAGAATCCGGTCCCTAATTATAACAGTTGGTTCTATCGTAGAATATTCTTCAACTTCAACTTTTCGTAAAAATACGCTAATGCTGTATCTTCATTTATTGTTACTCCACTACTCACGAACCAGTCCTTAAAATTCGTGTGACTGTTCATATAAACTTGTCTTGATTTTTAGGAAGCAAATCCAAAGTTGCATGTTTGATTGCTTCTAAAAATAAGATTGCAGCTGGTGAACCGGAGGGAGTGTTCTAAATGCATTTCTTGACAGATTGTTTTAAGATTGAATTTAAGTCATTCATAACCTATACGGCTGCTTTAAACCTATGACTAGCTTATCAATGAATCTTAGGCCTACACTTACATAATTAATATTGTCAGTGCATTTTGTGAACTCTTTACATATTTTAAAAGTTTCTTATGTCAAAAGACAAATACAAGGTGCAGTTTAGGCTCCGCCCACTCAATATTCACATTTTGTTTCTCAGTGAACAGGGTGCATTGTATATTGTCGCCGACACTCCCGACCATACCAAATATTAAAAATGCGAGTGTGCCACTTGTACCAAATATTAAAACTACGAGAGTGGCCCTTGTACCTAATATTAAAAATTCGAGAGTGCCCCCTGTTCCAAATATTAAAAATTCGAGAGTACCCACAGGTTTGCCTTGTCAGCCTGTTTATCCTCGAAGAATTCGCTAGATCGTGGTATAAAAGAAAGCGCTTCGCTGGGGGTGGGTTAGGTCTCATGCGACGATGCACCTTATATTTGGTTTTCCCATAGTGTATGAATTAAGGTAAAGTTAAGGAGAAGTACAGCTATATTATCTGTTCGGGTATGCATTGCGCTGATACGTACTAATTTAGTCCAATAGAGAAGTAATAGTCACATTATAAAGTGTTCCCTATTACAGGCCATGTAGGCCCAGAGGGTTCCAGGAGGTTGAGGCTCCCAGATTTTTAGACATTCGGAACATGAGGGTGGTAAGGTTAGCCTTACGCACCGGCCCCATGGATTGCTCCTGGTACTCATTTCTGGTAGAGGCTGAGTCGACCCCAGGGCCATAGTGCCACCAGAAGTATTAGGCCAATTGAAAATCTCCAACGACCTCATCGGGGATCGAACCCGCGACCTTCCGGTTTGTAGCGCAGCCTCTCAACCACTACGCTACGGCGTACCCCAGTCACATTATAGCTACTATGAATATAACTTTTACACAAGTTTGTAAATGTAATTTAAATAAAATACTTTCTGCCAACAAAATGCAATATCATTCGTGTTACAGTTTTCAGAAAAAAGAATCATACCAACGTTATGAATCTAGCTAAATTTTAGCTAGCACGAATTGCTAGTTATAGGCCTACAATACACAACTAACAGAGCTCCGAAAAAATAAGCATTGTCCTCCAGTCTGTCGGTATTGGTCTATGTTCCAATGTTACGTTGTATATACATTGCACAAAAATAATCCAAACGGCTATCTATGTAGCCTACAAAATAAATAAAAGGCAAGAAATAATCCATTCATATACCACGAACCCAAATTGGGACGATCAGTGTTCCGAAAGACTTCGTTTCGAGACGCGTCTACTTCGGACGTCTGTTATATGGAGCGAGAGTAATTTATTGTAGCCTTTATAATAAGTTTTAAGGGATGCTCTGCTGAATTGTTCATTCTCTACGTTTTATAAGTTACGGTACTCTAATTATTATGGCAAATCCTAGTGACCCAACTCAACATAGATTTATTTTAGAATTGATAATATTATTAATTTTTAGAAACCATTTTTAAAAAACCAAACTAGATCTAACTTGTTTTTAGAAATTCTTATACTGCATATTATATTGTAGTCCACCGCTGTGGCGTAGGTGATGCGTTCGCTCCTCTCACGCAGCGGGCCCGGGTTCGATTCCTGGTCGGGACAAGCTACGTAGATGGGGTTTTTCCTCACCTGTGAGACAAATGTCGGGTAACTTTAGGCTCTTTTAGTTCCCAGATACACCCTGGCCGTTATTATAATCTTCTTCCCATCCTTGCCTTGTTTGGAAAGTGTGTTTGTGTGAATGGTGTGTCTCGTCCTATGTGTTCGTGTTGTCTCAGAGATGGCCCCGGCATTGGGCTGATCACTCATCCGGGGAGGCCCTCCATGTCCTTGTCTGGTCAAAAAAAGTATGTATGTGATCCAACGATAATCCCTCTCGCGACAGGTCGCGGCCCTGTAAGGCCCGGGTGGCTTGGGTCGCTTAAATCCTACAAGGAAGAGGTAAAACTAAGATAAAGAAAGAGAGAAAGAAAGATATTATATTGTAACTTTGAAAAGGTCCCAGAAATGGAGCATTTGATTTTAGCATTTAAGCAATGTTATTCATTTTGTCTGAAAATCGTAAAAGTGATTTTTTAAAATTACACTTGCTTCATTTTGGAGGGCTTGTAAGTTGTAACGGAAGTATGACATCTATATAATTAATCCTCCCTTGTCTCAGTAAATTATTTATTTATAGCCTACTAGTAGTAGCGGCAGGAGCTGTATAGTTAGCCTATAAAATGGGCAGAAACCTTTACAGTTTTTGCTACTGCATTCCTTCTAAAAATATAATACAAATCTGTAGTATTTCTTATATTCTTAGCGATACCGGTATGTGCTCAATAATAATTGTACCGCAATAGCCTACTTAATAATATTCAGTTTAGTTGATATTTCGAGCACCATACTCAGTGCGATCATAGTTAGATCCCGGGAGGAATGTGTATTCAGTCTAACGGCATTGATAGGAGTAGCAAGTCACTTCCTTCAGGGTCTGTGTACAAACAAACAAAGAAACAAACAATACTGTTGTGTCTGAATCACTGGGTGTCTTGACCTGAAGCACCAGGAAAAAAGATACGGAAGTGATAATGTGGAATAGCATTATGATCTACTTAGGACGGCATTGTTTACCAAATTTCGCTTTATCTCTTAATGATTATATTAGTACTCAAGAAACATGCCAAATATCAGAAGTTAGATTTAACATGAAAGCGGGGATTTGCGAACAATAAACGATCCTCATTAGGATGGGACTAATTGTTAAACCATTCCACAAAGTTAGTCCGGCCCTCGGGAGATGGAGTGAGACGAGGCTTTCATACTATCGTTACAATCTCAATCTCGGGCAATCCAGAATATTTCATGTTTTGACTTCTTTTCCTAGAACTGCTGCGTACAAAATTTTACGCACTCCCCTTAGACTGATCAATCTGTGAACAACAACTCAATTAGTCATAAGCAGACAAATTCTAACTTCATTTCCAGGAAACGTTTGCCCAAATCAGCTGCAGCACAAAGAAAACTTCGTCGTGTGGAGTCTACACCAATGCAGAATGACTTCAAGCTGCATAGTGATTGATTAGAATTGTCCACAGAAAGTAACTTACTTCAATTTAGAAATCGCAAAGAAAAGAGCGCACTGTTAAGAGATCTTAAAAAGGCTACTCCAAATACATAATCATATTCTGATCCCTTTAATCTGCTACAAAAAGAATAATAAAAGTGCGTTTAAATATACCTAATTATTTTGCAATAAAATCAGTTTCTTTGGAATTAAGTAGAACTAATATGTGGAATAAATTTATAAGTTATCATTATTAACAAACTCTCATAAAAACCTGAATCCATTTGTAACTGTGGTAACATATTTTCATAAAACCGTTATACATTTGTAACTGGGGTAATATAAACAAGACCCGTATCAGAACCAAAATATATCACTGCGGCCTTCCAAACATACCGTTAATTTTGGGTCACGTCTATGCAAAATTCCATTGCTAAGTCTCACCCAGAATTTTCTAAAAAGCAATAAAAAAGAACAGTAGCATTAAATGTTTAGTATGTAACGTATAAGCTTATATTTGTCTTTTTATTTTGATATCTGCTTTTTCTCTAGGCCTATATTTATGTAAATGTACAACATAATTATATACAGTATTATTTATTTGTTACTTTGCGTTAAGTTATTTACTATTCTAATTCGTATCTTTAATGATCTTTTTAATGTATATGTTACCGGCAATGTGTGAAATCCCGGTATTCTATAGAATGGCTAGGTAATGTATAGAGTGCCTGATGGTTTTAGGCAAACTGTGAAATATAAGTTTTTTTTTTTTTGTGAAAATGTTACATACATTTCCTAGGCATTCTATACAATTCCTAGGCATTATACAGAATGACCAGTACCGTTTAGGAACAAGATGAAAAGCCTTTATTAGTTAAAAGGGAACAAGATGAAAAGCCTTTATTAGTTAATACGCATTTGAAACTTAAAGAACAAAACTACGAAAGAAAACACAGGATATTCTTCCCGAAAAACAATGAAAGCAGAACTGAGATTTAAGTACTTGTTGCAGTAAGTATAGTCCAGTTACTCATTGCACACCCAGGCGGCTTCCTTTCGTTAGGAGGAAAAGTTTGCCGACAGCTCAACCCATGATTGATTGATTGATTTATTATTGTCATGAGCAACAATATGTTGCTATGGACAGTGTCAGATTACATTGTATTAAAACGTGATACAAGCACATGGATTATAAAAAGATAAAAGTTCAAGATACATAAATACAAAGCTTAAAATATACTTATGTCTACAACTCTATCAAAATATTCCCTTATATCATAAAAAGGGTTGTCAATTAGCCACTTATGCACACTTTTCTTAAAAACACTAAAGTTAGTTTCCTGGACATTTAAAGGAAGTTTATTGAACATAGAGACAGCCATGCACTCAAACCATTTCATGGATTTGGTCAGCCTGACCCGGGGTTCGATAATGTGATGACTAATTCTTGTTGGGTAACTATGAAGTTCTGATCTAGTTTGGTAACTGATTACGTTCTTCTTAATGTGCAGTAGACATTGATATATATAAATGTTTATAACTGTCAATATTTTCTGATCCATGAAGAGGGGTCTACAATGAGCATTATAACAGGATCCTGATAATATCCTAATAGCCTTCTTTTGCAGTCCTAGAATATTGGCTATGCCTACTCCATTGCCCCATAAGCATATACCATAAACCAGTATGCTATTGAAAAAGGCGTAATATGCATTTTTTAAGTAATCATATGGTATAATACGTTTTAGTCGTCTTAATAAATAGATCACCCGAGACAATCTAACACAGATATTATCAATATGAGGAGCCCATGTCAGTCTACTATCCAATGTAATGCCTAAGAGTCTGACCTCTTTTTGATCATCGATACCTTGAACACCAGACAGAGAGAAGCACATATGTTGTGTTTTATTCATATTTAAACAGAAACCATTTTTCTGGAACCAGATTTTGCTCTCTTCCATTGAAGTAGAAATAATTTGGTTTAATATATCGCTTTCACTATTTGTGTGATGCAGAGTGGTATCATCAGCAAATAGCACAGAATCGCAGCTAATATTGGTAGGAAGATCATTCACCATGACCAGAAACAAAAGAGGGCCTAAGACAGACCCTTGTGGAACACCGCAGTTAACGGGTAAAACTTCAGAATAATTGTCATTTAAGCACACAGTTTGACTACGGTTTGACAAGTAGGAAGAGAAAAGTTCTAATTCGGTGCCAGTAACTCCATAATAATGCAATTTTGAAATTAAAATAGAATGAGTGACGCAATCAAATGCCTTGGACAAATCACACAAAACAACTGAAGTACTACTATGATTTTCAAAACCATGAATGGCTGATGATACCAATCTAGCAACAGCGTCTACTGTTGACAACCCACTCCTAAATCCAAACTGAGCTGTACTAAATAATGCATTGGATTCAAAATAGTCTGATAACTGACGATGCATGACTGTTTCTATTATTTTAGAAAAAATAGGCACAATTGATATTGGTCGGTAATTTACTACTTTAGATTGGTCACCTTTTTTAAAAATTGGAACTGTTTTAGATTTCTTCAGAGACTGAGGAAACTTTCCGACAAGAAGACACTGGTTAATACATTGCATTAAAGGTTTAGTAATATATGGTATAACCTGTTTGAGGAATTCACTGCTTAGGTCGTAAATATCTTTAGATTTAGAGTTACTGAAACCATTAACAATATTGAGCACATCTTCTTCAGAAACTAACTTCCATTTAAAACATGTCTGTGGCATCTGGATATTTCTTAAGAGATTCAAACTTGAAGAATTGCAACAACCAGTATTTTCCCTAATCATTTTAACTGAGTTTATAAAATAGTCGTTAAATTCGTTTGCAGTTAATACTGAATCAGGTATAATCTTGTTTGGGCTTCTAGCATTATTAATGATCTTCCAGGCAGCTTTGCATTTGTTCGTTGAGTTATTAATAAATTCAGCATTATGTGATAGCTTTGTTCTTTATTTTACCGCACCAATCAGCTAGTTACCCCAGCCAATCAAAATCTAAGAATGTCCTGTGACGATTTTGACAGCTACTCGTCTACTCCGTGTGGAGTGAATGCGTTGTTGTAAGATCAAGTTACAGTAAACAATAACACGTGTGAATTGAATAAAGCGAAGGAAGAACTGAGGTCAGTGATAACAATGAGAGAATATTGCAACGTTGCTTTTGTTTTGGATAGCGGAAGCCCAAGACCGATTTAGTCAGATCAATTAACATAAAGAAACACCGAAACCTTTGAAGCCGACTGGCCATCCAATGAGTAACTGCACTATACTCACCTATTAATACCAATGATATTGCAACCTAATTTTCTCAGCAGCCTGTTTATTCATACAAAGAAGTCCTACTACATAATCACAGTTGTAATTTTTCATTACACCATATTTCAATATAGAATGTTGATTTCAGAAAATGTGTCTCTTTTTTACAACTTATTTTATCAAAATCTCGCATAGCAAATTTAGCAGACTATTTAATTATATTTCAAAAAGTCTAAATACATTTGAAAGATATGAGTTATTCTGGACTAAATATTTGTGACATATAGGCCTAGTAGAAATTATTTCCTACAAAGTGATTTTGTTAATAATTAGATTGTGTGCATTTTTTAAAACTGTTATACAAATTTACCCTCAATTCTACTCCATCGACATATTAGTTCCTCCGATCTGAGTTCAATCAATTATCAATTATCATCATTGTCTTTATTATTAAATAGTGGTAGCGGGGAAAAATTGCGGGATTAGGCGTATTATTTACTTTTCCGGCAGACAATCCGGCAAAGTATACAATGCCTAGGCAATGTATAAAATATCAATCATTTCATACTTTGACGTTCGATTTTATGCATTCTATACATTACCTATCAGTATAGAATTTCGGATTAGAGAACAGTGCTATTGTATTCTTTTGTAGAAAACGATGGTATGGGAAGAAGTCGTCTTAACGTGGAACCCACTATGTTGTAAGATTACATTTACTGTGTAGTCTGGAAACTATTTTTTATGATACATTCGTGGTACAGTTTATGTAGCGTTGCGAAGTGCAGTTTGCGAGTATGAAGACAGTTATTTCCAGAAGAATACAGAACGCACTGTAAGCAGTTACTAGCCTACGTTATTAGGTTAAATTGCTTTGTTATCAGTCACGATCTCAGCGTACTGTGTTTTTATTCCCAGGTTGTTGCCTCTCTGAGCTCTTATGTTTTCCGTACTTACCTCAACATATTGTTCTCATGAAGGAATTTCATTATCTAATATCATTGTGCCCAGTGATGAAGTTAGAATTTTTCTAGGGGGAACCCATAAATTTATATGCAGGTATTTATTTATTTTTCATTTTAAAATACCAAACATCGTTGTCCAATTACATTTTTAAATGAATCACATAGAAATTACATTACAATAACTTCGTCATGAACACATTGAATCTACGGCAACTGTACAGGCAAGGCAGCTGTAATGAAAAGATCATAACCCTAATAATGGCTCTTTATTTTTTTTTAATGTTGCCAAAATATACGCCGATTGCATTATGTACTTTTTTCCTCCCTGAGTTTGTGCCGAAGCGATGAAGAGTAGATTTTTACTTTGATGGAGCGTCGTTCTGATCCGTTCCGGCCCAACTTCAGCACAGACTGTGCCTGTAGGATTTTATCATAGTCTGTTATGCTAATCTGTATGATAACAGAATACTGCAGGAGATGTCAATTTCTATTGATATTCCAAGGAAGGATTACATACAAAACTTTTTAGATTTTCAATATTTAAATAAATTGCTCCATACGAAGAATATCGTTCTGTGTTTTGTTTTGATTTTTTTGTGTTGCATTTATTTTTGTAGACTTATTCCGTGAAGGTAGGCCTATAGGCCTATGTAGCCAAGAAAAATCGAAGAAATTGCTCACTAAGAGATTTTTGTAGTAAAACAAATATAGCTGATTTATTATGGTTAAAGATTTCGAAATTTAAAGTTATATTTTTTTAATAGAGCTTTTGAGAAAAAAAAAGTTTAATGAAAACTACCCTTAATATTTCTAAAATAAAAACCATATCCTAGGGGTGCAATAAGTGCACAAACATTTGGAAAAAAGAACTTTAACTAAACACAGTGCATCGTTTACCCACAATTTACAAAATAGCGTATTAGATAGTAGTGTAGCAACATTTAACTTTTGTCCTATTTGATGCCTTACCCTCCTCAATAATTTTTTCAAGTCTGGCCCTTTGGATATATATAGGCCTAAGTATATCGAAGGATTCACTGTGGAAACTTCGTAACTTTTAGGACATCTGAAACTTAGCTGTCCCTTCTTTTTCGCGTGATTTATAAAAATTATATAGTTGATACTCTGCTCTGAACTAAAGCGTCAGCCACATTGGAGACCATGCGTCCAATAATAATAATAATAATAATAAGTTAATAATAAGCAGAAAAAATAATGTATTAGTATCTATACACACCAGAATTATGAACAGTCCTATGGTTTGGTTCCTCAGTTAACTAAAGGGTACAGGCAGGGGGATAAAAGCGGACCGACAAAATTATCTAAGTTGCCGATATGAGCCACTGCGCATGCCTAGCGGCATTCACAGGGTAGCAGAGAATGTATTGAAATTTGCTCTACAGCCGATAAATTGCTTGAATTGAGAATTAATTTTACGTAATTTGCATTGCTTGTTAAAACATACGGTTTCCGTTACATCTCTTACATTTATTTACGTATCACAAAGCTCTCAAATCAGCTACAAGAGTCGGGCCGCTTTTTTCCCCCTACTTGTACACAAACAAGTCTTAATAACTATAGAAAACAAACGGCTTGTACAGTAGGGGCAGCATGGAAATTAACAGGACATGGGAATTTAATTTACAAAGTCACAGTTTTTTCGACTAATGTGTGTATTTTCTCTCTTTGTTTGTGGAAGCCTTGGCACTCTGAACTTGACATTGTAGTGATGTCACCAAGACCAGACCGCTCGACTAGAGAACATTTTGTAAACGTAGCCAAGTGGCACCCCTGAGCCCTGTGACTTTGAACTGCCCAGATTTAACCCACGCCCATAGCAACATTGACCGTCAGATTATTCTGGTAGTCAGGTATCTCAAAATAGTGTCAATGTGTAAGTAATAGAGAGCATTCACAGTCAAAATTAATAGATCCACTACATCTATTGAATTAATCTCGTTAACTTAACATCACAGGAATCTGCGGTAAGCTCGAAATACCTTAAGAAATTCATTGTTTACTGTCGTAGTCCATTTTGTTCTTCACTGTATTTTGATACTGTACTTCGGATTAGATTATTTATAACGACATTTAAGTACGTAATTCGAATATTTTTCCAGTGGGAAGGTCTTGCGCTTTTTAGGGAGTACCAGTCATGAATGAAGGAGCGAAATTTTTAGTATTTACGGCCTAAATACTGTATACTTACTAAAAATTCCGAGCTAAATATTTTTCTGATATCCTCAACTCGACTGCGAATTTTTCATACTTGTGTAATTTTTTAAAGCGCGATGAATGTCCGACTTGCAAAAGCTATCTTGTATTCCTATGTGTTTTATCGCTCATAGCGAAAGTTACGTCAACAAAATTAGTCGGCGCAGGAACTTCGAACTAGGTTCGATAATTCTTTATATCAGTCAAGGGTAAGTATAAGCCAAACATGAACCAGGTTCAATAATTCATAATACTTTATTAAGGGTAAGTTTGAGCCAAACATAGAGACCTTAGTGGACAAATTTTTAATTGTTGCTTTAAAGGGGTGGGCAACACAAGAGTAACATGGAACGTGAACTTATGGACAATGAAAGAAGCATAGCACTACTCAGAACGTACATGTGAACAACACAAGGTGTACTGTATTATAAAAACGAAACGAAAAAGTATGGTCACTAAATTCCACGTACAGACTGAATGAAATGAATCGATAATTATGGAACTATTTACAACTGTGTGGCATGCAAATAAATCAATATAATATGTTGTGCATATCTCTGTTAATTCAAACATTTACAGCATATGTGGCTAAGTGAATGTTTTGGGAACCGACTGTACATTAATTGACTACGTAGCCTAATGTTCTCGGAATAGATTGTATTAATAATATTAAAGCGACGTTTCACTTCATTAGTTTTCAATTACTAAAATTTGTTACATTGATAATTTCATTAGAAAAAAGTTTATTATTTATTTATTGAATATACAGTTTAGTGAACCCTATTTTACCCGAAGGTCCACTAGGGTTATAGTTTTAACAAATTTAATTTGTAATTTACATATTTATCTATCTCTATTTGGCTATGACATAACGTACTATAATCGATTATGCACATAAGAAAGAAAATAACAAAATTGTCTAGAACAGCATTTTCTTAGAAATATATGAAATAATGTTTTAGCTTAAGGAAGTTTACAATGTTTTGTAATGTAATTTATACAACTTCTATTTTTGTAACGTATAATATAATTCAGCTAACAAGAGAACGTAAGTATTTAAATTACTTAAATGGTAGAGCATACTTCATTGGTTCCGGAGCATATTTTACGCATTCTAGTGCATATCTGCATGCATACTTCGTCTTAAGATAGAGCATTAACTTCCGTGCCTTATTGATTATATTATTGTTATAAACTTTTTTTATTTATACTAGAGAAGGTAAAACCATAGGGTTAATAATAGCTAACACTTCCTTTCCCTCTCAATAAAATAATGTGGAGGTAAGTTGCATCGAACAGATTTGGCAAACATACGAAGTTAGTGTTTCATTGACTTGAGCCTATTAACTCTGAGTGTGAATGCACTTTTCGGAACGGAAAAAATCGTTAACGATGTATGATGTTACTATTTCTGGCTCGCTTCCTGAAAGAATAGTGCTATCTTCTTCCTTCTTGGTCTGAAATTGTTAATTGTTCATTTCAACCTAAGTCCTCAGTACAAAAGCACTGCGCAGTATTTCTTTGTCCACCTCATCCAATCCCAGGAATACGTATGTATCCACGCAGCCTTGGTTTGTACTCGAGGTTACATTTCTGGCTTTACTCCAAACAGTCACATGTTACCACAAACAGTGCCGTGATTCGAGGGAGTAACGTCCTGTAACAGGGGTTATTGCATCTTCCGCGATCATTCTATTAGGAAGTTTCATGGGCGAAATCTATTGCAATTTGCGTATCTTCCCTTTCCGTTTGGGTAAAAATTTAAAATCAAAGGTTGCTGTACTTGAACTGTTATTTCAAGGCAGTCAGAAATAATTGGCCTTGGAGCTGACATTGCCACTTATTCAACATCGCTGTCAGTTTTTTTTTTTAATTCTCAGAAAACTGTTCATTATTAGATACCATCAGAAACTGTTTTGCCGTTCTTTGTTGTAGCAATTTCTGATGATCTTCCTCAAATAAATTAACAAGAAGAATGACAATGGAGACCTTAGCAACTCTATAAAAAAATGCCATGGCCTTACATCCGTTTTACTAGTTTTCCCTTTTGTCGTAATTTACTTAGCGTTAGTGTGATTTGAAATGCATTTTGTATTATTTGAAATTGTTTCTATAGTGCAAGTAGGCAATTCCGAATCTTCTGGAATTAGTGGATCTATACAAAACGTCTTTTAAAGTATTTTTACATATTGTAAATGATATTATAAGTTGTGTTACAAAAATTTTAGTTTTAATTACAGCAGTAGAATGTAGAAGAAAAAAGAACCAGATTGAAGTAATAAAGCGGAGGTGCTCTGTTCGAAGGCCAGATATGCTGGCTATTCCGGAAGTAAAGAAGAAAATAAGAGAGGAACTAAGAAAATCATTAAATCGGACAAAATATTAACATTAATAAACATTTTCACTGTCCATTTGAAAGTAATAACAGGAGGAAGAAATTATATAATTATGACTTTTTTCTTCATTAATAAGCTGGGAACAAGTGACCTGGCTGTCATTGGCTAAGACGCTCACACATCTCCGAGAACATGTTTACAAATTTAGCTTTTTGATTGGTATTGCAAATAGGTAGACCTATTTTTAAGCGATATTTCAGCAGTATGCGTTTTTTTTCAGAACTGAATAATTGATTTGTTGTAACTACTGTACTATTGTTATTGTTTTTATTTGTTTAACAGTGTTCTCGTGTTTTATCATTTTAAATGTTATATTCACTGTTTATTTTTGCTCCGAGCTCGTTTCAGTAGACAACAGATTATAGTTACGAATTAAGCCTACCGTTATTGTATCTTTCCAGAGAAAATCTGTAGGAGTATAGGATAAGTTCGACTGCTCTTTCGATCCAGAACTCAGAACTTGAAACAGTCTGGTAATATCCATTTCACACATTATGTTCATTACCCTTCCCGAAACCAATTTTAGTGTGAAGTGTTCAAGTCCTTTTTTCTTTCTGTAGTAGATGAGATCTAAAACACTTCAAAGGTAAATCCTGAATTTTAAGCACACAGTCATATCGTGTTTATCAAAACTGATTTACTGATTCGTATTCCCTGGGTTGTCTCATTCATGGGAAAGGACTTTGTTGTAATCTTGAAACTTAATGCCTATGTATTTTTAAAATAAATGTGAAATTTGCATTGAAAAATTTGAAGTACTTTGTAATTTTAGCATATAAAGAGACATCACTCAAATTGTCTATGTCTAAAAGTTGAATATGACTACAGTAGAACTCCAGTTATCCGGATTAATTGGGACAGGACCCGATCCGGATAGCCAAATGTCCGGAAAATTGGAAAATGTCATTTATTAAAAAAAAAAAAACTCTACTTACATAAAGTGTCACATCTTGAACATATCGGTCAGAGCCAGTTGTACTGCCGAACTGTCGATTTTGTTGGATAAAAGTTTTGCTTTTTTTTTTTTTTTTTTTCATATAATCGCCCCTGAAGGAAGGTTTTCCAATGCTGGCTACTGCAAAAACCACTTGAATACGAACTCAAATTGATCCGATGATTGGCGATCCGGATAGTTGGGGTTTGGATAATTGAAAGTTCTACTGTATTTGCTTTTGACATAAGACGTCTTTGCACTTTCAGTGACGATATTGTGAATTAAAATTTAATTGTGTTATACTACGAAATAGTTCGTAAAACCATTGTATGAATCAATGCAACACAGTATGTGGTTATACACTTTACAAAATCCCATCCCTATTTGTAGGCTATAACATAAACCTGGAAGTACGCCCACAGAACACCTGCTGCGTTCTATGTAAATACTTTACTATGTTGTTCACCGTAAAGAAGAGAAAACAGCTCACTGTTCTGTCACAGACAATAATTCTGCACCTCAGAAACAGAAACAGAAGGATGTGAGTCCAAATTAAAAATTTTGACATTCTTGCTTACCGTAATAAAGATAAAACAGCTCACTGTCCTGTCACAGACAATAATTCTGTACCTCAGAAACAGAAAGATGTGCGCCCAAATTATCAATTATGACATTATTTATAGGCTTATGAGGATAATGCTGTATTGAAGAAACAGTACCGAATAAGTTGTGTGAACTTTCTAATACTCCCTACTTACAAAATGCATTATTCTAAAACCATAAGTATTTGTTTAGTTCACTTATGATTTATGTTGAAAGGTAAAATATTGAGTGTTTAGCTAGTGCTAGGTTTATTAGAAATACTCGTACTGTATCTTTGACTAGTGCCATAACACTGAAGCTTGTAATAACATGCTGTCTTTAATTTCTTCTGAAAAATCACATTTATAATATTACTTCCTCCTGCTTCTGAGATACAGAAATGGTTATACGTTTCCTCTTAAAGGAGAAGTATCTACAAAAATTCATGCATAGATCCCGTGCTATTGTGGGGTAAATAATAGGTATGTTAGAAAATGAAGGAATACAGCATTTTATACCGTAAAGAAGAATAAGAAAATAAATGGCGTAGAATATGCCGGGCGTAGGTCCGATGTACTTTTTCATGGATAGGCCTATGTATCATTAAGTTTTTACGTGGAGAAAAATATGTATCTTGCGACATGGGTATATTTCAGAACAATATTAATCGTAGTTTTCTTTTTACTAGAGCTCGTGAAAATTATAATAGCTTTATATTTTTATGTCGTCTGGTACTGTGTATTGAAATTCATATTTATTTCATTTATATCTAGATAACTGTTAATTTTATAAAGAATGTTCTGGATTAAAAAAATAATTTTTTCCAACTTTCTTATGGAAATTTTTTATGAATCTTCTAGCATACCTTGGTTGAATTAGCCAAGAAAAACTGAAAATTAACGCGAATTAACTACCTCTTAAGTAATTAAGTAGGTTAGAAGTTTCCGAAATTATTAGATCCATTTTTTTGAAAATCAAAATTTTGAAAGAAATTTTTTTCATGAGAACTATCTTCAAAATTTTAGTAATAGAAATCAAATTCTAGGGGTAGCGAAAAGACTCCAGCAAAGTCTATAATCCAAAATATTATCTAAAAACAATGCACAGTTTACAAGCAATAGGTCTTCTCAGACATTTATCTGGACAAATTCTTTTTTTAACTCACAAATAATTATTTCATTGAAAAATTATGGTGTAGTTTAATGAAGATGATTTTTATTCAAAGTAGATTTTAACCCTAAGATTGAATGATGATTCAATGCATTCTTTTATACGCTTCATACTTAAATTTCACATATTCATTTCTTAACAATTATTTTGTTAAACGCTGACTGCATTTTGGTAAACACTGTGTAAACTCAGCTAGCGCAATGCTAAGATGCTTACTGTAAGCTCTAAAATAAATAGGATCACTCATGGGATATTTTGGATGTCAGGGAAATTATCTCTACTACTACGATCTCATGATGTCCCGCTTTTTTCTGTACAAGAGAGACTAAGGAGGTTGCACTGACTCATGGGTTAATGCAGTAACAGTCTATAAACAAATTGTGAACTAATCTTACATTCTCTTTTAAGTAGCAGGGACAACTTCAGACTCCTGCCTTCAGACTTCAGACAAACTTACACACTTCCGGAGCAGTAAATTGTCTTATTGATGCCCGGTTTCTATAAACTCGCGAAGTACCTATGGGTAAATCCAATGGACAGAATTTACACTAGGATAACTTCTACAAACTTAATTTAAAGACAACAGTCACACTAATGGCGAGTTTCTAGATAAATGTCCTCTGGGTAAATATGAAAATGACAGAAAAAAGTGTTTCTACAAACTCGGGTTAGTCTTTTCCAAGGGTAAGTTGCTGGGTTAATTTATCCTTTCATGGATCAGATTTAACCTCTCGTAGGATCAATATGGTGGACGAGCACATGTTGAAACGTCCGACTTGTGATCTAAAACCCGTAACTTGTTCGAAATGTCGTTAAGTGGTCAAACTCAAGATTCAGAATGGAGTTGCTAAGCATTTCGCTAAAACATCCGTTCGAATGCAATTTCAAAAATTGGAGTGTTTTCTCAATAACTTTCACAAATTGTAACAAGTGGTCTGCAGTTGCTTGCGAACAGTGCTTGTTAACATTAAAAAGGAGGGATGGGATATGCTCGGATACATAAATGAGCAAGGAGAGCTAATTTTAAAGTCAATGATCATTTGTTATTTCCATAATGTTGCATGTTGTAGTTGTCATATATTTTAACTTAAAACCGTGGAAATATTTCTTCAGTGTTATTGAGATGTCGGCATTGAAATAATGCATTGTTTTAAGTGTTATCGTATAATCTACTACGGCCGGTCTAATTTGGCACGCCATGCTATTTAGTTAATTGAGTAAAAATACTCTTTCCTTGGAGAACTATGACGCGACTTTGCTCAGGAAATGAAGAGTTATAAATAGAGTTTCTGATGAGCCAAATTTGTAGAAACAATTTTATTTGTAACTAAGTGTAGATGACCTTGTGTATAATATTATAACATCTTACAGTGTGATCTGAAATAAAACACGGTAGTATCTTCCCCTTACGGTATCACCAGGGGTCGCTCGCGAACCTGAGGAATAACTTTTAGTATCTTTAGATGTGTTCAGACAGTTATAGTTAGTGATGACTGGATGCAGTCCGTGCCGCAATATTAACTACTTTCAGAATTTGAGTAGCCACTAGTAAACTTTCCTATGAGTAGTTTTTACGTTTTTTTTTTTTTTTTTTTTTTTTTTTTCCTATGATAGAACTTATTCGAACAATTCTATTTCTTACAGTCTGATGCTTAGGCCGGGCAGTTGCATTACTTTTGGGTTGACCCAAAGTATGTAGACCGTTGCATGAAGCATATAGGCTAGGCCTAAAGCGTTGCGTTTCATACTTAGGGCTACAGCTTTCGAGATTTAGCCTATCCTGAATGACCCTAACTCTGCCATAAAGTAGTAGTAACTTATGAAGTTCCTGTACATAGGCCTATACCGTAATTATTTGAAAACAGTGCCGCCTCGATTATAAGACGCTCAGTTTTTAAGTAGGAAAGCATACAGATGTTCGTAACTATATTGATAATGATGATGAAAATAACAATAATAATAATAAGTGTATTCCAGTGACGTACTTATGTTATTTTAGACCTAAGTTATCATAATTATATCTTAAGGATTGTCGTTGTAGAGAATTCCACTATTTGATATGTTCTATATTTAAGAGTTTACAATAGGCCTAATTTATTTAAACTTTAGCAAAACAGGCTACTCTAGTATACAAGAAAACAGGTAACTTATACATTGTATTTGACATAAAACTACAGCCGTAATGTACCTTGTGGGGAAATATGGCTAAAAGAAATTGCATATTAAATAAATAAATAATAATAATGCAGATTCCCGTCCATAGGCGGAATAGACTACGGTACACCTTGTTCTATCGATCGACCTATCGCTGATGAAACATAGTCAGAATGGAAAGCCAGGAACGATAACCACAATATTAAATTGGAGGTTTTAATATTATTGTTACATTTATTATCATTATTATCATCATTGCCGTTGTCATTTATGCTGTGTTTTGTGTGTTCGTGCAAGGAACCGGTTGTTTTAGAAAGAAGATTTTTATTTCTTTGTTGGATGGTGTGTCGGAAAACGTTAACCTTAATGTTAATCGTTCGGTTCTCGAACGCAAAGGCCTTTTACGAATTGCCACAAATTCTGGCACACTACGGAATGGACTGACGTCACAGGAGACCTTTCCAAAGGCATTGAAAATGAGACCAGTGATGTTGGTCATGGTAGAATGAGATTATGAAAATAAATTATGGCTACAGCGACTGTCTTTGTGATTCTGTTAGCGTCACAAGAAGCTACAAATTGTTTTCACCACTTCATATCCTTCATAGAAAGTTTTCCTTCTCTTTTTTCTCCCCTCACTCCACTGAAAAATGAGAACTGAACTTTCGTAAATCTGGATTTACAAGGGAATATTACTTTGCGTATCTCACGACATGTTTTACTATTGGGGCTCGTTTGTAGCTATAAATTAACTTATTCATAATTTCAACAGGTAGGATTTTAGAATAACAAGCTGAATATGCTTCTCTCTTTCTCTTTGCCTCTCTCTCGCCCTCTCTATCTCTCTTTCACCCCCGCGTCGAACATTGGTTTGGTTACCCTACTTACCCTTACCTCGTAACCTGCATTAACCTTGCAAAATGAGCATGTCAAGCTGGGATTTTACTACCGAAATGTTACATGTGTAAAGTACATAATACTTATTCACGACTCAGTTCAAGTGGGATTTTATTTCGTGAGTAGATAAACAAGAAAACGAAACCGTAGGGCAAGTTGACCAAACCTACAAACAAAATAAATTAATTTGAATAAGTGTGCTGTACAGTATTCTTAACAGCAAGTGTATTGTTTAAAAAAAATGTTTGTGGTAGTTTCATATGTCCATGGATGCGAATAATTTGATTGGGACATCTGGTCATACTATTTTGATGGTATAGGCACAGCATCATGATCTAAGACCAAACTAAACTCCATGGCTGTGCATTCCTGGAAGGACTAGGCCTAGCATCCGACCGCTGCGGGGGGCATGTGGTCAGCATGCCGATGCCCACGGCCGTTAATGAAGCTTTCTGTGACCGGAGCCGCTATTTCTCAATCAATCTCAGTTTGTATCTCGAAGTGAGTGCATCCCCTCTCAGACAGCCCTACCCCAGAATAATTTGAGGAGGTACCGCGGATCGAACCCGGGCCTGCCGATCTGTTGCCAACGTCGCTAACCACGAGACCATGCGAACAGTCCGTCGTGACCTAATTCTTGCATGTTATAAAAACAAGTGCTAGTTTCACATAAGCTATAGGCAAATTATGTAGTACCGGACTAGAAATTAGTCAGCTATTCAAACAATGTAAATAAACTTCTGAAATCATGTTGGCCGTGATCTCCGGGCCCCACATATCTGGGTTCTTACTATTTTGGACGATTTCTTAAGGCTATATTTTCACTAATACTTAACATATAAATAAAATATCTTATCACCATTTGAAAGAAGGTAGTTTGAAGTTATGTCGTAGACATCTGATTTTCACTTATCATGTATCGGGAAACGTTATTGTTTGGAGAAAATGGTTGTGTTACCAATGTTTACCTGGATAAGTTGGACAATTGATTAATGCCACAACTCACGGATGAGCAAGAACAGCGATACATTTTCCAAAAAAACGGGGCCCCTCCACAATGGCATTCGTACGTACGAGAGTACCTGCCAGATCGATGGATTGGCTGTGCAATTTCCGCAGATATCTTGGCCACCCCGATCACCGGATCTCACATTGTGATATTTCTTCCTGTGGGATTACGTTGAGCACAGTGTTTACATCCCTCCTCTTCCAGTGACGTTACCGGGATTGAGAAGGCGCATTATGCTACTGCAGCCATTGGGAACGTCACACATGACATGTTTGAGGTAGTTTGGTGTGGGATCATCGCCTGGACGTGTGTCGCATTACACATGGTTATCACTAGACTTCGGATTTTAGGTAAAAACTTATTTTAATCCTTAAGTGATATATGAACGAAAGCTTGTATATGCATGTTTCATAAGTGACTATGCCTAAAACTGATACTTTTATAGGACCTAAAACAGCCTCTTTTTACGTTAGAGCCTAATATTGCCTTTTTGCTTGTTTTTCCTCTTAAATAAGTCATTTTTGTTATAAATTCTAGCATTTATTTTCAGTTCGTACTAAATTTTTAGCTCGGAATGTGCAGTACATGACACATTTGCGACGTGGTTAAATAGTAAGGAATGTTTCGTCTTCAGTAGAAACATTCCTTGGGATTCCCAAGAAAATGTAGTGTTTTTCTTCCGACTCCCACATCCAGTAACAAAAGAAAGAAGAAAGAAAAAAAAACGTAGTTCTCTGAATCACTGAGGGATCCAAGGGGTTGAATTTGCTTGTATGATATGCGTAGCTTCTGGGCGCAGGGATGAGGTTTTCACTGTTATGGTAGTAATACAGGCCCTAGTAATAGGTCTATATAATTCTGTGTACCATAGGCCTATATCTGTGTTTTATCATGATTATTGATTAATGGTGACTTCAATAAATATAATATTCTGCATTGCAATTGAGATATTTTAGAAAATTGGCAACTTAACGATTTTATAAGAGACTATTTTACAATTTTTAGAACCTATTTTCCTATTTTTAGAGTCTATTTTAGGTACCTAAAACAGCATTTTTAGCGACCTAAAAGTCCGAAGTCTAGTTATCACATTGAGTGCATCTAAAGTCACTACAAAAGTTCAAACTTTCCCCTTTTAAATTGTGGTAATATGTTTTATTTATGTTAAATTTTGGAGACAATAAAGCCTTATAAAATCGTCCAAAAATGTATGGACACGTGTACTATAATGTAAGCAGTAAATAATAATAAATCATCCGATGTTATACAAAGCATATGAGAACCTCGACAGACGTCTGAAGTGATTATCGTAGGTAATCCCACGAGAGGTCAATAAATGTGTCCTTTTGTAAGAAGAAAGCCATAAGAATTTTAGCAGGAGTAAAACATCAATGTAAGGTAGTTGTGTAGATCTATTTCGTCAATTAAAAATAATCACAATTCGTAGTCTTTATATATATATATATATATATTTAGTACACGTGAAAGAAAACCTACAGCAATTCTCACAACTAGAAAGAATTTGAAATTAGATTTGCCGTCATTCAGAAGAAATAAATGCATATACATATATAAACTATATATATATATTTTTAATAAGTTGCCCAAGTCTGCTATTGAAGTACCTACTAATAAATTTAAGAAAGTCCTAAAAGTCCTGGAAGTCTATCAAAAACATTTTATAATGTAGATGATTTTCTAAACATGGAATGCTGTGATGTACACTTTTAACTAGACCAGATTGATATTTATAAGTAGATTGATATTTTAACATTATATTGTTTAATTTTACTTTTAAGGTATTTGACGAAGTCTATTGTATACATGTAATACTTAATGACGAATAATAAATCTTAAATCTTGAGATTACGACTTTATCTGATGAAACTCGTAATCTCGTGTAGGATTTATTAAGACTATTCCATGAATAACATGTAATGAATTTTGTAAATAATATTATTTTCTTACTTTGTTGACAATATTCTGTCAGCGTAACACCATATAGAGAGTGCCGTCGTAGTTCCTTACATGAAAACCCTATAAAAGCACACGAACTGCCGTGTCTTTTTAATCAGTGAACATTTATATTATTTAAATTTCCAAACAACTTATGTTGTATAAAATAATGTTCACTACCATTCTGTTCACTGGCAGCATATGTCGGCCTGGGTGGCGCGGTTAGTATCGCCCTGGCTTTCTGAGCCCTAGGTTGTGGGTTTGATCCCAGCACAGGTCGGTGATATTTATGTGTGCATAAATGTGACAGGCCCATGTCAATAGATTTACCGGCATGTAAAAGAACTCCTGCGGAACAAAATTCCGGCACATCGGCGACGATCACAGGCCTAAGTTGCAGTACATCCCCGTCGTTAAATAACTACATGCAAACCAAGTGGCAGCCTATGACGTATTAATCACCGCACGTTGATTCCTTACGTGTCCAGTATCGAGCTGACATTTTATCGGATAAAATTGCATCCTTGCGATCCGAGGGAGCATACTGTAAGATAAACTATTGTGAATGATCTATAAGCGAGGAATGGCTAAACCATGGGTGCGCATCTGTGGCACATCGTGCCACTGTGCGGTAGGGGAATTTCTCCCACTACAGTCGCCCTTGACGTCAGCATAAAGCAGTTTCGACGTGACACTGAACATGAAGAACAGGTTTCTTACGTCACAGCAAGGGATGGGGACTAAAACGTTTCCCCTCAATTGCTCACCTATGGGCTAAACGTTATTGGTCAGTATCAACAAGCGGCGGCGTATGAGTGGAATAGTCAACTAAAAACTGCTAGAAATCAGAGGGAAAAGGATAGTCACCTTTTGTAGCGTTGATCAGGCAACTATAGCTTTTTAAACTACTGGACTTTGAAAACAGAGTTTTAAATGAGAAAATTACCTACCGACATATATTGTATTATAAAACTTTCTTCTTTTATTGTAGATTTCCTTATAAGAAAGGATGCTCCTTCAGTATGAATAATTTACATGGATGTAGGTGGAGGTGTGATATCAGTATTCCGTGTATCGTCATATTGGTAGAGATGAGAGGACTCAGCTGGCTCCCATCCAACATTTCTGAAGCCTCTTCAGCCAGCTGATCGGGTCGATTTGTCAAGTTGCCAGTTAGCGGAACTCACTGCTTATTTCTCGGTAGCGCGAATTTATCAACAGTTCATACAGTTGCTGATGCCCTAAGGCAACATACACTTTTAAAAATATGTTGTTCAAAGTTTGTTGCCTTTATTATAATTTTCGTTATCTTCCTGAGAATGGGGTGTATAATATATAACCAGTTATGTTGCATTGCAACAGTCCGCCTAATCGGATTCAAGAAAGTAGTTTCGGGTATATGCCAGTGTTCTATTGATCAGGCATCATGCATACAGTAGGCTAACAGTAAGTAGAATGTCATACAGTCAACATCCAGTTGTATCTTGCAGAACTGTCCACACGTACAATATAGGTTTACTTATCAAATCATGTACGTTTTCTTTACCTGAGTTTTATAATTATAATTCCTTTATTGTAACCAAATGGTCATATGATGAATGGAGCAACGGTGGAATGATATGGCAAGGGGAAACAAGAGTGCCCTGAAAAAACTTGCTCCGGCCCCGTTTTGTCCACCACAAGTTCCCACCGAATTCGATCTCGGGTCCCATCGATGGAAGGCGAGCGGCGTAACCATTCAGCCATGGGGACGGTCTTGACCCGTTGTAGGGAAGTTTATGCGGCCTGGTCCTTACAAGACTGTGACCTATCGGGGAGTGAATTTGTATCGATCACGTAATACAGTACTTTTTTGACCAGACAAGGACATGGAGGACCTTCCCGGATGATTGATCATGCCAATGCCGAAGCCACCTCCGAGACTACACGAACACATAGGACGAGACACACCGTTCACACACACACACACTCATTCCGAACAAGGCGCAGATGGTATGAAGGTGATAATGACGGTCAGATGATATCTGGGGACTTTGAGGGCCCACAGTCTCCCGAAATTTGTTCACAGGTGAGGAGAAAAAATCCACCTAGCAAACTTGTCCCGGTCAGGAATCGACCCCGGGCCCGCTGCATAAGGCGAGCGAACCCATCCCTTCTCGAGGATTCAAATCATGTACTCCATATTTAAATGTGGAAGTTTTGCATACCTTCTACAAAATACGAGTACAGTGCCGGTACTGAATTGTGTAATCCTTGAAAAGTAAAACGTAGGTGATTATGGTTATCTCTCCTTTTTTATTCATTCTGTTTAGTACATAACATTTGTTGATACAGTATGAACCATCTTAACACGAAGATATGTAAACACATATTTGAGTTATCCGTTTATGCTTACTTGATTGCTGGAATGATACATCATTCCATCCAGTGTGTATGTGATTATTTGATCAAATACTATCCACTTTGGCAACAACAGTCATGGTCTTTAGGTGTAAGTGTAACGTTATTGCAAAAATATAAGTATCTGGAATAGAGGACACAAAGCACACAGAATTGTCTGTTGCAACAATAGCCTATAATGAACCGTGCACAGTTATGGTGTGAAAGTTTAATTCCGCTGGCAACTATTTCCCCGAAGGATACATAACCCAAATAGAACCTCATTAATGCACTCGGGTAATTTTCTTTACTCTAAGCTTGTCCAATAATACATTTTTCTCGCTTCACATTCTGATATAGAATAAGAGTCCGTGAAAAAGCGCCTATATGCAAAGCTTTATTGTTCACCAGGCAAAACCGAGTTTCTATAAACAGTGGGTGGCTTATAATTATCCTTCAGAGATTTTTTACGAAAAAAAGTTTCTAATAAAAGTTTTAGCTCTTGGTATAAGCACCCCATGTACAAAATTAAAAGAAAATCTTTATAGCCGTTCTCGAAAAAATCGTGAAAAATAAAATTTTCTTTATATAAAGTCCCCTTAAAAATAAGAGAGAGTTATTGCCAATCTTCGTGTCACATACACGGAAGGTATCTAATCCAAATACAAAATTTTGTTTTCATATATTTTCCATTTTGGAGGTAGGCTGTTCACAGACACACAGACATGTTTCCGAAATTAGTATTTTTGGATTCAGTGGACCTCAAAACGTGAATTTATGTTAAAAACTGAACTTCGAATTTGGGGGTCGAAAACAATACTTCCTCTACCTAAAGTACCTATGGTATGGGCAGAGGAAGTAAAAATATGAAATGAAAAAGGATCTTCCAATCCTGTTTGGCTAAGCTCATTAATCTGTCATTGTTGACTCATCTCAAGGTTCAAGAAGCTGTACACGAGAAAGTTGTAGGATGCTATAACACTTTCTCGAGAGCTGTAATTTATAGCTCACTAATATTCTACATGTAGGAAATAAGTATTATACGGTGCAATTTTTGTTACTCTTATTCAAAATGTAATATCGATGGCTAGTGCACACATGTGTACAGGACAGTTTTGAGCTAAATGTGTTAAATGCAAATTTGGAATCTCCTGAGGCATATATTCATTCTATACAAATATGACAAGTGAAAAACAGGAGTTATATACATTTTTTGCAAGGGCAAAATGCAGTAAGTGGTTTTTCCTGGGTGCACATACGACGATAATTAGGTTCTCACTCTCTCTCACCCACTCTCTCACCCACTCACTCACTCTCACACTCTCACTCTCACTCACTCTCTCACACACATATCCTATGCCCCCATGTTGGGGCGAAGGGCCTCCAAGTGGAGGTTTCTGTTTACCGATGTGAATTTTGTTACACTTATTTTCCTAAAGAGGGCAGAGGGACAGGTGCTAAGCCCATCACCCCTTAACCCCCCTCCGGAAACTAAGATATTACTTGGACGTGAAATGGCCGAGAAATTTTGTCCGGAGGCTCTAATTTAGGCTTGGAGTTCTTTTACGTGCCGTAAATCTACGACACGGGCCCCCAGCTTAAAGTCTCTCCCGGAGGACTCCGTGCCCAAGATTTTTACGTCCTGAAAAATCCATTGACTGCGACCGGGTTTGATCCTGCGACCTAGAGGCGGCCACGCTACCTCTAGACCACCGCAGCCGACTAATTAGGTCTTAAATTGGATTTATTAAAAAGCCTAGGATTGTACTTAAGATAACGTTTTATGTGTTCATCGATAATAGTGGTGACCAAGTTATTTGTCTCCAGATTTAAAATAAATCGCCAGAAAGTACTGTGTAATGAACTAATGACTAATGAGTCACTGCTCATTTACATTACTCAGCATTTCTGGCAATTTATTTTAATTTAATAATTTATTCTCAAGAAATTAGGACCTGGGTACTGAATATGAAATTTTAAATGGTGGTATTAGGTTGATTAAGGTATTGTCATTAATTTTCCAGAATAAAGTACAGTATAAAGTTAGCAGAAAATTTTTGATATACGTAGATGTTGGTTGGGTATTGTGCACTTAGTTTTGCAACTCTGAGAAAATATTAGTCCACTTCTAAAGATACCTTATTGGTAGGGATAGTGACATTTCGTTAATCCCCAAAACACGAAATTAGTAATAGAAGTTCAAATTACTGTAATAAATTCGTTTCTCGTGTTTTTTATTCAAAATATGTGTTTATTCATTCGCGAAATACCCGGTTTTTAAGGTTTTACCCACTTTTACGCGAAATACGGGCAAATGTAAAAGTTCTACTTTAAATTAACTCTTATTTGAATATATTGTATTTTTTTATACACGGAAAATATTTTACCGGTAATTAAAAATGTGAGCCGTTGATGAAAACGTGAGTCATCGGCTTTATTTGAAACGCGAAGATGTCAAGGTCAACTGAAGAAGGGACTTTAGAGGAAGGAGTTTCTGGCACCAAGATGTCGGCGGTCGGCGGCGTAATTCACGGCCGAAACAAGTAAACAAACGGCCAATCTATTCTTCCAGTCTTTATATATTAGCAGAATAATAATAAAAATTTAATAATGAATTAAAACAACCTGTAAGTTGCGTATTTCAACAATCTCGCGTTTACCGAAGTGGGTGTTGGAGGCTACAACCTGTATCGTCATGCTTCCCGCCGAATCCCGCGTGAAAGAGACGGAAGTAGGGATGAACATCGGTTGTTAAAACATCGATATTCACTATCGATGGTAAAATCGGCGGTAACCAACGATGTGACGATAATATCGATGTATTTTGACGGAAAACATCGAAGTATATTTAAAATAAAAAAGCATGGATTCAGAAAATTTGGCAACATTCATAAATAAACTGAAATATTTCCATGAAAACTATCGATGTTTTTGGAAATTTTGTCAATTCGTCCTGAATGTCCGACTCAGTATGTATATTCATGAAAATTAATGCAATAAACTGTGAATATTAAACAAAAAGTGTAACTTGTTTTATTTTTTGGATTTTTTCAATTTTGGATTGTAGAACTTTTAAATATTGGGTTTTTGGACTTTTTTATTTTGGATTTTTAAAATTTTTGATCTTTTAATTTTGAATTTTTGAATTTTGGATTTTTTATTTTTAAATTTTGGATTTTACATTTTTTAAATTTTGGATCTTTTAAGTTTTTTATTTTTGGATGTTCTATTTTGGATTTTTAGATTTTTTTAAATTTTCGATTTTTTAATTTTGAATTTTTGGATTTTTTAAATTTTGGATAAGCTTAATCATTGAGTTGATTGTTTTCTGTGCAGACCGTTCCATCACACCTCACTAATTTTGTGATGATTTTGAGCGTAACACTAATTTCGTGATGATTTTTAATGTAACGCAAGATCTTGATTTACCCCTACCGCGGCTAAAGAAGTTTCACCTCAAAAGCATCAATGTCGGGGAGAAACATAGATTGATTTCCATCGATGATGGTGGTGATGACGACGAGTGATTATTTTCGTACTTCTATTTTTTAAGTTCTACATGTTGACGAATAAAATATTTTAGGATGAATTTGTGCATTTTTTTAACTGCTGTAACCACAATGTAAAGTAAGGAGTTTATTTAATTTTAAAGTAAAATAGAAGCACCTCAAGTAAACAGGTAAGATGTTTCATTTTTATTTCATATGAATTCAAGACATTGTCATATCACTCCTGAATGTTGCTTGATATATTATATTATCAGTGTATGGAAAAAATGCAGTTAGATTTAAAAACTGATTTCCAAGATTTTTTTTTTTTTTTTACCATTTTATGACGAAATTCAATTTTTAAATAGCGAAATATATGTAGAAATTTTGCATTTTATTTGACGAAATCCTGAGTTTTTATTCACCACAAATCTTCAACTCTACTTATTGGTCATCAATCTTCTCATGAAAACGTGAAGGAGGCGGTGCATGAATAGCTTGCTACTCATTCAAATGTTTTTTTTCTGTGGTCATCCAAAGCTAATGGAATGCTGGAACAAGGGTATTTCAAAGCCTGGGGAATTTGTTGAAAAATAATACAGTTTAAAGGCTTCTGATGCTGTTTAAATAAATTATAACAATAATTATTATTTATGAATACATATTGACCTGCCCTTGTATAATTTTGTTTTAAGATATTTCAACAGTGTTATTTGTTTTAGTATTCTTTTATTTCATTATGATTTTGGTGGTATGCCTTAATGATGTTTATAGCGTTATTCATTGGGATATTTATGTAATGTTTCTTTATGTCATAATATTATACCAGGGATTATTCAGAAACTGTTAGACTTTATCTGAAAAATAAATTATTTTTAATCCGCAATCATTAGGGCCCTGATTTATTGGTGAAATAAAATGGCTGATTTCGGTGTTAACTTCCTTCTACTTCGGTGGGTATTTCGTGAAATAATTTACTTTATACTACATTGGGAACGTTGCGCAATGGTAAACTTTGCTTCTTTATTTACACAAACTAACAACCCCCTCATTTTTATGTTCTTCTGCCCTTGTATGAACTGAAGTAACTTTCGATTTAGGCATGATTAGAGTTAATGCTCGAAAATAATGGCGAGAAATATTATTGTAATTTCTACTAAACACCATCAGATAGCCATTTGCAAACAGAAGTGCCAACCATACCACTGTGGATAAAAAACGAAGTCTGCTGAATACAAGTAACAAACATTCTACACTCTTCTGCTGTAATCGATCATAGGCATCGCTAACTTGGCAAAGAGATAGCAGGAAAGGAGTGTACTCAACAGTACAAACCAGGTCACAGACAATCTTTGCGTAAATTCTGCAATCTTTGTAATCGATAACAAACATCGAAATATCGGCAAATCTTCGACAGACATAGAAACAGCAGAAAATAAGCATGCTGATAAGAAATAAAAAATACAGTTCACCAAACCACAATATTGTGATTTTAAGGCACATTTTCGTGCTCATTTCTCACTCTACGGACAGAAGGGGCATATTTCGCGCTTATAGACACATTTCGCGGAATCGAGTAAATTTCGCGATATTTCGTGGATTCAATTTGTTCCATATTGCTATTTTAAGCAAATAAAAGCTAAATATAGCTAAGGGAGGTTGTTTTATAAAATTTCGCGCTTATCGTTGTTACCAAAAAATACGGCCCCTAGCAATCATATAAGAAATTATCGAGTAGAGAATAGGAGAAATTAACATCTCTTATAATGTAGATAAATATGGTACAATATACAATATATTTGATGGTATCTTATGTATTTCCCATTCAAGCTAGCATGGTGGAAACTCAAATTTCCTACACTCAGTACCGGTAACCTAATCTGCCTGCATCTTTCCTTACTTTGCTGCATATAAAGTGTGTCATTTATATCACAGCCTCTAACTTTGATATATCAATTATTGCATACATGGGAAATCAAATTTGTTAGTTGAATTTCACCATTTCAGTTTTACCTGAAATATATATCCTAATATCCTAATAATGTCTTTTCTTCTTGTATATTTCTTAATATTGACTTGACAATTTAATTCCCAGCGGTTAAGTATGTGTCTGCCCATAAGTAATTGAAGTATCGATTGTTTCACTTTTATTATACGCTAAGTTGCCATAAAAAAACTAGTATGCAATACATGTGTGTGTAGTGTAACAGAATCTTGGAAATGGAAAAAAAACTCTGTTTTGTCTCTTTTTTTTTTTTTTTGTAACTTCACCAATTCTGTAAAAACCACATTCTACTCTTATATTGCAATATACTATAAGATATGTAGACTATCGCAATGTACTATAAGATATGTATACTATATGCTATCTATAAATAAGAGGAAATGTTTGTTTGTCTGTTCATGATGCCCAGTGAATTCTACTGCATGCAGAGATCTGAAATTTTAAACGTAGATGGACTGAAGGGTGGCTGAATGCACCTTTAAGCCGAATTTTTTTATTTTTGCTTTCATTTGCAAGTTATCAGTGAAAAACTGGCAGAAAATGTTATTTTTTCGCTATCGGAGCAGATGGAAATAAAAGCATTGTGATATTTCCAATATATCGCATGGAATTATTGATCGCTTCTATTCTCTGAGTTCACCCTGGTCGATTCGTTTGTTCATAAAGTCAAGGCATGCAAACATCTGAAATTTGCAACCTAGACAGAAGACGGATAATGAATATAGGTCTAAATGGACAAACATAGTTCGATTTGGGCAGAACACCATGCAGGGGTTTTCTGGCCCAGAAAACTCGAATCTGAGGTCTTTTTTTACCAAGCGGCGCTTTCTAATCTTGGAATGAACTCCAAAGCCGATTTTTAGCTGTTTCATTATAATCATTTAGTTTATGAATGATTCATGTGTAAGTATTAATAAATATAATGTTTTAATTATGTTGCTCTTAATTTTTAATCATTGAATTAATTATCGTATGCGAAGCCGCGAGCACCTGCTAGTTAATAATATTCAAGACTGAAAAAGACTGCAGGATGCAGCGTACATACAGAGAGGGAGGAAACAAGATAAGGGATCATGACAGCTGAACTATGAAATGAAGCATATATTTTCTTAATTCTACCTCTGAATTTGTTTGGTTATTATTGTTATGCTTAGAATATTGAAAGTTCAGCAAGAGTGGTGGTGCTATTTCATTAATTCTATTTGTTGGATTTCAGAATGGAGACTTGTGTATTTCAATCCTGCACCCACCAGTAGATGATCCACAGAGTGGTGAACTTCCGTGTGAAAGGTGGAATCCTACACAGAATGTTAGGTAAAATAGCTTGTATTTAAAGAATTTTACATCCATGTGCAAACTCTTCATTGTTGTGTCCATAGAAATATTCCATGATTATAAACAGGTATAGTGTCACTGTCAATTGCTGGATTTACACAAAATCCAGGGGATTTACAAAAAGGGGATATGTAATTGGTATTGTTGATGTAAATAATAATAGATGGCAGCACAAGAAGAAGAAAAAGTGCTTTTTTGCTCATCATTGTGGCATTGTGGAATAGAAGCAAATTGAGGAGCGTTTTTTCCAAAACTTGATAAAACACAAAATCATAATTTTATAGAAAATGTTTTTATTTCTTGCTCTTAATCTTTTACTGCATTAATTTCTTATTAGGCATTATAAGTCTCCTCCTAGATACAATTTCAGGGAGTGTTGAATGGTCTGGAGACGAAAAAATATTTTCCATGATATTGGGCAGGTAAAATTGAGGGTCTTCAAAACCTGATAAAGAACATAGACCAAAAAATTATAAACCTTTGTTATTTGTTAATACATCTTTTCTGCTCAAAACTGCTTGGCATTTTACGCCAGTAAAGAGTGGAAGGCTGCTGGCACTCTCCAGCTGACTTTGGGAATACGAGCAGATCTGCTGACAGCACGCAAAGGATTAATCATATAAAATATCATTGTTTTTCATCAGTCTAAGGTTTTCACAGTCAGAATCTTGAAAGCTAGACATGTTCTGTAGGCTGTGTACAGACATTTCATTCCCAGCAGTGGGAAAATTTGTCAGTGGCTGCTTTTACTCTCGCTTTGGAATCTGAATGGTGCTTATACCAGCAGTGCTTGTTTATCACAGGGTTGTTGTGGCATCATTCATTTATTATTTCTGTATACTTGTTTTATATTGGAGGGCTTGTAGTGTTTGCTGTGCTGATGAGAACATCTCTTGTAGTGTGCCTGTCCGAATTAGTAATGGTGGAATCCATGTTCATGTCAACAAAAAGAAAGAGGACAATAAGCTTCGTACATTCCATCTATGTATAGCTTGTGAAAGACATCCAACACCTGCTTCACAGACGTATTCAGATAAAATAACAAATAAACATAACGGCTCCTTTCAGACGAGGCGGTTTGGTTGATTCAACTAAGTTGCCTGGTTTACTCTTAACTAGTTCACTGCCATGTGAAGACTCTTTTTGTGCTGGTTTCACACCAGGCAACTTGTGGAATCAACTTTTTTTCCCAACGGGAGATCAGTATGATGATATACCCCAAGGAAGCAGGAGCACTTCTTATGCTTGATCTCCTACAAGAAGAGAAATGAAAAAGGAGGAAGCCCTGTCTAAGAAAAGTGTGGGTTCATCCGTTGTTACAAAATCAGAAATGGGTACTTTCTCACTATTATATCCATAACTACTTAGCCACGAGGATAAATTCTTTTTGGCAGGCTTCATGCTGTTAATATCGGCATAGCATTTTCGTGCTACTTCCCTCCAAACTTCACTCCTTTTAATTTTGTCACTGTATTCTTCACACCTCATATCCCATATCGCTGGACTACTACGAATGTCTTTTATGAATTGTTCTACATTGAAGTCGACAGGTGGAACACACTCCATTATGATCTCAGTGGACTCATCTAGGCGACTGGTGTGAAGGATGAATGCCTAGTAGTGTCTTTTATGTTGAGTCAACTAGTGGGGAGGAGAATGTGAGCGGCACAGGTGCCTACTGGCCACCAGCCTGAGCGGACGAGTTGACTGTGTGTGAAGGGGTTCGAGCAGTGCCCAATCATTTGCTACATTGTTACACTCCTTGACACTTGTCCGTTCAACTAGTGGAATCAACTAGTAGCCTCGTCTGGAAGGGGCCTTATTTTCCTCCACAGATGCCTGCAATATCTGATGTAATTTGCCAACAACAATGGATTGTTTTCTTAGCACTGGACTCCAGAAAATTTAATTTGATAAAAAAGTAATGAGGTCATGCGGTCTGTGTGTGTAAAGAAAACCGTAAGCCGGAACACTAGGCTTTGGGCAGAGGAAAAGTGGAAGTCAATAGCTGGTATTAGAATATCTGTTACTTTGGTGTGCATTGAAGAATTTAAGCCACTAATCTATTGAAACAACACTCTGTATGTATTTTGTCACCATTAGCATTTAAAATATTGTGCTATAAGTGTTAAGAAAGTGATAAATGGTTATTTCTTTTATGTTTGTTGATTCTGCATAGCAACATCTTTGCAGACTTGATTTTAATGAATAATAATTTTAATGTTATGCAAATATACAGTTCATTGAACACAATAGATACATTGCGGGGGCCTGATCATGTTATAGTAAGAGCTATAAAGAATGATATTGCCTCTGATGTCATTTCTATCATTGCAACTAGAATGCTATCCACAGATAAAATACCTTCCTGTTTGCAGAAAGCAAGGACTATACTGATTCATAAAAAAAGGTGACACTAGCAACTTGTCAAATTATCAACCTACAAGAATATGTTTGTTTATTAGATAAATCATGGAAAGAGTCCTCGACAGCCATTTACATTCTTTTATAAACTTTAATGAACACCAGTGAGGTTTCAATAATCAACCAGGAACACATATTAATATATATATATATATATATATATATATATATATATATATATATATATATATATATATATATATCTATTCTCAGAAGCCTTTTAAAAACAGCAAAAGATAGAAAGGAAGACTTAACAATAGTCTTATTTGACATCTCCAAAGCATTTGATAATATAGGATATGCACATTTAAACTCAACTCTAATTACCAAGGCCATTCCAACGAAGCTGAAAAATGTAATATTTAAACTACAAACCATTAACATCACACTAATTGAAACTCACAATGGCAAAACGAAACCAATCCCTTTAAATGAAGATGTTATGCAAGGGTTACCCTTGTCGCCAACTATTTACAACTTAACTATGATTTCATTTTTGATGAACTTATGGAAACAAGTTTATCACAAATGTATGGAAAACTACTTTCACCAGACTTATCACCCCTCACCATCATGGGTTTTGCCAATGATACCATAGTCATTGGGAAAGATAAAGAGTCGGCTATAGAGTTAACACATTCAAATGTGTTTCAAGAGATCAGACTCCAGATTAATCCCTCAAAATGTATGGCAATATGTTCAAGAAAGGGATATCTAGCCTGTGAGATTCTTGAAATTGATGATGACTTCCAGATTCAGACACTTGATGAAGGGGAAGAAATCTGCTATCTTGGTGCCACATTCACAGACAGTCATAATTTTTATGCTAAAACAGAAATAACAAAATTAAATAAAAAGGTGGATTTATTATCATCCTCACCACTACTTAAACCCGATCAGAAACTGACTGTCCTTAAACATAAAGTAGTAGGAAGTCCTTTTTCCATTGTATGTATACTACAAGCAAAACAAAATTATATTTAATTTTACAATGGATATATTTTATTATTCTTAATACAACGTTTCGGCACAATCCATAAGGCCTTCATCAGGTACAGCAAGAAGAAAAATTCAAACTGATAAATAAACAAACTCGAGAAGTTTCCATGGATATGACTCATGTCAAAACGCCGGATCCACCGCCTTCTGGAATATCCGGAATATTGACGTGAAAGCTAGAAGTTCTTCCGAACCTTTTAATCCACTCATCCGGGATGTTATAAGGGGTGTCTAAATTACCGATATCAGGAGGGGAGGGAAAGGTAACAGTCCGTCTACAGTTTTTAAAATTTTTGATCATATTCAACCACACTTCTCCAAGGTCTCCTTCGTATCTATTTAAATGATCTTGGTTGTCAATGATATTTACCGCTTCAAGGATTTTCCTTTTAATAGGGTCGGGTTCGATTTTCAAAATCCTGAGATTATGACTGTCCTTAATATGGCCATTTCAGAACAGTGACCTAAATAAAATACCATCTAAATTCCTTTGCAAAGCTGATAACATTATCAGAAGTTGTTTGAAGGAAATTCTGAAATTGCCAGCCAATATTCCCAATAGTCTTTTGTATTCAGATAAGATATTTAAAGCTTTAGAACTTTTCAGAGCTACATAGGAGGCACAAATACAGCATATTACCTCCTGTAACATCAACGAAAATCCTCTAATGTTTATGTACTCGCAACCTGCAACTTATTAGGCAAAACTAGCAAGAGCCTAGAGCAACTTAAGAATATATGTCATAAAAATATTTGGATAGTATCATATTGGTGCCAGCTGAAATTATAAAGCCAAAATGTGTGCCTGGTTAAATGTCATTCCACTAATATTATTCCTTTTATAACACATGCTTTATTGGGTCCTAATTTTCTTTTTAATTTACTGACAAACTTGTATTTCAGAACAATTCTACTTTCTGTGATCTCTTTGCTGAATGAACCCAACACATTCAGTCCTGCAAATGTTGATGCTTCAGTAATGTACAGGCGTTGGCGAGATTCAAAAGGGAAAGATAAGGAGTATGAGAATATTATAAGGTATGCTATTTTTTAAGTTGTTCACTTTGTAGTACTAAACTAAGAATTTTATCTTCAATATACTATCAAGTAGGGTTATATTCGATTATGATTTTTATGGTTTTTAAAAAATTCCAGTGATGTCATGTTTGATGTTTAGAGGTTTTTTTTTTTTTTTTTTTTTTTTTTTTTTTTTTTTTTGTCAAAATTATGCATCTCTAGGAAATCACAATCTACAAAATGATAAACTTGCATTCAACATTTACAATAATGTAATTTTAACACTGGTGTCATCGTTCCATGGTTGGGACGAGAGTTTTTCTGTGATTATTGTGGCAAAATTATGCATCTCTAGGAAATCACAATCTACAAAATGATAAACTTGCATTCAACATTTACAATAATGTAATTTTAAAACTGGTGTCATCCTATAGTTGGGATGATTCTGAAGACAAGTAGTTATGAACAACTGTCCAATGTTCTTGCTTTTCTGGAGTGTCATTGGACACAATATTTTATTTTTAAAAAATACTGCAAGTATTGCTGCTTTATTTATAACTTTCATAATCTGTATAGATACTCCACAGAACTTTAGAGTGATTATCAGATGTCTTTTATAATTTTTTAACATACCAGTGACACGATATTTTTTTTGTCTTCTTATAGTGACAATAACCTTATCCTTATTTCCAGGTTTGTAATTGCACCTAGTTTTCACAATTGGTAGGTTTTATACTTGGTAGTGAAATAACCCCTCAGTATGTTGGTTTTATTTAAAATTGAGTTGTAATAAGATAAAATTACCTCACTTCACACAAGGGGAAATGGTGAAGTTTTGCACCTAAATTACAGAAACAGATGTTGCAATAATTGGATCTGCATTAATCAAATCAAATCAAATCAAATCTTTATTCACCTTTAAATACAATATATTTGTACAATAGGCTTCGTCAGTTTTTGGATAGTTTTATATAATAACAAAAAAGCTAAGAATACAAATTTATATCCATAATATTTTCTTATTACTCTCTAAAAATTCTTCTACGGTGTATATCGCTTTGCTTTTGAACCAAATAGATAGAATATTGTACAGTTGTTTTTTTTTTTTCAAGATTTCTTATCTTTAATGGAATTTTATTAAAAAAAATTATCTGTTGATAGCAGTGACTTTTTATATTTGTACTTAAGTGAAGTTGTGGTTTATCTAAATCATTTTTCCTTCGCGTGTTGTAGTTATGCATTGACAATCTAGTTGTAAATTTAGTGCTATTTTCTTTAACATATGTAATATTAGCTAAAATGTACATAGAGGTAAGTGTAAGAATGTTGAAAGTATTCTCAGGGTAAAAATACATACATCTAATCAGAATATTTTGCTGCTTAACAGTGGATTTTCTTCTGCACACACACACACATACACAAAATCAGCGCTTTAAGTTTCTTTTGTGCCAATTTTGCAATAATCAGATGATTTTCTTAGAATCGCTAGTAAATTTCTTCTAGATTTCTGTTGTTAAAACCAGAAAATTGCATCCCTATTAATAACACAGACCAACAGCCATTTTGGTGCCTTAGAATATTTATACCTATTCTTGGGTATATTTAGGTCGGTGATGCCAAATGTGCCATTAGTTTTGCCGCATCAGCTTTAGTTTGTGAGATATGGTATTATCATTATGCATATTATCCCATTTTACGTTTGATATAAATAAAAAACAATGCCTATTTTTAGCTTCTAAATCACGTAACGAAAAAAGCTACACACTTATGGGCCATTCAGATAGAAACTTAACCGTAAACGTAAGAACGTAAACTTAAACGCACACTTTAGCACGGCACTGAGCATTCGCAATGAAAACTTAAACGTAGGTAACAACCAATCACAAACGAGATCGTGCACAGCTGATAAAAATGGCCGCAGCATACGAAAATACTTTCATGTTTCTATTAAACATGCATTCATTCATTTTTATTGTCATTAGATCAAAATATATAGTTGTAATAGACATTGTCCAAAGAATATACAAAACTATTTATATAATAAAAATAATACTATAAAATTAGAGCCTTAAATCATTCATGTCAGACATTTCATACTCGTCGATACTGTAAAAACATTTAAGTAGTTTTTAACCAATTTTTTATAACTATTTTAAAACGATTAAGTGTAGCAGTTCTAGCAGTAAGTGGCAGCTTATTAAAAAGCTTAGCACTTAAATATTTAAAACTGTTTTGGGTTTTACTTAACCTAGCAAAATTTATATTCATATGATCCCTATACCTAGTATCATGGTCATGATCATGGAAATCCAGTGTGTAGGCCATTAAAAATTTACATCTTACAACCGTATGCAGACGTATAAAAATTAACAGAATATTATATGTGCTGTATTTACTACTGTAGTTAATTTCTTGGGGAACTATTGTTCATATATTTTCCTTCAATACCGCATCTTTATATAATGGATGCCATTTATCATAATGACGGGTTTCTCATTCATAGACGCCATCTCTTGGCTACTTCCACTCAGTCTACTGTTCTGTTCTCTGATTGGTTGTATCGTTATTTTTCGCATAAACATAACGCAGAAGCTTGGTGTTTGCAAGCTTCTACGTTATGTTTAATTTTACGTTTAAGTTTCACGTTTACGTGATGCATTGTGAATGGTCACATTGAAAAACATGTCCGCAAGCTTCTATGTTTACGTTACGTTTACGGTTAATTTTCTATCTGAATGGGCCATAACATTACATTAACATAACAATAACAATATAACATCGGGTCTGTCAAAAAATTGATATTATCACATATTGTACAGTCGATTATGACTTATGAGCTGTCCATTTGAGGGCCAAAAAATAATCCAGCTTTTAGTTTTTCTGTACTTCGTACAGTTTTCTTCCTACGGGTCCAAAGTATGGTCAAGAACCTTCACTAGCTCTACTATCAAGCAAGATTTTGTTTCACTAGACTAAGAGTTCACAAATAAAATCTGTATAAAAGTAGAGCTGGTAGAGAAAAACTGTTTACATACTTGGAATAAGCACACTAAGTATAGCCAAAATCTGGTAAAAATCTGAGACACCAAATAAAAATTTATTTTTTGTTGGGCTGTGTAATGATTCAGATTTTCTGGGGAAAAAAATTAATAGGAATAAGTGTCAATAGATTTTGGAATACAGGTCCTTGCATAATAAATGGGAATGCAGCTATGCAGAATTGAAATACTACTGTTACTAATTTGAAAAAAAGTTCTGGTTTTTCATGTTACAGCGACATATTATAAACAGGCCACCAAGCAGTATTACAAACTTGATATGATATGATATGGTATATTTCAGGTGGTCTCAAAGTCCCAGACACTTCGACCATAAGGTCCATTGATTACAAACTTACTTAGTGAACATTATTGCAGGATCAGATGACCTGAATATTAAGATCCTCTTGTTATTCTTTATTAAATTTTCAGCTCTTGCCTCTTCCAAGATTTACTGACAAATGTATCTCTGTATCCTCCAAATCTCTGTACAGGTTGTAAGAATTTGAGTCATTGACCTTAGGGATATCAACAATATTAGCATTCAATCTTGGTTTTGTTGGATGTGTAATTTCTCCAAAATCAATTAATTTCTGATCAGATGTTAGTAATTTATTTGTTAATAATAATAATCTTCAAATGAACAGCTATTGATTTTTCTCTCTCTGGATAATATTTCTCATCTATTTTTTTGCATATAAGATTTTAATTTCTCTTTGTTTTTACCAATGAATATTTTTTTATAGTGGGTTTTCTAACTTATCCTTCAGGTCTTAGCTAAAGATGAAGGCTTTAGAACATGTTTTTTTTATGTGCACAGGTCTTATAATGGTGAAATTTGGATGTTTTAAAGTTGATGTATAAATGCCTCATTGTTTTACAGAGCACCGTTGTACTTATATTTTGAGTGTCAATGAAGATTGCTGTTGTGCAAAATTTTACCTTTAGTTAGGGTGACCAGACGTTGAGACTGTTACTTGTGGTTTTGGGCGCCAACCAGCAAATCAGTTTCACTGATAAAATTGTATTTACAGTCACTCCCTGCTATTGTTTAGCGTGTAGAGGGAATCGCGGGAAATCGAGTTCCTGCAATCCTTAAGTCCACTTAAATCAAGGGGAGAATTGGGCGAATACTGTTTAAAGCCTATTTATTCACAGACGTTATACTCATAGCCTTGTTCGCCACGACAAAATACAGAATTAATATATTGGTACTTATTAACCCATAAAGAATTATGAAGCGGCACTTAAGTATCTATAAACTCAACGAATCTCTACTCACAATAGCCATTATCGGGGGCATTTCTTGATAGCGTCCAATACATTCAGATCCTGCAGGCAGAGTGTCATTACACAGTGAACATAATGACCACCTTAACAAGCCTAAGGCCAAATACAAGCTTTATTCTAATAGGCCTTGAAACCAAAATGGCTTCCTAACTATGATCTTATTAGCTGATCGTATCAGTAAAGTAAAGTAAAGTAAAGTAGGTAAAGTGATCCCTATACAGGCCATGGAGGCCCAGAGGGTTCCAGGAGGTTGAGGCTCCCAGATTTTGGACATTTGGCACATGAAGTTGGTAAGGTTGTCAGCCTTACGCATCGGCCGCCTTTACCCCCAGGATTGCTCCTGGTACTCATTTCTGTTAGAGGCTGAGTCAACCCCAGAGTCATAGTGACACTGATCATATTAGTCTACATTAAAAGGCGAATATGATTTTCGTCTTCGTAATTCTTCGCATTATATGAGGGAATTCTGTTTAGTATTATCCCGCGCATTCAAGACAACACAAATAACAGTACCTTCCCTTGTAAGTCGTCTTATCACGATATACAATCTGAGACAGCATTGAATTCAATTCCTGAGCGAAATTCTTGTGAGCCTAGCACTGGTTTCTGTCTGATTTCCAGTATAATAACTTGCCATTGGAAATACTCATTTCCATAGTTAATAATTTATTATATGCAGTATTTAACACATTAATGCATTTATTAAGTATAATAAGTTATTAAACTAAACTAAACTCCGTGGCACTATATCCCTGAAGGGACAAGGCCTACCACCTGACCGCTGCGTCATTCACCATAGGCAGATGGCAGGATTGGGGGGGGGGGCATATGGTCAGCATGCTGGCACCCACGGCTGATAATAATGGTGGTTTCAATAACCGGAGCCGCTACTTCTCTATCAAGTAGCTCAATTTGAATCACGAGGTTGAGTGCACCCCTACCAGACCTCCCTACCTCATAAAAATCCAAGGAGATACCGGGATCAAACCCGGGCCGATGGATCTGTAGTCAGCGACACTAACCACAAGACCATGCCGGTGGTCCATAATAAATTATTTTTTCTCTGAACTACATTTGGCAATACTAAACTTTTTGCATCCGACCATTGTTCATTTCTAATATTACATTCATTTGGTGGTGTTTTTGTTTGAGTGTGAGGTTCATCTTAACAAAATGCTTAAAAGGAAATACAGGATTTCCATAAGTACATCTTTCTACTGATAATGGGGCGAGAACGGCTCGAGTCAACAATTCACAGGCCTTGGACGACCCGTGGAGGGATGATCCATGGAGAGCAGGAGATGGAGGGATTGTTACCAGATCCAGGAGGCGCTTGCAGTCTTTTAGTGCGGATGTAAATCGATCTAAGCAGTAATTCAACATAATAAATACGAGTTTGGCTGTATTAACTGATAGCTAGTGATTAGTGTACAATAAAGTAGTGAGAGCAAACCAGTGGCGAAATTAAATGAATCCGAGTTAAATGATATTCGAACACATATTTGTATTGTAAAGTTTGTTTATAAGTCAAGTTCATTATCTCAAGCCCGGTTTTATTCACTAGTTAGTGTTCCTTTTTATGATAACAGCAATATCATTAGAACAGCGGCCCAATTCGTGGTACGATGCGAACTTTGAAGGGGCTTACAAAGAGAGGTATTTTGATGAGGGTTAGAAAACTGTATTTTTTGTTTGTTTGTTTGTTTGTTTTGTTTTTTGTTTTTGTTTCTCTTATTGCCTAGTGTTTATTTCTCTTTTTCTTTCAGTAGAGAGGGAAATCAGTTTATATATATTCAGCAGCACTATCTATATGTCTACACATTCCTCCAATTAAAAAAGTGTTATTGTGTTTTCTAAGATGTCTACTGGTAAAATGACAAGTGTCGAATCCAGTAGATTCTTTTGTAATTTTCTTGGTACAATAAATATATCATATCATAAGTACATCTTGAACAAACTAAACTTCTGCAAGGGATTTCATCCATAGGGAAATATCTGTGAACTTTGCACTTTGGTTTTTAACATCTGTAATTTGAGTTAAAAATGTTTAATTTCATGTTCATTAACATTATTAATATACTTTGTTGTTTCTAGATATCTGTTTTATATCCATTTCTTCACAGTTTTCATTAGGCTTGTCCTCATTTTTCTCCAATGTCCTAATTTTCCCACACTAACATACTCTTTTTCACATAGGTAGATCTTGTGACCCTACCTTTACTCAAATGTCTCATTAAGTGCATCTTTTTTGAATAACAACAATTGCAAAGGAAATTTTTATTTGTGTTTTATTATGGGTGCAGAAAACAAGTGTCTGCTGCAAGGTTGGAAGCTGAGAAAGATGGGGTTGTCGTTCCACTTACGCTTGAAGATTACTGCATTAAAACTAAAGTTAAGCCACCCGAACATTCTGTGGACATGACAGACTTTTACGATGATGATTATGACCTCGATGATGAGGATGAAGATGACGATGATTCTGGTGAAGGTGATTATGAAGATGGAGATGACAGCGGTAATGGGGAATCGTGATAATTATATTGGAAAAAATGTGGAGTATTTTATGATTCGTGCATGAAAGACAGCATCGATAGTGTATGCACGATTTAATATTTCATTAAGTGAAAGACATTGATCACAGAATGTAATTTTTTATTAGTTGTGTGTCATATGAGTGATTTTCAGGAAGTTACGGGATGTATTGCTCTTGCTTTTTATGCTGGATGTGAAACACAGCTGGTAGGAATCATATTTAATGTAAAGATGTTCCAAGTGTTAAGATTTACTGAACATGGTTTAAATTTTGCAATAAATGTTGTTATTAAACAACATTGAATGTAAAAAGCATTCTGGGAAGGATGAGCTATGCTTGTGTAGAGCTGTGTTTAAAAGTAAAAAAGAAAAAAAAAAGTTCAGAACTACCCTCCTAAAATTACAACATGGAAATGTAATCTAAAAAAATTAATAAATGTCAATAACATGTTTAGCTGTTTAATAGGTAGGATCTTCAATACTGTAGATTTGCATCATAGATGTTTCCATATAAAGAAAAGCAAAGGTACCGGTACATCACTAGTAATATTTACATCAACCCACCTGGTGTTTGAGTATGATAATAAGTTTGAAGATATTGTATCTTTCATGATTTCAGCAACACAAACTCACTTCTTAGCTTTTTGAATTCATGGAAATACAAGGAACAAATTCATTAATGTCTTATTTATTCAAATCTATTTTATGAAGATAAATCCTTGAAGTCTTAAGTTCAACATCCCCCTCTCCCATTTTGGATTTCCTTTTAGTGATGACAGTGATCAAGATGTAGTAATCTATTGTTTACCAGTAATTATTTTTTAAATTCCTGTTATAAAGTAGTTATTTTGAAAATTCAAAATGGGGGTTCAGTAAAATTAGGTAAAGCAGACCTTAGTGCGTGTACATACTTTTCTTGCCATTGGCAGTTCCCACTAACTAGATTAGAAAGAGTTTTATTTCTGTCATTTCATATACACAGAACGAAAATTGGGATCAGTTATGAGATTGATTTGTACAGTCTATCAGTTATAATATTATAGTTTGAAAAAAGGCATTAGATTGGCTGCAAGTATTTTTGAGATCGGGAGGAAAAGAGGTTATGGAAAAGTTAAGTAAGGTAATGTCTATAATATGTAAAGTTATTTACAAGCAAGATAGCAAAAGAAATCTGAGTGTATTTATACAGATATAACTGCCAAGGTCGGATCGAATTTTCACTATCATGCATTATCTTTTGTAGACAAAGGAGTTGTACATGATATAAACCAGAAGATGACATATCACACTCATCCTTTTGTCTAATTTGCGATTAAAAGCATTTTGGGGCATGGATTCAAACATTTTACTCCCTTAACAGTAATGCGAAATATATGTTTATTTCTCTGGCATTTCTATCTTCACCCATCATTATCATCATAAAACAAAGTAGCCTACGATCTGGGCAGGACTTAAAAATGGCAATAACTAATTTTTAATGAGCTCAGTGATTAGGGTTTAGGAGTTTCTGCTGTATTTTGGATTATAATGGTAAAAAACTGTAAATGGGTTGTTGGTGTAGTGCTAGTGTTAGAAGAAAGTGATAGTGAAATTTCGGGGCTTAAGGACAGTGGATGTACACTTGGCATAAGCAAATACATCCACTTGGCATATGCACATAGAGCCAGAGTGGCTTAGATCACCATGAAGACCCTATTGCACTTGGCTGGCTAAAATTTTTGTTTCATTCTACTACAAATTCAGTCCAATATTGGTAACACATTTTGATGTTGAAACTCGTAAAAGAATAATTTCCTCACAAAGAAATTGTAGATACATTATTAAATAATTAACATCCAGATCATTGCTTTAAAAATTATGATGATTTTAAAGAGAATTGCTCTCAGTTAGTATATAGGTGTAATGATATTCTAATGTTAATTTTTATTAACAAGCATATTAAACCTTCAATGAGTAATAGACTGTCATTTTTTCATTGTAATATTCATGGACCATTCTTCAACAACAAATGTTATGATGGAGGTGTGTTCAATAAAAATATTACGGTAACCAGATTTATGGAATGTAATTCTTTCACACTGGCCGTGTGTAGGCTAAGATGGAAGGTAAAGTCAGACTGAAAAATTCAATGCCATAGCCGGGATTTGAACCAGGATCTTCAGCTCTCCATGCTGATGCTCTTACCAACTGAGCTACCATGGCAACATGCCGGTACAACATTAAATTCTCCAACTGACTCACATATCCCAGTATACCACCAGGGGTTCTCAATATGAGATACCAACCCAGTGGCGACTTGCAACCTGTAAGTACTTTAAGACCCGAGCTTCATAGTAAACCACTAGTAGGTCACAGTGAAATGATAATTCTTCCACACTGGCCGTGTGTAGGCTAAGCCTAAGCCTGGCCATGTGTAGGCCAGTGTGAAAGAATTATCATTCCATTGCGACCTACTAGTGGTTTACTATGAAGCCCGGGTTTACAGGTTGTATGTCGCCACTGGGTTGGAATCTTATATTGAGAATGCCTGATGGTATACTGGAATATGTGAGTCAGTTGGAGAATTTAATGTTGTACGTCGTGTTGCCATGGTAGCTCAGTTGGTAAGAGTATCGGCACGGAGAGCTGAAGACCCTTGTTCAAATTCCGGCTATGGCATTGAATTTTTCAGTCAGACTTCACCTTTCCAACCAGATTTATGTTTTATAGAGCTGTAAATTATACTTTTCATTTTTAGTTCATAATTTATTTTTAAATTCCTTATTGTTTTTGTAAACTTCTGTACAAAAATGAAGACACTTGGAAATATATGAAATATATGTTATTTTGTAAAATTATCAACAAGCCTACCAATACTGTTTTATTTAATTTGACATATGTACTCTACTCACTAGTCTGACTTTATCAGAAGAGGTTATAATAATAGGATAATAACACAATGTGTGTGGAAAATAATTGAGCCACTATGTGCTTTCCTATTGAATATTGCCATTAATGGCATTTTTCTCTGTCTACTTGATAAAACAAGATATTGATCTCACAGTTTTCACCAAAGGAAACAGGATGAAATCAAGTCATTTTGGATATTCCACATAAAATTTAAAAGGGGTCTCAGGTTTTTAGGACAATCTAATCGTTGAATTTTTATGTTATATAAAGTGAGATGGTCATGTATGGAAGTAACATGATTGGTGGTTTAGCTGTAGTGAAGGATATTAAGGGTGTTAATATAAAATATTCTGAAAAGCACAAAGCTTAATGGTGGTAAAATAAAATTTATACCCTTCTATAAAGAGATTGACATATTTTAAACCCTAAATAATTTTTTAAGGTTTTTCACCTAGAGTAACTAGGAAAACTGGCAATGAATTGTATATATTTTATATTGGGGAAAGGGACCTTCTACAATGCTTTGTTTACCATGAGGTAAAACCTTGCTTAAACTCTTATTTAAATTTGATGATGCAATCTTGAAAACCATGAGTTATTCATCTGTGAGTTTTGCACTTAAGGTTCAAAATCTCCTGTGAAGTTGCAAGGTGAAGCTTGTTCAGGAGTTGTATTGCACCACCTTCTCACGTGATTGGAGTAGGCCAGCTACAGCACGTCATAGTCATGGTCGTGAGTGTTTTATAGGCAGGAATGTCAAGACAGAGTGAGTACATTTTAATTTGTTACAAGCTCAATTTTGTAGATTCCGTTATGAAACTTTTACATAATGCATAACATGTACTCCCACTATTCCTTAAAAGTTTTAAACCAATTAAGAGTTCCCATTTGTTATTATAATTATTTAAATACAGTGTGTCCCACTTAGAAGGATCGAGAAGTAAATACTCACTATTTAAAACCGGAGAAAGATTTTGCTGTGATTTACATCTGACAAGATGCAGAAACTGTCCGAGTTTACGTTATAATAAGGGTCGTCTTCATGCACATGGTCAACAGTGGGCAACAAATGTGCAATGCGAAAACAAACCTGATGCCATTCAGTAGAACGGTAATCATGCTAATGTGGACACCACAACAGAAGGTTCAGTGCAAGCTATGGCTAGCAGAAAAAATAGTATATTCCTATACAAGTGCCGTAAGTGATGCATACAGATCGAGAAAAGAGTTTGAAAAAACGAGGCTCTCGCGCAGAGTTTTTTCAATTTTCCGAGATCCGTTATGCGCTTACGGCACGAGTGTTGCATGCTATTTTTTGCACGATTATTATTTATATCAATTTAATTATATTAATTGTGATATTACCTGAAAATATTATGTATATACATTCTTGAAGATAGATGTTTATTTCAGAAAGTGATTCACATGAGTTTGTTGTTATGGGAACCGAATATTTGTCCTGGGGGCCTTGTCCATAAAGGCTTGTATTATGATGTGCTGTAAGTAAATTCTTACCACACATAGCAACAAGATTGCGTGTGGGAATGTCAACTTACGATCCAAGGCAACAACATTCGTAAGTACCACTAATTAGTTAAGTCGTGCAAAAAATCTATTACACATGTTCAAGTGTGGAATGTAGATCCACCTGAGCATAAAGCAATTCTGTCTTGGGACTAAACACTCAGAGAACTACTTTACTACTGCAGACTGGTAAGCATGCGAACCAGAGTGTGAGGAGACAGTCGAACATGTGAGAACAGTAATCGCTAGAGTCCATTGCAAGTGCTGAGTTTCACATCCTTAGATCAACCATTCGCAGAATCATCCATAAGCATCTACATTAGTAAACTTACGAGATCCAACTTCACCACTAGATAAGACCCGATGACCATCCATCTGCTTAGGGAAAATTTTGGTTCAGAAACGGTCCATGAATTGACAGTGACAACTCAAACCTAGAGAAAATTGTTTTCTCTGATGAAACAAATTTCCATTTATGTGGAAAAATCAACAGGCACAACTACCGCATATGGGGGATGGAATTTCTCGTAATGTTCAGCCCTTAGAGAGAATTACTTTATGCCCACACTTGAACACAAGTAATAGATTTGAGGAGTGTCGGTTCAAAAAGTGTTAAGTTCACCTCTGATCGTAATGTAGTTTTTTGCGGATTCGTATTCTCTGAGGTGTTCTGCATGATACTACATAACGTTTTTGTCTCAAATCGCAACCTTTCCCCGTTAAAATCAAGTCTGAAATATGGGGTTTGATGCAAAACGCGTTCAGTCCAGAACTTGGTTTGGTGCAAATTACGTTGAGTCCACATTTTAGATGCAATCACGTGCGAAACAGGTGATGCGTTGAACTTTTACGACGTCTTTTGTTACAGGTGTTCTTCTAATGAAAGTGGCATTCACCAGACGTCGTAAAAGATGTCATTAGTAGTCAATAATAAAAGAAGAGAAGCATGGAATTTCCATGATTTAACATGCTTAAAAAACAGAAATTGTTTAAATTTTGACAATTTGGTACTTCGGCAATAGTCCACTTTGAATTAGTGCGATCAGATATGATTGTAAATCTTACATAAAATACTAACTTCCATCTTTTTAAAGGATTATTATTATAGTGTTGGGTCAAAACGCGTTAAGTCCGTTACTTTCGAAACTTTAACTATCAATAAAAGATGTAAATGAAAAGAATGATTTGACACACCCAATACATTTAACTATATATTAATTACCGATTCCGATCAGAAAAAAATATTGCAAATTTGTTTGATAGTTCGGCCACAAACAGTTTTTCGTCATTCCTGAAAAATCATTATTTTTGGACTTAACGCATTTTGAATCGACGCTCCTCATTTTCTTCTACTAGCCATAACACGCTTTCTACTGAATGGAATCAGGCATGTTTTTGCATTGCACATTGTTGCCCATGTGCATGAACATGACCCTTACTTCAACTCAGTTTCTTCATCTTGTCAGATGTAAATCACAGCAAAATCTTCCTCTGGTTTTAAATAGTGAGCATTTACTTCTTGATCCCTCTAAGCGGGACACTGTATATTTGATTTATTTCTTCATATCGTCGTCACGACGCAATGGTTTATTCTAACTTTAAAACAGCTGTATCTCAAAACTAAGATTTTGGACTTAGTGACTTCTGCTGGAATGACTATATAAACTCCATACTGAAGAGTTAAAAAACAGTGTTGTTTTTTTTGCATCCATATCTTTGAAAAGGTATATTGAGCTATGGTGAAGTAAGGAAAAAGTAAGTATAAAAAGTGGTTAATGCAAATAATTAAATACAACCCCAGGGTTTTTGGCCTATTGTTTTGCATTTATCTTCCATTTTTACAACATTCTTTTAATTGAGTAATTGTTTGTATTTATTATAACTTTAATGGTAGTGTGTACACCATTCTTGATCAAATTTTTATCACAGTGAGGTTTGCATTTTAACCATTTCATCCTCATTTTCTAGCATTTCAGTCATGATTGTGTGTGTGTGACGAATCGCACCCCCATTGCTCTAATGCATTTGGAGTCTACCACCTGGTCTGGCCACATTACAAGGTGATGTGTAACTGGCAGAAGTGTAAGATGTGAAGAAATGAGTGGGTGTAGTGGTATTTGTGAAGTGTAGTGTAGGGTACGAGTGACGATGGTGAGGTGAGGGAGGTGAAGGGAAACCCGGTGCCGGCATTAGCTTGCTCTTGTCAAGAGACACCAAGGGGACCAGCTTAATCTCCCCATCCAATGGATGAAATACTATGAACAGTTGCATATGCTTCCATGTCACTTACTCTGCGGAGAGGTTTGGGATTGAACCCAGGTATATTTGATGCACAGACTAGTGATTAGAAGTTATACACTGCCACCTCTCCTAAACCTAACCCTTGGGGTCAGATTAAAAAATCTGGGCAGCTGGGTTGGCTGCTAACCACACCATGGCAACAGATGTCATCATTAAGTTAACTGAAGTAAATCTTAACTGCTCTTGAGGGAGCAATCATTTGGAATTGTTATGAAATAAATGGTAGCGTGTTCAGATTTTTCTTATCTGAATAGATCATGTACCTAGATTATTTTAATACAGATCAATATTGTGAAAAGAGGGGATGCTTTTGTATGTGAGGAAGACTTCAGCTGTCGAAGGAAACCATTTGGTTGGTGAGTGAATGGATTATCTCATTTAACTTACAAACAGAGTTTTAATGCCCAGTGGTGTTTAACACTGGGAATAGTGATATTTTTATCATTACTATCCATCTGTGAAGCGTAACTGAAAATTTCCAACCATGATGAATGTAACTCACTTTCTCTACCAGTACAAGTATCTTCATTTTACCTTTCCAGGATGTTATAAACAATAGAATCAAGCAGAGGGGTAGGCATATAACAAAGTCAGAGCCCTTGACAGCAATTTTGTGTGGTCTGTTTTTATCTTTGCTTTCCTTAGCAAAATAAATGATACAAAATATGTTGCACAAACCTTGCATATACGTATTAAAAGCTAGAACACAAAAAAGTAAATTATAGAGACAATTAAATTTTAATTAATACTTTTTTTATAACACTAACAGGTATCTAGAACGAAAAGCATCAGGGCCGTTCTTTACGTACAATGATTTTACCAAGAAACAATAATAATAACAGTAATAATCAGTGCTGGAAGGTGGGTATTTTGAGTGGGTGTATACACACCAGTCAATAAATTTTCTTTGTCTAAGTAAATCATGCATTTGATAAAATTTATTACCTGCCCATAACAAAAGAGCTCTATTTGAGCAAAGAATGTGTACAAGAAAGCTTAAATATTTTGAGAATCTTAATATTCCACAATAAATATCTCTGAAACAGGTAGGCTATTGTGAAATGTCTAACATGACCACGATTGCCAACTTTTCTTATAGGCTAGTATTAGGGATGGGTCGATACCAGGTTTTCTCGATACTCGATACCGATACATGATATTTTCCTCGATACTCGATACCATCAACATTTCCAGTTTCAATAAATAGGTACATTACAAATAAAAAGTTGAGAGAACTGTGTAATACCAACTAAATGAATTAAGTGTGCATATTTAATGAAACAAAATTTAATATCATCAGTAGCCTATAATTATTTTTAAACTCTGCATTAAAAGTAAAATTTGTTTTTGAAACAGTCCACTTACAAGTTTTTGTTCAAAAATACTAGCATTCTCACTTTTTCGGGGTCAAGTCTACTTCTTTTTCTGTCACATTTGAGTCCTGCTGTGCTAAACAGTCTTTCAGAGAAAACTGTTGCTGGTGGTATGGACAGGTATTTCACAGCTAACTTCTTTAGTTTCTGAAATTTTGTGTTTGTTTTCCAGTAATCTAATGAACTAGAAAGAGGAGGTAACAAATCGTCTTTGAGATATGCAGTGATTTCTTCCTGGGAACTGTTTACTGGCAGTGAATTTGACATATTATTTTCTTGCATAATGTTACTATACAGGTATCACATTCCTGGCAATTTCTCGGGCTTTGACGTCTGTGACATTTAAAATAAAATAAATAAAAATGTTCTTGAATGATCGATTCTTACGAGTACGTCAGTACTACATTACTATTCCCACATATATGTAATTTTGGAATAAAAAATTAAAAATCCTACCTCATCATTTTTGGATGCAGTACATTCCTGTTGGTTAGCAAGGTCCACCAATCGGTCATTAGCAGAATTGAGAGCACTAGGACTGCGAAAAACTCGTCCTTTCACTACTGTTTCTTCTTCAGGAGTTAAATTTCCACTTCCGCATAATTTTTTATGAAGAGGTTTTGAAAAGGCAATTTTATGCACTGATGTAACATGTTTTTTAAGGTTACTAGTGTTGTGAGATTTTCCACCATGAGAAAAACGTTTTTTACAAATGCGGCAAATGGCGCGATTATCACAATGAGGGTCTATTTGAAAATAGTTCCACACTTCACTCATATTGACTGGAAAAAATATATATGTTATCGTACGCAATACACACATTATTCTTCTGTCACGTAGAGATATCAACTGAAAGCCGGTATGCTGACTTGTTTTAAAAGCATACCGAAATAGATTGCTTATGAATGGATAAAATAATCATGTGACGTTCTACTCAGATCACAGAGCAGTACAATGAACAAACTGTTTTAAGGTTTGCAGAATAAGCAGTAACTTAATCTCTGCAAGGGAGCAGGGTTTGGACAGTCAGCTTGCTTGTTGGTTGTTATTGAAACGTTTCACAGGAAACAAAACAATTAAGAATCTCTTCTGTTTGATTTTTAAAGTCGGAAAGTCTTTATTTATGACCAGACAAAAGTCACAGAGTGGTTTTCTCCATTTAAAGGAGAAACAGAAGTATTTACTATATTTAATAGACTACTAAAAGCAGAAAGAGATACGCATTTCCTTAAATTGCAGAATTACCAAAGTATCGAAAAAGTATCGAGCGAGTTTTCTGAAGTATCGCTCGATGCCGATACCATGCAAGTATCGAGGTATCGAGGACCCATCCCTAGCTAGTATACAAACTTGTGTCTTATCAGTATATTTTTTAATACTTTATATCCATTGGTGATAAAATTATATGGTCATATTATGACCTATTGATATCAACATTATTCTACAATGCTCCGCTGTGGCTACCGCCTCCGCTCTTCACGTTTAACTATGTGGATATTATTATGCATTATTTAGACTTTCTGTGCAAAATTTGTTACTTAAGAAAGTGAGTTGTAGAATTAATTTTAGCACAACATGTGGTACAAGCTGTAGTCAATATAACAGTGCAGTATAACAGTGAGCTGCATTGCCAGCATGGCAGACAATCACTCGAGAGTTGGAGCTTTGCCCACCGCGCTGCAGGAACCCGCGAGGTTGGCCAATATTCTTGCGTGGGACTCACTGTATAATGGTTAAGAATATGCATTTTGCCTAGTATCCAGTCTTTAGTCATCACCTCCCAGGTTCTAAAAATCAAAGACATTATGGAAAATGAAATATGTAGGCCTAGGAAACTGCACATAAGCAGATCTGTCCAACTTTAGAGGAACAAGAGGCCAAATTTATTTAGACAAGTCAACTTTTTAGGGCTGCACCAAAATTGCTTAAAATAACTTTTTAACCCACAATAGGCCTATATAACTTAAATTAAAACTGAATGAATTATATGGCCAGGGGATGCAAATCTGATGCCTCCAGTAAGGTTGAAAATCATAGTACTCAACATTGTCAAATTGGAACTCTGCAGTTTATCATAAACCCAGTCCTCATTGATGTCTACCTAATGCAACCAGGCATAGCAAAGGGTGGTATATCTCATACTTATATCACTACTTCTATATAAACTATCATTGGTGTTACTAGATTTTGTTTTTGCAAGTAGGTTACATGTATTATTCCCTTCTTGAATTTAATTTTAAGAATTACAGTTTTGGATACCAAGAAATACATGATTGTAGCTTATATAAATAAATTTATTTAACAAAATGGCTTATGTATACAAATGCACTTTTAGATAAAGCAAATTTCATGTTACAGCAGCTCGTCTTCACATCGAATATATTCCCCAATATCAGCTTGATGGAAACAGACAATAGACATAGGATCTGCATGTTTACATTCTGCAGTTCCTTTAGCAGCTGCTCCAAATCCCTGTAAGAAGTAACATTAATTATACGAGAACAGTGCTCTATCTCTGAGAATCAGGACTAAATGCGATCAATATGGATGGCCTGTATCAAATTAAATTTTGCCTTTTAATTTATGCGTTTTAAAAATTTATGTTTTAACCACTTATATGTATGGCCTGTATCGTTTTGATGTGTTATAGTAATTTACAAAGACATTAAATGTAGAATATTATGTAAAAATAAAACTGAATCCTTTAATCATCATTATTGTCACTGTCATTTTCAACCAAATCATTTTTATATACAGTAACTTACTTAAAATTAAATTTATTTGTTACTTATTTGTACAGATTCAAAGTGACGTCCCCAGGGTATTCTGTTGGAGAATAGTGTCTTAAACAAAATGGGATCTTGCTTGATAGTTTCTTTTTAGAGGCACTCCTTATTAATCTACTATTTCATTCTATTAACTTTGCCATCATTACCTACGACAGCTATAGACTCTGATTCAAGTAATAAAATATAGTAACATTTAAAAATAAAGTATACAGGCTTATGTAGGTCCACTAGCTCTGGAGGTTGAAGCTCAGATAGTAAGCTTGTCAGCCATCTTTACTTCCAGAATTGCTCCAAATGCTCATTGAGAGGGCTCATTTTTAGGTAGATTTCGAAGAAAAATCTACCTATTGCAATGGATACCACTTTATGATTTTCGAAAAATTCTTTCATATCTTTACGTTTCATGCTCCCCTAAGTGCGAAACCACCACCCGTTCAAAAAAAAAAATTTGTGATATATATATATATATATTTATATATTTATATCTTTACACGATAGCGGCCGTAATTTTGAAGATATTTGAAGCAAATTTTATTATGTCATTTCTAGGCCCAATAGCTCGGACAAGTTCGTTAATGAGCGAAATTGGCCCAAGGGGGTGGTCGGGGGAGGGGGTTGAAATTTTTAAAAATGTATATCTCGGACCCTATGAAGTATAGAGGGAAACTTTGTTTGAATAAATTAGAGTACTCCCTATGGAGTTCACAGTGACACCAACGATTCGGGGGTTCGAGTGAGGGTGGGGGTGGGGGATGAAAATTCGAAACTTTTGAAACCACGTCTTGTGGGGTATCGTTGAAAAGCTCTTGATGAGTACTCTACAAATCAATAAATAGTTTCTTGATAGCTCTCATAAGACGCGAGATTTTAATGTTTGAAAATAATAACACTTAAAAGAATTATTATAATATCATAATTTTTTCTTGTTTAGCGGCTTTGCTAATTTTATTCATTGCTGATCTTGTGCACGGCCTCCCAGAATATTATATCCTATTCTTGTTGTCAAAACAAATGATTGTAGGCTCTTCCTCTTTACCGAATTCAGTTCTTATTACTGCGGGTTTGCCATGCCAAGGCTAAAAAAGATAATAAATTAAACCAAAAGCACTTTGAAATCTACCTCAGCCTGTAGGCCTGCCTAAAGGGATTTTTTCAATTGAAATGAGAACCAGATGTATAACTGTTTAGTAGGCTTACTAAATTCTTGAATCTAAACACAACCAGTAAATGGTCCTGGGCCCGACCCCAAGATGTGGTGGCCCCGAGTAGCCTAAACCAAAAAATCTACCGTATATACTCGAATACTACCCGCATATTTTTTCCAAAAATCGCAAGTGAAAAACTGGGGTGCGGGTATTATTTGAATACTGGTCTCCTCTCATTTGAATTTCGACAATTTGTACCATATCGGCTCAATATAGCACGATGCTTTGTAGTAGTATCACAGTATAGCATAACAATAGCGAAGCTGTAATTAAAGGAAAATAGACAAAGAAAGTGCTTTCTAATGCACATGGTCCACCATGACTGGCCGTGAAACAAAGCTTTACATGTAGAGACGCCAAGCAAGTAACATTACAGTACAAGCAGAAGCACTAATTCGGGAAAAGTTTGGTGAATTTCCACACGACTTTGACCTTGAGTCGGACATACGTCATCATGTGTAATTCCCGCTGATCAGCTGGAGAGTGTTGCTGTTGTAGTTGTTGAAAGAGACACAGCGCGTATAAGATGGCGAGATTTCCAGCTGGCTGTTACCATGTTATTTTTAAAATTACATTTTAGCCTACCATATTTAATTCTTTTATGATATGTAATGTTAATTATAAGTGTTTAATCAAGAATAAACCTGGCAAAATAGTTTTTTTTTTTTCAAATTTCCTTTTGAAAAAAAGGGTGCAGGTATTATTCGGAGGCGGGTAGTATTCGGGTATATACGGTACCTCAATTTCACCATCAGGATTCAATCCTAGGACCCATTTAGCAAAAGGTAAAGGATGTACATATAGGGGGGAAAAAGCGGACCGACTCTTGTAACTAAATTCAGAGCCTTGTGATACGTAAATAAATGTAAGAGATATCACGGAAACGTTTGTTTTCACAAGCAATGCAAATTATGTGAAATCATTTCTCAATTCAAGCAATTTATCAGCTGTAGAAAGATTTCAATACATTCCCTGCTATCCTGTGAATGCACAGTGGCTCATATCGGCAACTTAGATATTTTAGTCTGTCTGCTTTTTTTTCCCCCTACCTGTACACACCAGGCCATGAGGTGTGCAATTACTCTTTTGTGCCATATGTTGAAGTTTTTAGTAGTCACAAATCCTGCTAACACCGAAGAAAACAATAAAATAGCATGTTTGGGCTTTGATCTTTTACAGGCTATCATAATGGGATTATATACTGTAAAGACTGTCTTCACAAAAGGTGATACTATGATTATAATAATACTACTAAGATATAATTAAGATTATACCTACTAAGATTATAATTATAATAAAAATAATAATTATTATAGAAATAAGCATTTACCCTACCTGCAAACAAATATAAGGTGCACTTTTCGCATGAGATATATCCTGCCCAACCCACCCTCAGTGAAGCAGTTTCCTTTTATACCACAATCTAGCGACTTCTTAGAGGATAAACAGGCTGACAAACAGTTGGGTACAAGCCACTTACTCTCACATTTTTAATATTTGGTACAAGGGGCACTCTCGAATTTTTAATATTTGGTACAAGGGGCACTCTCGCAGTTTTAATGTTTGGTACAAGGGACACACTCGCATTTTTAATATTTGGTACGGTCGGGAGTGTCGGCGACAATATACAAGGATAGTTGGTACCCTACATCGCTGAGAAACAAAATGTGAATATCGAGTGGGTGGAGCTTAAAGTGCACCTTATATTTGGCTTTTGCCAGAATGGCTTGTAAAGTTTTTACTCTACAATTAAATTATCATTTCATTTTTTTATGTTTTATACAGTAGGTCTACTGGTTTTACATTATATTATTTTGATTGCGTTAAATGCAAAACAAGGTGAAGTTCCTATTTCTAATGCTTAATAATGGAAACACACCTCATAGGAGGTCATTTACAGTCATTCTTGATCATGTGTAAAGCTGCACTTACCAGTGGTAAATCACTCATTGATAAGACAATTACTCCTTGATATTTGGGAGTGTTTTCTGTCATCCGTCCTAAGCCAGACTTCAACACATTATGGCCATATAGGAACTGTTGCTCAGCAGATGGCTTCAACCAAACTTTGTACTAGAAAGAGAAAGAAAACCTTTTTAACAAATAGCAATCATAGGAATACTCACTAAAGTGGTTCAAATCACACCTGTTTGATAGAACTCAAAATGTTATGCCTGTTGCTCACGGTCAAATTTTTTCGTTAAATTTATTGTACAACTAATTTAACCAAACGTGTAGTCAAATGCCTCTTGTTAACGGTCAAATGAGTCATCAAATGCATGCTAGCAGAATATTCTCCCACTGTGGTGTAAATTTCGCAACATTGTAGTATTACCCTGCCACCTAGTGTTAGACCCCTGTACTCTAAATATTGAGCCACTCATACTCTGCTGCAAGATTTCCTTTGCCCTGTGGATTTGAATTTTTCATAAAAAAGAAAGCAAACAGTGCGTGAAGCCTTGAATTATTAAAATCATACATTGTTTACGATCATTTAAAATAATTATGAAAGAAAAAAAAAATTACCATACCGGGAATTGAACTTGAGATCTCGTGAACCACTGTCTAGCTTCCTACCACGGAGCTATCAAGGAATAATGGAAGTGTCCATGAATCATGCATATACAAGAACGGCTCCTTTCTCTTCTCGCTTCGTATTTTCATTTCGTTGCTGTATGTCAACGAGTCGTGTTCTCATAATGTTTTTTAATACTAATCCGTTTGGAATAACGGTATCTACACAGGCATATACCCATGCTATTTTGATGGAGTTGCTTTGCTTAGGAAAAGAAGAATATGTGAGATAGGAGAATGGCTGCATTTGCAGTCTTTTAGTTTGCAGACAAGTTCTCCACAATACCGCCGGGGGCGCAGGCAGTTCACGTTCGTTGCGCTGATTGGCTGGTTCGACAAATTATTTGCTGGAATTAGAACATGTCCTATATGCCGAAACGAATAACCAAACGTTTGCCCAAAGGCGAATTTGACCGTTAGCAATCAATTTGCTGAAAAGTGATAGTTGTGCAAAAAATTTAACGGAAAATTTGACAGTGAGCAACAGACATTATAATGAATTGGAAACAAATCTATCCCAGGAGTTATTAAAAATGGAGTACTTCAGTGATCGATACTTGGACCTTCATTTTTTTTGTTTTCATCAATAAGTTACTTGCCACGTAACTTACAGTTAGGCATACTACGTTTTCATGGAAAATTCAAATTGATCTGAATACGATTCCATGCCAATATGATCCCATTTTCATGCAACATTTTCGATACAATATTGAAAAGGTTTCCGAGAGAATTCACAAAATGCACTAGCCTCCCATTCCACAACCAACGAAACCCTTATGAGATCAAATTGAATATGGTATGTGTTCATGGTGTTGAATACAATCTCGATTCGATCCTACTTTTTTGGTGTATCGATGTTGAGACTCAATTCTATCTGAATTTCCATAATCACGACTATTTCAATATGATAAGCATATTCAGATCGATTTGAATTCTTCATGAAAACATAGTAAGTATGACAACGTCTTAATCTAAGCATATGAGAGTTATGCTACTCACTTGTGCATATGGAGCTAGGTAGTGCAACGCTGTAATGTGCAGTCTAAATTTTCCTGATTTCGTAAATTTTCCAAAGCAAGTGCCTACACTCACTAAGTTGTCAGGATTAACACTTGAAGACAGTTGTAGAACTTTCTCTGATACATAGTAAACTCTATTTTTCTTCTCTCTAAAACAGTAGGTGCCATCTGGTCGGTCTATGAGCAACTTCACATTAGTTCCAATACTGTAAATAAAACAAGACAACATATAATAAATTTATAAAGACAATAAAACATATTTTAATAGATCATTTATAGGAGTCAAGAGTATCCAGGTTTAGTTTCCTTCATTACACTCTGGACACTTTCGCCAAGCATTATATCCCAACTTCCGATTCTAGGTAAGTGGTAGTTTGGTTGGCAAAATGGCAGAACAGATCGCCACTTAAGCTCTGCCCACCCCGGCTGAGTGTTGCTATGGTGACGGCCCGCTTCCAAACTACAGCCCCTTGTAACAAAGCTTATACACTAATTATATAATACGAGGCATCTTCAATACAAAAATAACCCTTGTACCAAACCATATGCATTAATTACTACCATACAAAAATAACCCTTGCACTAATTACTACAACACGAGGCATCCCCTTGAACCAAAACGGCTCTCTAAACTCAAACAGATGAATTCTCGCTTCACACTGCAACGATCACTCGGCGCAGTGGTTAAGATGACTAGCTATGATGCTAGCGGTCCCGTGTTCAAATCCCACTAGGTCGAAAGTTTATAGGACAGGAATAGGTCCCAAATTGGTAGGTAGGGTGAAGGGAAGAGGAGAAAGAGGAAAAGAAGAGCAGAAATGAAAAAAAATTAAAATTTTCCCAATTTTCAGTAGTTCCATCGTTGCTACCTAGATGTCTCTCATTGTTTAATAGCGAGTTAGGTGGGTGGAACTTAAGTGACGACCTGTTCGGGAAAAAATAGTTTATGCTGCGCACTAGGCTCCTCCCAACAACTCTCTAATGGGACCAGGGTTGATAAAAAACATGTTTTTTTAAAAAGAACAAAAAAAATGTTTTTTTTGTTTAAAACGTTTTATATGTGAACAACAACGTTGGTTATTTTAAACGTGTTTTTTTTACGTTTTTTTTTGTTTAAAACATGTTATTTTTGTTTAAAACGTTTTATATGTGAACAACAATGTTGGTTGTTATAAACGTGTTTTTTAACGTTTTTTATGTTTACAACAATGTTGTTTGTTTAAAAATAAGTTCAAATTGTTCATTTTGTTTAAATCAACCATTTTAATGTATAGAGGGCATATTATATACATATACATATACATATATATATATATATGTATTATATATATGTTGAATGTTTAAAACATTTTAAACAATTTGTTTTAAACATTTTTTTAGCATATGTTTATAACACTTTTTAATTGGGTGTTAAATTTAATTATGCAGACAATTTACATTTTGTCAATCCAATGACACCCTGTGCTAAGATGTTCAAGATTTACGAGTCGTAGACTTAATAGTATTTGAAAATACATTTTGTACCAGTAGCATTTGTTTATGATTAAATAGTTCATGATTAATAAAAAATAATACAAGCTACTTTTTAATTACTGCCTTTACTGCTCAACTGATGATTGACTTTCACCATGCTTTATGTGGTCTTAGCCGCCTTACATTATCAAACTTACAAGGGATATCCTACTACAGTGTTGCCAATTGACACATTCAATATTTAATATTAATAATCTCTTTCTTTAAAAAGGAAGACCACAAAATAGATGGTAGGATGCAGTCAGAAAAAAATTCAAATCAATTACTCTAAATCAGAAACTGGAAGCTGGCGACAGAGGATAGAGAAGTCTGGAGGAAAAGGATACAAAAGACACCACCTCACATGATTTTCTGGTATTCTGGCCCTAGTTTGTTTTGTTTTCTGTTTACAACACTAACAGGGTGTCACTGACTTGACAAAATGTAAATTGTCTTCATAATTAAATATAACACGCAATTAAAAAATGACTCAAACATGCTAAAAAAAAACATGTTTAAAACGTTTTAAACAAACTTAAAAAAAACACAAGCACTTGTTTTAAACAAGTTTTAAACACTTGTTTTAAACGTTTTGTTTTAAACATTCCAACCCTGAATGGGACCCACCTCGGAAGGCGGGGTTTAGAGTTTCATTGCAGAAGAGATTCAATGTGAGACATAATAAACCTCGCGCCATTCAGTATATTGCTCCTATACTAACATAACATTGCTAACTTAACAAAACCTGTCACTGAACTAGAATTTACCTATCATTATTTAACCAAATCCATAATCTTTTTACCCTTCCACACCTTTCATAAAACATTATTACAACTGTCAAGGAAGCCATGGTACAATAGTGAGGTGCGTGCACAGGCTCGGAAGCGAGGGGAAGGAATCGGCGGGCAGATCTTGCCTGGTGTGCAGCATAAATCTATCTTTACCAATATGGGTTTTATTCTGTGTTGCCGTCTTAATTTAACATGCTTCATACGTATATAAGAAAGGCTACAACAGTGAGCTGCAGTATCGGCACTGAGGAAGTACACAACCGTGATAGGAGATGTAGGGGAAGCAAGCAGTAGCGTGTGTATTGGCTTGGAAGCGAGGGTCAGCAGGGGAAACAAGCGGGCGGGCGAGAGCGGGTGGAGCTTTGCCGGTGCACAGCATAAATCTATCTTTCGCCATCTGTTCTTCCGTTTTCCTGTTCCGTTGGAAATAGTGACATGTAGAGCTGGATTTATTGCAGTTAGGTTAGGAATACTGATGTTAGAGTTAGTGACATGTAGAGCTAGTTGTTGGCAGTTAAGTTGGGAACAGTGGTGATCTCTATCAAGTTTACAATCTGAGACCTTGTTCTTGGATCACGTGACCTACGCGCAATCACTGCCAGTCTTAATTCTCTCCTTCAAACAGGTAATTTATGTTCAGAGACTGTCATTTATAGGTTACAAAAGTGACATCTTCATTATCATTTTCCCAGTGTTTTGGACATTTTCCATAAAAATTAAATGTATTACATGCTTTCTATGGTTTACGAGGAACACAACGGGAAAAAGGTAGAATCGCGCTTATCCGAGTTTTCACTCCCACTCCTATAATTGTGAAATATGATTTTTGATGCAAGGGTAGGTAGTATTTTATTTTATTATGAAATATTATTTTGTTGTTTATAGTCGTGACAAATTATGTTTGGTGTATTTTATTATTCAGTGGAAGGTAAACTCGGTTGAGCGCGATTCTACTCTTATTCCGAATAATGTAAGAAGAGGTTAAGACAAAAGCTCAGATTGTAACATTGACGGATACTAGAAGTACCTCTACAAAATATATTATGCAGTAAAACACTTACTATTTTGAGAGTTTCTCAAAAACTAAAGTTGTTTTTTCATCAGATAAACGTTTCATTTTAAGTAAAATAAAATCTCTCACCAATCTAGCACATGTTTGTACGAATTAACACATTGACGATGGTCGATAGTATTATCGATAATAATAATAGGTGAATTGCGCATAATAATTATCGATAATTATTATTGCAAATGTTGCCCAAATACGATACTCGACTTACGATAATATCGCTCTGCGTACTACTGACTACAGCACGGAGGATACAATAACAAGAAAATGTTGTGTAGTAAATAAATACGAGATATTCATAAGTTGTGTTTTGTGCAAGGTGGAGACCTGGAATCCCTACTACACCAATGCAAATGCTGTTTTTAAACTTGTAGTAAAATGAGCGTCTTACTTTCTTTACTACAGAAATCGAAGACCTTGTTGGGTGTAAAAGAAAATCCGGTTCCAGAAAATAACACAAATTCCAATGTAGAATCCTCTGTCGAAGCTACAACAGAAGGCATTGTGACTTGCTTAAGTGAAGAAGACGAGCAAGCGAAATTTCAAAAGAATGAAGAGCTGAAGGAAACCATATATGGTAAGATTGCCAGTAGGGTAGTAGACCTATGACTGTAAAATTAGTTTGAATTATTTAACTTAATTCTGTGCAACCTTAGGGGACAGTATACTTCTGCTAGATGTGGTTTTAGAAACAGAACAAAGGAGTAGCGATTATCACAGTGGGAAAATTTCCCATCATAGGAAAAGATTTAATTGGCACTGCTCTATTCAATATACTGCTGATAAACTAATAGTTAACGGTTCTTAACCTAACATAACCTGTCACTGACCTAGAATTCAACTGTCACTACATAGCCTCCCTTAATGTAGAAGCTTTTTTACTTGGCGAAACAGTAATTTATGCTGCACATAGGTTTTCCTTCCACTGAATAATAAAAGACCCTTGCACCAAACATAATATGTCATAACTATAAATAACAAAATAATATTTCATAATAAAAAAAAGTACCCTTCCACCAAAAGTCATACTTCACAATTATAGCAGTGGGAGTGAAAACTCGTGTGCGGCATAAAATACCTTTTTCCCTTTTACTCTTCCACACCTTGGCGAAAGATAAGAGTAAGTCGCTCCGAACAATGCGTTGCTATTGGCGACCAAACGCTTGTTATCTCGGCACTCCCGATCGTTCCTTCTCTCCAAACTCCCGATTGTACCAAATACCAGTTACCAACCCTTGCACCAAAATGACAACCCGCTAGCTCACTCGGCACTCCCAATCAGACCACAATCACCTCTGCATATAGTCTAAATAATGCATAACACTATCTACATAGTTAAGTGCTCGAAGCGGAGGCGGTACCCGAAGCGAGTGCCCTTGCTTTTTCGAATAATATACGATACACTGTTTGTAGGTTTTAAAAATGTGGCATGTTATATCTTCCAGAAGTTAGTCAGCCTGTCACCTTTTGTTTAGCGGTATGACGTCACACCACCAACGTCCAATCACGAATTTCTACGTACAGTAATATGAGGACAGAAGAATTCGCTAGATTGTGGTATAAAAGAAAGTGCATCGCGAGGGCGTGGAGGGTGGGAACATTCATCAAAGGTGCGACTTAAATTTATTTTTCCCAAACGATCCTCCTTTTCACCCAGCTGGAGCCTGAGAAACCATTATTACTTCTCAGCGCCACTAAAGAGTCTAGTCATATGCCTTTCATTATGTTTAACCTGTGCTGAAGTGAAGGGATTAAATTTGTGAACAAATCAGTTGCTCATCCAGCCTCCCTTGGAATGATTAATACTGCATCCAGTCCCCCAGCTTATTTCTTGTTACTGTGTAACAAGAAATAAGCTGCATTAAGCCTCATAGAGGACGGGTATCACCAGATGCCTCTGGCTCATTGTCGCTGGGTTTGCATTAATCATTTTTGCAAACTCAGCTGTTAAAGTGGTAATAAACAATAATAATATACATGTTACTTACATTCAGACTGAAATACAGTCTTCATATTCTCTTCGGTGTCTTCTTCTCTTCTTTCAGCAAAAAGTTGAATAAACCAAAATGCAAACCAAATAAACAAACTAAACAAATGCGAAGTAAACTGAAGCGTTGATCTGAATATAACAGGCACCTCAAGGTATGTGGGATACCTGGCTGCATACCTAAATAGCTATGCAACCACGTATGCGACATATTACTCAAGTTTCCTGCTATATTTAGAAAGTGTAGAGCAGGCAGGACTCACCAAGCTGAACTGGAGCGTTGATCTGAATATAACAGGCACCTCGAGGTATGCCGAACACCTGGTTGCATATCTAAATAGCTATGCAACCGCGTGTGTGACATAGTACTTGAGTTTCCCATTATATTCAGAGAGTGTAGAGCAGGTAGAAGTCTTGAAGCAAAACTGAAGCGTTGATCTGAATATAACAGGCACCTCAAGGTATGCCGGACACCTGGTTGCATACCTAAATAGATATGCAACCGCGTATGCGACATAGTACTCCAGTTTCCCATTATATTCAGAGAGTGTAGAGCAGTGTAGAGTGTAGTCTTGAAGCAGAACTGGAGCGTTGATCTGAATATAACAGGTACCTCGAGGTATGCGGGACACCTGGTTGCATAACTAAATAGCTATGCAACCGCGTATGCGACATAGTACTCAAGTTTCCTGCTATATTTAGAAAGTGTAGAGCAGGCAGGACTCACCAAGCTGAACTGGAGCGTTGATCTGAATATAACAGGCACCTCGAGGTATGCCGAACACCTGGTTGCATATCTAAATAGCTATGCAACCGCGTGTGTGACATAGTACTTGAGTTTCCCATTATATTCAGAGAGTGTAGAGCAGGTAGAAGTCTTGAAGCAAAACTGAAGCGTTGATCTGAATATAACAGGCACCTCAAGGTATGCCGGACACCTGGTTGCATACCTAAATAGATATGCAACCGCGTATGCGACATAGTACTCGAGTTTCCCATTATATTCAGAGAGTGTAGAGCAGTGTAGAGTGTAGTCTTGAAGCAGAACTGGAGCGTTGATCTGAATATAACAGGTACCTCGAGGTATGCGGGACACCTGGTTGCATAACTAAATAGCTATGCAACCGCGTATGCGACATAGTACTCAAGTTTCCTGCTATATTTAGAAAGTGTAGAGCAGGCAGGACTCACCAAGCTGAACTGGAGCGTTGATCTGAATATAACAGGCACCTCGAGGTATGTGGGACACCTGGTTGCATACCTAAATAGCTATGCAACCGCGTATGCAACATAGTACTCGAGTTTCCCATTATATTCAGAGAGTGTAGAGCAGGTAGAAGTCTCGAAGCAAAACTGAAGTGTTGATCTGAATATAACAGGCACCTCAAGGTATGTGGGATACCTGGCTGCATACCTAAATAGCTATGCAACCGCGTATGCGACATAGTACTCAAGTTTCCTGCTATATTTAGAGAGTTGATGAAAATCTCAGCAATTGCAGAAACCTGGATATCCATGGAAACTGCATGGTTAATTGTTATATCTTACTGTGAATAAGAGTGGCACATGATTCTTTTATTTCCTTTGATGTGATGATGATGAATGCCTCAAGGCAGGTCCAGACCTGGGATAGAGCCGTGGGATGAAGACCACGACTCGTCCGAGGTGATTCAGCAAGGGTGATACCAAGGAAATTTGTCGTTGCCTCTCAAGGATATATATATATATAGAAGGCTGTGACTATATGCCTCACATCCGCCATATTCTTGGTTGCAAATTCTTATAATATTAATAATGAATAAATTCACGAGGAATTTGTTTATTCAAGGAGCATTTTTTAAAGATTTTATTTTATAATACCGGTACTTGTAGTGCATATATGTTCGTTTTGGAACAAAACTGACTAAATAATCAAGAAAATACATAGATAGACAAGAGGCAGATGTGAACCTAACCTTAAGTCTTCCTGTATGTGCACATATGCTCGTTCGTGATCCTTTATCAAATACCGCCCGATGTTTTTTATTTGACTGACTGTACTATAATGGTCTCTAAACTTAAATAGATGAATTTTCCCTCCACTTCTCAGCAATCGCTCGTGGCTTAGTGGTTAAGGCTACTGGTTATGGTGCTAATGGTCACGAGTTTGAATCCTGGTCGATCCAAAATTTACTGTTAGGAATAGGTTCCAAATAGGTAGGTAGGGCGAGGAGAAGGTAAGAAAAAGGGAGGAAGAGAGAGGAAAATGAAGAGAAAAAGGGATTAAAGGAAAAATAAATTTTAGAGTTTTTAAACATTTTACAATAGAACATTTCTTGTTTGAAAATACATTATTTTACTAGGTCATATTTAAGATTTTTGGGTCATATTTAGTCATTTTTAAGGGCATATTTCCAGTCATATTTTCCACTTCTTTAGGTCATAAATAAAGCCCGGATTTTCATGCACTATCAAACTTAAAAATATGCATGCATTCATGCACTATCATATCTCCAAATATGCACAATGAAGGGCGAAACATGCACTATAAAAAATCCGCACTGTACTGCAATATATTTCAATTTCTCTTAAAACAATATACGAGTTTTTCAAAATTCTCCTCACTTAACTCGTGCATTTATCAGTTAGGACATTCTTGAATGCAGAAAAGGATCTTTCTACTTCACAAGAAATAACAGGGAAGAGGTTTAGTTAAGGAACAGTTAAGGGAAGAAATTTGACTGAGGGTGAGATCGAATTCCATGTATTTTACACTTTTTCCACACAATACGTCCTTCACTATTTTCAGAAGTTTAAGATCAGGATTTGAACTAAGTACCTTCTTAAGTTTTTCCCTGTCAATCCATTTTTCCACAACACGATTATAAAGTTAATTATTCAACATCTTCAACAATGGCTAGTGATTGACAAATTCAAGCAGTGAACATTCTGTTTAGCAGTTTTCTTTCAATGGAAGGTGGTGGGGGTCGGCGAGTCGGCATTTTCTTATTTAGGGTAAACAGTAGTTTGCACTCTCAAATTCATGCAGGTGCAAACTCTGTTGCCAAGTCAATCAAAATATAACAATGGTAATACAATACAACATTTTTACATTTCTTTGAAAAGCCGAGATTTTAGGGAGGCACATTCATAATATGCACAGTTATGCAAGCTAAGTTGATATTATGCACTAAAACCAGAAAATGAGGGTTTAAAAACGTCTGAATATGTTACATTAAACAAAAAAAATCCAAAACATGCATTATGCATGAATTTTGCCATAAAAAGGCCAAAATATGCAAACATGCACGGAAAAAATATGGTTATTTGGAATCCATAAGTCATGTAATGAGTAACTACAAAGTTTGAGAAGTGTAGACAAAGTATATAAAAACATGCATTTGCATGGAAATCCGGGCTCTAGTCATAAATATCCAAATCCTAATGATAACAATAAAATATGTAAAAAAATACTGAACGTGCACTTAAATATAGCCTAATAGTAAAACGATAATAAAATACAACACTTTAAGAAATCCTGAAGTAATGACAAAGTTAATATGTCCTACTGCGTAATTAAGCCTAATGTTTCAGTATTCTTTTGAATGAGTTTAATTCATTTGCATTAATTAAGTCTGGTGGTAACTTATTAATAACAAGGCTAATCGTGTAGGCTACATAGGAGATTTTGTATATTTGGATATTCTGTATTTATAAATATAAATATTGTTGTTTCCTTCGGTGTCATGGATTTCATTGTTACAAGTAACAGAAAAAACATGACTACTAGAAGAAGAAAATCATTTATTAGAAACATAAATGAAGCTGCTTGCCTCAGCTTGATCAGTTCTTTCTAACAAGACAGTTATTAAGTTCATAGCGTACATAAATATAAACAATTTTACAGTACTCTTCCAAACAGAAGTTCACAATTGCTTTTTGGAGTAAATATTGTGATTCAAGATGGATATTGAATCAACAATGATCCTTTCAGTAAGATGTTTGGTACCTTCTTTGGTGATCCTTAGTTTTTGCAGTTGTGCAACCGAGCGATAGATCGTACCTCTGGAACCAAACAGAAGAAAATGTACTGAAAAATGGCAGCCATCAAATCTTGCGTGGTAGTTTTCTTTAAGGAATTGAATGCAGCTCTCATAGATGCTCTTTTTCTCCATGTCAACATTTTTGGCTTGATCATCGTCGTTAGTATCATAGCAAATGGTTGGATCAAGAATATGAGCTGTTTTAGCTCCTTTCTTGAATGCTATAATATCTATGAAGCGATTAAATCCTTATCCATCTACAGCATGCACTTCCTCAAAGCATTCATATCCTTTATTGGTGAGGAGGCTGGACAATGAGTGTGTTATAGGTGCCTTGCTCATAACGTTGACGGGTAGCTCGCTTTGTTCTCATATTACAATGCTTGTTGTTACTGTAAAAGGTTTTCTCAAAAGAAACCGCTGACTGAATTCGTGTTGCCAATTCTCTCATTGCTCAATGTCATTGCCACAAGTGTTTTGCTGCATCTATATCTTCCCGCTTTCTTTTTTAACAATATGCAGTGTGGCAAATACCGCAAGCGGTGGCGACTTCTTTGATGTTAACTGTCTACGAAATTAGCGAGGCGACTATATCCGATGATATCTCTGATTAACAAGCAGTGAATCAAATGGACATGATCTGGGTACATGACTCGGTGTTTCTGACTCCTTTGCACACCTTCTAAAAAGGGATGATCCATTAATAACACATTTATTACCAGGGACTCCTCGTAGGTTCACATAATTAACATTCAATTTCAGTATGGCTGTCCATTCAGATGATGTTAGATGCATCTTTTCCACCATGAAATTGTTAGCAACAGGATATTCTTTAAAATGTGACACTCCGATACCTTGCCAAGGCATAGATGACCATTCACCAAAAGACTTAAGGCGCATTAACTTTCTAAGTTGTCTAGAACTTTTATGACCATTAGTTATTTCCAGCATTTCAGAACAAAAGGAATCTTCTCACAAATAACCATTTAAGCATGGAAGTAAGGAAAAAATTTGCCAAAACATTTGTAAGTTGTGTATTAACCTATGGATGCGAAACATGGACAATAGGAAAAGCAGAAGCCAAGAAACTAGAAGCAGCAGAAATGTGGATATGGAGAAGGCTAACAAAGACGAGTTGGGTGGATAGGAAAACAAATGAAGAAGTGCTTAATGAAGTGATGGAAGAGAGATCCCTTCTGAATTCAATTAAGAGTAGAAGAGCAAAGTTAGTGGGTCATACATTTCGGCACAATGATCTACTCATTAACATTTTTGAAGGGAAAATACCGGGAAAGAAATCAAGAGGACGTCCAAGAAATTCATTTATTAAAAACATGATAAAGGATATGGACGTGCTGTCATACGAAAATCTAAAGAGAACAGCGATGAAGAGGAAGACATGGCTACTACAACAAGGCATTGCCTTTAGATCTTGATGATGATGAGTTATTTCCATTGGCAGGTCTAAGCGAGCAAGGCTATCTCTAACTTCTTGTTCGTAGTTAAAAACCTCAAGGAAACATGGATTTACACAATTTGAAAGATTGTGAGGAACTGATAAATATTACAATGGAGCTTCCCATTTACTGTTAATTATCCCAAGTCCACGTAAGTTCCATGGTGCATATAACATAGCATTGGCTGCTCTATTAGGAAGACCAACAATTTCCTTCACAGTTCGTTATTATAACATCTAGATCATCAAGAAAGTATAATGGGATTTTAGTCAAGAGTGCCGTCTGAAGAGAGTAAATTAGAGAAGGAAAAATGTATTGGTTAATTATGTTCAACTTCTGATTGGCTTTCAGTAAAGGCGACTTGGATAGTTTTTTCTAAATTTTGTTGAAATGGCATGAGTGCATCTTTATTTTAAATAGAAGCTCACTATTAAAGCTGCAGCCCAAATACTTAATATTTTCATGTTCCGTTACCTAGATGAAATTAATTCTCCTGAACCCAAATGAAGATCTTGTTGCAGAAGTTTTCTGTTGTTATAAAAATTGCTGAACTTTTGTTAGCGATAATTTCTAACCCTATCGAGGTCAAAAGATTTTCAGTGGTATCAATTACTCGAATTACTCAATGCTGCAGCTAGTTACCACTTGATCATCTGCAAATCCAGTCAAAGAGGTTCAATATTATTATTTAAATAGTTACCATGTTTTGTTGGAAATTTTTTATCACAGATGTCATTGTATATGAAATCAATTGCAAGATTGAACAGTATAGGAGAAAGGGGACCTCCTTGTGGTACCTCATAGTAAACTGGGATTCTTTTAGTTCGTTGACTTTCAGCTTCCTCTTGAATAAAGTAGTCTGTGAGTAAGGAAATTATTAGGTTATGAAGATTGGAAGATACTCCATATGCTGAAAGACAGTTATTAATATGTGCATGACCAGTATGGTCAAAAGCATGGGAAATGTCCAAAAATGCAACTACCTAATCTTTTGTGTTCAATTTTGCATCATTTAAACAACCAAGTCTGGAATTTATATGACATCCTGACAAATTGGAAACAAATCCACGTTGATTGTACCGGTAATTCAACTCAATTTGATTGTTATTTGTCGCCAAGAGAAAACATTATTTACATCTCCCTTTCCTTTATCAGTATTGTTGTACCATGTTTTAATTTTTTGGGTACATATAATGTAACTAGCATTATATTAATTAGTCTCAGGACATCAGAAATTTCTAATTCTTTAATCTGATATTGGGAAGAACACAGTGAAGTCATAACATATATATTATGACAGATATATAAGCATTCATGAACCACAGATTATTGTCTCTGTTGGACCATTACATGAGAATATTATAGGAGAAAAATTCCTCCGAACACTGGGACCTTTGGCTATTCGTGCCAATGCTCTACCAACTGAGCTAAGCCGGAGTTCAATTCACAGCGCCAGATGGAACTCTCTCCTATGAATGAGAGTAATGTCCAACAGAGACAATAATCTGTGGTTCATGAATGCTTATATATCTGTCTTGAATGTTAACTGTACAATAACAGTGGTAGCCCAGTCACAAAAATCACTACTTAGTGTGCCTCACAGTACTGCATATGACATAACTTGTCTGTCTGTGAGGTAGACCATTAGGGCAATCATTCACAGGAGAGAGTTCCATCTGGCGCTGTGAATTGAACTCCGGCTTAGCTCAGTTGGTAGAGCATTGGCGCAAATAGCCAAATGTCCTGGGCTCAAGTCCCAGTGTCGGAGGAATTTTTCTCCTATAATTTTCTCATATATATTATGGTTTGTAACACACTTAAACTTACTTTTTATAAAAAGTGAAATTTAAGTTTGTTAGAAATACACATTTTATAAAAAGTGAAGTTTAAGAGTGTTACAAACCATAATAACTTATATCAGACTTAAATGTTTGTGGAACAGTATACGTATACCGTTTTATCCATATCTAAAATTAATGATGGAAGAGGTATCGTCTGCGTACATAACTAAGCATTCAGCATCCACATTGAATTCAATCTCATCATTAAAAGAAAAATATTAAAAAGCAGAGGACCTTAAACTAAGCCCTGTGGGACACTTTCATTTAAATCATACTCATTGAACATTGCACCCAGGTTCACTTTAACAATTGGTTTTCCGTGCTGGATATAAGACATAATTAGTTATTTGCATTACCTCTAAAACCCAAATGATACAATTTACATTTTAAGAAATCATAATTACAGTGCATGTTGCTTATTGTGATCACTTCGGGATGCAGCTAATCTGATAATATTAACCGAATGATAACAGTAGCCAAAGTAAGTAATTGAGATATAACTGTGAATCATTGAACCACTAAACTGCAAGTAACTATTTTTGCAACCAGTAAAAAAGTTTTTAATTGTTTCTGTTTCCCTGCGAGTCCATTAATCAATATATATGCATTCATGAACCACAGATTATTGTCTCTGTTGGACATTACATGAGAATATCACAGGAGAAAAATTCCTCCGACACTAGGACTTGAACCCAGGACCTTTGGCTATTCGCGCCAATGCTCTACCAACTGAGCTAAGCCGGAGTTCAATTCATAGCGCCAGATGGAACCTCTCTCCTATGACTAATTGCCCTAACAATCTACCTCACAGACAGACAAGTCATTTGCAGTACTGTGAGGCACACTAAGTAGTGATTTTTGTGACTGGGCTCCCACTGTTATTGTACAGTTAACATTGAATGTGAATGTTAACTGTACAATAACAGTGGGAGCCCGGTCACAAAAATCACTACTTAGTGTGCCTCACAGTACTGCAAATGACATAACTTGTCTGTCTGTGAGGTAGACCATTAGGGCAATTAGTCATAGGAGAGAGGTTCCATCTGGCGCTGTGAATTGAACTCCGACTTAGCTCAGTTGGTAGAGCATTGGCGCGAATAGCCAAAGGTCCTGGGTTCAAGTCCCAGTGTCGGAGGAATTTTTCTCCTGTGATATTACCATTAATCAATGTTTCATATTCCCATATTGTTTTTGGAAGTTTACTGACCTGTGGTGAACACCACTTAGCAAAACATGTTGTTCTTAATGTTGTTCTCTTTATTTGATTGTTAATAGTGTCTACTATATAATTTTTTAGTTCAGTAGAATAAAAATAAATAAATAAAAATAAAAAATAAATAAATCTTTTTATTTACATTTGCCATCACTCCATGACTTCACAAATAAAAAACTGTAGCTAAACTGAGGGGTGAAACATGTTTTATTGCTTAAAAGAGAAAGTAGAGAATACCACACCCTCAAATGAGGTCATTCTGTTAGCTGGGAAGAGGACAGTACTTGGAAATAAAGCCAAGAAACGGAAAATGTGATACTGTAACATAATCCGAATCTTTGATAAAAGTAAACAGTAGAGAATACCACACGCTCAAATGAGGTCATCCTGTGAGCTGGGAAGAGAATAGTATTTTCTAAATAAAGCCAAGAAATGGGAAATGTGATACTGTAACATAATCCAAATCTTTGATAAAAGTAAACATCATTTTTTCAGTGTATCAGTACTAATCCGTATGGAACTACATAAAAGTGCCCGGCTGATAACATTATCCGTTCACTGTAGTATCGATGGCACAAGACAGATAGAAAAATATTCCAACTGCTTATACTGTAGATTTTCATCAATATGGCGGTGGACACATTTAATATAATTAATTGATACAGTTTTTGTTGGTTTTCCTTCAGTGAAGCCATATTGAAATTTAAACAGTAAATTGTTAGTGTTAAGAAATTAGTTTTAGTTGTGGCTGCTGCTTTTTGTGTGGTGTGGATTCTAAACAAGCAAAGCACCTAGGCCTAGGTAAAGTTTAGGGGCAGAATGTTTTTTTCTGAGAAAAGTGGACCTTCTTAATTGGGACAAATAATAAATAAATAAGCCTCATTAATCCCATAAGGGCAAAGGCCTCCTGCTGATTGCATGAGCTTGGAGGATTACTTAATAGGTGAGCTAGTCCTAAAGAGTTAGTGTTTTCCTACTAATTTTTCATAATACATTATACTCTAATAAAAAAAATGGTGTAGACAAATATGGTATTTTAATTCATTGTTTGTTTCTACCAAAGGAATAAGCTGTTAAAATCTGCGTAGTTGTTTTACTTCCTCCCTGCACACAAATATATACAGTATATATATAAATACATATGAATGCATATGTTTATATTTCAGATTATATCAGAAATATCAAAGATCCAGAGAAACCTGCTACTTTAGAAGACCTGAATGTAGTTTATGAAGATGGAGTAATGGTAAGTTATAACTTTTATTACAGTAAATTCCCAAAAATTATCTTTTTTATTGTAGAACTCTAGTTATTGGCAGTTATCTCTCTGAGTGCTCTATAGGGGACTGGGACTGATCACTACTTTTATTCACTGGCATGTGACCTCACCCTCTCCATTCGAAGAGTGGTGCAGCATTTTTATTTTATTTTAGAGAACATTTGAACCTCAAGGTGTTAATGTGTCTTAAAATTGTGGAATCTTGGTGCATACACTAGTTTAATGCTTGCAGAAAACATTGAAGTGTTAAGAGAGGTGGAGAGAGGGGTAAGAACAGTGTGACATTGCAAAAGAGTAAAGCATCTTGCCTAACACATTATCAACATACATGAAAATTAAAGACAAAATCATAGATTCCATGGATTGCACAAGATAGAGGAAATAGGAAACTTATGAAAGGTGGCAAATTTCATGATGTTTATGAGTGTGTTATGTAGCTTAAACAATCATATGATCGTACCATCCCATTATGTGAACCCATTGATACATGCTAAAGCAGAAGAGTTTTTCCATTACCTGGAAGTGTAAATTAAATCAGGTAAACTGATATAACAAAGTGGCAGAATGCTTTTGTTTAATTTGCTTTCACAGCGGCATTTGAACTGAAAAACACTCAAATTAAAATATAATGTAGATATCAGTAGCCGTACATTTCAATTGAATGCACAGTATTATATTAACAGCAGCTGCATTTAATTATTCAATGGCTAGATGTTTTTTAAATCTTTTATTTATGTTCATTTATATTTTTTTTTTTTTTTTTTTTTTTTTTTTGATAAGCATATATGAAGGAATAAGTGTGATAATGTCGGAACGAAATTACAACAAATGCCTTATGGTACATCTAAAGCAAGGCATGATACAAACATCTGACTGGATTGTAGTCAAGGCCCTCAGTGATTAGCAACACTGTCATGATTTATAGTATGTAGTACTATAAGAGTAGTATGTACGTATAGTATGTGGATTTATGTCATGTAGTTTAGTCATGATTTCCCATTTACGAGGGTCATTCAGTAATTAAAAGTGACAAACTGACCTGAAAAAAAAACGTTTATTTTCACAAAACAAGACTTTTCCTACTTTTCAACATAATCCCCATAAACATTTGGGTCCCAATGGGTTACTAGCTTTTTTATACTGACTGCAAATAACTCTTGTTATTATTCTTTGTTTTTGTGTCGGAGCCGATTTCCCACAAATTTCTTGACATCCTCTTTATCCTGGAACTTCTTCTCATGTAATGCCTCCTTCAGTGGACCAAACAATTTTAGTTTCAAATGAGGAAGTTGTAACTTCAACAGGCCGGCCAGAACGGTGTTCGTCAGTCACTGATTCTCGACCACTTTTGAACTATTCTACCCACTTGTAAAAATTTCCACAGTTCATACAACTTTCACCATACACTTTAGTCTTCTAGAGTATATATTAGCTGGTTTTCACCTTCAGCAATCAGAAAACGAATCACAGAACGTTGTTCAACCAATGTGGAATTTTCAAGAAGACCCGACATCGTTAAACTTAATTTTGAGGTTATAAACAGAGCAATGTTGATCCATCAGCTGATTAGAACTCATCCCAGTGATGCCGTCGTTATTCCAGTACCGGTTAACCGATTTAGTCCAAAATAAATAGGCATCTTGCCATGGATGTTATAAATGGGAATACCAACTTTAATGAAAATCCGATAAAGAGTATTTAAGTTATCATGCGTACAGATACACGGATGAACAGACATATTTTCCCGTCCCCACACAATCTCATAGAGTACCAATCTGGCACTTAATAAATTGTGGTACTTTTAAATATTAATGAGAAAAAGATGGTTTCATACAACATTTTCTCTTGAAATATATAGTTTGGTTGGTTCAAAATTAGGATAATTGGATTTTTGTTTTGTTATTCCCGTGGAAGTTAAATGAAAGAGTCCACTGTATTATTATTATTATTATTATTACTATTATTATTATTATTATTATATTAAAGACATTAACACTTAATAATATTAAATATTATTATGATTGTTTCAAATTTGCAAATAGATAAGTTCTGTTATTTGTGATGAAAGTAAAGCTCTGAAGTTTGGGTATAATGATGTTAATACTGGATGTTTCAAATGGATTTTTAGATTAGACCTTCAACTGAAGATAATGTGGATGTGGTGCGGATTGAATTTAATCCTACTGTTCCACACTGTTCATTAGCAACCCTTATTGGTCTCTGCATAAGAATTAAACTAGAAAGAAATCTTATTGACAAATTTAAACTGGATATTTTCATCAAGAAGGGAACCCATTCAACAGAAGAAGAAAGTAAGTATGTAATAATTTCCTTTCAAGAAACCAAGCTTTGTCTGGCAATTTTACAAAAGGCATGAACAATGTTAAAGAAAGAATATCTCCAATTACCCGAGTTGTAATGTCAAATTTTTAATAATGTAGTGGTTGAATGTGTTCTTCTGATATAATTTAAGATTGTTTTATTTAGGCATATTACTATAGTGCGACAAGTTAAATAACAAGTGCGCAAATATTCGGGCTGTGCATCATCCATGCCTTTAGCTCTAGTTCCTGTGCCAATTGGTTCTGCTTGTGCTTCTGCGCCTATTGTTCTTTAACTTGTCTCGCTGTAATACTAGTATCTTCAATCTGTGGGGAATTGCAAAGGTTATCATGGCCGTCATTGAAAAATGCTATGGTCCAAACAGAAACACCCTTGCATGTCACACATGACTCTGTGAATTTCACTCGTGTTATGTCCGTTAGCTCATAAAATCACACTACACCTTGCAGCTCTTCACCAGTTGAACTTCAGTAACTTGTGTGCCATCTTTGTTATGTAGATCAGCTTCTCTCGCTAGAGCTATACCTGAAACAAAAATTGTGTCTGTAGCACAAACTTCAAACTACAACTTGTTGAAATTTAAACATCCCAGCAACAGTACTCATAACACCAAAAATAAATAAAAAATCATTGTGCTTGACTTTCCAATCCTCCTTCATAGGTGATCAATTGTGTTATGCAGATAATGAATTACAAGGTGCACTCCAGAAGTAATGCATAAAATTTTACTGGCGACTGTGCATGTTAGATAGCCGCATAATGTTAGAGAGGGATGCAAAGTCAGACCTTCTGCTAGCAGCAGATATGCCAGTTAGTCCATTTCTAGGAGTGGATGAAGGTGTACCGGTAGTAAATGTTTGTTTGAGTGGTTTTTTCGATACTGTTTATTATGGGGTTTTCGCGAGAGGAACAGTGTGCAGTCGTAAAATTGTTGTGTGCAAAAGGTGAAAACTGTGTTAATATTCATTGTGAACTTATCTCTGTGTGTGGGGATCATGCTATGCACTATAGCAATGTGACTAGGTGGATGGAAAAGTTTAAAAAGGGGAGAGTGTCCACGAGAAGGGAGGTTCACATTGATCACAACAGGGAACGTGTTGAAAAACTCATTATGGATGACCACCGTGGGACTGTTGAGCAAATTTGCCTTCAAACAAACTTAACCAATGGAACAGTGATGAGAATCATTAAAGAGGACTTAAAAATGGCGAAAGTGAATGCATTTTGCATCAGAACAACACATTACCCCATAAGGCAAGTGTTGTCACAGAATTTCTCCTCGAGCATGGTATTGTTACACCGAGACTCCCTCCTTATTCACCTGACCTTGCTCCCTGAGATTTTTGGTTTCTTGACACACTGAAACTTGGTCTTCGTGGGAGGCTGTTTTCATCGAGGGCAAGTCTGGTTTCTGCAGTTAACCAGTCTCTAAAATGGCTGCCTGAAGAATGTTACAAAAAGTGTATCAAAAGTGGGTTGAACACTGGCAACTGTACTTATACAAAGAAAGAGACTATGTAGAGAATTAACATGTGTATGTCAGATATGTATGCGAAAATATATAATTTTGAGAATTTTTTGTGCATTACTTTTGGAGTGCACCTCGTACAATATAATTAAATTGAATTACAATGTGTTGTTATATGTAATCAAGGTATATGCAAAGGTATGTTTACTTAATACAGTGCCATCAATAAATCGCTCCACAGCACTTGTGCAGTCGAGAATCCGCTAAGAAATGGAATTCAGTTGGCAGCACTGTTGGCATAGGTTATAATGTTCTCTTTCAGTAATTTATGAAGGAATAAAAGTAACATGAAACTCACCTGTTTACAGAAGATGTTTACCATTTTCCTGAAGACACAAATTCACTCGCTTTAATTAGTTTTTGAAAGCATTAATTAAAGTTTCTCTTATCACAGAATTAATATAATTGCTTATTGGAGTTTTCAATTCGTTGATTGTTTTGGGATTGTCTCTTTAGACTGATGCTTTAGTGGCTCCCCAAAGGAAATAATTGGAAGGAGTTAGATCAGGGAAGGATAATTCTTGAGTAATTATTCTCTTTCCAAAAATTCCGTTTACCAGCCGCAAGTTAATAAGGTCATATTTAATGAATCACCAGCAGATTGTTTCTGTCAGTAAAATAAAATCAAATAATGCCCAAGTTAAAATAGGAGTTCTGCAGGGCACTGTATTAGGACCTTTTTACATTTCTTACCATGATCAATGACCTGTCAACAGTTGCCAGAGCACATGTTATGTTATATGCTGATGACACGACTTTCATAAATGTTAGTAATGATTTCAATAGCCTTAAAATTCTCACTGATAATACAATGACCAATGCATCTAACTGGTTTAGGGCAAATGGTTTTTTTATAAACATAATGTGAATTGACTAACACACTTACTTACTCCACTTACCAAATTTTTGGTAGAACATGTTTCACATGCCTTTGCATGCATCCTCAACCACTTGTCAGCTCATCAGTAAAAAATGTCTTATTTAACACATTAATTCCTTGGTGCAGAAAAAACTTCTGGAACCATTCAGAATAATATAGCCTTTTTTATTGTTTATGTTTTGTAACTCGTGCACTGCCGAAATCTTACATACCATATTGATATAATGTGAGTTCTTTTCTGAGTGCTCTATGTGTGGAACCAATAGAAATGCCAGCTTGCTTATTGATTTCAAGGGGCTTTTTAGTATCATGCATAATACCAGCCAGTTTTTCTTCCGTTAATATGATCGGTCTGTCACTCCTTGTGACATCATGCACTGGATCTGTTTTTTGAAATTTCTTTATTAAATCCAGCACAGTATCTATGTTACTTTTATTCCTTCATCACAGTATCTTTTCAACATATTTTTGTTGCATCTTTACTGTGTAATTTCCATGTTCTACAAAAACATTTTCCACTAAAAACACACCTTCCTCAATAGAAAACATCTTGATTTGTTTTACTACCACCTGCAAGGCACAAATTTACACAGGTACACACAGAACAACCAATATACCAAGTGAGTTGGCCATTAATGGTGAAATTGTATAGGCAAGTGGATATTTACTTACCATGACTGATTGCCGTTGTTTCAGCACATCCATTAAATTGAATATCAGTTGAATTTAACGCTATGAATAAAGTGATCAACAGTTGAACATCAGTAGTTAACTGGCCTAGTCTGTTATGTGCTCAAAGGGAGTTAGGGAGAAAAACAAACCTTTGCCTGAGTAGTTAGCATAACCCAAGGTGCGGAGTGACTTATTGATGGCACTGTATAATACCAGTGTTGGGAAGTAATTGAGTAAAAGTAATCGGATTACAGTAACAATTCCTTTTTTGGTCCCATTTACTTGTAATCAATACTTTTTTTAAAATGTAATTTCTACTTTTAATTTACTTCTGGAAATAAAATTGTAATTGTTACAATTTAGTAGTCGTTAGTATTAGTATCATTCTCGCTTGCTATATCCTCATCATTACTGTTTTTGCAACTAATATCCAAATTAGAGTTAATATTAACAAAAACTTACTCAATGATTCCAAAAATATTCTCAATGATATATTTTTTTGTTTGTTCATTAATCATTTGGGCTTGTGCCCAAAACAAACCAAAAACAAGGAATTTTTAGGTACTGCCATTTTGTAAAGTAATTGTAAATGTAATGGTAATTTTACTGATTACTTTTTGAAAAAGTAATTTGTAATTGTAATTAAGTAAAATGTCTCTCGGGTAATTGTAATTCAGCCCAGTTACTTTCTTTTTGTGCTTTTCCCATCACTGTATAATACAACAATAAGATAGTGGCACCAAGGCGCTTCTTTCATACAGTCATATTTGATACTATTTGTGTATTAAAATGACACCAAACAGTCTGAAATATCTGTGATACTGTGTTCTTATTCTCCCAGCTGGGCACTACCTTTTGCTAAAATGTATATTTGCCTTCCTTTCTGAAATTACTTTATTCTGTTTTGTAGGAGTTACTTTATTTAAATAGATTCTCAGTAGAGTTACTCAGGTTATTTAAATAACTCAGGTTATTTAAATAACCTATCTTATTTTTTTGGAAGATGATTCTTAGTTCTCTTTACTTACAGTGTTTGACTTACTCTCCATTCTGTATTATTCATTATATTTTTAATTTTATCTGTAGTAGAGACTTTATTTTGAAGTTAATACCCTGAAAAACAAAGATTGAACACACAAACTTCTAAATTTTGTAATTATGGGATTTGTTTTGAAAGTCTTCAGTTGAATTAATTAAGTTGTTTTCATGTTATTTGTATGTTTCAGTTAATAAACAGATAAATGATAAAGAAAGAATAGCAGCTGCCATGGAAAACCCAGATTTGAGAAAACTTGTTGAAGGTTGCATTCAAGAGACTGATTGAAAGTTGACTAAGATGGGTATCAGGTGTGATCAGGTACATATTTATAATGCATATAGTATATTTTTATTATTCTGTAATGTATTTTATCTTTCTTGTTTTTTTGAAAATATAATAGAGTATGTGTAAGCAATAAGCAGATTGTTAAAATATTGTGAATCCTATATTTCCTTCCCTATGAATATGTGAATTTTGTAATTTATAACTGGGGCCTGGTTTCTTAGGTTTTAACATGTTTTCTTCTTATCTTGCTGCTGTAGCATATTTTTTCCTATTAGTAATTGCTTTAATTTCAGTAATTTCTTACATCAAATGTATGAATTCTATAGATCTTTCTTTTTCGGATTATATACGGCATGCACCATTTCTCCATCCCCAGTCTCCGTGGAAACTGGGTTAATTTTACCTATGTGAATTTAGTTATGCTTATTTTCCTAGAGAGGGCAGAGGAACAGGTGGTAAGCCCATCGCCTCGCAACCCCCCTCCGGAAACTAAGGCATTACTAGGACGTGAAATGGCCGATAAATTTTGTCCAGAGGCTCTAATTTAGGCTTGGAGTTCTTTAACATGCCGTAAATCTACGACATGGGCCCCCCAGCTTAAAGTCCCTCCCGGAGGACTCCGTGCCCAGGATTTTTACGTCCTGAAAAAACCCATCGACTGCGAATGGGTTTGATCCCGCGACCTTCGGATCTAGAGGCGGGCACGCTACCTCTAGACCACCGCTGCCGAATTCTATAGATATCAGTACAAAATATGACTAAAATTAATTAAACGCTAAATTAGCAATTCCCTTAGTTTCTGTGATTTTCATTTAATAATATGTGTGTATGGTAAAATAATACAAAGATTTATTTTATACATAAAACTTCACTTAAATTTAAACTGATCTGGACTGCAGTTTCAAGGGTCATCACCACTCATCCTCACCTATACTCCATCTTGTGAGCATCCAGTGATTTATGATGAGTGGTGATCAAGGACAGACTGGGATAAAAATTTGAACCGGGAATTATTTTGAGTAATTGGCCAACAAGAATATAATAATAATAATAATAATAATAATAATAATAATAATAATAATAATAATAATAATAATAATTCAATTCAATTATTTATTTAAATAATAATAAGAATAACAATAACAATAACAATAATAATAATAATAATAATAATAATAATAATAATAATAATAATAATAAATATATCATTAACAACATTCGGTATAAATGGCCAGTAAATTAAAAATTGACATATCTTTTACGAGTAGGGGAAAATCCTGAAAACTCACGTTCAGGTTGTCCAATAATGTAATTTGAACTTGCGACCTCCCGAATGTGAGTTTGCAATGTTACGGGCTCAGCCTCTTCCCTTGGTCTTGTCATTCTTCAAAGTTTGAAAGTTTGGTGTAGTTCCTTAATAGCTTTAATGCTTTTTAATACCAAAGGATTTAACTTGAAACAAACAAAAAATAATCAGTTTCACTTTCAGGGAATCAAAAACTCACTTCTCAAGGTGTCTAGTGAATTTTTAGATAATGGAAATAAGAGGAAACAAAATTTTACCTTTGATGTTTATCTGTTTGTAAAAATTGTTACTGAGAACAAAATTTTTAAACCAAGAGATACAAGAATGGGTGACATACAGAAAAAAAGACACTGAAAACATAGACTACAGTTGATGTCAATGATACGGTGACATATTCTTACTCTTTAGGGCTATTTGCATCTTGTTTAATGTCTGGTGGTGATTGTAATGCAGGATAGTTCTATGTAATATTGTAATACAGAATCATTCTAAGTGGCAAAAATTGGCTAAATCTATCTATATAAAAACGAACGTATGTGTGTCTGTCCTTTATGCATTACTACACCATTCATCTAATCGCCATGGAACTTTGGGAAATTGTTGAGTACACTCCCGCGAAGGTTTCTGGCATATTATATTTTTAATTTTAGCTTTTGTTCACGAGGTATGAGTGAAAAAACGGGAAGAAAACGTGTATTTTTGCGCTTTCGAAGCATCAGTTCTCAGTAATACATTTCAGTTGTCATATCAGTTGCAGTTGGCTTTGTCTATTTTTGTCATACCTTGGAAATAAAAGCATCATGATCGCTTGAATGTTGTAAGCCCACGTTGGTCAATTCATTTGTTTATAATGTCAAGGCATGCAGACAACTGAAATTTTCAACCTAGACTGAAGAGGGGTAGTGGATATAGGTCTCAATGCGTAAACATTGTTCGATTTAGATGACACTCACTATGCAGGGGTTTTCTGGGCCAGGGAACTCGAATCTGAGGTTATTTTTCCCATGCTGCGCTTTCTAATTATGGAATTCACTTCAAAGCCAGATTTATAGCTGTTTCATTAATTAGGCCTATCAATTTTTTAGTTTAGACTAGGCCTTTCCAACTGAGGTGCTTCCACGGTGCAGGCCAGCACCAGTGTTAGCACCAGAGGCAGCTCCACAGATCTAGCCAGCGCTCAGCTTAGGAAAGCAATTATTGATAATTCTGTGAACACATAAACACACCATTTATTCTCTACTCATATTGTGTTTGTGAACATTTAGTATTTAAGTAGATTGTTAACATTGTTTTGCCACATCTAATTTACCGATATTGCGTACAATCGGTTTGTCAATGGAAATTCAAAGTATAGCCTCTAAGGCAACATCAGACAGAGAAGTCCTGGTTTATTCAAATCCATAATTGAAAATATCTGTTCGCATGCATAAGTTGTCTTGAACACTGGTGTAAATTTTAAAGCAAGTGCGTAAAGTTTGGGAAATTTCTGTGGATGAATACCTTTGTAAAATGAAAGCAAATCGCCGGTGTAGTGGTAGTACCTGTACTTTTATCACCTCGGTTTGGAAAAAATTATGGTGATTTTCAGAACAAAATATGGCGTCATAAATATTTCAAGTTTAGGTGCCATGTACAGTAAAACCTCTATATAAAGACCATCGCCGGTTCCACGAAAAAGTGGTCTTTAAGAGGGGTGGTCCCTTAATAGGGGGAATGCATTTTTATGTCTTAAAACTGAAAATACAATAGAATAAATACGGTACAATACAGTAGGTGTATTATGTAACACACGGTTGATTATTACTTACTTTCACAGTATAGCGGGGTAATGTTTTCCAGGAAAAGAAAGACACGTCTATTTTCCCTACATTACATTTTGCTTGGAGGACAATGAAAGGGACTCATCTGCTACGCTTCTTAGAATCGAGAATTTCAGAAACCTCCTCACGTCCATTGAATAAACGTTTTCATAAGAAATAGAATTACCTCTCCGAGTCACTGCGATCATGTAGATAATAAAGGCATGAATTCTTAAGGATATTGAAACAAGCAGGTCAGAGGTAGGAGATTGAAATGTGTCCTGTTCACGCCGTGCACTGTACAGTAAGGTATTTCCCAGAAGCCAAATGGGGAAAAAAGCCCAAAGCATTGTTCAACCATATTCTTATTTCTGTCCATCACTCTTGTAAAAGTACAATATTGAAAACTGAAGAGACGTCTTGCAGTGCCCACATCAGTATTTCTGTTCAAATGCTGATTAATGCCTAATATTTGAGTAAATATTTTTTACGATTTTGGTCGTTATAGAGGAGTTTAACGCAAATTAAACTCTGGTCGTTGGTCGGGGAGAGCGGTGGTCGTTTAATAGGGGTAAAAATAACATTAACCTTATGGGTTTTACTGTTGGTTCCTAGAAAAATTGGTCTTTAAAGGAGGTGGTCGCTAAAGAGGGGTGGTCTTTAAGACAGGTTGTACTGTATTTAATTTCTTTGAATGGGCATTGAATTCATCGTGCAAGTTCTGTAACGACGTCTGATACTCTGCAAAGTTTTCATAAATAGACAAATTTAATGATTTTAATGTCAAAATTTCCAGCTTTAAGTTGATCTTTAAATAATAAACTCTGCATTTTGAAAGCATTAATTCAGTCACACATGATGCTAATTAACTAATTTCTCCCTTGCAACTAAATATTTAAATCATTTGAATAAGACGTTAGATCTACCAAGAAAGGAGGTCAGTTACTCCTTTAATTCAGTCACACATGATGCTAATTAACTAATTTCTCCCTTGCAACTAAATATTTAAATCATTTGAATAAGACGTTAGATCTACCAAGAAAGGAGGTCAGTTACTTCTTACGCTGTCTTGATGCACCGGCTGCTACATAGGGAAGGAGAACACCAGGCTGCGATGGTGCACACCAGCGCAGAGTGCTCAAGTTGGAAAGGCCTGGTTTAGACCTATGAATGTTTTGTGTGCAAAGTGTTAATAAATTTAATATTTTAATTATTTTGCTCTTAATTTTTAATCTTCCAATTAATTATCGTGGGCAAACTCGTGGGAATGTGCTATAAGCTATAAAAATCTTTATCTTGCGTTTTCTGAGGGAATTGTTTGAGTGTGATAAGTCGTTCTTCCTCATTTCAAATTCTAAATACCAATATAAAGACCTAGAGTTTGAAAATCGAAAGTCCTTCATAAGTTATTTTCGAGTGACGCCGGGTCTTTTAAGCTAGTCATAAATAAGAAATAATATCATTGATGAACTTGCTTTTCCACTAGTGCTGATAATTAGTTTTAAAATAAGAGAATTTTTCCACCTTATGCACTAGTACTAAATATATATTGATGTGAATGGGTGTTGACAAGGAATCTGCTACGTAGTTTTTATGTACCTGTTATTTAATCATTAATCAGATGTACAAGCATATATACAGTAATATGAGCAGCATCACAATACAATAGTCAGTGAATTTGAAATTTATGAATATAAAATAGCTTTCTATTTATAATTATTTTGGTAACAGAAATGTAGTATTTTGTGTTTAAGGTGTCTGAATAATACAATTTAAGGTACTTAGTTATTTATAACCTGTTATCCAGATTCACCTTACTAATTAGTCTTGTTCAGGTAAATTAGAATGTTGTAGTAAACCCTTGTGAATAGTTATATAAACATAATAAGAGTTAAAATATTACGATTAAAAACATGTATACAAGTAGTTGTATGTACATAATCTGAATATATATAGATTTTACCTTCTATTACCAAAAAGATTACACATATAATAATAGTAAGTTTCAGGTATATATTTAAAAAACTTTCTGTTAATTAGAACTGATATTTCAATCCGAGATGAGGTGTAGCCTTGTCAGCTGTTTAAGAAGATGTGAAGTTGTGAAGTCTTTTATATATAAAGATTCCTTTGCCAGCATGCATCCAAACAATATCTGCTTATTATTTCATGTGGATAAGCATTTCGATGCGAGTTTGCATCATCTTCAGTCCAGATATACCGTACACTAAAAGTAAGAAAATTGGAAATTAATGTTGTATATGTAAATGTCTTTAAAGCAGAGTTGATTATAGTCTTCATATAGGGGGTATTTATTTAAAGAAGTTATTTGTGAAATTATTATATAACGTCGGGGTTGTACTTACAGTTATCTATGAACTTGTAGAAATCGATGTGTTCAGTACATGAGCAGGTGGGCTACTTACTTGATGTACTGAACACTGTTTTACCATTCCTTCCAGTCTTATTGCAGTCTTGACAGGGTCATTCCATATGAACTCAACCAAAGTCTGGAAAATTCCCCTGGTGACCAACTCAGAATTGACTAAAAAATATTGTGCTGGTATCTTTACGTATATAATGAATAATTGCCAAATTTTAGGTTAAAATTCCTCAGGGATTTCTGTGCTGTGGCCCATTATTTTGTCCATTTTTGACACTGGCAAATTGCACATTTTTCTGTGCACCTACTTTCGGATGCCAATATTTCTGGAATGGAGTACGATATCTGCCTGATATTTGCTATACTGGGCAATTTGAACACAGGCTTTCAGAATCTGCCATCAGAGAGGTAGCTCTTCTAGTTTCTGAGCTACTGGCCAAAGTAGTGATCTTTTTATGTACGAAAATGAAAATTTCAATTTTCACGAGGCAGCTGTCATACTAGAATGATTCACAACAGGCTATTGTTACTGGATTCCTTTTATTTGAGGATGTGGCCATCTGCAGAAGGTTTCTCGACTATTCCAAAGTCTTACTTTAGAAGTAAAAGGGCTCTAGAAAGGGCTCCGGCACAAAAAATGCGCTTTTAGACCTATCTTTGACTGACAAATTCACTGTGTGGGCATTTACCCACAGTAAAGAAATTTTTTCTACACAATTGTACATATATGTTAGTCATGTGACAAAAAATTCAGCTTGTTTTCTCAACTCCTTCATATTTTAATAATTTTATGAAATGTAGACTTTTTGTACCCATGGCAATTTATGTTAAACTGAATACTGACAATCCCTGAAGCCTATTAACAGTATTTGACCATACAGAATGAGTGCAGATATTTCCTATACTGATACTTGAATTGCAGGCTTTACTTTCACTGCTTTTGTTTGTATTGCATCAGCTAACCGTGCAGGCCTATTGCATCATTTTGAAACAGGAATTTTTGTTGCATCATCAAAAGAACCCTCATTCGCTTTAAGCATGGCTACTGAGGTGTGCAAAATTGGTGTTTCTCTGGGTGATGAATGCCACAAGAGAACAATACTGCAGAAAGTCTTCCTAGCTTTCCACTAGATGTCTCCCATACATTTGACATCTCTCGCGTTTACTAGAGTTTACAAGGGAACCCTTTCTCATAGAGGATCTAAGAGTGTCGCTCCAACTTCCGACAACTATACTTCAGTTGGGTTACCTTGTCTCAATGGTCATGAATCTTCCCAAGCTACCTGCTTCGGACAAGGATCTTGCCAATTTCCAGGCTATTATGCTGATTCCACAGCTATTGTGTTGCTAAAATTTTGAGGGTGTTAGTTCCTGGCCCAACCAGAGATTTAAATTAGTTTACTGAAGGAAGTGTGCAGTGACAGATCTATGCAGTAATAAAATGTTGTCTTTTTCCAAATTTATATTTTATTTACTTTGAAGTTGTTATTAAATGAAAGTACGTATATACAGTGATACCTCGAGATACGAGTTTAATTCGTTCCGTAACCTTGCTCGTATGTCAATTTGCTCGTATCTCAAAGCAATTTTCCCCATTGAAATTAATTGAAATGCCATTAATCCGTTCCAACCCCAAAAATGCTACCCCCAATTGTTTTTGTTACGTGTTTTTTAATAAGAAAAATATATTTATAAATGACAAATATTGTATAAAAACATAATAAAAGAGAATGTAAAGCAAAAAAAACTGGTTTTATAAAGTGTACATACATATTTGCAACACTTTCTTCGGACCCATGGTTATAAAAAGAAATGTGATAAAGTATGTAAATGCACGAAAAGCGCAAAACCCTAGAAAAACTTAGCAAAGATGCTTCGATAGCGAGGTAAACAAGCACAGTAAACTGGTGGGCCGTGTGCAGCGTCGCAGCTGGCCGTTCCTCGTATCTCAAATGTCGCTCGTATTTCAAAACAAAACTTTGCTTGCTCGACAGCTCGTATCTAAAATAACTCGTATGTTAGGGCACTCGTATCTCGAGGTACCACTGTAATATAACATATAACATATAATGTAGTCACGTTATTTGTGCTGTTAATGATAATAATTTATTGAACTTCAGATTTTAGGTAAAATCCTATTTTAATCCTTAAAGATATAAACACAAAACTTCTTTAGGCTGTAATTATGCATTTCATAGGTGACTGATGCTTTCATAGTACATAAAACGGCCTATTTTGACGTTAGAGCCTATACGGCCTTTCTGTAAGCATATAAGTGTTGAGTCATAGAAGACGATGCATTTCACTAGAAAATCTAGGAAAAATATTAGTAATTTATTGTAAAGTCAATTATGAACAGGATTTGGAAGAAATAAACTGATATTATTTCTAGACCTATAAGGCTACTTGTTGAAGTTTGTCTTCTTAATTGTATAATTCTGAATTGTAAGTGGGATATTTAAGAAAATTGGCAACTTAAATGGAATTCACGATTTTTTATTAGAGCCTATTTCCAATTTTTAGAACATATTTCATAATTTAGAGCCTATTTTAGAATGCTTAGGAAAATATTTGGGCCTAAGAGAGATGAAAATGGGGACTAAAGAAAACTGCATAACAACGAGCTTCATGACCTGTACTTTTCACCGGATGAAGTAAGGCTAATTAAATCTCGGAGGATGAAATGGGCTGGACATGTTGCGTGCATGGGGGAGGAAATACATATCTCAAAGATATTAACTGGGAGACCCGAAGGGAAAAGATCACTTGGAAGACCTAGACAACATGAGGATAGATTTAAGGGAAGTAGGATTTGAGAGGGATGATTGGATGGAGGTAGCACAGAATAGGGTTGAATGGCGGACTCAGATAACCTAGGCAATGAACCTTCAGGTTCCATGAAATAGATAACATTCCTTTAGTTTGCTGAGGAATTGTCTATTGCCATTGAGTAAGTAAGTAAGTAAGTAAAATTGAATTTTAGCAACCTAAAAGTCCAAAGGCTAAAAATAATACTTGCTGGTGCTAGTAAACAAGAAAAACAGTCAGACTCTTGGAAAGTGTGCAGTGTTCACAAGTACTTTGAAGAATACTTTGATGCGTTCAAGAATGGAAAAAAGAGTCATTATCAGAAACAAACGTATTATGAAGAACTACTTGTGCGACTGGAGTTTCCAAGAGTACTGTTTCCTGTATTTTAATTGAACAAAAATTAGGTTTTTATGTCACTTTCTCTCACAAACCTGATTGGCACTAGTTTGGGAATTCCTGGAAGAAAGAGGCCCAACAGGACACCAAAGAAGACAATAGATACGTTCATCAAATCTGCTAATCGCCATACAATTTATCTATTATTATGACTCACTATTTTTGCCAAGCATATGAAGGAGGCATTAGGCATTTGATGTCAAGTGGGCTCTCCGTGAAATATTTAAAAAAATCAAAATAAATAAATAAATTTAAAAAAAATTGGTACGTGAAAAGTAATCAAGGAAGGAATGTGATATGGATAGGAGCGGTAGAATATACACCGAAAAAATTAACACCTTCTTGACTATAAAAAAATAAATATAGAGTACAGTCAACCCTCGATATAATGCCCCTCTTTATAGTGCCACCCCTCGCACTGCGCCAATAAATGCAAGGGAACGGATCTTCTCCCATATAAAATACATAAGAAACCTCGTTACTATCCTAATTCATTTAGTGCTAGCAATTTAAGACAAGATTTTTACTTCTTCTTCTTCTCCTTCCCCTTGTGCCTCACGGCATCGGGTCTGCCTCGATCCATTTCCTCCATTCTCCTCTGTCCCTCGCCATTCTTCTCAATTCTCCCATTCCTTTCCCCCTTCTTCTTGCCATCCCCTCGATATTATCTAGATATGTCGTTCTGGGCCTTCCTTTTCCTCTCCTTCCCTCCTTTCTTGCTTCCATCACCTGTTTTGGCTTTCTCTCCTCCACTGATTTCTGCTTCAACTCATCTCTGATCCTCTCATTCCGTATTCTATCCCTTCTTGTCTTTCCTACTATTCTTCGATAGCATTTCATTTCTATTGCAGTAATGTTACTTATTCTCTCATTTGTAACTGGCCAACTTTCACTCCCATACAAAAGGGTTGGTTCTATGATTGTTTTATATATCTGTAATTTTGTTCTGGCTTGTATTTCTTTCTTCCCAAATATTATGTTGCTTAATCCGTAATATATGTTCCTGGCCTTCTTCGTTCTGTTTAGTATTTCTTCCCTTATTATCCCATTTTGGTGTATTACTGTTCCCAAATATTCGTATGTTTTTACCTGTTCAAGCAGATTCCCATCGAAATTAATGTTAATTCCTTCAATCCTTTCCTCTGTCTTTTCCATTTGCATTACTTTACTCTTGCTTGTGTTTACACTCATTCCCTTACTTTTCAGAATTTCTGTTCATTCATTTACCATATCCTGCAGTTTTTGTTCTGTTTCTGCGATCAGTAGTATATCATCTGCATACACTAATACCTGGCTATAGATCGTTCTCATGTTCCAATAGCCTACCTTCGTTTTGGTCGTCCTCCTCTTGTATGTTTTAATTATTTCATCCATGAAAATAATAAACAGCAAAGGACTCAGGCTGTCTCCTTGTTTCACCCTCTTCTCATTTCAAATTCCTCTGACTTCTCCCCATCAATCCTTACTAGTCCCTTTACTGACTTGTAGGTTGATTCTATGGCTCTTACTAACTTTTCACTCACTCTTTTCCTCAAGACTTTCCATATTTCCTTCCTTGGTACTCTGTCAAATGCTGATTTCAAGTCTAGAAAAGCCAAGTACAGCTTTCCTTCTTTTTCCAAAAACGTCTCTCCCAATACTCTTAATGTAAATATCCAGTCTTGTGTTTGTCTGCCTGGTCTGAATGCCCCCTGTTCCTCTTCCAATTCTTCTTCCACCACTTCCCTCAATTTTCTTTCCAGTATTCTTGAATATATTTTTTGTGGCACTGATGCCAAACATATTGCTCTGTAATTGTCAGAGTCTGTAGTTTCACCCTTTTTATGGACCGGTATTATTATATTATACTCCCATTCTGTGGGAATTGTCTCCTCCCATATTTTCTGATATAGTTTCCATAGTTTGTCAATTATCACTGCTCCTCCCCATTTGATCAATTCTGGTGCTATGTTATCTTATCCTGCTGCTCTGCCCACCTTCATTGCTTCAATTGCTAATTCCACCTCTGTCCTTGTTATTCTCCTAGGAATCTGTTCCTCCCCTGCCGTTGTCACCTCCTCTCTTTCTCCAGTATCCTGTTCTACTTCCGAGGCTAACTCCTCTGCGAATTTCTCTTCATAGTACCTTTTTCAGGTTTCCAGAATTCTTTCCTGTTGGGTTTCTATTTTGTTATTGTCCTCCTTATTCTTTATGTTTCTTACTCTTTTGCCATACTTCCCTCTTATATTTTTAATGGTATTCCAAAAGATTTTCCTATTATCTTTGAAGTGACTTTCCACCTGATTCCCAAAATCTATTTTTACAAATGAATCGGCACATGCTAAAAGGGCTTCAGTCACAAAAAATGGCAAACTGAGTTAAGCATGAAAATTGCATTTTATGCGCTAAAAGGTTCTCATGTAAAAATGTTAATATAGTAAAAAAGGTTAACGGTGAGGTAAGTAATACCTTCCAGTAAAGTTAATTAGTTTTAAAAGAAAATTAGGGTTGCGTACAAACAGTTCTTTTCGTTCTTCTCCAAACTGGGTTGCCTGGACTGAGGCCCTTTTAGCATGTGCCGATTCAAATATACAAAATATATGAAGCTTGCAGTGATTTTTCAGTTACAGAAGATTTCTTTTAAAACTGGCGTGAATGTTAGGGAGATTATAAGAAACATACTGTACTGTATTTCGAAGAACTGAGTGTAATTGTTGTGCGGTGGAATGAGGAAGCTGCGTTAAGAAGTTAGACAGACATCCTGCGTGAGGGTGGACCAGGTAGAAAGAACCCTTCATACAATGAGACCTTCCAAATTTTCACTTCTTTTAGTCCAGTGTCCATTCAGCTGTTAAACACTACACTACAGTTACTCATTTACAGTTAATCACTTGCATGGACCCCATCTGATTTTCAACCCCTTTGTGTACTGTAGCACTGGACATATACTGTAATAAATTGAGAAACTGTACACTATTTTATTTTGTGCTAAAGTTCTCTATTTGCCTTTTATTAATTTTTCTTTCATAATACAGTACAGTAAATTAATACAGAACTGTATTATGCCGTTTTTATTTTAAAAACTAAATTTCGTTTTAGCGCCACCCTCGCTTTTTGCCAATAAATGGTGGTTGACTGTATAAGCGGCACTAAAAAAACGTAAAAAAATCAATATTACAATTATTATGGTTGATTGTATAATTAATTATGTATAGTGTATTATAATTTGATATAAAGTTGATTGATTCTTTGTTATGAATATTTAATTCTAGTCAATAGTAATCTAGTGTAATAATTAGTAATATGATTAGGAAAAAAATTATAGTTGCAAACCCCATCGAGTTGATATGGGGGAAATAAAGAATGATTTAGCAAACCACAATAGAGAACCCAATGTTAACGAAAAGGAAACTTTGTTTAAAGTAGCAGTAGAGAACATTGGAAAAGGGCTTATGAACATGTTCATAATGTAGAAGAATTTATTGGAAACAAGACGGCATCATGGACGAGATGGTGTACAGTTTTGTTATTAATTATTATTTAGCAGACTCAGATGACTGTTGAAATACTTCATTTCTTAGCATCAAAAAATCCGCCACTGTCAGGATGTATCTCCCCCCAACTGGCTCAGCCATAATAAGAGGGTGATTAATATACTAGCTTCTTCTCTTTTCAACATATCTTTTTCTCTCTCATTTTTTGGTGGGACAAGTTATCAAAATACACTATAACAGCTACAAGACTCTATTGACAGCAAGGGAGAGGAAACGTAGGTAGGTAGACCAAGACGTTTACGCCACGGAAACGATGATAAATAGGAAATGGGAGTGCGTAGATCAACCCCAACGGCATGTTCTTACTCGTTTTTCCGTAAACGGCTTCCACCACAAAGTATGTTTGAAATCATGGCAGTAGCGGCTATTCAGGGGAAGATGGTGAAGAACAAATTCACCTACCATTTCCTACTTATTTGATTCGAATTTTATTTATAATTATTTTTATGATCATAATTATTATATTAGTATTATTATCGTTATTACTTTTACTGTTATTCTCGTAAGATGAAATTCAGTAATATATTGTTTGAATGTTCGCGCCAGAGTCAGCGTTCCGCAGTTTCTCAACATTCACCAGGAGGGCAATCACGGAACACCAATGGGCTGGGTGAAGAACAAACTTTCCAGCTTCTCTTGCTCTTCTTGTTTACAGCGGTTGCTATGGCAACGCGTAGAAAATTTCCCCCGCTACTCCACCCTCTTTTCGGGATATACGTCATATTTGAAGCAGACAATTTTTGGTCTTCTTGCCTCCTTGCCTATACTCACCGAGCTAAGCCGATAGATTTATGACTACTTGTCTCCCCGGCCGGGACCGTCTAAATGACACTTCTTTCCTAAATACTGTAGTTTTCCTACAAAGTATTCTATTTTCTAAGTTTTATTAAGTAAGATAAGAAGGCATTATATTTCCTCGCTTTTTGGGGGGGGGGCTACATTTTTGTAGATTCTTAATTGAGAATCCCACTAATAATTTTAAAGTACTGTAGCAGGGAAGCAAATGGAAAGTAAGTTTTATGTTTTGAACACAGTCATTCTACTCTGTTGAATATTCGTGGGAACATGCATTCCCTCCAAATTGTCAGTCTGTTCCATGTGTTGCTATGTGTCAGCTGTGATTGTTCGTAACGTATATTTAAGAGTGATTTCACTTTATTAGTTCAGGTGAGCTTCAGTTTAAAAAAAAATGCTGTTTACTTTCATTGTGTTTGGCAATATAAATGTATCACAAGCTGTAATGTAAAACTGAATCTGTTAAAACGGTTACATACTCCCTTTAGTCGTTGGAGAGAGTATAATAAGAGAAAAGTTAAATTCCCAGGCTAGCAAGCCATACAAAGACAAATTAAACGCTTCGTGGTACAACCAGCACCAGTGGTTATGTAGGAACTATTACATTAAAAAGCTATGCTGTTGGCCATGTCTTCACCTTAGGCATAGAATGAAACTGGAGTCTGTGAATTTTTAAATGTTATTCGTGCTCTGGAGGATAGGAGGATCAACTTGACATACGACAAATCGGTAAGCAATGTAACATAATAACGTGCATGTAGGCCTATGTGCATTGATAGCAGGGATAAATATAAAGCCACCTTCTTCCCCTTGTGGGAGAACTTTGTACTGTATTTCCTACTGTTAATGCACCGACATGAACTTTGCAAACCTTGATTTGAGCTTCACCTACGTTTACAAGTACGAGCCGCTACTGAATCATGGGCCATTCGGATAGAAACTTAACCGTTAAACGTAACGTAAACTTAAAAGTTTTGGGCCATGTTTTTCAATGTGACCGTTCACAACGCATCACGTAAACTTGAAACTTAAACGTAAACTTAAACTTAACTTAGAACCTTTCAAAACACCAAGCTTCTGCGTTACGTTTATGCGAAAAATAACGATATAACCAATCAAAGAACAGAACAAAAGACGGAAGTGGAAGTAGCCAAGAGATGGCGTCTATGAATGAGAAACTCGTATCGTTGTATCCTATCCCTGTCTGTATGATAAAAGGCATTCATTATATAAAGAGGCGGCATTGAAGGAAAATACATGAACATTAGTTCCCCAAGAAATGAACTACAGTAGTAAATACAGCCCATATAATATTATTTGTTAATTTGTATATGTCTGCATATATTATTTCAAATTTTAAAGGCCTACACGTGTTTACTACGAGGGTTGGTCAATAAGTAAGGTCTCCAACATTCTAGCCCAAGCTCACAACGTCGGACGAGAGATTTGGCACCACTGCCATGTCCCGCTATCTCCCCTCTTTCAAACGAGCCATTGCTGCAGCCGCTGAATTTTTTAGTGTCCGAGATAGAGCTGTTAGAAATGGATCTCCCGATTTCCGTCTCCGCCAAGTAATAAGTAAGGTCTCCAACACTCGAGCCCAAGATCACAACGTCGGACGAGAGAGTTGGTGCCACTGCCATGTCCCGTTATCTCCCCTCTTTCAAATGAGCCATTGCTGCAGCCGCTGAACCTTTTATTGTCCGGGAAGAGCTGTTTGAAGTGGATCTCCCGATTTCCGTCACCGCAAAGTGCGGCCTCCGCGAACCCACCTCGCACAAACCTTATGGAACATCAATTTGTCACTCAAAATGGTCTGGATGGAACCTTTAGTAATGTCAGGAAGCAATAAACAAAGTTCACGGGTAGTGACTCGTCGATCTTGTCGCACCAATTCATCGACTTTTGCCACCATCTCATCTGTGACGGCCGTTGTTGGTCTCCCACTTCGTTCTTCATCATGAATATTTGTCCGGCCCTGTTTAAACTCACGAACCCATTTACGCACATTTTTTTATGTCCACACATCCCTCTCCATAATCTTTTCGAAGCTGTCTGTGAATTTCAATCGGCGGAACTTTTTTGCAGTAAGAAACCGTATGACTTCGCGTAGGCGCACTTGGCGGGGGCGGAAATCGGGAGATCCATTTCAAACAGCTCTACTCGGACACTAAAAGGTTCAGCGGCTGCAGCAATGGCTCGTTTGAAAGAGGGGAGATAGCGGGACATGGCAGTGGTGCCAAATCTTTCGTCCGACGTTGTGAGCTTGGGATAGAGCGTTGGAGACCTTACTTATTGACCAACCCTCGTAGAAACACGAAAGTATTTTCGTCTGCTGCAGCCATTTTACCAGCTGTTCACGTTCTCGTTTGTAATGCATCACGTAAACTTGAAACTTAAAGGTAAACTTAAACTTAACTTAAAACCTTGCAAACACCAAGCTTCTGCGTCAAGTTTATGCGAAAAATAACGATACAACCAATCAGAGAACAGAACAGGAGACGGAAGTGGAAGTAGCCAAGAGATTGCGTCTATGTATGAGAAACTCGTAACGTTGTATCCTATCCCTGTCTTTATGATAAAAGGCATCCATTATATAAAGATGCGGCATTGAAGGAAAGTATATGAATATTAGTTCCCCAAGAAATTAAATACAGTAGTAAATACAGCCCATATAATATTTTGTTATACATACATGCATACATGATTTCAATTTTTAAAGGCCTACACATGTTTAATAAAAACATGAAAGTATTTTCGTCTGCTGCAGCCATTTTATCAGCTGTTCACGTTCTCGTTTGTGATTGGTTGTTGGGTACGGTTAAGTTTTGATTGTGAATGCTCAACATCGTATTAAAGTTTGAGTTTTTGTTTTCTTTCTTAAGTTTACGGTTAAGTTTCCACCGTGCAATGGAAGATTGCCTTTGCTCTCTGTGCGGGCAGAAATGTGGACAATACCACTTGAAACTTGCACGAAAAGGACAAGGAGCCTGTCTGAATACAGCAGAGACTCTTAATCTCTTTTGCTCATTTTGTGCGCATTAATAATAATATGAGGATGCAGTAGAATGCCTGATTGATGACATTCGAGATGCACTGAGAGAGCCAATACAGAAATACTACGCAGTATTCGTTGATTACTGCAAAGCATTTGACAATGTGAATAGGCAGAAGCTGATGACCAAACTGGAAAACACTGGTGAACTAGATACATGCACCATCACACTCATACATAACATCTTGGCACAGAACTTCATAAAGATAGACGACACAGTGTCACGCAAACCAGAGGGGTTCTACAGGGGGACCCTCTAAGCTTACTTCTTTTCAATATAATGACGGCAGATATAACACACATCTGCACATCAGCAACAAAAATGTACATATAAGCTGATGATATGGTTCTCGGTTCAACAGACAAAAAAGAAATATAGGACTCGATCAACAACCTCGCAGCATGGGCCACAAGGAACAACTTTAAAATCAATGAATCAGAAACCCTGCAAATGGTTTTCAGAAAGGGTGGAAGAGTGGCAGGAGATGACCACATCCAACTCCAAAACGAACTACTAAAAGTCACAAATGCCTTCAAATACCTAGGAGTGACACCCCACGCAGCACGATATGTATATTATACGTATTTTACCTATATTATACATATCGTGCTGCGTGGGACTCCAAACAACGGCAAAATCTTTCCGAATCCATATCAAAGAGAGGGCAGCAGCAGCCGCTATCATTTCTATACATGACGTAAAGAACATCACACAGATCTCTCTCTCAACAGCGATGAAACTATTTTACGCTAAGAAAATGCCTGTTCTAACATATGGGATAGAGCTAATGTGGAACGAACTCAGTTACGGAGATCTAAACACTATAGAGAAGGTGAAAGCAAGATTCTTAAAAGCAGCACTGGGGATTTCAAAATTCGCTCAGTCGAGATTAGCATATGAATTGACGCAAAAGACATTCCTAATAGAAGACCTGCGCATCAGACTTCTGCTCCCTTCTACCCCACAAGAATGCTAACTAAAAGAGGACAGGCAGCAAAAAAGAAAAGAAATTTGGCAAGAGTTTTACACAGTTAAGGCGATGATGAATCGCAACTGGATAGGTCCAAACAATAAATTCCGCAGTGCCATAACAAGACTGGCAATACATGGTTTTCACCATAAGCTCTGCAGAAGAACCGAGTATCATGATCCAACAGAAGAATGCGTGTGTAAACTATGTAACAATAAGTGCACAAGATACAATTTTTCTGTGTGCCTAAATAGAGTGAAGTCATTGATGGACTACAGCATAGACTTAGTCTAAATGCACATTTATGCGTGTTTTCTTCTAATTAATACCAATATGAGAATAGCGCACAAATGTGCATTAGTTTTTGCTGTATTCCAGCAGAGACTTAGATCTCTTAGAACAGCGTCCGCCACACAGAGCACACACGCACATATCACTTGGCTCGTGGAACGTTTCCTTGGTACACAATCTATGGTGGAAGCCATGCACTGCCAGTCTATTTAGTAGGCTTTTCATATCATTATTTGGGCCTGTTCAATTCCTGTTGAACATAGCATCTGTCGTGAAGAAGTTGGAGTCAATCTCTGACCGCTTTGTTTATCTGATTTGTAGGAGTTTTTCTTCTTTTTTGGTCGACGGAAGTAACATTCTGAGTCACATCTTCTACTAGGAAGGTCTCTTGAGGAAATTCGTAAGCCAGTCTGGAAGGAGTCACTTTAGAAATTCCGAGCACCCTTTTTAAAAATATAGCTTTGATGCACTCCATGAGAGTCAAGTCGCTTAGCGTTAAGTGCTCCCAAATTAGCTCCAGCCCATAAGTGATCACTGGAAGAACCTTGCTGTTGAATAGAAGCTTGGCCCAGGGCAGTCTTGTGGCGTCTTTCATATCATATATGGCCATGATAGCTGCCAAAGACGCCTCTCTAATATGACTCCGAAAAGTCTTTCCTGAAGGCTGGAGTGTTATCCCTGGGTATTTAAAAGCGTTCACTATGTTCAGGTCTATTCCTTAGTACTGAATTTTTCTTTGAGAGAGGTTTTGCCGCCTTTCCTGAATATCACTTGCACTGTGTTATTTGTATTTATTGATAGGCTGTTGTTGTCTGAATATTTCTCAAGTCTGTCCACGGCAGCTTGCAATTCATCTTTGTTTCTGGAACCAATTACTATATCATCTGCATAGAGTATCGGACTGATGGGATCTCCTTGCAAATCACCATTGGTTTGCAATATCTGACTTGAGTATCTATTCCGTCTTGTATCCTGATCTTGTTGTAGACTAGTATGTTATTAATTATTATTGTCAACGGGTTTTCTTCTCCAATCATAATTCCAAGTTTTGAAACCATTGTTTTCCTGCCCAGCGAGTCGAACGCTTTGGTATAATCGACAAAACAGCAAAATATTTTCCTTTTGGGTGTTTCAGGGCCTCTTGTATATCGTCCATTAAGTTCTTGACTCCATGAAGTGTCCCCCTTCCTTTCATGAACCCGAACCGCTCTTCAGGTACAAGTCTGCCTGCTTGATCAATGAGTTTTCTGGTTAGAATGTCGGAGAAAACTTTATAAATGTTGTTTTCCAACGCAATTCCTCTATATGAATTAGGCTCATCCCTGTGCCCTTCCTTTATAAAGCATCTTGATGTACGACTGTCTCCAGCTTTCTGGAATGTCACCGGATGTTAGGCAAGTATTGAAAATGGAGATCCAAATGTCTAGCAACATATCTGTAGAATCCTTCAAGTTTTCATTATATATACCGTCTGGCCCCGCTGCTTTTTTATTCTTTGTGGATCATATGGCCTCTTTTACGGTATCCCTGTGAAGGAGGTCTGGCCCAGTTGGAGGTATCCGTCTATGGTCCAGAGGTCTTTCGTCTTTCCCTTTGTTTAGTAGGCTATCTTTGATATATGTTTTTCCCAGGAGATTAATGGAATTTCCGCAGTAGAGCAAGCGGGACGGTGCCTGAAGGCTATAAATGGATCGATTATTGCTTCGTCTGCTTCCTTTCTTGCTTCTTCCATATAGCTTGTTCTTTTTTCCTGCAGAACTCTTTTATGTTTTCCTTTTGAGTGTATAAGCTACCAAGATGTCTTTTTCGTTTGTGTAACGTGCTATGTGTAATAGATTTAAGGTTTCTTTGAGAATACGGTAGCATTCCTTGTCAAACCAAGGTCTGATTTTCTTTTGGTCTTCCTGATCTGGGCATCTGTAATGAGATTTGATATTGCTTGAAGCGCTTGATCTAACAATCCTCTTTCTATTAACAGTGATACTTGTTCTAGGTCCCTCTTTCGTTTTTCCAAAAGTGTTCATATTTAAGACCTTTGTGATGAGAGATTGGAGCAATTCTTCTTATTTGAGGTGTGCGCTGATAGACTTAGTCGCGTAACCACGGGGATATGTTTTCTTAGACAGCAACTGGGTCGTTGTAGATCATTTCTTGTTTCAGTAGACTTAAGCCTTGTCCTTTGTTGAATATCAAATCTATAGTACTTTTGCCATTTGGCGCTATATAGGTTACGTTTTCTGGATTGTTGATCAGAGTATATCATTCTTCTTTCAGAAATTCGAGAATTAGCTCCGTTTTGTGATCCTTTTTGTCTATTCTGCAGTTTAGGTCGCCTCCTAGAATGACATTTTCGTCCTCTTTGACCATTGTAACAGCTTACACTGTGTGTTCCAATGCGGTATCTACTTTATGAAATGGACTTATGTAAATTCCCACGATGGAGTGGAGACTTTGTCTCCTCTTATTATGACCATGTTTTGTTCAGAGTAGGCCTATAGATTTAATACCTATAGATTTATACATACTACGAAGTCTGCCTTCAGACCTACCTTTTTCTTTAGAAATTGCTAGGGAATGTTTAGAGTACACATTTGGAATATCCATATGATCCGTTAAAATGTTTCTGTGGCAAACACTATGAAGAACTGATTCCAAAAGCTATTTGGGATAACCGAATATACTGTTCTAAGTTCCAAAGGAGAACACTTATGGTGTCTTTTGAAGATTTTTTTCACTGATTCGCTGATTCGCACTTATGTCTCTCCGATTTTCTCCTTTATGAGTGTGTACATGTACATTAAGGTTACTTCTTTGAGAGAAAGTTTTCGAACAAAAGTCACATGAAAACAGTTTACCTCTATTATGGATTTTGAGTAAGCATCGCATTTACTTCGGTATATCGAATTGTGAGCTCTCTGCGATCTGTGGGGCGAATTCTTATCTGGCGGTATTTCAATTTCTTAATGTTGTTTCTCCTCTATTCAAGGTCAGTTCCTTGAAACTGTCTTTCTGAATTCCTGTGCGAGAAACGAAACCGTCTCACCAGCACCTTCTGAGGCCAGAATTCAGGGCTTTCGGTTCTTGTTATGTGTGAATGGGAAGCCCATTTTGAATGATTTTAGCAAATACTCTCAATAAGTAATACCGTCCACTCCCTGTCTTTTTCCGGGACACGCTACTACTAGCGCTGCCAGTGAGCAGGAATGGGCAGTTACTCGTCAGTTGATATAGTTAACGTTTGTCTGTTGTGTTTTGTGTACGAAAAAATAATATAAATTCTAGTAAAACAGGATGCCCACGGGGGGGGGGGGTTAAGACGCAGACTGCGTCATTGAAATTTCTGGGGGGGGGAAATATTATCGTGTTATGGATTTTCTGGCCGGGGGTTGAAAATTGTTGCAAAATTAGAGTTTTATATGTTAAAAATAAAAACGGCCAAGTTCTATAACTTCAAAGGGTCTCTTTTAATTCTTTATAAAGATAAAGATGAAGAATTTCGACAGTCATGGGCGTACCCGGGGGGGGCGCAAGGAAAAAAAGTATATTATTAATTATTATCGTAAGGTGTTTTCTTTTAAGACAATTATTTTAATTGCAGAAGTTTTACCAAATCGACAACATGGAAGCAGAATCCACAGTGGATTAGGAAAGGCGGGTTCAGACCCCCAAAAGTCAAAACCTAAAATTCTATATTTGTATTTAAAAAATATACGGTATTTATTTAATTAAACAAGATTTGTTGGTGTGTCAAATATGATATAGCAGTTATTTTCTTTTCATAACATAATGAGTAGGCCTATTATGTCCACTGTTCCATGTGCTATTTAACTTTTCTTATAAATAGTAACAAGTATTATAATTTAGGTAACAATTTCATGTTTAAGTTGCCATGTCTTAGAGTATAGTAAACAAATTTGCTAACTAGGTTTTCAGTGCTAAAATAGCGTAAAATATGATTTTCATTAGTTCAACATTTAAAAATTTCCCGGGGGTGAACACCCGACTTAGGTAACATTTTCTTGTTTACATTGGCATGTCTTAGAGTATGGTAAACAAATTTCATAACTAGTTTTCAGTGCTAAAATAGCGTAAAATGTGATTTTCATTAGTTCAATATTTAAAAATTTCCGACTTAGGTAACATTTTCTTGTTTACATTGGCATGTCTTAGAGTATGGTAAACAAATTTCTTAACTAGTTTTTGAGTGCTAAAATAGCGTAAAATGTGATTTTCATTAGTTCAATATTTAAAAATTTTCTGGGATGGACCCCCGACCCCTTTTTTGGGGGGGTATTCCAAACCCCCCGGCACTTCCGACCCTCCCCGCAATTAATTTCTTGCTACTTATTATATTATTAATATAAAACACAAAGTGGCCCAAGAAGTTAAAGCGACAAAAAATAAATTAATTTAAAAAAATCCCCCCCTAGAAAATATCATATGGACGCCCTTGTCGACAGGCAATTGGGTTGGGGGTGAGCAATGAAGTTTGGGGGGGTGAGCAATGAAGTTTTGGGGGGTGGGCACCTCCGAGTAAAATAATAATTACAACATAGGCCTGAAGAAAATGTCCGGTTATGTAGGTGGCATGATATGTGCCATCTATGGCTGTAATAATTATTTTGAGAGTGAAATAAGTAAAATCGTTAATTAGAGTGTGTACAAGGCTGATTCATTCAGATGTTCATTGGCTTACCATCCGAATTGTTTTACATGTAAAAATTTCAAATAACAAAAAAAAAGTATATATTGTACAAAGTATCTTGCAAATCGTATGAATTAAAATTTAAAGCTGATTTTCACGAAAATGTATTAAAGTGAAACAATTAGTTTTGATACTTATTAAAAAAAAAAAGTGTGTGTGGAACGCCATGCGGCAGAAGTGAACTTTTATTTTATTTTTCAATTTTGGATTATTGGATTTTTCAAATTTTGGATTGTTGGACTTTTTAATATTGGGTTTTTGGACTTTTTAGATTTTGGATTTTTAAATTTCTGATCTTTTAATTCTTTAATTTTGGATTTTTAAATTTTTTTACATTTTAGATCATTGAATGTTTTTAGTTTTGTATTTTTTAATTTTTATTTTTTAATTTTGGAATTTTTTATTTTTATATTTTAGAATTTTATAATTTTGGATATTTATGTTTTAAAATTTGGATATTAAGAGTTTTTAATTTTGGATTCTTTATTTTTTAAATTTTGGATTTATTAATTTTGGTTCTTTGAATATTTTGATTTTGAAATTTTAGATTATTTAAATGTTGAATCTTTTATTTTTTATTTTTTGTATATTTTAATTTTGGATTTTTTAACTTTTTAAATTTTGGATTTTTTAATTTTTGGACTTTTTCAGTTTTGGATAAGCCTAATCATTGAGTTGATTGTTTTCTGTGCAGTCCGTTCCGTCACACCTCACTAATTTCGTGACGATTTTGAGCGTTACACAAGCTCTCGATTTACCCCTACCGCGACTAAAGAAGTTTTACTTAAAAAATCAGCGTTATCGTCATTTGATTAAGTTAGTTTAGCGGTAGTGTAAATTATGTTATTTCCCGACCTAATTCCTGCATTATCAAGCACAAAAATAAGTTACTGCGTCATCAGGACTTTGAAAAACAAATTTATTTCTGCAGCTATATAGGTTCATTAAGTAGCTTCTGAGACTGCTGCCCATTCCTACTCAACAGATGGCACCTCTGTGCTAGTGGACATTTTGAACAAAGGGAATAGAGTAGAGTGGGCGGTATTCTTATTGAGAGTATTTGATTTTAGCTTCCCTCGAGTTGGCAGTTCTTCGCAATTGTCTCCGCAATTACGCAATTGTCTTCGCAGTTGTCTCCTTTGTGCGCATTTCAACTTTATTATTACTAGAGTTTACCATACCAAAGGAATTCATTCGTTTAATGTTTTGGTGTGCAGAATCACGGAGAGTTGTTCTCGTTGTTAATGGAAAGCTGTCTGTAGCAGACTTCGCTGAGACATTGCTTATAGCAAGTGGAATCACTTTTTCTCAGAAATTTTTGCGATTTTAATTGTACGTGTGCAAAGTTGGGCAAGTGACAAGATATTAGTGGGTGCAGTTTGTGTTAATGATGTTGGAATAATGGTTTATTCAAGATTTTGTAACACGTAAACGAGCTGAGGTGGTGATGATGCCAGCATTTTCTAAGGTTGAAAAGACTCAGTTCAATAGCACCTGAACTTAAAAATGACAGAATTAGCACAGTCACTCAAAAATAGAGTTTACTATGCAGCGAGAGATGGAATGGCAATTTCGCTTTTTGCACTTCTGGCCGAGAAGACTGACAAAGAAATACATGAATTACTAAATCAGGTAATCTTAAGCTTTATGGTAAATACTTCATAAATTGTAAACAGAAAAGTTAAAACTTTTGACATTGCCAGGAAAAGAATAACCACAAAATTTTGTAAATACTCTCAATGGTGGAAGATTCAAATATCTTGAACTCTATATAACATTGTCAGTACTCATACCACCATCATTTTGTGAGTAGGGACTACTCATACCACCATCATTTGGATGTTAAAGAGCATGATAAACATGTGAATGAATGTACACTTGTATAATCTACCTTGGGCTTTGTTTTAGCTACCTGGAACCCGGTATATTGTCCAGTATTTTGGCAAAAGAGAAGAACAAGTCGCCCCTTAAGCTCTGCCCACATCAGCCATGCAATGCTATGGGGATGGCCCGCTTCCCCCAGCCCCCAGCCCTTCCTTGCCAGCACTGCAGCTCACTCAGCCCACGAGAAAGACCCTTATACTAAATCATATGCACTAATTACTATAATATGAAAATAACTCTTCTACCATATCATCACCAGAGCTTTAGCATTACTCAGGAACCCACCATGTGACGTTAGAGGTTGATTTGGGAAGGAGAGGGAATGAGAGTTTTAGATTTGAATGGCATGCCACCCACAAGACGAGTTGATTAATAAAACCAAAACTACCCTTGTACCGGTACCATTTAAAACTTCCGTTGGGAAAATGGAAGTATCTGGTACCCTAGCCCCCAACTCCTCACTATCAGTACCTGCCTAGTGGCGCGTTTTGAACTACTAGGAATGGCGGGTCTCAACGCCATCTAGCAGGCAAAAGGTGAAACGGGGAAAAAATTTAATTTATTTCTCCTTTCTTCTCTTCTTGTCTTACTTTTCCTCCTCCTTCCTTCCTTTCTCTTACCTTCTCTTCACTCTACCTACCTATTTGGGACCTAGTCCTATCCTGTCAATTTTACGCATTGACCCATTGACTGTTATTTGAATCCCGCTCGGTGCATAGATTTGTAGGATAGGAATAGGTCCCAAATAGGTAGGTAAGATGAATAAGTGAGAGAAGGGAGGAACGAAGAAGAGAAGAAGAAAGGGGAAAAATTAAATTTGGCAAAAAACAACTTTAGGTCGCACACTGTTGCCCGATGGCTGCTTCTCTTCGCTTCCAAGCCTTGTGCATGCACCTTCATAACTTCCTCTATCCTGGCTATGAAGCTGCTCAATGCCGACACTGGAGCTCACTATTGTCACCATCATATACGCATAAAAATATACAAAATCACAGCGTTACGGAAATGACCCTTGCACCACATGAAATGTGCACAATATAAAGATATTATGAAAATGACCCTGCACCATTCAAAATACACAATATAAAAAAATATTACGAAAATGACCCTTGCACGATATAAAAACTACACAAAATAAAAAATGTTATGAAAATGATGCACCATATCAAAAATAGGGCTACATAGAATTTAAAAATATTACAGGTATTAGGACGAATGCAGGGAAAGAAGTAGTAGAGGTCGTATTAAGATAGGCTATGGGCACGTTTTTAAAGTCATCAGTAAATCCACCGGTGGAAAAGTGCGGTGAATGTACGATGAACATCATCCGCCATTTTTTTCATCTGATGGGCCGTTGAATTTACGAACTGGTTGATGGATTCCAACTGGAATATTCAAAATGTATAATAATTATTGTATCATCCGATTTGCTAGAAGTGGAAATAATAACATATGATGGGCAGGGAACTAATAACTGAGTGCTACCATTTTCATAAATAATATTTTGAGCATATTAAAATCCATAAAATATTGCATAGTTAAATATGGTACCTGACCTCATTATGGATAGCCTGTGCTGTCAGTTTACAATAATGTTTTATTCTACCTGGCAGAGTTAAGGCCTTATCTTCCATTCAATCAGGGGGAAAAAAGGATACATACAACTTACAATATTACACAAAAGAAATAAAATAAGTTTTACTTAACTATTTACAATTGCATCAAAGACCCTTAAAACTAAAAGTAAATTAAACAATAAATTATATTATGTTATGTGATCAATTAAAATACCATATTCTTATAAATATTAATCTGGCCTAATTAAAATTGTATGTCCATTCATGTTTAGGAAATCATTTACATTACAGTATAAAATGCTTTTGATATGAGCCAGCTTTTTAGGACTTTCTTAAATTTGTTAGTAGGCACTTCAACAGCAGAAAGGGCAAATTATTATAAAATGTATATTGCTTATATAGATGACTGTCAACACATTTATTTAATCTGAATGACGGCAAATCTAATTTCAAATTGTTTCTAGTTCTGTATTCGTGTATATAAAAGCGTTGTGTGAATTGTTGTAGGTTTTCTTCCACATGTACTAAATTTATATAAAGACTAGGAACTGTGTTTGTTTTTAATTGACGAAATATCAGGTAGACCTACACAACTATCTCGATGTTTTACTCCTGCTAAAATTCTTATGATTTTTTTCTGACATAGGAACAGCTTTATTGACCCTGAACTACTGCCCCATAACCGGATGCCACATAGGATATGTGGATGAAAAATACGATGTTATTAACATATCTTGACTAACTGAGGCCTTTAGCTTAAGGAGTAGAAAAATAAATAACTCGAGACAGCTTAGCAGTAGCATTTGTTTATTTGTTGGTCCCATGAAAGCTTATTATTCGAGATATTTGGAATTAATAGATTTCTTATGTAGAGTATTTTTTCTTTCTTTTCTCATCTTCAAACAAAATCAACTCATCACTTTCATTTTCGGAGGACTCACACTCTGATGAAGAGCATTTCGTTAGCTTTCGCACGAAAATAAACTCAATGTATTAATGCTAGTGGCACCTTTTTTTCGAAAATAGGAAAAAGAATCACTTCAAATATTAAGTTAGCACCAAACAGTATCCCTGAATATAAAAAATGTATACCACAACCTGCTCAGCTTTCGTCAATGTTTCTTCTCCCTGTAACCCAAGATGAAATCAATAAAATGATAATCTCACTAAAAAATAACGTTGCCCCTGGTACGGACGGAATAACAAACAACACCTTGAAAACAATTTCTAAATACATATCGAAGCCCCTCGAACATATTTTTAATCTTTGCTTATCACAAGGAACTTTCCCAGATGATCTTAAAAAAGCTGTCGTAGTACCTATATACAAATCCGGAGAAAAGCATAGTTTAAATAACTATAGACCTATATCCTTACTCCCTAGCCTATCGAAACTGTTAGAAAAATGTATAAAAAATAGACTGGTGGACTTCTTAAGTAAAAATAATATATTAAATTCAAATCAATTCGGTTTTCGAAATAACTTGAGCACAGATGATGCCATAATTAATGTTACAGGAAAAGTTATCGAAGAATTAGATGCGGGAAATAAAAGTCTAGGTATTTTTTTGGATTTGCAAAAGTCTTTTGACACTGTAAACCACAAGATACTTATAGAAAAATTAGAGCAAAGTGGAGTAAGAGGTACTGCACTAAATTTATTTCGGTCTTATTTACAAAATAGAACGCAAATAACCAAAATTAAGGATCAGTTTAGTGATATCAGAGATGTGGATACTGGTGTGCCACAAGGAACAATTTTGGGTCCAATTCTTTTCATTATTTACATAAATGAGTTGCTGCATTTGGACTTAAATAATTTCCATGGCCGTCTTTACTCTTATGCCGATGATACCGTATTGCTATTTTCCGCTCCAACTTGGCAGGATACTTACAAATGGGCTAATAAGGGATTAAGAGTAGTTAAAAGTTGGCTTGACTGCAATAGGTTAGTATTAAATATAGATAAAACAAACTGTGTTCCATTCTCATTAACAACTGCTGGTACTCCACAATTAAAAATGGATCAAAACTTGTGCGTAAGACTACATGATATCAACTGTGAATCTGATTCATGTACCTGCCAGGCTGTGAAGGAGACAAATCAGGTCAAATACCTTGGTATTATTATAGATCGTCATCTGAAATTCGACAAACACATCACATATTTATGTACCAGATTAAGAAAAACATTATACAAATTTGTCTGTCTAAAACAATATTTACCGACTGAAGTCTTAAGAACAGTCTACTTAGCTCTAATACAATCTGTCCTTCAATATGGTATCATTGGCTGGGGGGGAAGTGGCACATCTGTATTGACTCCTTTGATTCTAATACAGAAGAGAATTATAAAAATTTGTTTAAAAAAGCCTATAGAATATCCAACAGAATTGATATTTCCTGAATTTAATGTGATGACTGTAGAACAAATTTATAAGCTCACACTTTTAAAATACTTTCAAAAATACCGCAACGTACATGTATCGGATCCTCATAACTACAATACTAGAAGAAATAAAACATTGCCTTTAATAGAACCAAAATACTTTAGCTCTTCTGGCTCTAAACATAGCATTTATTATGGTCCAAGACTCTATAACTCTATAATTAGGTCACATCCAGAAATAGTACATATGAACAACAAAAAATTCAATAAGTTTATCAAAAATCTTATTTCATAGTTCAAAAGTTATTTCACTCTGTACTTAGTAGACAATTTTATTTGTAATAACTCAGGGTTTCAATTTTTGTTCTTACTACTTTTCCTTTTTTCTTTTTACTTTTCTGTTCGTTCTTTATTATTATTATTTTTTAGGTTTTGATTTAATTATATTTTCTTATGTATTTTGTAATTTGTATTTTGTAATGTAAATAGCTGAACTGTGCCCGAGCACGAGCGCTTGCTCATTCGGGTGGTCTTGTTTTGTTTTGTATAAATATAAATAAATAAATAAATATAAATAAATTAAAAAAAAAAAAAGTGTCGTCTGCTTCTCTGCTCCGCCATGTTTGTCATCTAAGTAGCATCGTACTTTAAGTTCGGTGAGTCTGATTGCAATCGGTGACTTCCACCGGACTTTCACCGGTGAGTTTATGAACGGCCTGATGCTTTCCCGGTGAATTGTCCGTTGACTTTACAAACGCCCTGGTGAAAGACCGATGACACCGGTGGAATCAATCGATGACTTTAAAAACGTGCCCTATTGTACAACAAAGAGTTTTAGACTTGAATGGTATGCCAAAGTTGCAAGATGGCTTAATCAATGCAGCAAAAACAACCCTTGCACCAAAACTGTTCTTTTCAGAGCCAGCATAGGCTAATATTTCACAGTTATAAAAAATGACACTTGCACGAAAATGGCTATTTTTCATGTATTAAAGCTCTCTAAACTTGGATAGATGAATTTTCCCTTCACCAGTCGGCAATCGCTCGTGGTGTAGTGGTTAAGGCTACTGGTTACAGTGCTAGCGGTCACGAGTTCGTATACAGGTCAATCCAAAATTTATGGTTAGAAATAGGTCCCAAATAGGTATATAGGGTGAGGAGGAGGTAAGAGAAAGGGAGGAAGAGGATGGAAAAAGTAGAGATGAAGAAGAAATGGATTATTTAATTTTTCCCAGTTTCACCTTTTGCACAATATATGGCATTGGTAGTAATACAAATAGAGAGAAACCTAGTACCCAATGTTTTAAGTTACTCTCCACACTAAACCCCTCCTCCTCAGGCGGTTTCGATTAGAGAGTTGGTGGGAGGAGCCTAGTGCGCGATCTAATATTTTTTCCCTAAATTTTTCCCCATTTTCAACGCTGTTAGTAGTTCCACCAATTCCTTCTAGATGTCTCAGTGGGCCTTGTTAGTGAGTTGAGTGGGCGGAGCTTAAGGGGCGACCTGTTCTCCGTTTTCCCCAGTATTTTATAATTGTCTTCAAAATTGGAATGTAAACAATTCAGCATATTGTCCATTCAGTAGTTTATACTTGTCTTCAGAATTGGAATGTAAACAAATTAGGCCCTAATAAGGGAAGGTTAATAGCTTTTTTTGGTATGCTGCTTTTGACCTAATCACAAGGGCCCGGATTTTTAGGATTTTATAAAATGTATTTTAGCCTACTTATTTTTGTAAAATAGTCCTTTTTAGGCTTTTTAAACAAACAATTTTAGCCATCTTCATAAAACATAATAATGAACACTAATATTAACACCGAAAATTGTATTATAATTTTGACACAGTAATTCTAGTTTTTTACAAAATAAACAAGTAACTAAAATTCCTTATATTGGCACTTGAAAAACAGCATATACAATTGAGATATTTACCCTTTAATGATACAATTATTCAATACACCACTCCATTCATTTCCTATCTACAAAAATAAGTAGCTGAATTTGTTCCTTTAATATACTTCTTTGTCGTTGGTCGGCAAATTGTTATTTTGAAGCTGAAACGACAATGGATTAGTTGCAGATATCAAAGAATTTCAAACAGCTCAGGTTTCATTTTCTGCGACGGTGGGCGGCACATTTTTGAGTTACAAAGACAAGTGACAAAGCAACATATTATAGGCTATTGTTAATTTCAGTGCGTTGTATAAATTTATTTTTACTATGTCTTTTCTTAAAAATGCACAATTTAACATATTTATTTTCCTTTCCATTAATTGGAAATTCTATTTAAAAATCGTGTTTTTCTGCAAAAGTCCTCTTTAGCCCCTTTTAAGCCTTTAAGTCCATTTAGCCCTTTTAGGTCTTATGAGATTCATATATTCGGAAGCAAGGGGCATGAAACGGAAAAATACGTTAAAATATTCTAATTAGGAAGCTGGGGGAAAGTAGGTTAAAACCTTCAAATCCGGGCTCTAATTATTATCACTTACGATATCGTTTTCTGGAATGTTCCCATACTAACCTGTTAATGTGATATGTATGTGACCTGTGTATTGTATCAAAATAAAAATCAAAATATGGGTGAAAAATAATTTCAATAAAAAGAAGTGTTTAAATATATATTTCAAGTCAGTGGATAAAAGTTAAAATCACTACACAACGTTTCAACTCTCCCCTGACTTGAAGATTGAGTTTCGTCATGGTAACCAACAATAAAAACACTGTTTCTCAAATGTCTTTCTTTCCAGTTCTTTGGAATGTCAAACATTTCTTCCTCTATGCATTCTGCTGGTGGCTGGGGAATTTTTAACACTGGAACTTTCCTTTTCAGTCTCCTCATTACATCCAGCCATTCGTCCCCTATATCACCATCATACCTATTTAAACACATCCCCTGGTTGCCGATTATGGACCATGCCTCATATACCTTTCTTTTTATGTAATCATTCTCAATTCTTACAATGTTTACTTCACCAATGCCATGCTTGTTTTCTGTCATATGCTGACTGAGTCCAGTAGAGCATTTCCCACTATTTACATCCCTTTCATGTTCGCGTATTCTGGTTTTAAAGTCTCTCCCGGTTTCCCCGACATATACTCCCTTACAATCACTACATTTTATTGAGTAAACTCCAGGAAAATCCATTTTGTCCTTGTTCGTACCAAGATGTTTATACTGGGAAAATATTTTTTCAATTGTCTTTTCAGTTTTATATGCTGGTACTATGCCGTATTCCAGGAAAATTTTCCCTATGCGTTCGCTGACGTGGGGATCATATGGTACGCCTATGTAACCTATACTATTATTTTCTTTCCTTTTTTCATCTTTTTTGTCATTTCCTTCATTGAAAAATAATTTTCCATGCACTACACCCACTCTCCAGCCCGTTGCCATGGTGACCTCAGCCCTATTCCCCTCTTTTCCTAGCCATCTGTCTCTCTCCTGCTGGCCATGTACCTAATATTTCTTAAGTAAAACTTTTGTGGTGATACTGTATTGTAAATAATGTATAATAAGTTACTATCCACATAGCTAAGCAAGCAGAGCAGAGGCAGCAGCCATAGCGGAGCATAGGCCTAAACATCTAATATATAAAGTCGAATGTGTGTTTGTGGATATGTGGGTATGTATGTATGTATGTATGTATGTATGTTCCTTATACAAATCTACATTTCTTGACCAATTTGTACGAAATTTTGCACACATGCCCTGTTAAGCCCGGGAAGTAATGCGGTCAACATTAAAATTGAAATAAATCAGTCCTTCCCTTGAAAATTATATAATTTCTGAGAATATTATACTGAAAAAAAGAAATGCTGTTCAGTTCACATGACAACAGTGATTACATAGGGCCTTGGCAACTATATAGCCTAATGCTGGACTTTAACGAATTATGATTCCATCGATGTAATATATTGGCGAAAATAATTACTGAAAATGAAATCCACGAAAATAAAGCACAGTGTGATGTAGTCACATAACTTTCTCTACCCTCGACATAAGAAATATTTACTCACTTCACATTTTGATGTAGAATAAGAGGTCGTATTGCAGGGGCAACTTAAGCGTGTGAATATGCTATATCAGAAGTCTGTAAATAATCCTTTCCGCTGATACATTATCCATACCTGTAGGCTTTGTATTAGTTGAGAAATAGGGTTGTTTATCATAGGCCCTAAGCATGGAATGGAACATTTTCAGTCCTATGCTCGCAGTATATTATGTCCCGGGTTTTAGGAGAGGAAAGTATGAAAGTGATACTGCATTTCTCTTTTATTTCAGCCCTGAAACGGTTGTATGGTAATATGAGAATGAGAAATAAAATTTTCCGTCAAGTCAATACAATCTTATGTAATTTATGTTTCTTCTTATTTCAATCCCTCCCAGGCACGATGTGTAGAAGCAACGGAATGCAGCATTCGACATCCTCTATGAGCCATAAAAAGCTATTTCTAGCGTTTTCTGATGGAATAGTTTGAGTGTGATAAATATTTTTCTTCATTTCAAGTTCTACATACATATTATATAAGGACCTAGAGTTTCAAAATCGAAAGTCCTCCATAAGTTAATTTCAAATTAAAAAATACAAAGCCCGGGCGATGCCGGGCATTTTCAGCTAGTATTTAATAAAAAGAAGTGTTTTAAAAATATATTACAAGTCAGTGGATAAAAATTAAAATCACCACACAACGTTTCAACTCTCCCCTGGAGTCTTCCTCAGGTGACTTCTTACACAGTACTGATCATGAAGATTGAGTTTCATGATCAGTACTGTGTAAGAAGTCACCTGAGGACGACTCCAGGGGAGAGTTGAAACGTTGTGTGGTGATTTTAACTTTTATCCACTGACTTGTAATATATTTTTTAAACACTTCTTTTTATTGGATTTGTATCAGTGGAAATTTGGGACCGATATGGATGTTTCACTAAACATATTTATAGAATAGGACTCAGTTCATGTAATACGACAACTTTACAAAGTTCCTTCTGAATTACGAAATTATAATTTGTTTATTATCACACAAAATCATGTAATTCAGGGTTGTGAGGAATGTCAACGAAATATATTTCCACAAGTAAGAATCAGCTTGAAAAATTTTTATGTCATAACCGGGATTTGAACACGGATCTTCGGCTTAACGCGCCGATGCTCTACCATTGAGCTACCATGACAACATGCCAGTCTGACATCAAATTCCTCAACTGATTCAGAAGACAAGGCAAACCACGGGAGGTTTCTCTCCGTCTCCGTGGTTTGCCTTGTCTTCTGAATCAGTTGAGGAATTTGATGTCAGACTGGCATGTTGTCATGGTAGCTCAATGGTAGAGCATCGGCGCGTTAAGCCGAAGATCCGTGTTCAAATCCCGGTTATGACATAAAAATTTTTCAAGCTGATTCTTACTTGTATTAATATCCCAGACATGGATTTAATGTCTATTTCCTTTCCTTCCACTTAATTAAGAAATATATTTCTCATTTCATGTATTAAAGATCTCTAAACTTAAATAGTTAAATTTTCACTACACAGCTCAACGAACCCTCATGGCCTATTGGTTAGCGCTACTGGCTACGAAGAGATTTAAAGGAGAAATAGAAGTATTGACTATATTTAGTAGACTACTAAAAACAGAAAGAGATACCACATTTCCTTAAATTGCAGGATTACCAAAGTATCGAAAAAGTACCAATCGAGTTTTCTGAAGTATTGCTCGCAAGTATCGAGGACCCATCCCTAATAATTATAATAATTTTTATTCATCCATTATATCTTATACATGTACAGTGTACAGGTAGGGGAAAAAATAGTTGACAGACTCTTGTAGCTGATTTCAGAGCCTTGTGATATGTAAATAAATATGAGATGTAACGGAAACATTTGTTTTCACAAGCAATGCAAATTACGTGAAATTATTTCTCAATTCAAGCAATTTATCGACTGTAGAACAAATTTCAATACATTCCCTGCCATCCTGTGAATGCCGCTAGGCATGCGCATTGGCTCATATCGGCAACTTAGATATTTTAGTTGGTCTGCTTTTTTTTCCCCCTACCTGTACAAATGATGTTGGACGCATCAGATCTTACATTGTTAGCTAGCCTATAAAATAAATAAATAAAAGAAACATGGACTGCATATGAAAAGTAGATGATATTGACCTTATAGCAGAATTAATTACAGAGCAAGGGGGGGAACGGACAATGTTTCTATTGATGATTGTAGGCCATATATTCATCTACTGAATAAAAGGCATGTTGTAGTAGTGAGGATATGACTTCAAGTTTAAATTTCGTAATCAATTTCTGTTCTCAAATTTGGTAGTGTGGGTGGAGCTTAGCGCATGGCAAATAACTATTTTTCCCCTAAAATATGTAGGCCTACTGAATGTTTTATATATTGCACACAGTTATGCTGCGTTTAGACCTGTGCGCCTTGCGCCTAGTTGCCGTGCCTCTCCAGTGCATCTGTGCATGCAATGGTGCAAGCTCACGCATGCACCTAGTCTGTTGAGGCTCCATTATTGTAGGCGCATGCCTCTTTCTGTTCACACCTGGTAGAAGTGCGCAGATGAAATGTCCGCTTTGGATTTAGATGCTGCTGCAGCTGTTGTTATTTTGCGACAAAGACGAAACCGTAAGAAGCGTGAAATGGTCAAATAATCCATAGTCGTCTCAACTTTAAAATAACAATTTGCCGACCAACGACAAAGAAGCATATTCAAGGAACAATTTCAGTCAACTTATTTTTGTAGATAGGAAGTTAATTGAGTGGGTATTGAGTATTGTATCATTAAAAAGGGTAAATATCTCAATTGTTTATATGCTATATTTCGAGTGCCAATATAAGGAATAGTTACTTGTTTATTTTGTTAAAAAAAAAAAAAAAAAAAAACTACAAAAACTCTGTCAAAATTATAATACAATTTTCAGTGTTATATTAATGTCCATTATTATGATTTATTAAGACGGCTAAACTTGTTTGTTTAAAAAGCCTAAAAAGGGCCATTCGTTGAAATAATACCACTGCTGAAAGAGGTATGAATGTCAACCTTTAATATTTCACTTTATCGTAAATTTATATTAATAATTATTAATAATAATAATTTAATAATTAATAATTTATATAAAAATTTTTGCTATGAAATAATTTACTATGGAAAATAATAATATAAATAATTTATGAATAATAATTTATGTTTTATAATAGTATATATTAAATTATAGTTTAAGAATTTATTTTAATAATTTATAACTTAATTTATAATAATTTACGTTTGCAACCCAAAAGTGGATAAAAATTTTAGCTCATTCAGAATTGTACCATGTTCAAAAATGTACCACCTTATCCTAATAATGTTAATTGTTAATAATGACTGACAATGTGGTTTTGATTGTTTTCATTGATTACCTCTCTTTAAAAATTAATGTTAATAACAATAAATATATATTAATATTAATATTAATATAATAATATAAAATTATCCATTCTGCACCCACTCTTCCTCTTTGAGAGATGTTCATTGTGAACTCTACGAAAGTATGATCGGAGGCTTTTTATTTTATTTAGCACCGCTTTCATTGTTCCCAAAGTATATTGTCTCTTAGAAACTGCAAGGAATCAATCCTTTTTGTTCTGTCCTTGTAGTCCGGGAAGCTAGCCACCCACAAACATGGACAAGAGCGATAATCCTCCACGAACTCAATATTACTTTCATTAGACCGGTCCGTCATAATGAAAAATCAGAACAGAACCTTGAAAGACGCACGACTGTTGCACGTGTCTCCCCGTTTCAAATGGGGAGCTAGTTGCGCCTACGTGCGCCGGCGCAAGTTGGTCTGTGCGCACAGATTCCACGCATGCCTCACCTCGCACCGTTGCATGCCCCGGCTTGCATCTCCACGTGACAGGCGCATGCCTCTTGTGCGCACGAAGTGTTGCACAGGTGTGAACACGGCTTTAGTGAATTATTGGTGGTAATATGAATGAAGATTTAATTTTTTAATTTAGTGAATTGTAATGAGTAAAAGTCAATAGGAGATTTTAACTCCTGAATCTATATTTTCAAAATAACTTATAAAACTTATAAAGTGTTTAATTATTTAATTAAATTATCTCATGATATTGGTAAGTATAAGTTATTTAAATTATCACTAAACATTTGAGATATGTATGGTGCGTGTTACAATAACAAGCTATATTACCGGTACTGAACTTGTAGGCCTATTAGATCATTTTGGATAAAAGTATTAAAACTGCTGATGAGGACAGTTTATGATATATCATGTAGGCTTAATGGAGTTAAGATTATAAAAAATCCTATTTTAGGTTTCTATAATTTCTAAATGGTTTAGTTTGTTGAATATGTGATAGGATGAATGGATGAAGTGAATCCTTGAGGTTAAAAAAAGCTTATAATGAAATTACTCTTGCCAGCTGATTGAAGGTCACTTTTATTGGGACATATAGGTAAAAATAAACTAGGCTTGCATTTGCTTATTGTCTTCTAAAATTTTGTGTTGAATTAGTTCAACCAAAAATTAATATTTTGTAGTACATGGAATGTTGGTATCCAGGCCTATAGTTATGTCTCTGAAGCCAGTTTTCATCAGGAGGGACTGTCTAAACTCTGAATTTCATTATACATCGTCCAAACTAGAGATGGAAGCAGATATTAACAAAGCGAAATGTTTCAACAATTGAAATGTGTTTAATATGAAGTTGTAAGACGATTTTAAGGAATTTACCCTGTAGTTTCAGAGAATGTGTAAGTTACATCTTGATGACATCACCAATGGATAATGTCATTGATTTCAATATGAAAGTGAATCTTCTACCCCTCCTTGTCTCCCCCTCCCTCTCATCCCATTTTACTATTTCTTCTACAACTAACATTGTATATTAAACTTGTTACCTTTGATATGTGAGGATTCGATCCACAAACCTGGATTACCAGTCCAACGCTCTATCCACTTAACTGTCAAATTGCTGAGAAAAGAACGGCAAAATGTAACATACAGTGTATATAGTAGTTCACAACTAGGTTCACAGATGTCATTGATATCTTTTAGTAGGGCCTACAGATTATATGAAATAGGCCTACAGTAACTTGACAAGACTCCTATTCTGAAATGAGTTGTTTCCTTTCTATTATTTGAGGGGACAAACCGCCTCACCCCGTTATTTTTGACGTCTAGCACCTTAATACTTGTATGTACTGTCTGGCGGCGAGCTGAAGGCCGAGCTAGTGTTCCCCCACTACCTTACCATGCGCTTGCATTTACTGTAGGTCTTTACCCCACTATGCCACCAGCTCGGCCTTCAGCTCTCAGTCAGACAGTACATATCTTACTGAATTTTGAGTACATTGCACATAACATAGTCTTCCATTTTTATTTAATCATGAAGAAATTCTTCCCTGATATTGTTAATTAGGTTATTAACTATTATTAAAATGACTAATCCTCCAAAATATGCAGGCCTAAGTACAATTTAAAAATATGTAGGCCAAGGCCACCCACATGGCTGAGTGGTTATACTGCTTGTCTTCCACCGCTGGGACCCGGGATTGAATCTCGGTGGATCCATGTGGAATTTGTGGTGGACAAAATGGGGTTGGGGCAGGTTTAGGATTTAAAAAAAAAAAGAGGATACCTCAGAAACTGTTTCTTTGGCCATTATATTTATTATTGGTTACATTTCGCATACATAAAAATAGTTTTTTGCAAGGTTGCATTTTCTGCCCCTCCTGATTTGCCTATGCACATTTCATTATAGATCTTGTTTCTTCATATTTTTCAGTTAGAATGAAAATCTTTGCAAGAAATGTGTGTGCAGTTATTCTGCACAAAAAGTATGCGCCTAATGGACTCCACAGCAAGTTGTTTCAATCCTTGGACAATTGACTTTATATTAACAAAAAGTCTTGTTCCATGTTTACGTTGTGGGAAGGTATTTCAAAGAAATATGGCAATTTTTAAACATTCAGAACAACAATCTGGGGTATTAGGCAGTGATCCAAGGTTTTTAAAATCTGACTTTTCGCCTAATACTGTGGCGGGCATATTCAGAGACTGCAGGAACATTGACATGTGGAGCATGGCCTAGTAGCTTGGATAATTTCTTCTATCATGACACTGGCTGTAAAAACCTCTGCATTTTATTACTGGTAGTCAATACTTTTTGATTTCTTAAAATATTTTGTCCACTTCTGGTGTGCTTGTATATTTTTGAAGTGTCAGAAAGGTACAAACAGTGAAAAATGATGCTTGTAAAGTGGTTGATTAACAATGTTGCCGCATGTAATTATCAGACATAATGAAATGTGAAGGAAGCAGAGAGTATAGGGAGACGCTGAAGGAGGTGGATAATTGAGTTAATTTTCAAAGTGAAATGCCTACATCTATCTACAGGAATTTTGCTTAACTTCTTGGAAAATTATGTTATAATGAAATTCGCAGAAAAAATAGAATAACATATTTATAAGGAAGGTGAAAAATGAAAGAAGCCAAAATCCTGGACATTTAAAAAATAATTATAAATCTGCCCAGACCTAAAATTCAGTCGCTGAAAGGAGGACATGTCTGGGAAAAACCAGATAATATGGTATCCCTATTATGTATTAAATTGTAGCAAATAATTTATTGCACCAGTGTCCTAAGTCTTTTGATGCTAAAGCCATTGATTTCTAGGAGATATAATGCTAGTATTATGTAACTGAATAGAAGAAACACTATATTTCTGCCTGTTTACATTTAAGTGGTAAAACTGTTCAGGAAAATTAATTGAATATAATTTCAGCAGGTTATAGAGGAGGATGGGCAGAGGTGTACCCCTCTCATTGTGGCTGCTAGGCATGGCCATGACAAAGTCGTCAAGCTGCTACTCTCCAATTTCAGTCCCAATATAGAACAGGAAGGAACAGTCAAGTTTGATGGCTATGTCATTGAAGGAGCTAGTGCACTATGGTGTGCTGCAGGTATTTAACCATCTTTTATATTTTAGAATAATTTTCGTAGGAACAGGTTATTATAAATGTCTGAGGAACATTATTGAGAACTGTGTACTTTGTGCAGCAGCATAATCCAGCTGGGCTGGGCATGACAGAATGTGACTTCATGTTTCATCACAATCATCTTATAAATTCAAGCTTACGAATATAATTTGTGCTTGATAGCAAAACTCGTCTGGCTTTCTTACTAAAGAAGAATACATGTTTAGTATTTCCCTGAATATTTCTGAATCTGCAGTGCAGTAAACAAAACCCTTCTTGAAGATTCAATATTTTATCTCTTAACAAAGCAGATTGTAGTTTATTAAATTTTTTCTTGTTTGTGGGGGGGGGGGGGATAGTGTTGCAGTATGTTCTAGTCAATCTAGTGGATAAAAAGCACATTCTTGACAAGTTACATTTAAAATAAAAAATAAATCGAGAATTTGTCATGTTCAAACTCAGGATGATGGCTACTTGCAAAGTAAGGGCTCTATCCCTTGTACTAATGGTGGTCTTGCAATTTGTCTGTAGGGCTAGGTGAATGAGGCTGGTCACAAATAAAAGCCATTTAAATTGAAATTTATTTATTTTCACAATGATAGCCATTTTAGTATGTATTTGTAGCAAAATTTGTCCTCCATAATATTGATAATAATTACTTTTGTTTACACAAATTGGTTTATTTTACTATTGACATGGGTCCCTTCAGTGTCTTTGATTTTAGCATTGGGGTAATTTAACATATTTATTATACGTAAGGTGCTGGTCTGATTGCCATCGCGACATATTTATGATACTTTAAGGTGCATAACATAAAGTATTATTGTATAGCATGCCACCTTTTCTCGTTGTCTTGCAAAAACAAACTTGCGCATAGTGGTTTATTTTAGGTACACAATAAGAGACAGCAGCAAGCAGATAATTATGTGCAAACCTGCCACTCTCACCACAGGAGGGTAAAAGTGTCCCTCTGAAAGAAAGCGGAAAAGCCATGAGTGCAGAGACTCAACCTTTTCAAGGAAACCCGTTTTTACTTCTTTTGTTCATACTACATGAACTATTGTTTTCGACCCCCAAATTCGAAGTGGAGTGTTTAACAAATACAGGTTTTGAGGTCCCCTGGATCCAAAAGACTAATGTTTCCAGAATTAGTCTGTGAACAGCCTAGCTCCAAAACTGAAAATCATATGAAAACAAAAATTTGTTTTTGCGTTAGGTACCTTCTGAGGATATGACACAAAGATTGGCAACAACTTTATCTTATTTTTAAGGGACTTTGCTTGAAGAAAATTTTGTTTGTCATGATTTTCTTGAAAACAGCACTAACGATTTTGTTTAAATTTTACACATGGGGTGCTTATTTACTAAGAGCTAAAGCTTTTGTTTGAAACCTCAGGCTTGTTGAAAATGAATAATGGTTTCTTGGGCTTCACCCAGTTAGAAGCCTGTGACTTGAGCTATGAATTCTCATATGATTTATTTTATAACTCCGGCAGTATTAGGAAACCAATAAATTATTGAATAAATTAATTATTGCCTAATTTAAGTTTAATGTTGACTATCTTGCTTGATGATATATTTTCTCCTGAGCCTTGGAATATATCCATCTCTTGTTTGACTGAACAAAAATTATCTCTGTGAAGGTTTGTTTAATATTTTATTCCTTGTAATTTATAAAGCAATTAGGCTAATTATTTACTGAGCTTGATGTGAGATGTGGAGTTTTTTTTCCAGTTTTAGGCCCAATAAGATGCAAATAAATTGAAATTGTCATGGTACACGGTCAGTATTATATTATCAGAATAGACACGGCCTTAATATGTCCAACGTAGGTAAACATAAAAATGAATAATAAAGTTACTGCATTGCAGTTACACAGGACTACACTTAATTTTTATGTTACCTTAGTCAATGAGCACGGCATTCTCAGATGTCCAAAAGGATTTTTAGTTGATATGAATTTTGACACAGAATTATATTTAGTGAAACAATCAATCTGATCAGTAACTTGGCTGGTAGTGTATACGTTAGTGAATCATTGGCACTAGTGATGTTTTTTGCAACACTTCTTTAGTACTTATTGTGCCATTAACTGTAAATAAACCAATAAAAGTGTCCGTACAACCCACCCTAATTCTTCCTATTGAAGGAGAGTTTGCTGTCAAGCCATCTGATATTGTTATTTTTGAAGTAACTTAACCCTGCAGTGCTCGCGCGCTATTTTAGGACATAGAAGCTCGCGCGGCGTCTAACAGACGCCGTTCGTGTTTTACGTTATTTCTATTGTTTTATGTTGTTTTGAGTGTTCATTTTGTTTATTTAGGGTTGTCATAGTTTATTTAATATTATTGAACATGTTTTGCATACATTGCTTAGTTAAAAATATGTGTATTAAGTCAATTTATTGAAAATGAGCATTTATGTAATCATATTGGACACATATCAATATTAGCACATTATGACTTTAATTAACAATAAAACAATGTTGTTAGGCATGTAACAATTTTTAAATAATCTTAAATTATTATTGTCCTAAGACTGTGTAGGTATAACAACTTTTACTACTAGTTACTGATCTCTTCTTATCCCATTTAGAAACTTTGTCCTGCGGTACGAAATATTTAGGCCTATCACATTCACTATAATCATTATCATCATCTGCTTCCTGTTCAGTGTCCATAGACGCACTTCTAGACTCCGCAATGTCTTCTTTAGGATCACTATCGCAATCAAGTTCTTTCTTCTTCTTCTGGCAACTTTGCACTATCTTCCAATCATTTGGATCAGAAAGATTATGATATTTTTCCTCCTTTTCACTCAATGCCAAGCCTAATGATAAATAATTTCCATCAGAAAAGATTGGTATTGTAGGTTTATGATCACTAGTTTCTGCAGGAAATTTGTTTTAAACCAGTAACTTACCTTGTAACAGTAAAGCTCGCGCGGCGTCTCACAGACGCCATCTACATTTTTGCAACAATAATGTCACTCCACTCTTGCTAGGCGAAAACTGGAGGGTTGCCGCTTGGATATGTTATTTAAGAGTAGTTGACCGAAAGGTAGATAGCAGGTCAGCACAATGGCCTGATAGGTATTCTAGATATGGTGAAATGAATTTGGTCTGGCGTCTCTCAGACGCCGCGCGAGCACTGCATGGTTAAAAAAATTTAGCATGTAACATTGATCTTGAACTATTTTTACAATCAGTATTTTTGGGGTTTATTGTGAATTTTGTTCTTTGTGTTTTCAGGTGCAGGACACTTAAACGTAGTGAAAACTTTAGTGATAGCCGGTGCTGATGTAAACCATCCAACAAAAACAAATTCAACTCCATTAAGAGCTGCATGTTTTGATGGTAGACTGGACATTGTTAAATATTTAACAGATCATTTAGCAGATATTCATATAGCAAACAAATATAACAACACTTGTTTGATGATAGCAGCATATAAAGGCCATTGGGATGTAGTTAGCTTTTTGTTAGAGAAAGGTGCAAATCCTGATGAAAAAGCACACTGTGGTGCTACTGCGCTTCATTTTGCTGCGGAATGTGGTCATGTGAACATTGTTAAGGAGCTGCTGGAATATGGTGCACGGACCACCAAGAATGAGATTGGTATGTTACTTTCTTGAATGTTACAGTGGTATTAATCAGACGTGGCAGTCCAAGCATGGATGTGCAGTAGATGCAGACGAGTTCAATAAACATTCATACTGCATGGAGGGGTGTATGGGTCAGTTGTGTCGTTCCTTTCAGTGCGGTAAGATCGTATAATGCAGTTAAGAAACAAGAGACCTTGTTACAATCGCTTCTCCTCTCTCGCTAGTGCAGTTCAACATTCTTACCCCTCCCCATGATTCCTCCTACATGCGTCACCTCTCTCACGCGCATCTGGCTGCCGCCTCTGTTTAATACCACTGTACATGATTTTGTTTGAAAATGGTAAGAAATTAAAATTGTGTTCATGCAAACAAATTTTAAAGCAGAAACAAGTTATTTATAAACTTTGTTATGGATTTGTCGTAATTTACTCTTTTATTTTACAAGCAGACCTAGGGTTCAGTGATCTAAAAATCCTTAGATCTAAATAATAAAGTTATTATTCCACATACAATTAGCTCATATATGTCTCACCAGCACGGAATTACGGTTTTTACTCCTAGATGAGCCTCGCCCATGTTTAGGCTCTGCCAGGGCTGCTGACAGGGGGGAATCATTTGAGAAATTTTTTTTGAGGGAGTCCAAAATTTGGGAGGGGGTAACTAAGATATTGAAGTTTTGAAAATAAAAATTCACTGTGCACTTAGAAATATTTTATTTCATAAAAGAAGAGTATATTGTAAAATTAAAGTTGTATTTTGCAAAGAATGTTAAGGATTTATTACTTTTACAGTCCCGTTGGACAATATCATTTTTACTCAGATCTCATGTCCGAAGAAAGATTTTGTGATCAATGGGCTAAGAAAGATTTTTTTTTGATCTTGCATGTGTTTGATAAATATATCAGACTTCCTAAACCTAATAATGGTACACCAATGTATTGTATGAATATATTGTATGAATCAGCTTGAAAAATTTTATGTCATAACCGGGATTTGAACACGGATCTTCGGCTTAACGCGCCGATGCTCTACCATTGAGCTACCATGACAACATGCCAGTCTGACATTAAATTCCTCAACTGATTCAGAAGACAAGGCAAACCACGGGAGGTTTCTCTCCGTCGAGAACACACATCCAAATGGCGTCCTACCCTTGTAGGTACTTTGAAGCCTAGTTATTATTTATATACTATTAATTAAGTGGAAGGAAAGGAAATAGACATTAAATCCATGTCTGGGATATTAATACAAGTAAGAATCAGCTTGAAAAATTTTATGTCATAACCGGGATTTGAACACAGATCTTCGGCTTAACGCGCCCAGTCTGACATCAAATTCCTCAACTGATTCAGAATCAGTTGAGGAATTTGATGTCAGACTGGCATGTTGTCATGGTAGCTCAATGGTAGAGCATCGGCGCGTTAAGCCGAAGATCCGTGTTCAAATCCCGGTTATGACATAAAATTTTTCAAGCTGATTCTTACTTGTATTAATATCCCAGACATGAATTTAATGTCTATTTCCTTTCCTTCCACTTAATTAATAGTATATAAATAATAACTAGGCTTCAAAGTACCTACAAGGGTAGGACGCCATTTGGATGTGTGTTCTCGACGGAGAGAAACCTCCCGTGGTTTGCCTTGTCTTCTGAATCAGTTGAGGAATTTGATGTCAGACTGGCATGTTGTCATGATAGCTCAATGGTAGAGCATCAGCGCGTTAAGCCGAAGATCCGTGTTCAAATCCCGGTTATGACATAAAATTTTTCAAGCTGATTCTTACTTGTATTAATATCCCAGACATGGATTTAATGTCTATTTCCTTTCCTTCCACTTAAATATGTACATATACTTGTTCCAGCAGCAAGTTGCTCTGAAGATATATGTATGAATAGGGTAAAAATTTTCAAAAGTAGACTGAAAAGTAGCATGGGATATGCTTTTCTATCTATCATGCTCCTCACTGTCTTCTGAAAATGACATTTTAAAGTAAATCCCGAACATTGAAATTACTGATAAATTTTTTTTAACAAGTGTGCAAAGAGGAAAATTGCTCCTCCTCAAATGCCATGGAGAGTAGACACTGAACAACATCACTACTTTTACATGTAGATTTATCTTTGTATTTGTATTTTTATTTTTATATTCACATAGTAATGTATGGTAGGCCTACTCTTTTATTACAATACTCTGAACATAATCTAAACACATTTGTTAAACCTACCATTTTTAAATGAGTAGCGGTACCATAATTTTAACTCAGTTTATATCTCTAAGTTAATGTATTGGATCATAAAAAGTAAGTTGAAATACAGTTTGTGCTGTCCTACAGAATGTGTCCTATCAAAGGATAATTTTCTGGAATATATAAAAGTAAAAATAAACAGGCATTGCACTATGTATATGTTCATAATGTATAACAACTGTCATTAATGATATTTCTTCGATTGATTGATCTTGCTCTTCTAATTTTCATCCTGTCTATTACATTGGTTTTGTTTTCTTCTATGATTACATTAAAGTCCTGTTAAAGCAGCACTTCCTATAGCTTCAGCTAGCTATCTGATATTCTGATACGGTCAGTAATAGAAGCTACAGATGGCAATTTAATACACATTTGAGTGCTTTTTTCTTCTTTCAGTTTTGAAGGGCCTGGTAGATTTCTCTCTTCTTGTATATTTGAAGGACCTGGTTGGTTTGCCTCTTCTAATAAAGAATACTGCTGTTCTTAGCGCTGTCATTGTCGCCAGTAACTGTTTCTAATACACTAGTATTTTTTGTCCGTTCTTGAAAAAACTTAACTATTCTCTGTAGTTCTTTACTTTTTCTTACTTCTTTCTTCCTCAAAGCACTTGTGGTAGCTATTTCAATATTACCTATAACCATTTTCCTGTTAGTGCGTTGATTGTTTAGAAACTCTTCTTCCATAACTGGTATTTATTTATTTTTCTTTCTTTTATACAAGTACGAGTATTAAAGTTTACACACTTACAGGTAGCAATATCAAATAAATGTTCAGCTTCTCTAAATTTTGCGAGGTTGCAGTCAAACTTAACCTACCCTTTTCTGATTTTAGTTCTGTATTTAGCATGATAAGCTTTTATCATTTGTAAAATTCTTTTGCTAGAAACAATGGGAATAGAAGCTCTTGACCATATTTGTTCTATTTTGGAAACTAAAGTGTCACATATTTCACTTCTCCTTCTCTGAAGCAATTTTGAGGTTATGTCTAATATAACAGTAGCACTTCATAACAGATTCGTAAGTAGGCAGTTCAACTTAAGCAAATTACTAAATTTCCCAAAAATAGGACATTCTGACATATGTCTTGCCTTCACCTTTTCCCCACCCACAACATCCGCTCTGGCGATGACTCAGGCTCCTGGATGCCAGTGCAATAGTAAAACTGTTTTTATCTTTCTATCCATATTATAATGCCTGTTTGAAACTTTTTATTTCATAATCGAGACACGTAAAAATCTTTGAAGAATTTCCAATAAGTGTGTTTTTATGAAACTTTAACGTCCTTGCGGAACCTCAAGACGTACTTCAATATTTTTCATATTTTAAATTTATCTTATCTACACCAAAAGGCAACTTTTCCACGCTATTACAAATTAAAAATCAAAAGTTGATTTTTTTCGTTCCACCCTAATCCAAGTTAATCCACCCACATAGTTAAGCACACGGAGCGGAGGCAGGAGCCGTAGCGGAGTGTTGTAGAATAATATTGATATCAATAGTAAATAGTCATATAATATGACCACCTAATCTTATCACTACGGGATGTAAAATATAAAATAAAATATATCGATAAAACACAAGTTTCTACACTAAAGAAAAGTTAGCGATCTTGGTCATGTCAGACGATTTCACACTACCCTACCTGTTTCAGAGATATTTACTGTGGAATATTAAGATTATCAAAATATTTCAGATTTTCTTGTGTGCATTCTTTGCTCAAAAAGGGTTCTTTCGGTAGGGGCAGGTAATAAATTTTGCCAAAGCACGATTTACTTACTTACTTACTCACTCTTCAGCTCTACTGCCCGTTATGAGCCTTGGCCTCCTTCAAAACCTTCTTCCATTCCTCCCTCTGCTGTACCAATCCTCTCCATCCTCTTATCTTTAATTTCTTCAGGTCTTGTTCAATATCCTGCAGCCATCTCTTTCTCAGTCTCCCCCTTCTTTTGATTCCTGTTACGTTGTCATGTAACAGGCTTTTGGGTATCCTGCTGTTCTCCATTCTCTCCATATGTCCCACCCATCCCAGCCGTAATGACTTCGCATATCTCACAATGTCTTCACCTTCTATTATTTGGTCAATCTCTGCATTATGCCTTATTCTCCATACCCCGTTTTCCCGGACCGGGTCATATTTCCTTCTTAGGATTTTCCTTTCAGATATTCTTAAGGAGTCTGTATCTTCCTTATTCATTATCCATGTTTGGGCCGCATACATTACCACTTGCCGTATTAAGGTCTTATACAGTTTTAATTTAGTTTCTTTCGTTAATAAGCTAGATTTTATTAATTTCAAGTTAGCATAATATGCTCTTTTTCCTATCATTATTCTATTCTTTATTTCTTCTGACGAAGATGATTTACTTACAAAAAGGAAATTTATTGACTGTTGTGTACATCCACTCAAAATATCCATCCTCTATCATTGATGATTATTATTAGTATTATTATTATTATTATTATTATTATTATTATTATTATTATTATTATTATTATTATTATTATTATTATTATTATTATTATTATTATTTCATGCTAAAAAACATTGAACATAAAGATCAGCCCTGATGCTTTCTGTTCTAGATACTTGTTAGTTTTATGAAAATGTAATAAATAAAATTTGTCTATCTTTTACTTTTTTGTTTGTTTGTTTGTTTGTTTGTTTGTTTGTTTGTTCTAGCTTTTAACACATATATGTGAGAAAGTTTGTGCAACATATTTTGCACCATTTATTTTAAGCGTAAAAATTAGATGATAGCTTCATGGAAATATTCATGGGTAAAAGTCTTTGTAAAATTTGTAATGCTTTTTTTGTTTGTTTGTTTGTTTCATTTAGGTATGAGTCCTTTAATAGCAGCAGCTGAAAGAACAAGGGCTAACGTTGTAGAATACTTGGTTACAAGGCCAGAAGTTTCTCAGGAAGAAAAAGTAGAGGCCCTTGAATTACTTGGAGCTTCTTATGCCAATGATAAAGATAATTATTGCCTGGAATTAGCATACCAATACTTACATCGAACAATGGAAATGAGGTAATGGATAATACATTGTTATTTTTAATTTTGAAATTGTTAGAATCAGGAGCTCGCCCGGAAGTTGGATGTTAAAAAATCTTTAGTATACCATGAATACAGTATGAATCCTAGTGCTGTCCGTCAATCTGTCTGAAGGCAACAAATTTCAACCACTTAAGATTTAATCCTATGTGTATAATGTTTGCACAAATAATGTAAAATGTCCCACACCTCTTGCTGAAAATATGAAAAGAAATGAAGAATGAAAAAAAAGAAAATTGTAGGATCCATGGAGAGAAGTCAGTAAAACAGAATCTCTTGTTTAGATTTTCAGTCTGTGTGATACAGGGTTGGAATGTTGAAAACAAAACGTTTAAAACAAGTGCTTGTGTTTTTTTTATGTTTGTTTAAAACGTTTTAAACAATCTGTTTTAAACATGTTTTTTTTAGCATATGTTTGAATCATTTTTTAATTATGTGTTACATTTAATTATGAAGACAATTTACATTTTGTCAAGTTAGTGACACCCTGTTAGTGTTGTAAACAGAAAAAAAAAAACTAGGGCCAGAATACCAGAAAATCATGTGAGGTGGTGTCTTTTGTATCCTTTTCCTCCAGACTTCTACCTCTGCCGCCAGCTTCCAGTTTCTGATTTTGAGTAATTGATTTGAATTTTTTCTGACTGCATCCTACCATCCTGATGTACAGGGAATCCATTTTATACGGAAACTTTTTAACAGCGTTGCCCCTGCTCACACTTTCCCCGCTGTTGCGCTTGCACCGGCCGGGACCGTGTTCCGTTACTACCGACAAATCGGCAAATCAAGACTTTAGAAACAATACAAAATAGAATAACTCAACCAACTTATTATCAAAATAGGCCTACATGTAGAGGCTTATTACTCACCATTTTGTATGGATAGTACAGTCAGGATATTTACGAGAAAATCTCCGAACGCGCCTTCTATGGTTATTTCTCAATAAGTAACATTCCACCAAATAAATTCGCTTATTTCTCAATAAGTAACATTCCACCAAATAAATTCGCTGTTCAACCGTATACATTTTCGATTATTGTCTTACGTAACACACAACAATAGACAAGCGTCTCACTACATGACACCAAAGCAACTAACCGCTTGTATGCTGTGTACAATGCTAGCGCGGCAGTGATGCGAGGTTTCCTCATAAAATGGACTCACTGTATAATCGAGTTGCACTGTGTTCTTAACAGAAGCTGTTCCCTTTCAAAAATTTTTGCATAAATATAGTTTGTAAACATTTTCCATTTTATTTTATAAATGTTTATCCTTACTATCCTATCATGTTTTTAATTAGCACATGCATATAATAACAGAGTTGTTAGTATGTTGAAGGAAAATATCCCTTGTAAGTTTGATAATGTAAGGCGGCTAAGGCCACGTAAAGCATGGTGAAAGTCAATCATCAGTTGAGTAGTAAAGGCAGTAATTAAACAGTAGTTTGTATTATTTTTTATTAATCATGAACTATTAAATCATAAAGAAATACTACTGGTACAAAATGTATTTTCAAATACTATTAAGTCTACGATTCGTAAATCTTGAACATCTTAGCACAGGGTGTCATTGGCTTGACAAAATGTAAATTGTCTGCATAATTAAATTTAACACCCAATTAAAAAGTGTTATAAACATATGCTAAAAAATGTTTAAATGGTTGTTTTAAACAAAATGAACAATTTAAACTTTTTTTTAAACAAACAACATTGTTATAAACATAAAAAAGTTAAAAAAAACACGTTTAAAACAACCAACATTGTTGTTCACATAAAAAACGTTTTAAACAAAAAAATGTTTTTAACAAAAAACTTTTTTTGTTTAAAAAAAACATGTTTTTTTCCAACCCTGGTGTGATATTTAATTAGTGTTCCTAGGTTAGACGTGAACAACATAGGAATGATATTTTAATTTTATATAATAATATAAAATTTAAAATATACAAATAATTAATATACAAATGAAAATATGCCGTAAAGCACAATTAAATAATTTAATTGCAGTTATTACAGTAGTGTAATATTATTGTAGTTGGGTTGGTTGCTTTTACTGCAAATTTGGTGCCCGAATTTTATTTTACCAACACCATATCTTTTTAGTTTAACCCCTTAAGCAAGACATTTACAGCCGCAGAGCCGACTGTGGGTTTACCCTCCACTGGTAATTAAATTAAACGCACAAATTCTGTATCTTAACTACTACTGCTGTCTAAACGTGGAAGTTTTCAATGGTGTGTAAGCACATATAAATGGAAAATCCCACTTGGCAGTCAGGACACATATATATATAGGTAGAGGTGTTTGTTTTTGTTGATTAGCGATAAAAAAAAATGGTGTATTCTGATGTCAAGATTATATTATCTTGATATATTAAGATGTTAGGTACCATTTGTGGGCAAATATAAGATGCGAAATAATGTGAATTTTGTAATTGAAACCACAAACGCCATAATCCGCGAAATAAAACCTATTTTTGATATTTTTTCCTCCCATAAACTGGTACAGGAATCACATGACTCATGCACAATGCGCAGGACAAAAATAACAGAACAATTCCGGGGTGCGCGGGCAAAGAGAGTTAAGTCCACTTTCTTGTTACTGAGAATTAGAGTGACTTAACACACTATACCAGCCCAACATAGCTTTAGAGATGATAAACCCATGAGGCACACATCCGTAACTACCGTACAATTTTGATTATGACTTACTGGACTTAACACAGATGTAGAGAACATATTTATCTATAACTCTATGGACATATCTCAATTTTTTGCCCGCTCACCCCGGAATTATTTTAAAACTGTTTCGGCAAAATAACTTCTTCGTGCCAACCAACTTCAGGAAGGAGTCACTGCTTCTGCCCCTGAAACTGTTATTTTGTAATTGCTTCATGCAGCAATCACTGTTTCTTTATAACTGCTTTCTGCAGAATTTGCTGTTTTTTTTTGTACCTGTTTCCTGGCCTGCACATTGTCTGGGTCCTAATGGGAGTATTTCCCGTAACTATGTAACCGCTTCATGCAGCAGTCACTGTGTTTTCTTGTTGTAGCTGCTTCTTCTGGTCTTGTCTTAGCACAAAGATAGAAAAATAACACCATGGTGGCAAAACAGTTTCTTCCGCCGCAACAGAATAGCAGGTTATTTTGAAACTGTTTCTTTTGAGAAGCAGTAACAGTTTCACAAAAAGAACAGCTTTTTCCACCACTGTGCATGTATTCTTCTGTTCCATTGTGGTAGCCAACAGTCTTTTTAACTAACTGTAGTTATTTTGCCCTAACTTCTACTACCCACCCTATGGATGCAATGGTTGGTAACATTTTTGTGATCATCCAGAAAATTAAAAAAAAAATGAAATTTAAAAAAATTGTTTCGTTAACCTTTTTGAATAAGCAGCAGACATTTTCTTGCTCTGTTGAACATATACCATTTTATTATTATTATTAATAACAATAATGACAACAATAATAATTATAACAATAATAGGCCTAGTAATTATAATAACAATAATCATATATGCATGTTGTCCTGTGTCTTTAGTGTTTTTAAAAAATAAAAACACAAAACACCATCTTTTGAATTTTAAAACAACAAATCTTTAAAGAAATAAAAATATTTTCAAACACATATATACGCGTATATAGGCTATATATCCCATCTCCTTTCATTCTGTTAACTTTTGGGTATATCACTTTTTCCCTATGGGTGATATTTTTTCATAGGTAATCCCACAAGAGATTATGAGTTTATCAATATATTTGCAAATTTATCTGATGAAACTCATAGTCTTGAGTTGGATTTATTAAGACTATTCCACAACTAAACTGTAATGGATTTTATAAATAATAATAATTTTGTTATTTTGTTCTCATTATTCTGTCAGCCATTAGATCACGGCATACAAGATGAGTGGACAGTCCACAAATCAATTCAATGAATTGATCTGAGTTTCCAGTGTTACCAATAGTGTGCATCACAAGGTGGAGGGTGTCGTAGTTGCTTACATCAAAACACCATAAAAGCACACAAACTAGTTTGCACTGAATCAAAATTGTGTTTTTAATCATGTAGGCTAGTGTGCCTAACAGAATTTTGCTATAGGATTTTTCGGAGGACCACTGGATTAAAATCCAGAAAAATGCAAATTGGAAAGAATAGGAATGATATAGGAAGCAGGAGAGATTGAATTATTACTTTATTCTTCAGCTCTAGTAAACTGCTGCTTCTCTTCTTTCTTCTAGCTGTGCTTAACATTAATTAATATTAATTTTATTTCACTTGGAAATTTTTAATGATAATGTCAAAGGTTATGTATCTTGTTTATAAGAGGTTGTTTTCTTAACAAGAACCTATAGTAATTTTATTATCTTATTTGAGTACAAGTTGAGCTATATCCTGCTCAGAAATTACTACAGCAATTTCATTAGATTGCTCGTAGGAAAAGAGGAGCTGCAAGTATGCCAAAACTCAAAAAAAATGATAAATGCTGAATTACTTGTTAAGGCTAGTAATTTGCTAGACCATTCCTTGGTCTTTGTGAGTTATACCATATTTTGTTCAAAACTACTACGGCAGCATATTTAGCTTGCACGTTGAGGAAAAGAGGAGCTGCAAGGATGCCAAAACTCCTGGACAATTATAAATGCAGTTTTTACTTGTATGCAAGCAAGTATGCTAAGTCCTCTAGACTTTTGTGAAATTAACCATACATTGAAGGTTTAGTACTTAACTTTTAGTGCGACTTCATTGATGAATATGTGAATGCATTAGCCGGACTATGGCTAAACGGGGATGTACAGATACTGATGCTGTAGATCATCCTGAACGGTGGCCAGTAGCGAGTCCTTCCATGGCTACGAGCTACGCTCCACGAAGTTCTAGGGATGTCCTCGAATCCACCTCCAAGTGGATTAGGTAGTGGCTGCTGATGCTGGTTCCATGATGCGTAGTTATATGTAGATACTGTACAATAATATATTCAGACTTGTGGTCTGTTGCTAAATTTGGGGCTGTGCCCTTACGCAGCGACGATCGGTGAAGAAGTGAATAAAGTCTAACGGCCAAAATGCGTTCACATAATCATCTTACAAAGTGTCAGGTTCTAGAATCTTATGGAAGGCTCTTCTTGAAGTTTCCAGTAGCTTCCATCCAGAATAAGAGCACATTTAAAGATAATAACATGCTGTAATTATTCTGTAAGATAAAAAATCCGTATGTGAGGATTTGCATTATAATTGTAATGTATAATTACAGAGAAATTAGTAATTTTCATGCGGTGAATAATCGATCTATTCATAAAGCTATCTGTACAAACAAGTGCAATAATCGATATGACACTTCTAAGTGAGCTAATGTATTCTGGCTGTAGCGCCAAGTAAATGCTAATGAGCTGTCACTCGACAATCGATATCAGTTCGATGTCGGCAATGCAGCTTTCTATGTTGCAATATAGTTTTAATGTTAAATCTTGACAAGTACTTAATAGTAATGCATGAAACATTGAAGCATCATTCTAGGCTTGATATGAGAGAGTATAGAATAATTACTTTCTTTATCTACAATAAAAATAACGAAGTAAAAGAATGTCAAGAATTCTGGCTACAAGTGGTTGACATTAGTGTCATCTAACGAGTGACTGATAAACTTATTTGCTTTAACATTGCTTAAATGTGCTATAATTATATTTTGATATTCTCTAAGCTCCATGAGCTTACAAATCAATATACATTTCATTTTCCAAACTTGTTATGTTGTATAAAATAATGTTTTCGTGCTGCTTAATGGCAGCATATGACATATTAATCACTGCACGTTGATGCCTTATGTGTCCAGTAATGAGCTGATTATTTTATCAGTTAAAATAGCATCCTCATATTAATAGCAAGCATTTTATAGGATAAACGATCGTGATTGGTCTAGATCAGAGGAATTGCTAAATATTATTGGTCATTATCAAACATGCAGCATATGAGTGGAATAGTCTATGAAATTTCTCTCTGTAACACGAGTTGGGAAAGTTTAAGGAAGGCTGACCTTGTTTACAAGATTTTACAGACCTCCCATATCTACTGAAAAAGGGAAGTAATCAACTGGAATGTCACCATGTGGTTTGTCGACTTAAACAAAATTTTCTTCTGTATTACTAGCAGAACTCAGTCAACCATTTACTGAGGGGAAGAACATCTCTCTGGTCAAAGATCCATTTTTACTGCTTTGCCAGAAAATATTTCAATGATCATATATATCACTTCTTAGCATTCTTTTAATAATTTGACACTTGTTATATTGTGTACGCATGGGGAAAGTTCTGGAGCTTAAAGTTTATCCTCTAGACTGGCACATAAATATCAAGAAGAGATTGGAAGTGCTAAAAATGTGCGTCATACCAGTCCTACTATATGGCTGCCAGACATGGGCATTAAGAAAGGAACAAGTTAACATGATAGAGATTTGTCAGAGAAAGATGGAAAGAAAACTGTTGGGAATAAATCTAAGGGACAGGATAAGAAATGAGGAGTTAAGAAAAAGAAGTGAACTGGAAAACGCAGCGATTGTTGTAAGAAAAACCAAATGGAATTGGGGAGGTCACGTCATCAGAATGAATCAAGAAAGATGGGCGTATGCAACAACTGTTTGGGACCAGAGGAAGGGTAAAAGAAGCAGAGGCAGACCTCGACGCAGATGGGAGGACGAATTCAGGGAGGAGTTAGGAATGAGATGGACAAGACAGGCCAAAGAAAGAGTGTACTGGAAACAGGTGATAAAACATTTAAATCATTAGGAAAACAGTGATCTAGGAAAGGAAGAAGAGTCCAGGGAGGAGGCAGAAACGAGATGTTCAGGATAGGTCACAGAAAAAGTGAACTGAAAACAAATGATAAAGCATTTAATTCATTAGGAAAACAGTGTCCTAGGAAAGTGTTGTTAATATATAGGTCTTAACCCACCAGGAGGCAAAAACCCAACTCTCCAAGGAAATAGCTCACCTTGGGAGAGTAAAACAGAGCCAGCCCTACCATGGTAGGAGGCCCTTGCCCTATAAGGGATTGTGACGGGCTTATTTATTATTTATTATTATTATATTGTGTAAAATATGAGGGCTGTCCACAAAGTAAGTTTCCTTGGGGCCGTTCACAGAAATGAAACAAAATTTCAAGGAAATATTTATTGCAACTGACAAAGGAAGTATTCAGCTATTTTTCAATATATTTGCCACCGTAATTGAAACATTCTTCATACTGTGGGACCAACTTCTGAATGCCTGTGTTGTAGAAGTCTGTCGCCTGGGATTTGAACCACTGTGTGGCAACCAGCTTTGCCTCCCTGTCATTCTTTGTCATTTCGTGAGGTGTAGGGAAAGATGGAAGTCACTGAGGAGCAAGGTCTGGGCTGTAGGGTGGATGTTTAAACACCTCAGCTGTACTTCTGCAGGAGACTTGCTAGGCAATATTTAATCTTCCACTTTACAGCCCGGACCTCGCTCCCAGTGATTTCCATCTTTTCCTACACCTCAAGATATCACAGGGAATGACAGGTAGGAGGAGATGTTTGTCATATAATGGTTCAAATCCCTGTCGGCAGATTTAAAAGACACAGGTATTCAAAAGTTGGTTCCACGTTATGACAAATTTTTAAATTCCAGTGGTGAATGTGTTGAATAATACCTGAATACTTGCTGTATCTGTTGGAATATGTATGTCCACAAAATTGTGTTTTGTTTCTGGAAACTTACTTTATGGATGCGCCTCGTTTATTCGCAAGGGAGGTTTAATTTTTCAATTTTCTTAAATATAGGTATACAAGAATCTCGTTTGTATGCACCAGCCTTTGTTTAAATGGTTTTCTTCTGCAAAAGAAAGCATGTTACTACAGACAATGAAATTTCCTCAAAATATTATTCCACATTTTATTATTGAATGAAAATACTTATGCAAAGTAATCTAATTATTTTATGTTTTTAACTCCACAAAGTTTTATTATAAACTTTATTACATAAAATGCAGAGGTCATTTACGGTGAGATATATTCAATGTGCTCTTTCCAGCTGAAAGATTTGTCTACTTGTTGACCTAACAATTTTGTACTGTCAATTTGTGTCAAATGACCTTCACCGTTTCCAACTAGGGTTGCCACCTTTTGGTAAGGCTAAGGAGGGACACTTATCGAATATATGCATTATGCATATCGCCGATCTTCAAACCTAAATTTGTACATGGAACAATTTATTAATAAGAGAAAGATGGTAGGCTATATATTCGTTTCAAAGCCAAATCTGAATAGTCTGTGTAACAGTTACACTAACATTAGAAAAGAAAAGGCTATCAAAATAATAAAAATATATATAATGCATCCCTCTTAGGCATAATTCGGGACACAGAAAATGTTCTTAAAATGCGGGATGTCCCGCCAAATTCGGGACAGGTGACAACGCTATTTCCAACATTCAACATACAGTTTAGTGATATACGAGGGCTGTTTTTTTTTTTCAACCTCCGATGGGGCATAAAATGAAAACCACAGTGAAAATCAAAACTGTTTTATTTGGAACATCGCTACTTCTGTACGTAGTTTCGTTCCGATTGAGACATTTGTCGTAGCGTGGTACCAACTTTCCAATACCCTCTTCATAGAAGCTTGCCGCCAGCGTATTGAGAAGGGTCCTCACGGCATTTTGAAGTTTTTTTTTGAATTTCTTTGTTGGTGTGGAAGCCAGATCTTAGGTTTGTTCGGGAAATTTGTGTGCATCCATTGTTTGGTTTGTTTTTTGGATTCTGGATTGTCGTAACGAATCCACGTTTCATCCCCTGTCACGATGGATTTCAAAAACTTGTTCCCGTGCCGAGTGACTTTCACTTTTTTCGGCAACTGAAGAAAGATCTGGAAGGACAGAGCTTCCACACCAACGAAGAACTTCAAAACACTTCAAAATGCCGTGAGGACCCTTCTCAATACGCTGGCGGAAAGCTTCTATGAAGAGGGTATTGGAAAAATGGTACCACGCTAAGACAAATGTTTCAATCGGAATGAAACTACGTACAGAAGTAGCTAGAAGGTGTACCTAAATGTTCCAAATAAAACAGTTTTGATTTTCACTGTGGTTTTTATTTTATGCCCCATCGGAGGTTGAAAAAAAAACAGCCCTCGTATATGCCTGTAATTTAATTCATTTGTAATTTGTCTCCAAGGAACACATCCAACCTCTTCTAAGTTGAAATGACTAATACTGCATCCAGTCCCCCAGCTTAAATCTTGTATAAAAACCAAGAAATAAGCTGCATTAAGCCTCAAAGAGGACGGGTATCACCAGATGCCTCTGGCTCATTGTTGCTGGGTTTGTATGAATCATTTTAACAACAAAACCCAGACTTGGTGGTGGTGGTAATAAATTAACAATAACACACTACTTACATTCAAACCAAGATGCAATCTTCACATCCTCTTCTGAGTCTTCATGTGGAGGGACTTTCTCTTCTTTCAGCAACAGGCCAAATAAACCAAAATAAATAAACTAAACAAATGCGAAGTCAACTGGAGCCTCATCTAAATATAACAGGCAGCTTAAGAATGCACCAAGTATGGAACAAACTTACAGTTTCCTGTTATATTTAGAGAGTGTAGATCAGGCTGAAGTTACCATGCAGAACTGGATCGTCAATCTGAAAATAACAGACATACGAGGTATGTAAAACACCTGGTTACATACCTGGATAGCTATGCAACTACGTGTATAACATAGTACTCGAGTCTTCTGTGAAGAGAGTGAAGATCAGGCTGAAGTCATCAAGCAGAACTGGAGAGTCGATCTGAATACAACAGGCATCACGAGGTATGTAAAACACCTGGTTGCATACCTAGATAGCTATGCAACTACGTGTATAACATAGTACTCGAGTGTTCTGTTATATTTAGAGAGTGAAGATCAGGCTGAAGTCATCAAGCAGAACTGGAGAGTCGATCTGAATATAACAGGCATCACGAGGTATGTAAAACACCTAGTTGCATACCTATACAGCTATGCAATTACGTGTGTGACATGGTACTCGAGTGTTCTGTTATATTTAGAGAGAGGCTGAAAATCTAAAATCACAGAAAAAAATACATCCATGAATTAAGCTGGATATCCGTGGAAACAGATTATTTATATTGTTTTTTCTATCTTACTGTGAGTAAGATTGGTATAAGTACCATGGTGATTATAGTTACCAATTATTTTGTACTTTTTATTTCCATTGGTGTATAAAAAAGTAAATACTGTAACATATTACCAAAAGTCCCATTTTGGGGGATGGTCACTGGAAAAAATTTGTCCCTGCGTTGTTCCCGAATTGGCCTGCATTCATTAAAATAAAATTTGCTGTATTGATGATTTTAAACATATTCCTTAACTTTGAATCTTAAAAAAAATAATTTCAAACCCTAATGACTGTATTATCTTTCGTGGTGAAGTGTTTGCTCTTGAATTCTAATTCTTTCGAACTGACAAAGAGATAATGAGACATGATTTCGAAGTGTGATTGATAGAGGCACCTTTATGGAAATTTTTAAAATGTAAATCACAAATTGACTCAAGATAAGAAACTATTCACCTTTCAGCAAAATCACAAATCATGTGACAAAATCATGTGAATTACTTTGGAAGCAATTTGAAGGTGCCAACCATAGATGGTAGCAACTGTGATTCGAAAACAAAGGTGAATTGTGACAATAAACATCAATAGTTGATGTTTTAATCAATTTCAAAGCAGATCAATAAATATACTAAAATGAGAGTTAAATAGCATTTTGAAATTGAAACTAAGCTACATAGATTAAAATTAGTATTCTCTGAAGTATTTATTATCTAAAAATCCTAACAAAAATAGCAAATTTGTTGATGAAATTTAAAAAAAGAGCAAAAAATATATTGCAATGATTTTAAAGAACTTTCTTAAATCTGGCAAAAATTTGGGGGGGGGGGGGAAAGGTGTGTCTAGTAATTGGCTACCTTAAAAATGAATGCCAACATTGTTGCTGTTCGAGCAATTCTCAGCCAATCTTTAGATTATACCTGGTTCAGATATCGCTGCTCTTAGAGAAATTTTGCACGTCGTAAAATTGTGTGATCATGTATCATTGTTGCATAATGGAAGGCTTCATATAATGAGAGCGAAAATAAGAGGTTTATGAATAAATCTCCTGTATTGCTATAAACAGCTCTACAAGAAGGGTAGATATACCGGTAATAGCTATTAATCAGACCTCAAGGTATGCTACGATGGTTGGTCAATAAGTAAGGTCTCCAACACTCTAGCCCAAGCTCACAACGTTGGACGAGAGATTTGGCACCACTGCCATGTCCCGCTATCTCCCCTCTTTCAAACGAGCCATTGCTGCAGCCGCTGAATTTTTTAGTGTCCGAGATAGAGCTGTTTGAAATGGATCTCCCGATTTCCGTCTCCGCCAAGTAATATGTAAGGTCTCCAACACTCTAGCCCAAGCTCACAACGTTGGACGAGAGAGTTGGTGCCACTGCCATGTCCCGTTATCTCACCTCTTTCAAATGAGCCATTGCTGCAGCCGCTGAACATTTTATTGTCCGAGATAGAGCTGTTTGAAATGGATCTCCCGATTTCCGTCCCCGCAAAGTGCGGCCTCCGCGAACCCACCTCGCACAAACCTTATGGAACATCAATTTGTCACTCAAAATGGTCTGTATGGAACCTTGAATAATGTCAGGAAGCAATAAACAAAGTTCACGGGTAATGATGCGTTGATTTTGTCGCACCAATTCATCAACTTTTGCCACCATCTCATCTGTGATGGTTGTTGTTGGTCTCCCACTTCTTCATCATGAATATTTGTCCGGCCCTGTTTAAACTCACGAACCCATTTACGCACATTTTTTATGTCCCTACTTCCCTCTCCATAAACTTTGCAAAGCTGTCTGTGAATTTCAATCGGCGGAACTTTTTTGCAGTAAGAAACCATATGACTTCGCGTAGGCACACTTGGCGGGGGCAAAAATCGGGAGATCCATTTCAAACAGCTCTATTTCGGACACTATAAGGTTCAGCGGCTGCAGCAATGGCTCGATTGAAAGAGGGGACATAGTGGGACATGGCAGTGGTGTCAAATCTCTCGTCCGACGTTGTGAGCTTGGGCTAGAGTGTTGGAGACCTTACTTATTGACCAACCCTCGTATTATTGGTGATCCACTATCAGAATGGAACTGTTTAATCTACAACTAGTAGAAATAAATGAAGAGGACATTCGAAGCGCCGAAAATACAAGTAGACCAAGTCCATTCTCGATAAATTTCCACATATTGCATCTCCAAGTCGTTCCCTTTCATAATGCCAAATAGGCCATGTACAACAGAAGTGTTTTACCAGCTCATGAGTAGATTGTGTATAGAGACCAAATGCACATCCACATACAATGCCATAATTTAACCCTTCATTAGTAAGAATACTAATTTTGTGACTTGGTCTACTTGTATTTTCAGTGTTTCATTTATGAACCTACAATATTTTATATCAGTATTACTAGGGAAATAGCACAGTGAAATGTTAATATCTGTGGTAAGATTGAGTATGGAAATATGTACACTAACTTCACTATGAGGTATGTTTACCCAGAACGACCATTTCTATGGATATCCCCATCATCATTAGTTGATTTTAACTGAATCAGTCAAAAATTCTGCCAGATACTATTACATAATCTTCTATGGATTAATTAATATTGTTAGTTATACCCCCATTAAAAATAATAAAAAAGGCTGTAGGACAAATGAACAGGGCAGACAATCAACCAAGCTACAAATGAAAGAGGAAGAAGAAATACAATACAATTATCCTAACTGTCCCATGTGCTCCAATCAAGACAATAACTTATATTGTGTCTAGATTATATTTTTTCACAAAATGAGGGGTTGAAGATTCATAAATTCCCTTCTTCTCTTTGTTTATTTCTACTGGTTATAGGGGACCCAGTTCCATTCTGATAGTAAGATCAACAATAATACAGTGTGTTGCATGTACAAGTTGTCTAATCATGCGCGTATCTGCGCTGCGGCAGCCACTGCCCTAACTCCCGAGCAATCTAGTGAATTATCTAAGGAAATAAAGCCGCTGACAGTGTAATGATTCAGGTTCTCGCAATTACAGTTAAAATTACAATGAATATAACCATGTACCTCGTCACAAGAGATGTGTAAATGTCCTCCTCTTGCATCCACACAACACTGGCTCCTTTTAAGGAAATTTTCTTTCACGTGCATAAGTTCAGCTTCTGAGATAGAGTTAATTTCTCTTGTGATATTGTCTTTAAGTTCTTCTAATGTATGGGGGTTTGACATATACACTTTATTTTTCAAGTTCCCCCATACGTTGGCCAACTCGTACGTGAAACACACTGTAGCATGCCTTGAAGTCAGATTGAAAGCTTTTACCTGTATATAACCTAATTGTAGAGGATTTATAGCAATACCGGAGATTTCTTCATGAACTTCCCATCCTTTAAAATGCAGAGCTTCTGCTATTTTCCCTCTCATTATATGATGCTTTGTATTACACAACAACAAACCACAATAAAAAAATCCTAAATGTATAATAAAGTTCCATTCTCAGAGCTTCCATGTTTGCATAGGGTATCATCTAAAGATCGGCCAGGGACAGCTGGAACAGTAGCAATGCTGACATTCATTTTAAGGTAGCCAAGCACCTATTTTTGTTGGCATTTTTTTCCAGATTTCATAAATTTCTTTGTTGTCATTGCAGTATACATTATATTTCGCTGTTTTTATTTAATTTTGTCAACAGTTTCACTATTTCTGTTGAGATTTTTAGCAAATAAATACTTCAGCAAACAATAATTTTAATTTGTACAGCCTGGCTTTGTTTTCCAAAATGCTCATTAGCTCTCATTTTGGTATATAATATTCTGTTACAAAATCAATTGAAACATAAATTATTGATTTTTATTATCACAGTTCACTTCATTATCGAATCGCAGTTGCTGCCATCCATGGTTGGCATTTTCACATTGCATCGAATGTAATTCACATGGTTTCGTCAATTATTTCGTTATTTTGCCCAATGGTGAATAGTTTATGCATTTTTAGTCGGATTTGTGATTGTACATATACAAATTTTAGATTTGCAAAAAACAGGTGCCTCTACCTATCACACTTCGAAATGACATCTCATTCATTACCTCTTTGACAGTTTGAAATATATTAGAATTTAAGAGCAAACACTGTACCTCTAAAGATAATAAATACAATGGTCATTAGGTTTTGAAATTACTTTTTAAGATTCAAGATCAAGGAATATGTTTAAAATTGTCAATACAGGACATTTTATTTGAACGAATGCAGGTAAATTCGGGGACAACCCAGGGAAACATTTTTCCAGGGACTGTCCTCTAGAAATGATGAGACTTCTGGTAACCTTATCTTAATAATATGTTATGTCATGTGTTGCAGTATTTACTTTTATACACCAGTAGAAATAAAATATACAAAATAATAATTGGTAACTAAAATCACCATGAAATTTACACCATTCTTGTTCACAGTAAGACAGAATAAACAATATAAACTATGCAGTATACTCCATGGATGTATTCATCAACTCTCTAAATATAACAGAACACTCAAGTACTATGTCAAACATGCATTTGCATAGCTACATAGGTGTGCAACCAGGTGTGTTGCATATCTAGCGATATGCATCTCATGATTCCTGTTTTATTCAGACCCACTCTCCAGTTCTGCTTGGTGACTTCAGCCTGATCTACATTCTTTAAATACAATAGAACACTCGAGTACTATGTCACGCAATTAGTTACATAGCTGTCAGGTATGCAACCAGGCGTTTCACATACCTCCTAATGCCTGTTACTTTCAGATTGACACTGTGGCTCTACTTTGTAACTTCTGCCTGATCTACACTTTCTGAATATAACAGGAAACTGTAAGTGTCTTCCATATTTAGGTGCATTCTTACAGGTGCCTGTTATATTCAGTTCGAGGCTCCAGTTGACTTTGCATTAGTTTGTTAATTTATTTATTATGTTTTTCGTTTGGTTTATATGACTTGTTGCTGAAAATAGAGAATGTCCCTCCATATGAAGACACAAAGAGGGTGTGAAGATTGCATCTCAGTTTGAATGTAAGTAATCTATGTATTATGTGTGAAAAGTGAGTTTAGTAGCACACATATGCAGCTCCTTGAGTGAGTTATATTATAATTATATTAACATACATGCTTTACATGTGTCTTATCAAGTGAAATAGCACAATAAATAAAAAGTGTTAATTTATTACCACCGCCACTGGGTTTTGTTGTTAAAATGATTCATACAAACCCAGCAGCAATGAGCCAGAGGCATCTAGTGACACCTGTCCTCTTTGAGGCTTAATGCAGCTTAGTCCAGTCAATGAATGCTCAAAAAGAGGTGTAGAGGGAACACAATTTTTTACTTTACAATTGTTTGGACTAATTAGGAGGTAAACATACTAAAAGTCCCCACTCCTAGGAGTGGACTCCTGGATCATTTTGTCAGCTTTAATTTTGTATAGAAGGGTCTTATTGCTAGGACCCATTGTTTCTGATATATAAGCGAAAACCCGAAAAAAGGGACCTTCTAACGGCCCCCCTGCCCCCCGCTCACCTCCAAGGAGTGGGGACTTTTAGTATGTTTACCTCCTAACTAGTCCAAACAAAGTTCCAGAGTAAAAAATTGTGTTCCTTCCATTTCCCTCTACAACTTTTCATTGACTGGACTAGCTTATTTCTTGGAGTTAGATGCAAGAATTAAGCTGGGGGGACTAGATGCAGTATTTATCATTTCCACTTAGGAGAGGCTAGATGCGTTCCTTGATGGAGCTATTGATTTGTATTCCCCCCTCACCCCTGTATAGCACACTTTCAATCATGTATTCTTAATTCAAAGAAACTATGTAATTGTGATTTACGCAGAGATAGAGAGAGATTCAATTTCAGAAATATAGTTCAGTAATTTGTGTGATAAATATTGGAAACAGTGGAGGTTATATTTATTGTACTAAGAAATGTTACAAAAGAGTCTAACGGATTTGACGCTTGTCATTTTACCGGTAGACATCTTAATACACAATAATACATTTTTGTGGAGGTGTGTGCAAACATAAGGCTTCTAAACAATATAAACAGGTTTCCTTTTCTGAGCTTTTTTAAGATAAAAATTGAGAAAAAAAAACTTTTCATCTATGCTTCCCTTTAACCTGTTTGTATGTCTTTTTTTCTGTTCATATCAGATCACCATTTTATATTCTATTGCTTTTGCCGTAAGGGAAATTCACTAAATGAATAAACTGCATTTTATGGGATTCAAAAACCATGACCTAATCTTCTAAATAAACCTTACCATACCGATATTTATTAGTGTGTTTTCCTTTTAGTCTGTACTCAGACTCTTTGTGCATAACCCACTGAACCGAGCTCCATAACATTTCACTCATTATGTACTTTAAGTATAACTTTCTTTTAATTTGATTTTGGAGCTGTGTTCGCACTGCTTTAATTACACTGACTGATGCCCACTGATCTCTAGCCATTATTAAATTCGGACATATATTTATTTGCGTGAATTTTATCTGTTTCCTTGTTGTCACTGCTTACTGATGATTTAACCCGCACTTCCCATATCAAACCTCATCCATGGATCCCCTGCTGTTAAATTGCTGACTCATGTTGTCTTTGCTCCTACGTCATCTGATTGTATCTGCGTCATCGGCTGACCTGATCTATGAGCTGTTCTTCCTGTATGAGGCGACGTCACGAGTCTGGAGTCATTTGTCTTCACCTCGTCCACACGCAGGCTGTCTGACCTTTCTTCACAGATCTTTCCTGTTTGCCATCACTTAGTCAGCTTTTATCTTCCAGCTTAACTCCATCCACGTGTAATTCCAAATTCTGGATGAGAACCTTCTTTCCTGCTTTTCTTAATTCTTTCATTTTTTTTACTAATTGTCTCCTGATGCCTCTTTCTTGTTCAGACAGGTCTTTATTTATATAAATATCCATACCCCTTAATTTAGGTGCCAACTTCAGTATCATGTGAATGACCTGTTTCGTGACTATCATTCGTTTGCCTTTCCTATTACCGGTCCGATAGGCCTTGATAATTTCCCAGTACTGTAGTTCAGGACCCTCCAGTTTTTCTCTAAAATTTCCATAATCTCCATTCTAGGCATGATTCCTTTTCTCTCTTCTATCCCTGGGAACACTAGATTTAATTCCCTATTTTTCTTCTCTAGTCTTTCTATCCTTATCCTCAGTTCTTCCACTTCCTTCTTCATATACTTGATCTCCTCTTGGATCTCTGCTTCACTTCTTTCATCGCCACACTAATTTTGTTACTCAGTCGCTCTTCCAGGCCATCTAATCTTTTAGTTATCTCATCAAAGCTACCTTGTCTGCCTGCTGGTCCCAGGTTCTCTTCGATTCCATCTATCACCAGGAGGGCAACAATTATGATTGAGTAAATCAATGCATTAGCATTGTCTACTGTGTTTACTTGTTCCTTCAACCCTGTCTTTGTATTCACAAAAAATCCTATTCTAGCTCTGTAAACTGTTATTTCTACTCCCATTGTTCATTATGACATTTTTAACCAAACTTCCGGAGCTCTGTCCATACACGTCCTCTCTCAACTGTTGCTTACTTAGTACTGTGAAGGTTATATATGACACAAATTGATATTACAAAATTATTAGGCCTATAAGTAGACAAATTTTTCAGCTGGAGAGAGCACATTTAATATACCGGTATATCTCTGCATCTTATGCAATTAATCTTTGTGGATTGATGGAAATCCACTGATTGACTAATGAAATCCATAATATCAATACTAGGTACGGATTTGATCTTCATTTCCCTACAGCTTCATTAACCTGTTCTAAAAAAAAGGTGTTTATTATGAATCCATTAAGATGTTTAATTTTCTTCCTATCTCATTGTCTTTTATGTCACTTATCCTCTGTCTAGTGTTGTTTACTTAGTACTGCCAGTAATGTAGTTTGAAAATATTGTATCATTTTTATTTTTCTAAGCCATATTCACAGAATTTCAGTAGATCAGAAGGTAATAATGATCCCTGGAGTTGGCCCTTAAAAAAATCCTACGGTTTTCACACTGAAACATAATAGTATCTTTTTAATCAATTGTGAATTTATGATTTATTTTTTTTTGTTTCAGGTATAGTGATCCTAACAACATCATATTAAAAAAATTGGCTAAACCAGTTCCAGCATATGAAAATTGGATTGAGTGTCAAACACTTGAAGAATTAGAAGCGATCCAACTTAACCATAATGCTTTACACATGGAATCACTGTCTATCCGGGAGCGAATCCTGGGTAAACACAATCCTGAAGTGCCTCATCCTGTTATATTCAGAGGTGCTGTTTTTGCAGATAATGCAAGATTTGATCGTTGCATTGAACTTTGGCTTCATGCTTTGTATCTGCGGCAACTTAATAAAGTGTCTGTTGTCAAAGACCTTCTGAGATTTGCACAGGTAAAGAATATGTATTTAACAATGCATTTTCTGTTTATATTATTGTTAATAGTAGAAAACGTAAGCAGCCTTAGATATTAATATTAGTATCAGAGAAAGATACTTACTCGTAGTTTTTATTTAAAATTTTAATGTCTGTTTCACTGGTCAAGTCTTTGCAAAAAGGGCAGTACCAGCCTTGAAGTTCCTTCCTACTGAAGATGAAAATCCTTTGTAGAATGCAAGCGGGATCACCCTTACCTATAAAGGTCTCATGGGTTAATTTTATCTGTATTTTAGTGGAATGATTAAATGTAGTTGTATTTTCTTCTTTTCTCTGTGGTAACGCAGCTGTGTAGAAAGCAGAGAGACTGGATTCAATTCTTAGTGGAGAACAGAATTTTATTTAAAAACATAAATACCGTATTTACTCTCATAATGGATGCCCTGCATAATGGATGCACCCCAACTTTTTGAGTCAATAATAAAATAAAAATTTCCCATGTAATAGTCGCACCTCATTTTTTGCAAAAAATTGTTTTAATAATATGTGAAGCTGTAATATTGCATGACCTTATTATCTTTGAATTCAAGTTTTTAAACAACAATGCATGGAAACAGTAATCATAGTTGGTTCTTATTAATGCACAAAATATCGCTATATTAAACGATTGCTGATTAATATCACAGTATCCTTAGGATATCTGCAGTAGACAGTTGTGTTTATAAACTTGTGTTTGGACAGTGGATAAGAACAAACCAAAATATTCAAGTTACACAGCGAGCTTTAGGCTGAAAGTTATCAGATTCGCAAAATAACATGGTAACAGAGCTGAGAGTAATACAATAGGCATAATACTCTCCAATTGCGGTGACTCACATATCTGAAGGAATTCATAGTTTTCAGTGTCTCCTTATACCTTATGATGTTGCCTTTTTTTTTCACATCAGATTTTTTTTGATAAACTGCTACACTTCTCTGGGTCATCTTGTACACCACTGAGCTAGGTGTCCCAGGTTTAACACAACCTACAACACTGATGTCCCCCTTCTTGTCACATGCATGTTGGGGAAGACTATGACCATGACTGTCACTGAAGAGAATAACTTTGCCTGATTCCTTGGAAACATTCAACTTCCTGTCATTTGCTGTCTAAGATTCATTCGTTCATTCATTCATTCTTGGCAGCAGTGCTCAACTGTGTTGATTCGCCAGAACTTTTGAGGTTAAGGTTTGAATCACATTCATTACCTTCACCAAACTGTTGGAAAACACTGAATCGATTTCTAGACTTATATTTTGATGATAGAAAATGCTTGTTCTACGACTTGGAGCTGTAGACATCTGCCAGTTTGAGATGTATGAGGCCTCTGTGAGCAGCTTGAGAAAAGAGTATATCAATACTAATGACTCTATTTCTAGTAAATTCTTCTTTAATGCCAGCTAATTCTTCCTGAAGGACACAAATATCATACTGTATTTCTCTCTTGTATGCGTTTGTAGATGGTAATAGCTGATGAAAAACTGTTCTCTGGTGTACTCATAAGAGGTGAAGGTGTACATGAAGCTTTCATTATGTAAAATTTCATGGCTTTTACTTTCTGTATGCTCTCCAGTTGCTCTTCAGGTATGTCCAGATGTTCTCTAAACCACAGGTGACGACTAGGATTACTTTAAACTGGAAGAATCTTAATTTGTGAAGAGTCTGATAGAGTTCATTGCTTTAGTTACAGCTTGTTGATAGTAATACTGATTCGATGTTGCCAGATTTAAGAGCATGACTTAAGAAATAAAGAAGGCAGTGTCAGTGTAGTTAGGACTCACATTAGCCAATTTTAAAGTTACAAGCTATTCTGTTGACTAAGAGGAGTTCAAGTGAAATTTTAATTGTTTGATAAATTTTCACTTGAATCAGAATCATTCATTGTACTTTAATATTCCAAAATGGAAAGTAAGACTCAGGAAACCACTCACACAGGTCATTTACTTACATATTATACACAAAATTTCAAACAAAGCTTGTTTCATTGTTTCAGTTATGATTGTTATATTTTTGAAGTTTTAACCAAAACACCTACTTAGTGTAATTTGTTCTATCGATACATTTTGTGGACACAAGTTTCTCATTGGTTACTTGCCATAAAAATGTCCATGTTTATTAATGATTGGGACTAGAAAAATTAACCCCTATTGGGGTTATTACTCAACCAACTGTGATGTGTGCATTTTTATCCATTAGCGGCTAGGCAAGTTCTTGTACACAATTATTTTAAGTTGCATGCATACCTTGTCAGTCTTGATTTGGGGGGGGATTATGTTCCAGTAATACAATAATTTTTCTTGGTGTTATACATATGCCATAGTCCACGGCCATGGTTGGCAGCAAGCCTGCCTTCTATCTTGGCCCCTCTGGTTTGATTCCCGGCAGGAGCAGACTTTTAAATCTGACCCCGAGGGCTGGATTTAGGAGAGGTGGGGGTAAACAGCTTCTAATCACTAATCTGTGCAACAAATATACCTGGATTCAATCTCAAACCTCTTCGTAGAGCATATGATGTGAAAGCGTATATGTTATTGTTGATAGTGATTCATCCATCAGTTGGGGATATTAAACTGGTGGTCCCTTTGGTGTCTTTCATCAAGAGTAGCCTAATGCCAACACAAGGTTTCTCCTCCACCGTTTCTCACGTCACCATCATCACTCATACCTTACACTACATTACACTATTGCACACACTTTACACCTTACTCTTCTTCCATTTACACATCACCATGTGATTGGCCTGCCCATGTGGTGCATAACTCTAAACGGGACCACACTATCACCATCTATCCACCTCAGGGCAGACCCCAAATGAGTCATAGCAATGGGGTAGGTATTCGATATACACACACATATATACTTCTGCCATATTCTTTAAGAGCATTATCAACATCAACTTCTTAACTCAGTTTTACTTTCTAGCTGATTTCCATATACTGTACTGTACATCAAGTAGAACATACTTAATAATCAAATACTATTTATAGAAATCACAGTGAATAATGAAATATGAACACTGAATAGGGCTATCTTCAGTATTGTAGATTTTCAGTTACATGGATGAGAATCTGCATCATCATCTGAGGTCATGCCGAGATTGTTGGAAGAATAATAAATGTCTGTTTTGTCAGTATCAACTTAGCAATGGGGTCATTGTTTTTTAGAATTCAGAATTCCCCCCTCCCCCAACAAAAGGTTGGGCATATATGAATTGAAATGCAGAGACTATGGAAAATTTTATGTTGAAAAAACAAGAAGGAATTGGAATGTATGACTCAAGGAGTACTTAAGGAACATCAAACAGAAAAAACCTAAAAATCTGCCTTTTCATCATCTTTGGACCCCAGATCATGAATTTGAAGATGACATAAAATTATTAAAAGCTTTGTGCAAAAATCTACAGCATTGTCTGGGAAAAAGTATTAATTTAAATTAAAAAAAAAAAAGACTTGGTAAAGTTGATATCAGGCAACAGAGATATCCACCAGTCTTCCAATAATCTCGGCATTTGACCGCAGCTGATGTTGCAGATGGGCATATAATAGTGGAATTGAGTGGTTACCCTATGCAATGATGATGTAGAAAATACCTCCTTTAGTGTGGTGAATTAACTTCTTATATTGTAAAGTTTTATTTTTATAGCATTTAAATTTATACTCTCTTTAGTGACATTGTTCCATATCTATTATAATCTATGTTTGTATGTTTAAGATGCTTATGTAACAGCAATAACCTCCTTTCAGGTGTTTTCACAGATGATACATGTTGGTGTAGATCTAACATATAAACAAGTTGAGAATGTATTGGTAGCATCTGTACTGGAACTACAAAGGAACAAAGAGAAAATATCTAATCCAAGTCCTAAGGATGATGTAGAACAAGTTATGGTAAGCTATCCACATAACGGAATTGATCTTATAACAGCACTTTTTGGTACAAATAAATTTTATTCACAAGCGGAAAGCTAATTTTCACAAGGGAATAGAATTTTGAAGACATGAATGGAGATTTTATATATAGGATCTCACCAGAATTATAATAGATCACGATATCATCTCAGCCTCAGTTAATAGATACAGTCCAGGAAATATGCTTAGTCCACCAATATTGACCAAATACAACCTCTAAAAATATCAGGAATTTATCAGTTCAACTATAAAGATTGTCACATTAAATAGACTGGTAAAACAAAAAGAAATCTAGAGACCAGAATGGAGAAACACCACAGACATATTAAATAATTGAGAAATTGCCAGTAGCAGCCCATGTGTGGAATATGGACCATGCAATTGAACAGGAGCCGGAGCTAGTTGAGTGCATCCAGGGACATAAGAAACTTACAATCTGGGAGAAGATATTTTTCTAAAATAATGCAGATGGTCTAATGAATTTTGACACCCCCATGGAAGATGATCTAATTAGGAAATTTGTAGGATGTCCACAAGGGGGTACACAGATAGCACAGCTGGCAGTTGAAGTATGCTAAGGATGAGAATGAATTTCTTGAAGCATTTGTATTCTTTTTTTTTTGGTCAATTTTATAATTTTAGTTAAGTTCTGGTGTATAATACAGTTAGTCCAGTCAATATATGCTTGAAAGGGGGCGTATAGGGAAATGGAAGGAACACTACTTTTTACTTTCGGACTTTGTTTGGACTAGTTAGAAGGTAAACGTACTAAAAGTCGCCACTCCTAGGAGGTGAGCCTGTAGGGGGCCTGTAGAAGGTCCGTCTTTTTGGTTTTTCGCTTATATCTTGGAAACTATCAGTCCTAGCGATAAGACCATTCTATATAAAATTAAAGCTGAGACAATTATCCACAAGATTGATCCCATACATTTTTTTGCTATCTCGCATAGTTTCCGTGTTATCCACGCTCGAATTTAGCTAATATATACATGTATTGTGTGCAGCTTATATGTAGTACACACTATTTATACAAATAAATATGTATATATTGGCTGTTATATACAGTTAGGGCAGTGGAATAACGGAAAATACGGTAGTTAAGTTTTTCTGCAAAATCTCAGAATTTACACATAAAGTTAAAATTGCTCTAACTTTCGAATGATTAAAGATAAATAGTAAAATAACATATATTCGTGAAGCAAATTTATTGCTGTACAACTTCCTCTCTTACAACATTTTCGTAGGACGAAGGGCTGAAGAGTTAAAAGGTCAAATATGGCAAAAAATGTGAGGCAAAATATATTTTTTCAAAATTAGCAAAATTCGAGCGTGGATATCACAAACTATGCAAGATAGCGAAAAAATGTGTGGGATCAATCTTGTGGATAATTGTCTCAGGTTTAATTTTATACAGAACGGCCTTATCGCTAGGGCCGATAGTTTCCAAGATATAAGCGAAAAACCGAAAAGAGAGGTGTTGGTAAATCAATTAAGGCTTTATTAACTCCTAGGAGTAGTGACTTTTAGTATGTTTACCTTCTAACTAGTCCAGACAAAGTCCGAAAGTAAAAAATTGTCTTCCATTTCTCTACAACTTTTCGTTGACTGGACTAAGTATCACCATTCACTTATGTTTTCATAATTCTATAACTTCATTGTGTAAAACTTCCACAGTAATTGAATAGAATTATTTTATGAACTAATTTAAATAGGAAGTTGATGACAGTGAAGTTATTATTATTAATTATCATTAATAATATGTACAATGATCTGTAATTTGCAACACTTCACTTATTTTTTTCAAAACTAGTTTCTGGAAAACCTTATTCTTTCTCATCCTCGGCTAATGGCCAATTGCTGTTACTTCTTCCTGTTGCTGCACTGGAGCTATCTGGTTTTTATAGGATTAATTTTTTGATCAAGTCATTGGAGGAGGGAATTTCGAAATTCATTGCTTCTCATTTTTTTTGTTTTTTGTTTTGTTTGTTTGTTTGTTTGTTTGTTTGTTTTGTTTTGGGTATTACTGCTTCTAGTTCAAATGATCTGCAACTGTTGAATTTTCTTTTTCGTGGTTCTTTATGTTCCAGAAATGTTCTTCAACCCTGGTTTTTAGGTTTCTCTTTTTTTTCTGATGTAAACTTGATTGCAATCTTACAATTTATTTGATATGCCATATTTGTTGCTTTGTGGTGTGATGTTTTTTAGTGGAGACATTAATATGTATTTAATGCTGTATTTATTCTGAGGGAACAAATTTTTGTTTTGTTCTTTGAATACCTTCTTAACCCAGATAACACTGACGTCCTTCCAGAAGGATGCGAACAGCAGTAGGTAACATGTTAATTTTTCGAAAGTTCTTCAATTACTCACCCGAATGCAGCATCATATTTCGTAACTAGAAACTGCACGCTTTAATTTTTATGTTATTTTAGTCTTCGTTGTTGAGAGGTTAGTAGTGATATTCAGCTGTGAAGTTACGTTTCTAACAAAATGGAATATGTCGAAGACCTTCGGATAGATGGGTCTGTGTTCTATGTTTCTTCTTATTCTTTTGTTGCAAATTGTTATTCATTTATTGCCTGAAATATCTTCTTTACCATAGTGATTCACCAAACAAACATTACGAACAATATTGTAGGCCCCACAGCCGACTTTCGTAACGCTTCCTTCCAGAAGGACGTCAGCGTAATGGGAACCTAAAAATTTGTTTGTGAATCCCATGAGTTTTTTTCGATGATGACGTGGTAAATTTGCTGGTGACATATACAAATCAGTACGCTGCAAAAAGAAATAGGCTTGGAGACCGTTCTAAAGAAGAGATGAAGTGTTTCATAGCTTTTATTGAGTGGTTATGACGACCTGCCACAGAAAGATAACATATATTGGGAAAAGTCACCAAATGCCCATAACATATTGATTTCCGAAACTATGGCAAGGGATCGATTCCGATTTATAATGTGGAACTACCTTTAGGTGATCGATTTGCTAAAGTACGGCCACTAATAGATAAAATAAATGAGAAATGTGTTGAGTACAGTTCACATATTCAAAACCACTCCGTAGATGAGAGCATGGTACCTTACTTTGGTAAACATAGGCCTAGTGCAAAACAATTCATCCATGGAAAGCCAATTAGGTATGGCTATAAGTTCTGGTGTGGTGGACCTAGTTTTGGGTACCTAAGCTGGTTCGGGCCATATCAAGAAGCTGGTATATTACCTGATAAATATGCTGAAAAAAGACTTTGATATGCTGACTTATATTCACAAAGCTGGAACAATTGCCCTATAGAGTGTATTTTGGCAATTTCTTTACCTCAATACCTTTACTTAGGGATCTGCATATGAGAGGAATTGAAGCCACAGGGGCAATGAGAGCCAATAGAATTGGGAAAGAGTGCGATATGACCAACAGTGATGAAGAAAACACCACGGGGTACATACGACTTCAAGTCTGATGACACAAGCAACGTCCTCGTTACTAGATGGAATGATGATAGTGTGGTGAATGTGGGTACTAACTTTCATAGAGTTTTGCCAACTCGCCAGGTATCTTGCTACTCACAAAAGCAAAAAAAGCAAATTAGTGTTGATCAACCACAGTCATCCACAACTATAATACACACATGGGAGGCTTTGACAGAGCTGACCAAAACATGGCACCTTGTATCAATCAGAGGCAAGAAATGGTATTTCCCTAACGTTGCACTGTTGCTGAACAAAATGTGTGGCAAATTTACCGGCAAGATGGCAGTAAATTAGATCATCTATACTTTTGCCGAAGACTAGTCACTACTATTTTGGAGTCAAATAGAAGAGTGGTTTCAAGAGGACGGCCATTGGGTTCATCAAAGGCTCATCCTCGGTTAGAAAAATTGGAGCATTATGTTGCCGACCTACAACCAGACAGTGTTAAGGAAAGAAAAAACAGCTCCATTGCTGACAATGCCACAAGAAAGCTACAAATCAGTGCGTGTAATGTGTTTTGTCACTTCGTGTAACATGTTTCGTTGCTTATCACACAAAGCAAAGTGAATAACAACAATAAAGTACTCGAAGAAGTGTATTTAATTATTTTCAGTGATAGGTAAATTTCAATGTGCATTACGCTGACGTCCTTCCAGGAGCATGGGCATTATTTCAGGAAGTATGTAAGTTACAAGAATAAATCGCATTACTGTATGAATCTTTAGTTAAAATGAAGTGTTTTATGCAATTTAATAAAAGAAAAGTGTTAAAAATAATTCCGCGTTATCTGGGTTAAATGTATCTGCCCTTGGGTTGTATGAGAATTTTCTGAATTTATAACCTGCATCTTTACTTTATTATTGTTGTTCATTGGAAAAAATTTAACTTCTATATGTTTATTTTATTTTATTTATTTTTATTTATTTATTATTTTTTTTTAAATATCTCAAAATGTTATATGATGGATTTAAATCATTTTTGAAGGAAAGTATGGTGTGGGAGTTAGGGATGAGTTGAGCAAGGTTAACTGAGACACCCTTGTGGCAGCAAAACTCAAATTGACTAGCAGAAAGGCTGAAAGTATGTGTAATTAAACATTGATAGCCGTTTGTTCAATACGTTATACTTAGGTTTTAATTTATTAATTTTTAATTTGATATTGTCTAAAACATTGATTTTGCCGATTTTTATAAATGAATATGTTATTATAGGATTTTGAGAAAAACAATATTATTGAAGAGCAGTATTGATATCACAATATTGTCGAAATATTGATGTCAAAATATCAGATATTGTAAACAAAATATTGATATTTAGTAATATCGATGTCGATATTCCATCCCTAATGGGAGTAATAACACTTTGAACACAGCAATGAGGTCCATTTGGATCTGGTGGGTCTCCACATTATGTATCACCACATAGGATGCCAAAGGGAGACTGTGTAATGTGTCCTTGAGATTCAGCTTCATTGTCTAATGCATGGCTCACTTTTGACTAGGGTGTATAGGAGCTGGAATGTTGCAGGTTCAAATCTTCGGTCAGTGCTTAGTAAAGGATGGAAATGGCTCACTTAAAATAATCAACATGAATGCTGTCTGCACTGCAATGGCAAAAACCATTTTGCTTTAGGATACATTAAAAATAATTATTTGTGTTAAATTTTCTTTTTATTTAATGTAAAGAGTTATAAACAGTGATGGGAAAATTACAAAAAAATAGTAATTGGGCTGAATTACAATTACTTTAGAAATATTTTACTTAATTACAATTACAAATTACTTTTTGAAAAAGTAATCAGTAAAATTACAATTACAATTACAATTACAATTACTTTACAGAATGACAGTACCTAAAAATTCCTTCTTTTTTGGGGGCACAAAAAGTAATCAATAAAATTACAATTACAATTACTTTACAAAATGGCAGTACCTATTTCTTTTGGGGGGGGGGGGACACAAGGGCAGAAACTATTGGGCCATTCAGCTAATAAAGTTGCTTGGGATGTTATAAAGTCTAAAATTATTAATGAACAAACAAACAAACACATCAATACCAATATTTCCATACACATTGAGTACAGAGAACGCCCATCAACTGAAAGCATGGACCACGTCACAGACAGATGCGGCGGGAATTCAAATGCAAGCGAAACGTGCTGAGCTGAAAACATTGACTGTCATCACTTACCCCTAGTCAGAGTCGTGCAGTGCAGCTATTCCATCCAGTTCTTCAGAATCACTACCGTCAGCACTCTCACTGTCACTATTTACCCCACCCAAATTTATTATTATATTATCAATTTCACTGTCGAAAAGAACTTCTTTTTCTATATATTCCCTTTCAATTTTCTTCACATGTTCACACAAAGGAATCCAGTCTTCTTTCGTCATGGAATTAAATTTCTCTTCACAAAGGTTTCTTACCGAAGTTGTATTGCACATAACATTCCTGGAAGCAACCCACCCTTTAACAATGGACCAAATGTTTTCAATAGGATTCAGCTCCGGGTGGTAGGGTGGCAGGCGGAGAGAAACATGACCGGCATTTCGTAGAATTTTGTCTACTGAATATTCTACATTTCTTGGTTTCATTCTCTTAATTAATTCATACAAAGTAGGTTTTAACATATCTTCTGAGAATGGAATCCCTTCTTTTATGAGCCAATTTTTCATATCTTGTTTTGTGGAATTTGATGTTGGCGCTTTATTTACTTTCACATTGTGATAGGGAGCATTATCAAGTACCACAACTGAGTTAGGCTTTAAATTAGGAATCAGTTTTTCTTTTACCCACTTTTCATAATTGGCCTGGTTCATTTGATGGTGGTAATCACCGGTAACTTGGTGCGATTTCCACATGAGAAGTGCGTTTGGGACAAATCCATTTTCTCCGCCTGCATGAATAATTATTAAGCGTTGCCCCTTCGACACAGGTTTAAGGAGACCATGTGCGGATTCATCACTCCACGACTTCCCTGATACGTGTGATGACAAAATATACGACTCATCAACGTATATTATGTCTCTGTTTTCCTCTCTATATTGTCTTATTTGCCTTAAATATGCAATTCTTTTCTCACGAATGTCGCTTCGTTCTACCAATATAACCCTGTTAGATTTTGTACCTTTCCACCGGAATCCTAGCTTCTTTAATAGGCGCCTGACACTAGTGTTTCCACCTTGAAAATTAATTGCTTCCTTCAACTTCTGTTTTATTAGTTCCACCGTTGGTACCCGTTTCTCCGTCAAATAAAAATTGTAAACAATCCTTCTAACAACACTTTGATCAAAGTCATCAATGTCTATAATCTTCTTGCATTCTCTTTTCTTATCCGGGGTTTGAAATGAGGTACCTTCGCCGGATTCCAATCGTAAGCCTTCCCTTTTAATTTTCTGAATAGCGCTTCTAGATACACCTGTAGCCCTTTCAGTTCTCAACTGAGCTTTCTCTAAACTAACACTTAATTCACCTACAGAGGCTTCTTCTTCCATAAACTTTAATACATTATGTATGATCTCCCTGGACTGACTACTCAGTTTCTTACCTTTTAATTTTGACAGGATAGGAGGCATATTACACGCACAAACAAAATAAACTTAAACACACTATTTCACTGCTCACGGTAGTATCCACATTGGTTCACATGCACGACTATAGTCGATCTGATTATTTCAAGTCCTGCTTAGAAACTTAGACTATGGACGATTTGTCCCGCTCGCTAGTACAATGTTCACTCTGGTGACAGGAATGCAGCTTTTGTTCCCAATTTGTAAAAGGAAGGGTTTTAGGATGGTTTTGTTTATTATTCCATTGAAGTAGAAAAAAGTTTTTTGTTCTCTTTGACTTCAAGAAACAGATAGGCTATATTTCTTGTCTGAACGTCAGGTTTTGAAAAATGGTGAATGGAGTTGGGCGTGTATTTTGTAGTGGTGTGAAATCGTGGCAAGTTCGGAGAGAAAAATTTGACAATTGAAGAATCTCTCGAAATTATACGTGATGACTAGCTTAAAAGGCCCCGCGTCGCTCGGGTTTTGTATTTTGACTTCAAAATTAACTTATGAAGGACTTTCGATTTTCAAACTCTACCGGTAGGTCCTTAAATACGCATCTAGAATTTGAAATGAAGAACGACTTAGGCCTATCACACTCAAACTATTTCCTCAGAAAACGCTTGATATAGATTTTTATGGCTCATAGAGGATGTAGAATTTTGCACCCCATTGCTTCTGCACACCATGCCTGGCAGGGGTTCAAATAAGAAGAAAGAGAATTTCCGGTAACATAACATTGTACTGTCTTTACAGAATATTTAATTTCTCCCTCTCATACAATAGTTTCGGGGCTGAAATCAATACCACTTTCATACTTTCCTCCCCAAAACCTGAGACATAATAATATACTGCGCGTATAAGATTAAAAATGTTCCGTCCTATTTTGTCTCCTTTTACGTGCTTAGGGCCTATGATAAACATCCATAGGCCTATTTCTCAACTAAAAATACAAAGTCTATAACTATGAATAACGTATCACTGGATAACATTTTTTCAGACTTCTAATATGGCATAACTTACTCGTTGACACACACCAAGACTGTGTCAGCTGGATTAAGCTGTCCTCGCAATACGACCTCTTATTTTACATCAAAATGTGAAGTGAGAAAATGGTATTCTCTATGTCCAGGGCAGAGAAAGTTGTGTGACTGCATTACATTGTGCATTATTTTCGTGGATTTAATTCTTCAACAATTATTTACACCAATGAATTATATCGATAGCTTCTCTAATTGGTCAAAGTCCCGAAGCAAACACTTCCAAAGCTATCTCCGAACACTGCCAGCAATACACTGTTGTCATGAGAACTGTACGTGGAATATGATTTGGATTTGATACTTCTGAGAAAAAAGTTATTAAGTAGCCTAAAAACGTCTGATTTTTGGCATTTAAAATCAATTTTTTTCAAAATCCTTTCTCAGTGTGCACTAACACTGCGAACAAAGATACTTTCAAAATTTCAAGTCTCTACCTATTATAGTTTAGGCTCCACGTTGATTCTCTTTCAGTCATTCATTACGTGAGTCAGTCATTCGCTAGTCCAGTCAGGACAAAGCCTCATATACATATATATATACTGTATACATATTGTATATATGTATGTATGTGTATATATTTATTATTAAGTATTAAGTATATGTATATAGATTATTTGGAAGATAATTTCTTACCGAGCGACAGTGATAGCGATGTTGATGTTGCCGTAGGAATAATAAACGAAATTCCTTGTAATAATTCCACATAAATTTACAAATAGAAATGGCCAACGGCTCATAGAAATATGCAGAACTCATGGACTAATCTCCAAATCTACATATTTTAAAAGAAAACCAAACAAACTCAAAACGTGGAAACATCCAGATTGGACAAAAGGGGAGTGGCAACTAGACCACGTGTGTATGGACAAGTTCTTTCACAAGGAAATTCACAATGTCAAAGTTTTAAGAGGAACTGACACTGGGTCAGATCATTACTTAATTAAAATAAAGATTAAATTTACTCCATTGAGAAGGAAAAGACAAAATACAGTTGAAAAAAAAAGGACATATGACCCACATCAGTTAATCCAGAATGATCGATACCGGCAGAAAACAGAAGCTACAAAATTAACAGACAATTTGGATGAAATAATACCAATTCTCAAACAGAATGCAGAAAATCTAGCTCCATTAAACCCAAGGAAAAGACATGCATGGTGGAACTCCGACTGTGATAGAATGCATGAGGAAAGGCACCAAGCTTGGTTGAAATTTCAGGCCCACAAAACAGAAGACAACGCCACTAACCTCAAGAATGTCAGAAAAGAATTCACTCAAATTATTAGAGGAGTCAAGAGACAATATGAAAAAGATTTAATAAGCCATATAGAGGAAAATTATCATAAAACCAATTCTAGAGATTATTACAAAGCCTTTGATAAACAATTACAAAAATACAGTCCCCCTACATTATTACTGAAGAATAAAGATGGAAAAACAGCACATAACAACAAAGAAAATGCAGAAATCATGGCAGAAGCATTTAACAAGCTCTTAAACTGTGATGACCCGGAAAAGCTTCTACTGATTGATACACATACTCCTATAAAAACTAAACCAGAAAAGATAAACCCGCCTACGGCAAAAGAAGTGGAAACAGCGCTTAAGGAAATGAGGAACTACAAAGCATGTGGTGAAGACCAGGTCTTTGCGGAGATGTGGAAATACGCCGGCAGTTCGGCTAAGACGTCCCTCCATATGGCATTAATGAAGGTTTGGATATCTGAAAAATTCCCAGAACAATGGACCACAGCAATAATTAACCCACTTCATAAAAAAGGGGATAGAAGCAATCCAGATAACTATAGAGGTATTTCCATCCTAGACTGCACTTACAAGATTTTTTCAAAAATACTATATAATCGGATTAAAGAACAACTAGATCAAGAGTTAGGTGAATACCAGGGAGGCTTCAGACCTTGGAGAAGTTGCACTGAACAAATAATAACTTTGAAATTAGTCATGGCATATTACAAAAAACGTAACAAGCCTCTGTCAATAACATTTATAGATTTCAAGAAAGCATATGACTCCATCCATAGATCATCATTAATAAAAATTTTAAGACATTTCGGTCTTCACCCAAAGCTAATCAAATTGGTGGAACTTACTCTAACTAATACAATTTCTAAAATAAAGTTCAGAGGAGAATTTTCTGAACCTTTCTTGGTAACAACTGGTCTGAGACAGGGCGACGGTCTGTCCCCTCTTCTTTTTAACTGTGCATTGGAGTACGTTATGAGGGAATGGTACAGAAACAATCCGAAAAATATAAAAATTGGAACCCAAAAGGACAATATACAGTTAAATTGTTTAGGATTTGCCGATGATCTAGCATTTCTGGCCAATGATATTCAGGAAGCAAAACGACAAATTAAGTCACTGCATGAAATAGCCCAAAATATTGGTTTAAAAATTTCATTTGAAAAAACAGAAATAATGCTAACTCAAATGCCGCTAGCAAACAAAATAAAGGTGGGAGGCCAAGAAATAAAAATTGTAGAAAAATTTAAATATTTAGGTGAAATAATCACTTACAACATGAATGAGAAACCATCATGGCAAAATAGAATAGATAAACTAGTTAGAGCACAGCATGTTACCAAGAATACATACAATAAAAAGTGCCTCTCAATAGCAACCAAATTGAAACATTATAAAACAGTGACTCAACCGCAAATCACGTATGCATGTGAAACACTATTCAAAACAACTAACACAGTTGCAATAGATAGAGTACTCAAGGTAGAAAGGAGAATAGTAAGAACCTGTTTAAACAAAAATTACCAAGTAAATGGAGTCTGGAAACTAGCTTCTAATGAAACAGTATATAAAGAAATAGAACCAGTGACAAGTACAATGAAAAAAAAACGAATATCATTTTTGGGACATATTTTACGGACACCAGAAAATAGAATTAGCAGAAAAATAATAGAAAAATTATGGAAGAGTAAGAGTAAGAAAAATATAAGATGGATTACAGAACTTAAGGAAGATATGGCAGAGCTACATATTACAGTAGAGGATTTAATATACAAGACAGACACACTCAAGATATTGAAAGACAAACACACTACACTACAGATGAAAATCAACAAACAGAGAATAGGAAGAGTAGTTCCAGAAGCAGAAAGAAAATTGCGGTCAGAAAGGATGAAGAAGTACTGGGCTGACAAAAAGAAGAAAAACCTCAACCAGAAACCTGACTAAAGTGGTCCAATGAAGGCCAAAAAATTAAAATTAAAAATTAAATTAAATTCCACAGTTTAAGTAAGTAATGCCAGAGAATCGCCATACTATCGGCCCTCTTCTATAGAGTTTAATGAAACTGTAGGCTTGAATTGTGGTGTAAATTTTGGATAAAATGTTTTCCTTAGTGGAACTCTTTCTAACAAATGATTTCCTAAAGTTATATTTGTGGTCAAACAAATCTTTACGCTAGTCAGGTCATCACAGCAGCACCACGCCCCTTTATAAAACATTGTACAGTATATATCAGACGTGGACTCCTGTTACTATTGAGGAAATGAGGAAATTTTTAGGTTTGCAGCTTGTAACAGGAATAATAAAGGAAAAATAGCCTAAAAATGTACTGGACAGATGACCCTATCTTTGCAGCGAGAACAATGCTGCAGAATGAAAATCCAGAAAATGGTAGTTTTATTCCAACATCACCTACAGCTTCATTGTCCTCCTCCTCACCATCATCTTCTGTGTTGTTCAAAACAAAAGAACTTACACCCCATCCAAAGGACCTTCCATACAGACTAGATGTAAGAAGGAAGGACCATGTGTTATTGCATTTCCCCCTTACAAATAAAGACAATACCCCAACAAGATAGTGCACACTGTTAAATTCTACTAGGGTATCTTAACAAGGTATGTTAATAATTTTAATTGTTCATTTTGTATAGTACAGGAGTTATTGAAGCATAAATACATTCTAGTTTGTTTACTCTTATCCCTTGAATCATGCTGGGCTAGGGGATTTAAATTTCCAGCAGACAGCAGGTAGCGAACGTGAACTAAAGCACGTGGAGCAGTGGACAATATTTTCATGCTGGACTTTAACACTTCACGCATGCGCACTGCCAACTACATGTTCAAATCTTAACGAACTCGAAGCTTTCAGTTGCCAGGCGCCCACTGTAACTTTTGTTAATATTACCTCTAACCTGGGTATTAGTTGTGAAAACAGTAATGACGACGCTAGCCTATAGCAATTGAGAATGAGAAGCAAGTTTCAAACTGTACTTAATTAAGAAATGTTCTTACTGAAAACATTTAGATGAAAAAGTTTTAAATGGGAAGAAATAGATATTTATTTACTTTCCCACGGCTTACAATATTATGCATAATCTTTAAACATCAAATAATGAAGGTATACATAGTTATTCCAATGCCATTTTAAAAATGTCTGATGTTATTGCATACCGAACCCGTTCTATCTGCGCATGATTCTTTCCGTTCTTTTTTAAACTGAATCTGTAAATCGCTTCAGCTTCACTGGGGTTAAAAAGAAGGCTATGACAGTTCATGTAGCAAAACCCATAAAGTGACATTTACAATAGTTAAACACCTGCAACACACAGCATAATATTGCAGTATCACAATAGATTAGATTTGATTAAAATTAGAAAAAGACTAATACCGGGATCCAGAATTATATGTGAATGTCACCTTGTTGTAAATCACTGGTCCTCATACAGCATACATGAATTTTCAATGCCAGAAGCAGTATTTTCAGCAGAGCCTCTAATGCTTGGTAATTAACTTCGAAGTTGGGGTTAGTTTGAGCTTAGTTTTATACTGTGGAACACATAACCTTCTTTTCAAAGAAAGGGATATAAATAAATTTTATAGCCTGAAAACAGCAATTTTAATTTCTTGAACACGTCTTGAAATAATTGGGAACCATACAGAAATCTAATTAAATGTAGTATCGCTCCCCGTAAATTGCTCTGGCTGTGGTCGCCATTGAAAAAAAAAGAAAAAAACACACAATATACATTCGACTTCCGCTCATCTCAGCTGATGTCGTGTTGCCACGTTTTTCCGCAGAAATGCTGACTTGCCATGTCGAATGTCGTGTCACTGCTTAAATCGCTACAATTTGGCTGCAGCAAACTAAAGTGTAAAAAAGAACGGCTGATAGTCCAGGCAGCAAAACCCGTAAAGCTAGATCTGACGTCGCTTCACCATTGCGGTAGCGACCATACAGCAATGCTGCAACAGCTGTAAAGCGTTTTATGTTCGCTTTAAAAAGAACGCGAATTTCACTGCCGCTGCAGCAACTGCCAGCGAGTAGAAGAAAGCAACATTGCCAAATTCTCAATTCGATACTTTTCGATTACTAAAATGTAACGATTACAATTTTATTTCCAGAAGTAAATTACGAGTAAAAATTAAATTTTTAAAAAAGTAACGATTACAAGTAAATGGGATCAAAAAAGGAATCGTTACTGTAATCCGATTACTTTTACTCAATTACTTCCCATCACTGGTTATAAAATACAGTAACTAAATTTGGAACGAAATACACAGTTTTGTATCGGGAAGTCTACCAATCGAATACCAGCATAATAGAAAATAGGTGTTATATATTTAATTCAAACTAAAAAGCCAATTGAACACACAAATATGAGTCTAGACTAGCAATGGGCAGAATATAGTAATCTGTTCTCGAGTAATATAAAGAATTTAATGATCATTTGAATAAAAAAACTTCTCGGATGAAAGCAGGATACAATTATTACTTGCAATGCGATATATGAGAACTTGAGTCAGTAGTCTGTTGTATTACTATTTTAACATACAACTTTTGCCACTACCTATTGGCAGCGTGTTAAGAGGTTTTAAATAATAGGCATTTAACTGAGCATTTAAAAAGTGTCATGCTGGCTGTTTAAATGCATGCTGTGGCAGCTAGGAGTGAATCTGTTCAAATCTGTTCAAAGGGAACATACACCATTATGTGCCCAAAAAGTCTTGGAATATTGTTCTCTAGAATGATTCTTTTTATGTACCAGAAAATTTCTCTCATTCTCATACTCTTTAATAGATTTTTAATCTGGTCTAAAGTATGCAGTAACTTATTTTCTGAAAGTCATTACCCTGCTAAAAATAAATTGACATGATCTTGTGTTCTGCAGGAAGAAATGGAAAGCAACGTAACAACAGTCCTGTATATTTTAGTTATAATAACAAAACTTATGAAATTTTGTACAAAAAAAGAAGAGTTTCATTTAAATTGTCTAGTCTTCCGTTTAAATCAACTACAAGTTGCAACACGAGATGGACAAACTCTGTTGCATCTTTGTGTAAATGCAGATACACCAGTGGATGATTTTCATACAAGTGATGTATGCAAGTAAGTATTAGCATAGTGTATTAGTTCTGTGAGAGTGAATGAAGACAAAATATTTTATTTCTAAGTATCTAAGTATGGTATGTAAGTACAACCATAGACCGCTAGTATGCTCTTAAAGCCTCAGCAGTTCGCCTCCCCACTTGTTATAGAGGAAAGTTAAGGATCTCTCCACACTACTCACTGATTGGCATCAATGCTTGACCCTGTCACATCCTGGGGCAAGGTATAGACACGCTCACACCTGAAACATCTTATGATTATACTCTGAACGTTTTATTAACCCTTGGTTGGATTACTGTGAAATTTGTTCAGAAATAATCTATACAGACAACCGTACTGACGGTTAAAAAAAGCAAGCATGAAATGTATTTGGCTTAAGTAAGCCGAAATGCATTTCCTAATGGTATAGTAGGAGATATTTCATAGTACAAGACACCAGCAAGAATATATAGTGATTTTAAACGAGTTTTACTTCTATTTTATTAAGCTGTTTATGTATGTCGATAAATCTTTAATAGTGTTTTAACTTTTTGAGTCACAGTGAGTCATATGTGCCTTTAAAAATACTGGATATTATATACAAGTACACTGTACAATAATATAGGCCTACAAGTATCGTGTGTTTATATTATACTCCTATGCATCTTATTGAGGGTATAAGGTGGTAAAGAAACCTAACGCTAATAATATGACTCTCATTGGACTAAAATTTATTAACCATGTATATTGTAGATTGTGCGTTCTTGCTTTCCTATTTTTTTTTTGCAGAATGGTACGCAACAATAGACCATCTGAAAAGAATCAAATTAGACTTATGCTCATGGTGGGCTAATCAGCTCACTTCTCCCAGAAAATGGCAGTGAAGCAAGCTGCTGCAAGCTTGGTATTATTTCTCCTACTCATCCGGTTGGAAGCCCGAGAAATCATTATACATTCTCAACACCAGGAATGCCTCAGGTCACAAAGGAAGAGTTTTGAATGTTGAAGAGGGCCAGTGTTCATGTCACCTCTTCATATGTGCCTTTATGAACTAAAAAATCAGAGATATTTGCTAGAATTTATTGTGTAATCTGTATTAGTGGAGGATGAGTTTGTCTTGGGCTTCTAGTCGGGTGAATAGATTTAGAAATTCCGAGTTTCCGGCTGCTAATAGCTCTGCTGCCATCTTCTGGAAGGAATAGATATTAGGAATGGTTACATCAAAGATAAGTATGTGGTCATTTTTGGCTTAACATGTAACTGTTAAAGGTACCGTATTTATTCACCTATAACACCCCCCTTTTTTCACAATTTTCAACTTCTAAAATAGGGGAGGGTATAATAGGTGAAAATTTTCACATGACATAGGTTGGGTTGTCATGCTTTAAAAGCAGAAAAAGACACATTTAGCATTTTTAAATCAACACGCAAAATAGTTGTTTAAATCCATTTTTTTTATTTACAAAAAGTTAAATTATCATGTCAATTTAACTTTAGAGTTTTAAACACTTTGGTATAGCTCCCTCCTGCATTACCGCAGCTGACTGGGTCACGTGACTAAACGCTGTGCGTGCCCGCGTGGTCTTCAAGGTTAACTCAGCATTGCAATGTTGTCATCCAACTGGGCAGCAACTGCCCGAATTTCGTATCTCCCTTTCTTCACACCACAGAATGATTTCAACATTTTCTTTGCTCCTGATATATTGTCTTTCTGTTTACGCCAATAACATATCATACATGGCTGCATATTTTAACACACTCAACTTGAAGGGTGCCGTAAAACTTGCTCTCCAACTCATTTTTCACGTGCAGGCAACAACACAATACATGCGTACGGCAGAAGTTGAACTCAGAAACCTGAAGGGCATTGAGAAATCTATGGGGGAGGTGAGAGTAACTAAGGCCAACACACAGGTGGCAGGGAAGCGTGGGTTTTACCGTTAATATGAATGTTTCAGTTGCCGATCACTTTAAAAGATTTTCTGAATTTTTTTTTTTTTTTTGTGTGGGGTTGTTGAAAATTGGGAGGGGGGTATTATAGGTGAGGGGGTGCTATAGATGAGTAAATACGGTATATCCTTGTTGTAAAATCTGGCATATCATAATATATTGGGAAACTGTAGCAGTCGGCATAAATTAAAACCGCAAGGATTATTTCCGGGGTGCGCGGGCAAAGAGAGTTAAGTCCACCATCCTCAAAAATTGAGATGTGTCCATAGATTTGTAAATAAAAAATGTTCTCTACATTTGTGTTAAGTCCAGTAAGTCATATTCAGAAACTTATGGTAGTTATGGATGTGTGCCTCATGGGTTCATCCATCTCTAAAGCTATGTTGGGCTGGTATAGTGTGTTAAGTCACTCTAATTCTCAGTAACAAGAAAGTCGACTCAACTCTCTTTGCCCGCACACCCCGGATTTGGAGATTGGTTAGGTCATTGTTGCTTCCAGGTCCACAATAAATTGTAGTTATGTTTAGGACAATAATGATTCTGTAAAGTTGCTCAGAATGACTGCAATTTTATGTGCATATGCTGTTTTTCTGTATTTTTTCCTATAATATTAGATTTATTGACTTTGAAAATTGTAATTTTTACAGGTTTCCTTGTGCTGCAGCAGCGAAGTTATTAATTCAGTGTGGAGCAGATGTAAATGCAATGGATCAGAATCGAAATACACCTCTGCACATTATTGTGAGTTACCAGAAACCCATCAGGTAAATATATTTCTATTCTTTATATATACAATTATTGTAGTAATATAAATATAATACATATTATTTATATAATGTTATTAGCTCCTTCATGTTGAACACTGAAGAATTTCTACAAATACTGCCAATTAAAAACCCTGTTCTTTTTTTTTTTTAAGACTATTCCACTTATACGCTGCGTGTTTGATATTGACCAGTAACGTTTAGCAATTCCTTGGATATAGACCAATTATGATCATTTATCTTATAACAGTCTTCCTTGGATCGCAAGGATGCAGTTTTATCTGATAAAACATCAGCTCGTTACTGGATACATAAGGTATCAAACGTGCAGTGATTAATATATCACATGCTGCCATTAAGCAGAAGAAAAACACATTATTTTGTACAACATATCTTGTTTGGAAATTGAACTAATATGAATGTTCATTGATTACAAACACAATTTCAGTTCAGTGCAAGCCAGTTCATGTGTTTTTATTCTGTTTTGCTGTTAGCTTACCTGAATTTGGTTAACTATTTCTTACATGTACCATTGGTAGCATTGATTACAACATGTTAATTCAAATCGATTCATGGATGGTTGATTCATAGTATGCCTTGATCTCGCAGCTGCTAGTTTTGTTTCTCTATAACAAAGCATAAAAGTAATTCTTATTTGTATAATCCATTACATTTTTATTGGAATAGTCTTAATAAATCCAACTTGAGTTTACAAGTTTCATCTGATAAATTTGCTAATCATTTGATAAACTCATAAACTCTCGTGGGATTACTTATGATAATTCATCAAATCACAACCATTGTTCAACCATGCACAGATATCAAAATATAGTTCATCATCCTATGAGCTACAATCTTATTTTTAATAACGATCCTCATAAAACTGTCAACTAAAGAAAACTTGTATTTTTATGTAAAGATAATTCATCAGAACACAACCAATGCTCAACCACGTGCTGTATGTCAAAAAAGTAGTTATTTATGTGATATAGCCAGTTTTGTTACATATACTCTGAACATTTCAGTATAAAAGATTAAATCACACTTCTGAGTAATTTTAGATTGATTGATATTACAGTATTAGAAAGTTTGGTAACTGCTGTCATAGAAGCTACAGAAGGATTATGTTATGTTTTGCTGTTTCCTTTTTTTGAAAATTTAAATAAATCCTATTGGAAGCATTTTTTGGTCACAGTTTTGCATCCATTACTACATTCAAATGGCATTAATAGATATTAACTTTAAACAAAAGAGTTTTCTTCAGGGTGTGTTGAATCAAACTTCTTACATGTGACTTTAGGGAAGAGTGGCTTAACATGCTTTGTCAATTGATCAGCGATGGTATCTGCTAAAAATCTATAAATATGCAAAGGGACAATTTTTGGAACACCTTGAAGTTTCTGCAGTCCCGGTTTGTTATCATCATTGCTTCCAACCACCACAGCTTGCTTAGTTTTTATCGAACCACGTCTGTCTAAAGTGTATTTCTTAATTGAGTTACTGGCACAATAATATTTTGATTGCTGCAGGAAATGGTCGATTTAGCATTCTTGTATGACATATTCCAATTTTCTTAGTCTTTTTGATTAAACTCCTCAGTATTATTTCAATTTTCAAATGCTGATTGAGGTACAACAAAAGCCTGGTTTTTCATTACTGATCCATGAAACTTATATCAATTTAATTTGAAAGTAAAGTCACCTTCTTTCGCAGTTTCGCTCACCCCTTTGCTTCAAAATAAATTTCACTAAACAAATGCTAATTTTGCTATCGGTGTCTACATACCCTTTAAAGCAGGCCTTTCAAACTCGAGCACTTGGCACTGGGGCGCACCATTGCAACACTCAACGGCAGTGGTGCTCTCCTTCCCCACGTAGCTGCATGTGTGCGTCAGAGACAGTACAAAGGGTAACTGACCTTGCTTTCTTGGTGGATATAACATCTTATTTAAATGATTTAAATATTTCATTGCAAGGGGAGAAATAAGTTAATTAGCACCATGTGTGATAGAATTAAGGTTTTCACAATGCAGAGTTTATATTTAAAAATCAGCTTAAAGCTGGAAATTTTGAAAATTTTCCTTCATTAAAATCTTTAAATTTGTCTATTTATGAAAACCTTGGAGAGTATCAGACGTCATTACGATCAATTTGATGCCCGGTTCAAAGAAATCAATGATATGGCACCTCATCTTGAAGTACCCATATTTATGATGCCATTTTCAGTGCATCCTGAAAAATCACCATCATGTTTCCAAACAAAGTACAGTGCGACACAATTCTAAATGTCAGATACTACCACTACACCGGTGATTTACTTTCACTTTACAAAGGTATTCATCCACAGGAATTTCCTAAACTTCATACACTTGCCTTAAAATTTACATCAATGTTCGGTACAACTTATGCATGCGAACAGGTGTTTTCAATTATGAATTTAAATAAGAGTAAAACCAGGATGTCTCTGTCTGATGCTGCCTTAAAGACCGTACTTGGATTCTAAATGTACACGAAGGCAAACACAATGTTTGATGAGAATAAGTGATGTGTTTAAGTGTTCACAAAATTGTTAATAATAATTGTTTTTGTAAACTGAGTGCTGACTAGACCTGAAGTAAGAAGAAGTTGTGCGTGATGTATTACCCCCCTCTTAACTGCACTGATGTAATGCAGATGCACTTGAAGGAATGTTGAGGGATGGTTCAGTGGCAGATGCGCTTACCTACATTGGTAGGAGGAGGAAATGAGGGGAAATCCTCCGCCAGTCACATTTTTACATCTCTGACATAAAAAAACTATTTTTTTTTTTAATAAATTTATTAACATTATGGCCCATTACACTAGTAATACTACATGATTGATTGATTGATACAATACATGTTCTAGTACACTTTACTACAGTAGTTATTGAAGAATTTAGAAAGATAATTTTATATACAGTACAGCTAGTGATAATTAGATAATAATATGTGTACAATCATTTCATGATTTTTTTACAGCATTTAACATGAATTGTTACCTTGTTCTATTTTTTTTTTTTTTAAAGATTGATAGACATACATCTTATCCTTCTTAATTATAGAGTAAGCCTACTTTGAGTCATAATTTAGTTTGTAGCAAGATTGAGATCAGAAATATACACACAAAATTTCACTAAAAAGGTATATTTACCCAGAAATGATCATTCTGGGTAAATATACCTTTTTAGTGAAGTTTTGTGTGTATATTTCCGATCTCAATCTTGCTACAGATTTGAACACTTCACTGTAAATTTCCATCTAATATTTATATTGATAATTTAGTTTGTTTAGCCTTTCCAACATCATTGCTTTTGCAGTCTCAACATTTAAAATTGTTTAAAATTCATCAAAATCTACTGAATTTACAAACTGCCAAAATTCTTTATAGTACAGTTGTATCATGTTGCTTATACTATTGTACTTGGGATTTTATGTTGAGATTAGATCATGGAATGGCACAGAAACCACACTCTCTCCTCACAGTGAAACAACTACAATGCACAGCAATTTTAAATTGTAGCTTTCTCGTTATTTGGGTTCATAAACAAAAGTATACCTATCTTTTGACTAGTGATATATTAAATTTAAAAAGAATATGTTTAACAAGAAAAGTGTGCACTTTTAGTGTAACCCCTCCAGAGATGAGATAGCTAAGAAAAATTGAGAAACTACCCTATAAGTGATTCTTATAGAAAACTGCAGCAAATGTGTTTCATTTACATGAAAAAGAGGCCACTTGTAACTTCTTAGTTTACTAGAAAATGTTATTGTATAAAACTAGTTCAGGCTATAAAATTGCTATTTTACTTTCTCTTATACATAGACTTGTTACACCTTTTTCCTATTCATTGTATAGATTTCAAATCTCTCCAATGAAAAGAACTTGGTAAAAAGTAGGTTTAATATAATAAGAAAAGGGGCCATGTTTTGCTGCCTAAATCATATGGCTTTGGTTATCATTATTGACTCATGCATCTTACAGTACATATTATCATACTATTGACTTTTGACTATTGACTTTTCAAAGACATCAATACTTTATCTTCTGTAAACAGAGGCTTCAGTTGAGAAATAACTTTTCTGACTGTAAACAGAGGCTTCAGTTGAGAAGCAAGCAAAGCAAGAGAAAGCAAGAGATTTCTTATACACTATAGTGTTCAGATCAGAGTAAGTCTAGGGTTACGATATGATATTCTAGTAGTTTATGTAAAATTAAGGTTTAATGCTTTTGCAAACAATAAGTTGGTAATACCTGTATACGAGGGCCACCCACAAAGTAAGTTTCCCTAGGGCCTTTTACATAAACAAAACAAAATTTCATGGAAATATTTATTGCAACAGATATAGCAAGTGTTCAGCTATTTTTCAACATATCGCCACAGGAATTGAGACATTTGTCATACCGTGGAACCAACTTTTGAACACTTGTGTCGTAGAAGTCTGCCGCCTGGGTTTGAACCATTGTGTGATAATCTTCTCTGTTTCTGTCAAGCTCTTCCATTCTGTCATTTCTTGAGGAGTAGGAAAAGATGAAAATCTCGGGGTGCGTGGTCTGAGCTTGTAGGATGGAGACTTCAACACTTCCTTGCAAGTCTCCTGTAAAAGTTAGGCTGGGAGGTGTTTCAACATCAATCCTACAGCCCGGACCTCGCTCCCGATGATTTCCATCTTTTCCTACACCTCAATAAATGACAGAGAAGCGGAGATGGTTGTCACACAGTGGTTCAAATCCCAGGCTGCAGACACAAGTGTTCAAAAGTTGGTCCCACGGTAATGACAAATTTCTCAATTCCTGTAGTGAATATGTTGAAAAATAGCTGAACACTTGTTATATCTTTTGCAATAAATATTTCCATGAAATTTTGTTTTGTTTCTGTAAATGGCCCTATGGAAACTTACTTTGGGGACGGCCCTCATAGCAGTCCCTGCTAAAGCAGATGTGCTTGCTAAGTACCAAGTGAGGACTCATCCGGGGGGGGGGGGATCTCAACTTAAATAGTGAATGCCAGATTCTAATACAATTAACACCTATCTTGAATGTTCTGTCCTATTATCTGTACATTTTTGTGTTATTTTTTGAGCAGGTCGTGCATTGTATTGATCACATATCACATACTGTTACATTTCCTGTCTGAGAAATAATGTGATCCATAGGCTTATACCCTCTTTTATGGGCACTTGAGTGTAAGACTTACGAAATGAAGATAAAATATTTAAAGAAGACAGGGGGAGATTGAAAGGTCATTAAAAGAACATGGAGGAGGGACCTATGTTTAGATTTGAGTGCAGATTGTTTTGTATTTCGGGATTAACTTCGATCACTTATGTAACAATGCATTCCTATAATTCTTGACTTCATTAGGCCTACTTTTATTGTTGGCCTATTACCGGTACACACAAACGTAATTATTTTGACACTTAAGCTTAACACCAAGTGACTGGGTTCAACGAGGAGGTATTTGGTGTCCTGCAATCCCCTCCACTACCTCCCAAACCGTTATACCTACCTTTATTCATTGGCATTCACAAGTCCATTGTAGTGTAAAACAAAATACTAAGCTAAAATACCAAATAGAATATCTTTTTATTGATTTGCATTGCATTTACCAACAGACTTTTTTTTTATTGTTATTCAAAGTTTCAAAATTGGGGTGCGCATTAGATATGAGTAAATACGGTGCTTTATTAAGGCATAGGAAAACATAACTCAATACAGGATAAGTGATCCCATTTCATGTACACTTGGACACATATAATGTGGCTATATTGTTGTTGGTTGAGGTGTTCACATTTGAATCAGTCATTGATACTCCTGATGATACTTGATCTAAAGGTTGCTTCTTTGCTTGGAGATTTTTATTTTTTCAGTGATTTCTTAACACTCCATTCTATAATAATGGAATTGACTGAAGCTGGTGCACATATGGATAGTGTCAATGCCCAGGGTGAAACGCCAATTGAAGCTGCAACCACAGGTAATATTTTTACAGACAAAAAATAATAAATAATTGACATCAATTATTTCAGTAAAAAATTCTCATTTGTGGATCATTGTTATATTTTTACTATAGCCTATAATATTCTCAGGTAATATTTTTGTTGTTTTTTTTATCCGAGAGGAATAATAAATCTTAAACATAAAACTTTTTCAATAAAAATAATAAGTTCCTCTCATTATAGAAATCATTTTTACATTACTATGATATTCTCAGGAAGTGAGATGGACTCTCATGCTTTCAGTTACACCTTCAATTACTATCTTCAAGTATAGTGAAACGACAATGAATAATATTTCAGTAGATCATGGAAAATGACTGCATTATAAAACATTACATGTAGAGAAGCATTATGATGTATTGAAGGGAGAAACAGACATCCTGATTGTCCATTTTGAATGTGTTGAAGGTTATTATTACAAAAATAAAACCAGTCAGGAAAATAAATTCAATGTAGACATTCTTAAGGCTAGTTTATGTAACGAAATCAGGTTTCGTAACTCAGTTTTGGAACTGTTTTTTACTTGCATCTACAAGCATGAGATGTACTGGTGATAATGAGTTACGACACTATGCAGTTTCGACTGATTACAACTTTTCACGAAACTATATTAGTAATTTTGAGGTTATATGCTTATTCAGCTTGTTCGCGTTTTTTTAAAAATGAAGTGGGAAGTGAGGAAACTGTGAAATGGCTGAATTCATATGTGTTTCAAACGTTTATATAGGATTGTAAGAACTCGAACTTCAGAAGTATGGTGAAACGTGCAGTTGCACTGGAATTATTTTTGAAGAAAATGGGTATAATTACAGTAAAACCCCAATAATACATGCCCGTTTGTTACACTATACCGCGTTATACGCTCTTTTCATCCGCTATATAAAACTATATAAAATTCACCTCTTAATACGCTTGTCATCCTGTTTAATACACTCTTTCGTCTGCCAAAAATTCTAAAATATCGTGCTTTTTAGGATACTGAGAAAATATTTTCCAGACATCTACCTTTACAGTTAGCGTCCGCAGCACATTTACTGTTAGCGCCCGCACGTTCAATAGAATGGAATGCAACTCTTGAGTACCTGGAAGACTATCCATAGCACGGATTCAGTCCTCCACAGTCCTCCTTGCTGCCAGTTTTAAATCACATTGTGTCTTGATCTTGTGTAGAAGTGCGAAGTGATTTGTTAGTGCCAACGTGAGTAAAGGAGTGCAACAGAAAGCTTTATCGATATTGGAGAAATTAGAAGTTCTCTGTAAACATGATGAAAACACCAGTATGAATCAGAAACAGTTGGCGGAATCATTATGAATCCCTCCTTCGACGCTTAAAACAATAGGGAAAAATTCTGAAGCAGTTTACGAAAATTGTACTACAGTACTGTAGTTGTTAGATCAAAAGTCTATAAGTTTTATGTTTCAAATTTGCCTCTGTGGTAATTGGCGCAAGCCGCCAATTCTTTCCCGCTGTGCAGGCACCTGCTTGTGGCGTCGCCACGCCAGTTCAGTTGAGTCAGTTGTGATCTAGATGCAGCAGTGTACAGTCATGCGTTGCAATTGCTCCTAATTGGCGGGACAATTTTCGCTCTGTATACTTAGTGCTCATCTTATATTCCACACCAATTTGCTCCTTCAGTGTTAGGCAGCTCGCGTGTGAAGTTCCGGGAATCAGATTGTATTTTTAGTGCAAATTACAATTATTTCCATTGTGTTAATAGCCTAGCTGCCACGTGCATTGAAACAAAGAACTTGGTGCTAGCGCTTATATACTCTACTTGGCGGGAGTATTGTATTGCTCCTAGCTACAGTAACTGTGTTTAACTACATCTATCATATTCCTGTGTTAAGTGTTTATATAATTTCTCATTATTCAGAGTTCAGGCTTCCTGAAAATATATTATTGCAAAACCCTCAAATTTAAATCTCTGTTCCAGCTGACCTACAGTCCTAGCTTTCCTTGTGTAGTCTTAAGTGGTTTAACAGTTATAGATACGTACATCTTTACTTCACTTGGTGTCAGACAATAAAAACACTTTGGCTCCACTTATGTCACTCTACAACAGGACTACGTAGTTTGGGAGAATCTCTCACATCCTCGGGTGATGATCCACTGACTTTTACCAAATGATTCAATATGCTCTATTGTTTTTATTACTTAGTTTTAATTTATTATATTTTTACTTGTTTGTTATACACCAGAGAAAATGTAGATTACGTTATTCCCAAAAGAGACATTCGTAATTATCACCAGGGCCCGGATATTGATGACATGTCATCTTTTAACTGGTATATCATGGACGTTGCCCACTAGTGCAGGTATTCTGATCATGACTTCTAGATTAGAAAAATGACAATTTTAGGGTCATTTTTTGGTCATTTTTTCCAATTTTTCATTTTTAGGTCATTTTTAGAATTCAAAGTCATTATTTGGTCATTTTTTGACCATTTTATGGTCTTTTATCCCCACATTTCATATATTTAGGTCATTTTTAAACATTTTTAAAGTTATTATTTTCGTTTTGTTTTGTGTTGTTTCTTGCATTATGTGGAGTTTTTGGGCATTTACTTACATTTAGTGTTATGAGAACTCTAAATAAGCATAATTAAATAGATCTTGTTATAATTTTAATTTCGATACTGAAAGACGGTGTTCACTGTTTGCATTTAACCGTATGTACCACTTACTAATAACAAGCCTATATAACGGGGTCAAAACATTAATGTGTAATAGACACAAATTTGATGAATATACTAGCATTTTCACATACATTTTTGGGTCATTTTTATTAATTTTTAGGTAAATTTTTCTGTATTTTTCCAGCCATTTTATAGCCCATTTTTTAAGTATTTTTAGGTCATCAAAATCCGGGCCCTAATTATCACACTAGGAATAATCATCCTATAAACCAATCACTTATAAGATTTACAAAATCAAAATACTGGTTACATACTATAGCCATTTCAATGTTTAATAAACTCTCATATAAGTCTCATTATGTTCCACTAGATAGATTTAAAAGTATATTATATAACTAGTTCTCCGAACATCCTTTTTATAATATTAATGACTTTATTGTACCATTTGTATTAGATATAGCATTCTGATGTTTCCTGTTTTATATTGTATATGTTTGTTTGTTATTTGTTATATTTTATGTGTACTGATTTTGTAGTTTGTTTATGTTGTGGTATACTTAAGTCTTTAGCATCATTCACAATTCTTATGATGTAATTGTAAATATGTTTTCAACAATGTTTATTTGCGTAGACTTTTTGGTTTCACTAAACCATCATCAGGGCATCTTGCTTTGCAGTCACATTTAAGATGAATAAAAACATTTCACTACGACATAATTTTAATAAATTCACTAAAAACATTTAAAGATCTGCTGATATTAAAATGGCACTAATAGTGGAACACTTTTATTTATCTTAAATGGTCGGTACAACGCCAAAGTGAACTAAGCGCCAAACTCCATATTTTGAGAAAACTGAAGTTGAAGTTTGAGTGTTGTAAAAAAATCTTGATCTAAACGAAATTTCCTTTTTTCTCAACTGATTTTACTATCGTAGTATCGCTTAGTTCGTTATTGCAGACCGTAGGATATCAAAATCTGCACCATGGACTACCAATAGTCTGTATTTTGACAATTGGCGCTTAGTTCACTTTGGCGTTGTACCGACCAAATATGCTTGCAAAGCAAGACGTTCTGATGATGGGTTAATAAAACTGAAAAGCCTAGGCACATAGTTGAGAATAAAGGCATTGCATAATTATTCTATAAACAGGTGTTAAATTTAGTTCTTAGAGGAAATTCTTTACTTACAGGAGTAGCAGAAATCATCCTACGAACCCAAACAAAGCTGAGTTTGAAGTGTATGGCTGCAAAAGCTGTGAAAACTTACAATCTCACCTACCAAGGACAAGTGCCACAGTCTCTAGAGAGCTTCATAGAACTCCATGGGCCAGGTGTGAAATTAGGATGACTTAATTGATTTTTTATTGGAGACAAGGGACAGACTGAACTATTATTAACTTACTCTTTGCATGTTAGAAATCTGTGCAACAAAGTAATGGAAATTTATTGGAATAACGTGTAGGGAGATAAAGGAATCTTGTGCTTACTATGCCAATAGCCAAATTTTTTTCACTTTGCGTCTAGATTATTATGGACTTAGGCAACTATTGCTGATAATTTATTAATTTCCCAAACATTTTGCAAAATCATTACCTCTGATAATCATGTTGGTCTCTTTCTTTAAATGTCTTTAATATTCACCATTCTTGGATAAAATTAGCATCTTTGTTTTTTGTATTAAAAAATACTATGTACCATACCTTAATGTATATATTGGCTGAGTTTCAGTGCACTCAGGCACTTTTGATTCTCCCTTATAATTCAATATTAAAAAGGCTAAATTCATTAAATGTTTAAATCCTAGTGATGAAAATAAATAATTTTTGACAAAATTAATTATCCCCATGAAAAAAAAAAAAAACTGTATATATACACACGTAATAGATGCACATTTTCCCCAAAAAGCTAGGGTGTATCCTTTATGCAAGGAAAAAATTTTAGTGAAAACAGAAATCACGCATTTAAAAGATGCCCCAGCTAATGATTAATAGCGTACGTATCGATATATCGGACACAACTAATTTATTGATTGTGTTGCACATATGATGATTGATGGTTAACAGTTGCATAAACAGACTAGAAACAATAAGCACATTACACTCAGACACTGTAAATTCTTGTCCAGGGGGCTATATTACCTTGTTCTTCGTGAATTTGATAACTTTCTGCCTAAAACTTGCTATGTAACTTGAATATTTTGGTAGGTTCTTATCCATTGTCCAAAAACAAATTTATCAAGACAACTGTCTGCAGATGTCCTAAAAATACTGCGATATTAATCGACAGTTGTTTAATGTTATTTTGTGTTAATAAGAACCAATTACGTTTACTGTTTCTATGCATTATTGTTTATAAACTTGAATTTAAAAATAAGCTGGCCATCCAATCGTATGCCTTCAGATATTATTGAAATGATTTTTTTGTAAGAAGTGAGGTGCAACTGTTATATGGGGAATTTTTATTTTTTAATGCGAAAAATTGGGGTGCATCCATTATGCGAGTAAATACGATATTAATGTTGGTTTAAAGTAATTGCCCCACACTTTTGTTTTTACTGTATTTGTATATATTCAGAACGAAATAGGTTCTACAGATTTAATGCAAGGAGTCTAATGTTTTTACTGTAAGTTCTACGGAGTATGACTAACAAAATAGCGCATGAGTTTTGTCTGGTTTTTATGATAACAAATAAATTGTCTGGTGACCATGAATTTCTTTTTAAATTTGAGACATGCATTCAATATAATTTTTTTTCTCCATTTGTAGTAAAGATACAGGAAAACAAATTTATCAACACAACTGTCTACTGCAGATGTCCTAATCAAAATTAGGAATTTTACTGAAAAAGTGTATGACAAGTTTCATTTTGTAGTATATGGAAATTTTTCAATATTAATTTCTGAATAACTCAAAACTAATAATCAGACTGAAATGAAACTTCTGCACAACATTATATATTATACCACCAGTATATGTACGAAAAATCAAGTATGTAGCTTTAAAATCTAGAAAACAGAAGTTCCACCCCTTCCCTCTTGATTGAGCCCTTTGTCAGATAACGATGCATATCATAGATATATCAAATTAATTTAACATTCTTAGTCAGGTTTCCACCTGTGGATTAACAGCACTTCTTCTAATCTTTAATGTGTGAGTAATTTCTTGATTGTTGTTGATTTCATTAACACTGAATCTTCTCATTCAATTTTTAATATTGTACAAGGTTTTCTCTAAATGTTTACATAAGGTAACTGGATTATAAATTCAAGAAAACACTAAATATTACTGTTTTTTACTTTGTTTCATGTCTAGATCTGTTGCGAGAGAGATTTATTTTATAGATGTGTCTCAAATTGAATGCTATTCTTTATCCACTATTGTTTCAGTAACCATTTACATTATTTATTGTAGTGAATTTCTTACAAGCAACCCAGCTTTTTTTAAAAGGTATATAACTTGTAGATCAATACACACTTCAAAAACGCATGTTTAATACATTCTGATCTGAATATTCTGTTAGTATGTTTTATGAAACGACTTATTTTTCCTTGTTCATAGAACGTAATATTGCATACATTAGATATTGGTAGTATAATTCTGGAAGTAGTTTGCATTTATATTTATAATATTCTTAAGTAAAGCATGTTTTGTGGGAATTTTGCAACAAGAAAGATATTTTTTGTACTTTATGTACACCTTATGACAAAGAAAATGGGAAGCCTGAATTTGTCAAGCTCACATTGGTACATCATCTGATACATTCAATTCGCACAATATTTGAATAAAAGCCACACTTTTCCCCCTGAATTAAGCCTGGCGAAATATGACTGCAGCTTAAAATCACATAGAGTGCTTTTAGGCAAGAATGGTAAAAAAAAAATGCACAGATCATACCTGGTTGATCTACCATGGCAGATTCCCCTACTTCCAAGCATGCCACCCACCTATTATCTTGAATCCACACAAAGTATTAATATAGTAATAGTCAGTTCCAATTGAAGCATCGTAACTGCATAAATAAGCGATGTTTATTTTATGATACTTGTTCTCATCTTTTGTGATAGCGGTATTAAGGAATGTTCGTGTATGATGTACTACTCAAATGCAAAGAAATATAAATAATCATAATTTTAAACTAATGGTAGTTGAAGTGTAGAATTACAAAAACAGATGAATTGGGCGAAATTCAACGTTCATGAATCATGTATATTTTTGTATATTTTTGTTGCCACTTTCATTTATAGTTTGATGAAATAAACTTAGAATTTCATAATTTAAGTAATTTGATCATTCTTTTTTCTGATTTCCGACATATTTCTCCTAAGAAATGTGTTACTTTAATGTTATGAAAATAGGCAGTTTATTTCATTGTGAGATTAATTTTATTTTTGGTCCTTTGCTGTGGTGTTGAAAAGAAAGGTGCGGCTTATGTTTGAGTAAGTTCGGTAATCACTGAATTTTTATTTTGTTTACTATTTAAATTTATTTAGTAACTGAAGGGTGGATAATTACGAAGTTTAACTGCAACTTTTACATTTCTCACTACAGCTGGTTCAGATATTTTTAAGTTATGGGAATTATATAATTTTCTATTTAGATAATTGACACTTAAAGCATAATACTTAATTAACTGTAGCTTTGTGCATAAATACCGTACAACACAATGTTCAAAATAATTTTTATCAAAGTTTTTTTTGTAGCCTAAATATTCTCTAGTATTAAAAACCAAGTATTAAGTCTTATACTACAATATAAATTTACATATAGAGAGACCTGTTTAACTCTGTTCCTGAAAATCTCATAAGCAAGTTTATGAGTGAGTTAGCAACAATGCGAAAACTCTTTAACATAACTTTCAGTGTGAAAATATGTTATTACAGTTTGGGCCTGTATTACCACCTCCCAACAATTCCTCCCGTTAGAAGACTTCTAAATAACTTAATTGGAAGATGCCTTGTAATACCACCGCCAAACTGCTACTGGGAAGAACGCAGTAAAATTTCATAAAAAGATATTTAGCTTGTTGAGCGAAGAGGTGTCTTTGTTGTAGTTTGATTGGCTTCCATTGGGTGCGACAACTCAAATTTACATTTGTGTAATTAAATTACATAAGAACATATCGTTTTAAGTGCATTAATCGATTTGTGCAATTCATTCAAATGTGAGCCTAAAATGGCATTATTATGTAAATTAAATCGTCCAGCATCAATTCTGAAATTCAGGTGGCTATGAAGCTTCGGAGTGCTGCCATCTTGTTTCCACCAAGCTTCCCTGACAGTTGGTAATTTATCAGCCACTCTATCCTCCTGCTAGCTTTCCAGACAGATTTTGTATGCATTTCTTCCAGATAAGTTCTCTACTTGGCAGGTAAATATGCTATCAGGAGGTTGTTATACAGGCCCATGTTATAATAAACATTTGATTAAAATTTTAAAAGTAAATTAAGTGGAGAGAGCTTCTGAACCCATTATCTTACGAATTCTAACATTCTTCCTTTAACTGCTCTGTTAATTGACTAAGATTACATTACTTACCTTTCATGAGTGTGTCATATTTGTTTTACTACATAGCATGAACTGAAACATAAAATTGCATTAATGTGAAATCAGCTTCTCTGAGTTCACTCGAAGTTTTTGATATGGCATCTAACTGTTTTTTGTTGTTGTAAGGTCTACAGTTATATTAAATGAGAGTGGTTCTTGTAGGTCTAGAGTTTTCAATTTTATCTCTTATTTTACTTTATTATTAATTATTAATGATTTTTTGTACTGTTTTGTGACAACATTAGAGGTCTGAATGATCTGGAAATATTCCATTCTTTTCAGTTAAAAAGAGAAGAAAGGAAAAGAGGACTCCGGGTGTCTCCCACAATAGTATCCAGGGAATGTAAAAGGTACAGAGAGACAGGTCAACACTATGGATACAGCTATAAAAGCAAATGAATATTCAGTAAGAGGTGATTTGTAAATGACATCATGATACAGCACAAGAGACTTTAGAAACAAATCAAAGAGCTTCTGGGCTTGTGTATCCAAAGTACATGCTGTGGATTTTACTCAAGAGTTGAGAATTATTAAATCAGAGTCATAAGTTATAGTTGGAAGTATAATATATTAACGTGAGGCAATACATGAGGCATACATGAGGCATCTTGTGAATCCTGGAGAACTAGGACATTTCAAGAGTTTTCTATAGGCAGTTGCTTCTGAGGTCCACAGGTTCAGAGATGTCTCATATTTAACTCCAGTGATTGGATATATGTACATCTGTTAAACTGTTCTCTTGAGTGTTCTCAGTTGTTGAATGTTATTAGGTGTGTTGAAACATTTCTTGCCTTTTTTCGTTTGAAGTTGGCCGTAGATTCATGTTGAGAAACGTGCAGGATCATGGATGTTTTCTTGCCTATTTCCTTTGAAGTTGTCCGTAAGGTCGTGCTAATCATGTTTATTGGAAAATGGACATAAAAGTTCTGCTGCTACTAAGACTGTAAAAAATAACTTTCTCTTCCGTATAGCAGCATTTTTTCTTTGTGCTTAGTGTGACAAAACACAAGCTTTTCATATACTCATTCCTTGCTTGGCTATTAAAACAGCCAAAGGAAACTATTTGAGTCTTGGTCTACTGTTCAGATTATATTTGATTTATTAATTTTGTGAAAGAGGTCCCAAAATGCTTATAATGATTACATATAGAAGATATCTGTTCAAAGAGACAAATGTCTGAAAATAAATATCTTCTATATATTCACTCGTTTTGTATCTCAATAAATAAGGAAATATTACATAGAAGATTATTCAACCTTTTCATCTAGCTAAGCTTCTAAAGTGCTTTATATTCTTCCTGGCCTATTACTGTCTGGCATCAATAGTGGAGAGAGGGCTGAACAATAATAAACACTTGATAGAATGCTGACAGGACCAAATGAGATTCCGTAATCTAAACGGCTGAGTTAATGTGGAGCTGTTACAACAATTTGATATTATCAAGTACACAGTGTTGCCAACATATGAACGACAATCTACATACTGTTAGTTACATCTTACACATGATGGCAAAACAACCCACATACTCTTACAAGGAACATGATCGGTTGCTGTTTTCTTCTGTGCAGTAACTTTTCCTACTTATGAGTTTCTGATTATAATAAACACTTATTTCTTAGGCTTCTTCCAGCCAAAAGTTTGGCATAGATTGGTTACAAGTGGCAAATGAAGTGAAACGTTCTGAGCCACATGAAATCAGCAGTTGTTCCTTCTCAGAGAATTTGAATCCAACCATCTGGGTAATTTAATACCACTGGCTATTACACTGTAGAAGAGAATGTCAACATTTTAAAAATGTTAGCTGATCCCAATGTTTGTTCTCTAATCCCATCAAAATTCTTTAGCTTTTTTCTTTACAGTCTTCCATTGAAAAATTTATCTTTGTTAATGCAGGTTTATTGTGTGTACAGTAATTAAAATCAGATTTGGAATATTATTTAATGTGCATATTTTCTATCAATAAGAATATGATGTGTTCATTTTGTGTTTTCTATGTGTTTTAATTTTAAGTGTTAAAAAATTATTAAATTGAAAGGAATAATTTTTGTGACACTTAATTGAATATAATTAGAATTTGCTAAAATAAAGAAATAAATGAACTGTATCACTGGACTTGTAAGATTTTGTATAAATACAGAGTGGTCCAAAAAAATGTATCCACTGTTTAAAATTCCATAACTTGCAAACTAATTGATGGAGTTGTCTCATCTTTGGTGAAAGTGTAGCTTAAAGTCCAAATTAAAGATATCACTGTACGTGTTCGAAATGGTCACCATTAACATCCACACAAACGATGCCGCCGAACTGCAGCACCAACTACCGACTGCAACGTGTTCAGTTGGATATTTGCACATGAATGTACGATGGATTCTCGAAGTGCCCCAGCACACTACCACAATCGTGTTAGGGCTTATCTCGACGAAACTCTACCAGGAAGATGGATAGGCCGTAGAGGTGCTGTGGAGTATCCACCACGTTCCCCAGACTTAACTCCTCTGGACTTTTACCTGTGGGGAACACTAAAGGACGTCGTTTATCGACAAAAGCCACGCACATTGGATGCACTTCGAGAATCCATCGTACATTCATGTGCAAATATCCAACTGAACACGTTGCAGTCGGTAGTTGGTGCTGCAGTTCGACGGCATCGTTTGTGTGTGGATGTTAATGGCGACCATTTCGAACACGTACAGTGATATCTTTAATTTGGACTTTAAGCTACACTTTCACCAAAGATGAGACAACTCCGTCAATTAGTTTGCAAGTTATGGAATTTTAAACAGTGGATACATTTTTTTGGACCACTCTGTATACTTATTATAATTAAACTTGAAAACTGAGAAGATTCAGTGGCCCTTTTACCAATAGATGTACCTGCAGCACCATAGTGTCTTGTTTGGCAGTGCTCCTAATAGAAAATCCCCTGCTAGGTGTCCTAAAGCTGTAATGAATCCAAGGGAAAAGATCTTTCCAAACCACAGCGTTTTGAATTATTCACACCTTCCAAGGTGGTTTCAATTTAACATTAAACTGAAAATCTTAGCAGTAACCTTAACAGACCCGATGTGAAATGCCATTAGTGATATACAGTAAAACTTGTTAAAAGCGGAATTGTGTGGGACCAAAAGAATTTTCCAAATTGGACAAGTTTCTGGATTACACAAAATACACTAGGCTACATAAATGTAATCAATCACTGTACCATGCGCCACAAATGTGAATTATAATATGCAAATACTGTAATTAATTACAATCCTTAATTCCTGTACAGCAGATATTCTTCACTTTATTTTTATATACAGTAAAATACTACACTATAATTAATAATTAATAACACTAACACAATATACAGTAATTATGCCTCATTATCCCTAGGTTTATTTCACTTTTGTCGCCACATATCGGGACATGGGTCCGGACAAAGGCAAGTTTTTAGCCAACGCATTTACAAACCATTCCCACCATTCTTCATTTCCAGTGTTCTTTGCTTTTCTCTTCATTTGTCCGTTCCCCTTCATGCACTCCTCCCTTATCTTATCTTTCTTCTTTAAAGTTTCGTAAAATTGCGTTTTACCGCATTTGAAACTCAAAATTATTTCGTGCACAGAAAGTTTGTCTCTCTCACTCACCTCGATCACCATCATTTTTTCATTGAGCGTGAGCGATACGTACTTTTTGTTCGACATGATGATGTTACTTAGATACTACAAGCAGTACAAGCCAACTAAAACTGAAGCCTGGCGGAAAATGGAAAACAAAGCAGGTAGGAGATTTCTTGACTACCGGGTAAATTCCATTGTTGGCCGAAACATAAGCCACCCTAACGGAACTCTCAGGTTTGTACAATATCCGTGCTAAGAAGTAACGTGTTCACACAGACGTGAATAACAAAATATAAATTGTAATGCAGTAGAACATACAATGCTGCTTTTCCGCATTATAGAATAAATTGCTACTTAAATCTTAAAATTTGCATTCTGTTTCTGCGTTAAGCACGTTCCGTTTTATACAAAATATTGACATTTAAAAATGTATTGCGTGCGTCGGGACCAAAATATTTACGCTTTGGACAGATTTCCGGATTATACGTGCTGCTTTGAACAAGTTTTACTGTATAAGAGTGGTAGGCAACTATCTGACTTTTCAAAGTTGCAGTTTGCGGGTGAAACTTCGATGAAAGCTGCATATACTTTTTGGTTGCCAGAATTAAAAATGTAATAATAGTATTATATTGAGAAACATGTAGGTTGTAAACTACAATTCATTGATTAAGTTCAAGTATCACTGAGTATTTTTATGTAGCTACCTCACACAACACAGCACTTCTTGAGTATCTGGTTTAACCTTTGGTTGTTCATAACCTGGTTGATACGAAGTTATGGCAGCTTCAAACAAAATGTCTTTAATATTCATCCTTTGAAAAGGTTGGATTCAGTTAATTTAGTTTTGAATGAAATAACTAGTTCATATAGTTAGTATTGAATGTGGATATGAATTCCTTAGCACATCCTCTTGGCTCTGAATAGCTTCGTTCAGGTATTTAATTCCAAAATTCAGAGGTTGAATAGTTCGAGTATAATTAGTTTGTTACAAATTTCAAATGCATAGTATTAAATGTTCATCCCTTTGAAACTATATTATGAAATGGAAATTGTTTACTATACCATTGCTAAATTGTTTGATACATTGTTGGGAGTTCACCATCTTAAGACTTTACAGAGTCATGCATTAGTGGCAACAGATCAGCATTTGGCTCATGAGCTACGCTTTGGGGTTGTATGGCATTTTATGTCAACGTACTACAAGTTAAATGAAATCATAATTACAAAGCATATGCTATATATGACTGTAAATAACTAGTGAGTGGGAATCACACAGTGAGGTGGTAATGAATATCTATAAACACTTCTGAACACACACTTCACTAGAAAGGAATTTTACCTCAGAACATGTGTTTCAAGACCTTTGCCTCATTGTCAGCTGATCTTGACTGCCGGGTGTCATGCTATTCCTCTGGTGGAGGGTTGAGCACCTAGTGATGAGATAATTTTCTGCTGGGATGTGGAAATTAATCAAGTTTCCTAGGTTTTTCTCGATGAACAGTTTTTCCCAAACTATTCATTTTGTGTGTTTCCAGCATGTTTCAAGAGTTAGACTTTTGTATCTGTAGTATGCTGCTGTGGTTCACTTTTCTGTTTGCTGGTATTTTATGATCCTAAATTTTCCTTAACCCTAATTCCTAGGTTTCTTTTGGTTACCCACTTTATATCCTATCACAATTTCTGAAATTAATCTGGTAGATTCCTGATTTGTTATTGGAAGGTTCCTTGTCTTTGCAGTCTCCCTTGATTAGTAACTTGATGATTTTGGGTTAGTTTTATACAGAGTAATTATTTTTGCGATGTGCCGAGAACGCACAGTCTGCACAGCACCCTGGAAGCAAGTTGTCTGCCGGTAAAGGCTCATGTACATAACCCCTCAATTCAAGTGCACATATTTCTGAATTAAGCCTACAATTAGAATACTCACCCTCTAGTCTACAGCCACACATTTCTGACATCTCTTTTAAGAAAGTTTGCATTCACACTTATTAATTCTTCTTGTGAAATTGCTGCAATTTTCTTAGGTTCTCTTTCAGTTCTTCAATTGTATTCAAGGTTATTCTTCTACACTTGTGCTGGCCATAACCCCTTACTAATTATCTGTACTCTATCTTGAAGCACTTCTTCAGTTAAATCTAATGAGAGATCTGCAGTATGCGCTGTAGCAGAGTCTTGCTGGGAAAATGCAAATTTAATTTCGCGAGAAGAATTAATGCATGTGAATGTAAACTTTCTTAAAGGATGTCAGAAATGTGTGGCGGTAGACGGAGATCATTTTCAACATCTTCTATGTCAAAGGTAGGAGATTATTCTATCTGTGGGTCTAGTTCAGAAATCCGTGTACTTGAATTGACGGATTATGTACATGAGCCTTTACCGGCAGACGACTTGCTGCACGGACCATGCGTTCTTGGCACATCGCAAAAATAATGTCTCTGTGCTACATTCCTGAAATAATTTTGAAATCTTTTGTTAGCCCAAGGATGATAGATGAATTTTTTGGATACTGTTTTATCTTTGTCATTTTTTAGACTGGTGATCATTGTAATTTCTTTCTGCATTTCGAATTTCTTAAATACACAGAATTAATAGTTCGGCAAAAATTGTTCATCCAGAAAAACAGAGAAAAATTAATTTCAACATCCCAGCAGGAGACAACCTCATCACTAGGTACATCCATCCACCACAGGAGAGACAATACAACGTCCGGCAGTTGAGATCAGGTGACGATGAGACGAATGTCTTGAAACATATGTTCTGAGGTAAATACCTTTCTAGTGTGCTCAAAAGTATGTCTATTGATAAGTATATGCTGTACTGGCATTCTTCTTACTTTATGTTCCTCACTAGCAGATAAGCTTATTCCTTTACAGTTCTGTTTTAATTTTTGAAAAATAGTACAGTGTGGTCCAATTTACTTTTTGGTAATAGTAATATAGCTGGTGGAATTTTGCAATAAAATAGATAAGACTATTTATGCATAAACCTCTTCAGTAGTTAGAAAAATAATTTTCTCGGTATGGAGTACTGATATAGTATTAATCACTTGAAATGTTTCCTGCTGACATACTGAGGCTGTAGTTTCACCAGGACTTGTTTAATTTATAGTGAGTTTATACCGCATTATGACGTTGCCATAATGTTCAATTACAGTTCAATTACATTGGTCACACCTAACAAATATTTTAGACTTTCTCACATACTGCATTCAGTCTGTCAGTCTTTGATGGTTTTGCGCAGGTCTTTCCTTTTATTTCTGTCAAAAGGAGGGATTTTGATTGTCTTCATATTACATACATATACATCCTGAGTTTTCTCTCAATACAGAGGCTGTCCTCCAACCAAACAATACAAATTAAAACAAAGTATCCACATATCACATTTCAACACAATCAATACACTTTTCTGAGCTTGTCATCATTTGTTAATAATCTGTCTCCATTTTTCTTTGTCCTGTGTATCTTCTTCCACTGCACCAACTCTTCCCATTGATATCTGTACATTGTTGATCCATGAAGTCGCAGGATGCCCTCTTCTTCTTCTCCTTCCAATTTCCCATTCAAGTATATATTTTGGTATCCTTCCTTCTTCCATCCTTTGTACGTGACCATACCACTGTAGTCTCTTCCGCTCAATAGTATTGTTAATGTCTTCTTCCACTTCCATCCTTCTTCGTATTTCTGCATTCCTTACTTTGTTTCATCGTGAGACTCTGGCTGATCTTCTCCAAAAATCCATTTCCAATACATTCAGTTTGTTCATATGTTTTCTGTTCATTGTCCACATCTCTGCTCCATATAACACTATACTTTGCAATATTGACTTAAATATTTGAAATTTTTGTCTTCATATTGAAATGCATATTTTGTCAGGCCCTTACAAGATTTTCATTAAAGATACAGTTGAAGCACAAGATGTGTATAGGTAGGAAAACTCACCTAATTTCATGTTATAAACTGAGTATTTTATCCTAAAATTTATAGGAAGTTTATATAATGAAGTTTAATATATATTAATACTTGAAGTTGAGATTTAACATAAGTAACGCCACTTAATTCTAATTGAACAACAAACCTGAACATGTTTCGAGTGTGCGCCACGACTCATCCCCAGCCATATTCCATCTGCCAGTTGGACAGTGACAGCAACTCCTGTATATATCCTCAATATATATTTTACAGTCGCCAAGGCCTTTGGTCCCAGGTGTTTTAAGAATTCAGGCAAAATGTTATTAGGACCTGGTTGTTTATGTGTTTTGAGGGATTTGATTGGTTCTTGAAGTTCTGGCATGCTAAAAAGATTTCTTCATCTGGTACCTTGAGTGTTCAGTCTTGATTGTCTACATCTTTGTTTATCCTTCTATATTGCTTGTCCTTTTTATTTTCCCTTGACAGTTTATATTGTTTTGCACACTGCACATTTAGTTATGAGTAGGGTGGCCAGACGTCCGGCCAAAGCTTTTTGCTAAGCAGTTCTCCATCCGGTGCAGCTTTATGCCGGACGTTTATTTGTCCTCCTTTTCGAGACTGATGGATCGGTAAAGCGTATTAATAAAATTTGTATTTTCCCGTATGTTCCTGCCAATCCTAAGGTTGGCACGCTTGTTGATACTATCATTTGTTTAGTTGGTGCCGCGGAAAAATCTGAATCTATTCCTAACGTTGGTACTCTTGTCCATACGGTGATAGCGTACTATCATATTTTGTTTGGTGCAGTATGTGGCGTTGGCCGTACTGTTGATTGTTGTTCAAGTCTCCATTTGTATTGTATATTCTTTGCAGTTTTCCGTGTTTTTCTTCAATTACCAGAATGCCAAAACGAAAGACTTCTTTTAATCCTCAGTGGGTCAAAGAATTTCAGTACATTTCAAAAAGCAGTAAAGCATTGTATAATCATTTATTTTATATAAATGCGGTTATTAAGTGAAATTAGTCAGGATTATACCATGTAATATCTGCTGTCCAGCAGTCCATGCCCGAAGTGTTATACTATGCTAGATTACCGAAGAAGTGTCCTCCTTTCTGACATTTTAGAAATGGCCACCCTAGTTATGAGCTGTGATTGCTTCATTAGAAATACATTTACCATCTACCTTAAATGGTGATGAATAGGGCCCGGGTTTCAAGGTTTTAGCCTATTTTTTCCCCCAGCTTCCTAATTAGAACATTTTAACGTAATTTTCTGTTTCATGCTTCCGAATATATGAATCTTATAGAACCTTAAAAGGGCTAAATCAGACTGAAAGGCCTAAAAGGGGCTAAGGAGGACTTTTGCTGAAAAACTAGGGGCTAAAGAAGACTTTTAAAGAAAAACATGATTTTTAAATAGATTTTCCAATTAATGCAAAGGAAAATAAATATGTGAAATTGTGCATTTTAAGAAAATACATATGAAAATAAAATTATAGAACGCAGTGAAATTAACAATGTATTTGTCACTTGTCTATGTTGCCACCGACGACAGAGAAGTGTATTAAAGGAACAAATTCGTGACACTCCCGTCTACTTATTTTTGTAGATCGGAAGAGTATTGAGTAATTATATCATTAAAGGGTAAAAATTTCATTTGTTTATGCTATTTTTCGAGTTCCGATGTAAGGAATAGTAAAAAACCTAGAATAACTAGTCAGAATCATAACCACATTTTTGGTGTTAATATTAGTGTTCATTATATGTTCTATTAAGACGGCTAAAATTGTATGTTTAAAGCCTAAAAAGGGCTATTCCACGAAAATAAAAGGCTAAAATACGTTTTATAAAAGCCTAAAAATCTGGGCCCTAGTGATAAATGCTGGACTTATTTATTATTTAGAGAGTTTAAGAATTTGTATGCCTTAGGGCCATCAGTTTTTTAGTTTAAGGATGCCAAAAATTTTGTTCAGGTATCTTTTTTTAGCTTCAGTGATGTTCTACCGAAATACTGCTGATTTTTTCCTCCAGTCTTGTATGTCTTCTGGTTTGCGAGTTTCTTCTGCTATTTCTCTTGCTTGGTCTCTACTTTGTTTAAGTTCAGATAGCTTCTTTGTCCAGAATGGTTTGTATTAGTTTTGTTTTCCTAGAAGGATACATTTTTTTGCAGCATCTTTCAGGATTTTGCAAACTTGATTTAGTCTCTGGTTTGATCAGTCTTCTGTGCATTTGTATCTGACTTCATGTTCTACTAGTTTTGGTATGTGACCCAGTTGGCTTTTTTTAAAGTTCCAAGTTAACTTGGATGTTATCAGTGCTTTTTTGGTCTGGAAATTACTGGTTAGTAGTACTGCTCAGTTTCCTGGTCCAGGGTCTTCTATTACTACTCGTTATGTGGAATCAGTTAGGTCTGATGATACTAGTGCGAGATCTGGGTTTGTTGTGTTTCCTGTATGGTGAATAAATGTTGGTGGGTCCTAAAGATTGTATACTAGAATTAAGTTGTCACAAACATGGAGTTGAACAAAATGGAGAAGAATCCCCGCTGTTTAACTTTGGAAGGGAATTAATTTGCACAGAAGGTATAGTTTACAGTATCTTTTATCTTAACTCATGTGCTCATTATTATTGTGAGGGTGCAAGTAAGGAGAAAGGCAATAGGTGGGACCGTAATATTATGATAGTCACACGGCATGAATAGGACCTGGAAAAGCAAGATGTACACTCCTTACTTTGACCACTCGATATGAGTCTCAACTTCTGACCCATAAATACAGAAAATAAAAAGAAAGAAAACGTATTGTTTTAGCTGTACTTATGTTTGAAGAAAACTGGGACATTTATCCATCCCGAAAATAATTTTAATTACAGTAGTGTGCATTTAGTTGCCTCAACCTGAATCACAGTTGCATTATTTGCGAGGCAAGACTAAGTTGGTATATGAAATGAGTGGCTTATAACTACCCTTCAGATAATTTTTTGTGAAAAATGTTTCAAATTAAATTTATAGTTCCTAATATAATATATTACATTATAATACTTAATATACCACATAACTTATTATAAGACATTATACATACAATGTAATTTGTGTAGAAAATTTAAATAAAATTGTTAGAATTGAGAAAAATGAAATTATCTTCATCTAAAGTGGTTGAAAAATTAACAGAAAGTCGTTGCCATGCTTATCACATCACTGAAGGATACATAACCCATATAAAATATGATGCAATAAACTAACTTAACTTTCTTTTCTCTAAGCATGGGCAATATGAGTTTCTCATTTCACATTCTGATATAGAATAAAAGGCCATATTGCGAGGAGGATATATTCAGTTCATTTCAGCGTGATGCAAAGATTTGTTTCACCATGCAAAATAGAGTTTATATGAATGGTGGCTAGCTTATAAGTATTCTTCAGATAATTTGTTTGATAAAATGTTTCGAATAAAAGATTTAGCTCTTAGTGTAAACATATTTAAACAAACACAGCTTCATATCTCGCACGTTCTTGTCTAGCTTGTAGACCTGTAGTTGCTTGTTTATGATAAGTCTTGCTTCTGATACCCTTGCCTTTAACTAGGAAATTGCAACATACAGTAACCGGGAAAAAGTATGAAAATGATGGAAATTATTATGCTAAATCTCCAAAACATGAATGAAAGACAAATGACTTGACTGTTACACTTCAATTTGAAATCAGGTCTAAACCAAGAAGGATAGAAACCTAAGTCAAATGGGATTTATTATTGTAGAAAAGATTCTTATAAAGTGAATTCTTGTTACTTGACTGCTCAAAATTTTTTTATAAGTTAATGTAAGAGTCTAAATAGATGCAGGCACGATCTAAGAATATATGCATATATACAGACACACACACACACACATGCATGATAGCAATTAATTTGTATGTTGTAAAATTCCTAACATCTCTTATAGTTTACATCTAATGAGGCAAAACACATTCTACGTCCAGTATATGTATATGCTCAGAAAGTATATTTTTAAAGATGTTTTGATATTACTAGCTAACGCGAAATCTTCTCAGTTTCTGTTCATTGTCTCCATCTTATCTGTGACTTCCTTTATGTGACTAGGAAATCCAATTAACATGCAATTAACAATTACTTATGCGTGTTTTTTCAAGCATTACAAACCAGAAATATCAGGATTTGGGCTCTGCTGTAGACTGATTTACAGGTTCGTACCATTACAATTTGTTTACTGGCAATATATGTTATGGTAATTTAGTCTAAGTTTATGAGGGTCCTTTGTATATTTCTCAGTGAATTTCAGAAAATTCTTCTGTAGGTTTTAAAACGCTCTATCCAAATTTTAAATCAGTGTTTTTACTTTACCAATAATATTGTGATTTCTTATTTTTGTATATAGGAAGGGAAACTAACTTCTACTAACTTAAAATTTAATTTGGAAAGATGTCTTGATTTTAGTGAAGAGTCAGATGGTTTGATTTAATAAATCTCTTTCTCTCTCTCTCTCTTTGCATTGGATAAAAAATTGTAGATACATATAAATCCGAAGCATTACCTATAGGCTTAGTTATTGGAGAACACTTTTTTCACTCAGATTATTAATATATTCCTCCCAATAAGGGTCACTATTTCAAAACCTGTCATAAATAGTGAACAAAAAAGACCAGGTTAAATTAATTCTGTTTGTATCCTGTTCTTAAAAACAAAAATAATTTTAACTTTGTTTAATTTTTTAGGTTTAGAAGTTAACTTTTTCTTTGTGAGAAGCCAGAGGTAGCAGTGTAGGCAGTAGGCAATATGATAATCACATCCATTGTGCTTAACTTACTTTGATCATCAGTTATCACCCTATACCAAAATACCAGGTCATTATTGATACCTTAAGGAATGAGTTGTGATCAATAAAAATTGCTTGGGCTTATTATTGGCTTGCTGGTTTCTTAATAGTTAAAGCTTGTAAACATATGGATTTGTTTATATCTGACAATGATTTTGTTAAATAAATTCCCTGTAGAAATCCATGAAAATTTCCTGGGGAGTTTAGCAGTTCTTTCCACTTTTTTTTTCTTTAAACTATGTTCCTGGTCTACTGTGATTGTAACACTTACCATTGATTCAGACTGGAAGGCTTCTTAATCGTATTAATGACATCTCTTGTTCACTGCAAGGAAGCACCTGGGTACCAAGTTCAGTTCTATTGGTACCATCCTTCCTTGTGGCTTACGCTTCTGTTTCCCACTATCTACACTGTTATTAAACTAGTTAATTTACAATCTGTTACTTTTAGCCTACAACAGCAAAATGCTATCGTGTTAATAAACATAGTATTACTTGTAAATAAGAGCATTTCAAGTGGGGAAGAGTCACTGCACTTTTTCAAATTTGGAAATGTCTACTCTTAACTCTTTCTAATCCATGAGCAAAAATATTCATCATACTCTTCTATCTCTATCCTTATTGTTCATGTAGTAAGAATGGTCAAATATACTATGATCAGTAAGATGGGATATTAATTTATGGGTTAAAAATTAAATTTGAACCATCTATGAGCATGACTTGTCAGTTTGAATTTCCTAAATGGCTTTATTTTTTTACTGTCATTTCCTATTATGAATTTGGAATATAACCGTTGGTTATACATTTCACAATTTAATCTGTTGGTGAAAAAAGGAATTATATTATCCCTCATAGTTTTCAGATGAAGGAAAAAAAAACTAATTTTAAGACTTCCTCTCTTCCTATATGTTTGTACCGAGAGGAAGAGAGGAAGACAAAATGGAAACTCCAGGGGTTTATTCGATTTCCTGTGATAATTTTAAGGCTATTTTATTTTTTTATTTTTTGTACATTACTTTGTTCTATGGCTGTTGGACAAACCTATTTAGTGCACACAATTTTAACCACAATTCTATTTGTCTGCCTGGGTGCCACTGGCTCTCTATGCCCTAGGTTGCAAGGTTTGATCCTAGCCCAGATCAATGTAATTTATGTGAGCATAAATGTGAGAGCTGCATATCTGTAGATTTACAGGCATGTAAAATAATTCTGCGAAACAAAATTCTGGTACACCAGCAACGGCCACAGGCCTATGTTGCAATACACTCCTTGTAATTAACCTATTCACTGCTACTAACGTATAAATTCGCCACCACAAAAATTGTGTTAAAGTAGAATATAGCATTGTAAATTAATAGTCTTCCTTTATTTTAAAATTTAAGGATTTTTGTCCATTATTATGATTGTCGTTTATAGAAACAGATATTTCACTGAATTTTCTCATTGATTTTAAACTTAGAATCCACTGGTGATTTAATTTGATGGATGCTTATATCAGTATTTAAATTCAACTGTGATGGCTTAAACTACAATAGCAACTGATCAGTTCTGTTAATTTAATTATTTCTTGAAAACTATGAATGAACCCATAGTTTATTTCTCTAAAGACCAGTTCCACTGAATATTCTTGTTATATTCAATCTTCCCTTTTAGGTCTAGATACTTTGCTCCACATAAGTTTTATCTAATGCAATTCAAAGTAATCTACAAAACTTGCATATGGCTGTAAATAAGTTTCAGACTTTGAGAATAATGATATTGCTAATTTCCATTACTTATTATTAAAAAAAGGGTAAAATGTATATTATATTAATCAAACAGGTAAAAGTATGAAGTACTGTATGAGATTTTAAATGTGTATATAACTTATAACAGGAAGGAATAATTACTGGGTGCAGTTTTCTGTTATATTAAAACACAGTTTCTGTTAGGCTATTGAAAACATTTATTTGATAAATCAGTTTTATTTTATTGATTTTTTAATGTAAGGTACAGTGAAACCTCATTTATCCAGACTAATTGAGATTGGAATTCATCTGGATAAATGATCTGGGTAGTATTAAAAATAAGTTGTATAGTGGAGTCTTGATTATCCAATCTTCGGTCATATGACATTCTGTATTATCCATCACTGCTTGTGGTGGACAAAATTTGTTCTTTACTGTATTCTTGGTGGACTTTGTAACCATAGACTCTCGTATCCCATGAAATCAAGCTGTAAAACTGTGTAAACAGGATCAGCAGTTTGAACTGTCCGACATTGACATCTAATTGACTAGTTAATTGTCATGAAAATGAAGAAAAACCAAGCACTAGAGCAGAGGAAAAAAGCAATCAAGATGACACACAATGAAGATTTAAATGCCTTGGAGATTACACTAATTTACATGGAGGCTATTTTGATTTTTTGATGTTTTATAATATATTTCTTTATTTTTCTGCATTTTCTGACATTGTCAGTGATCCGACATACTCCAGGTACAGTTTAGGTCAGATAACCGAAACTCTTCTGTAAATATAGAATATAAATTATACCGGTACACTATCTACTCTTATACAATTCAACGGCCCTAAATAGCGTGCTCACTCGCTCGCCCGCTTTGTGAAACATCGGGTATACTCGGCGATGTTTGTCTCTGGCAGTGTAAACTTTCACGAAGAGTACAAAATTAGGAAACCCGTTTCTTTATTATATAAAGCCTAAGTGAAATGAACACAATGAACAAATATTATAATTTTATTTTTACTTACAATTTTCATAGCTCTGAACCACAAACATTTTTAATAAACTACCAGTGTAAATTTCTTAAAAATCCTGGAGTCAATTAATAATGGCAGGCGAAGCCGGGGGCACCAGCTGTAAAATATTGATGGTTTAACTCTTTTAAATATCGCTGATAATAAAAATCCAAACAAAACTTTCCTTCCCTTGAAACATTATATAATTTCTGAAAATTACACTGAATTGATAAAATAAAATTCACATCATATTCATCTGTCAACAAACAGTTGAGAAACAATACGTATTATGTGTTCACAGTTAGCTTTGGAACTGCATAATCAAATCTGAGATCGTTTTCCCAGGGGGCGCTTTCTAATCGTGGAATGTACTCTGAAGCCGAAATTTTAGCTGTTTCATTAATTATTAATGGTTTAGTTTATGAATGATTCGCGTGCAAGTGTTAATAAATATAATGCTTTAATAATTATTATACCCTTAATTTTTAGTTTTTAAATTAATTATTGTGGGCAAAGCCACGGGCACCTACTAGTATCTTACAACTTAATAATTAATTTATTTCTTAAGCAAATTATTGTAGAAAAAAGTAACTCAGGAATTTTTTGTTTGTTTATAATTTTATTTAGCCTATATACATTTGTTCCTTTACCTTAACTATCTTTTATCATCCTTGTCAAGCAAAAGTTTTTTCTTCCTTTCAAGGTTAAGTCCATACTTTTCGAGCAATGCTTTTCAAATGATTCAACTTTATATAATCTGTTTAATCCAATACATTTTTCTGTAAACAATCACTTTGACATCATTTCACACACGAAACATTCTATAATGGGCAAAAAGTTTACTTGAATAGAGAAAGTAAGACACTCTCTTTGGACAGTGGTTTACTGACGAAGGCTTCAAACCTCGTGTAGTAGAAATATAGATTTACCAACCAATAAACTGCCATTTACCACATGACCGTGTACCAACTAGTTGTCAAAACTAATATCTTAAGACCTTTTCAGACATTCTGCACATCAGTGTGTATATACCAGCTGATGAGATGGCAATTTTCAGTCAAGTGTGAGATGAAGAAGAATCAGAATCAGAATCTTTATTGTCATTGAACATATACATGCATGGACAATTGTCGGTCTTAAACTTAATAGGCCTACATTACATAATAAAATTTCACAAGTCTCGATATAAAATAGACGATTTTTACAAAACAATACTTTAAAACACCTTTATACAGTGTAATTATTCATGAAGACCATATAAAAATTTTGGCTAATGTACATGCAATTATGACAGATATAAATTCCAATTAATGTTAAAAAAATCAACATTATATAGACATTCTTTAATTAGTATACTCTTAATTTTACATTTAAATTAGTAATTTAATTTTTGTAGTGGTCTGGATGCCCTGGAGGTCTGGATAAACGAGATTCTACTGTACAATTTAGCTTGTAAAGATTTATTTAATTTATTAGGTGTACAATGTATTTCTGATGGAGGTAGTCAGATGCTGGTTGACTTTTACCTATTTTATACCATTTTAACAGCTACCATGTTTAGAGGTTTGTATTTTCATAGTACTCCAGTTTTAATGAAATGGATGCAAATATCAGAATGAAATTTATGTTCCGTTTCATTAATTTATTTTCGAGAGTTATTAAATGTGATAAAATCTTGTTAAGTGCTCAAAGTGTGATACTAAATAGTAAGTGTATCTTGCAGCGACAAGGACCTGTTTATGCTCACTTGATAAGTAGCAGGAGTATTTTATTTGTGTGTTATTGTTACTGTACTGATTTACAGTAATCCATTAGTACTAATAGTAGGCCTAAAAGTAGCCTACATTATACTGGTGTAATGGCTTTTGCTTAGTATGCACCTTGTGCTGGTAGTGAAAATTAAATGTGTACTAATAAAAAGTTTTGCACCTAATTATACAATTTGAAATATTTTTTTCTTTTTTCATTATCATTTACTGTAACTTGTATTAACCCTTCAGTTACACCTTCCATTTAGATGCCCCCCCTTACTCAGTAGACAGAGAATGTAGTACTACACAATGCACCTCTAACTCATCAGTTTTGAAGATATTGAAGTAGAGATATCCTCAAAGAATGCAAAAATTAATAATAATTACACGTGATAAAATACATTTTTAAAAATGTGTTCTTATAGCAGGTACCATATTTTACGGACCATAAGACGCACCTTGATTTTACGATGGAAATTTAAAGGAAAAGAAATCTAATGTGATTCTAAACGAAAAATTTTTAAGGGAATAATATATGTCATTGCATAAACAAATTATAACCTTCTGCAATGGAATCAGTGTAAATCACTTCTAACTTAAAACCTTTGTTGTACGAAAATCTCTTCTGTATAGGCGGCAACGCGTAAATTTTAACAACTGAACTGATTTCTGAAAATACTTTTACACCCTCTAACCCTCAATTCAGCATATGGTAAGAGTGACGGGACAAAGCTGTTTAGATGTCATTGTTCGTTTAAACCACATGGCGGAGACAACTTCTTTCGTATAAAAGAACTCAATATTCCTTTCTTTTCGCATTTTATACCTGGCTTCCAGCTACCCTCATTTTTCAATTGTGACAAGTGCACTGATGAATATTCTGTGCCAAAATTTGTAAATATCTCATCGTTTACAACGCCTTATTTATAATTATGGTACTCCGGCAGTATTTACCATAATTTTAATTTTTTAAGTGTACTTCGGACCATGAGACGCACCCAACTTTCAAGGTTCTTTTTTCAAGGTAAAAAAGTGCGTCTTATGGTCCGTAAAATACGGTAGTTTCATCTTTACGTGTAAACAACTTGCATACCAATAGCTTGTAAACTGTACATGGTGGAGCAAAAACAATTCACACATGCAGAAGTCCATACTGTTTATGGAGGTCCGTAGCAACTGAAGAATATGAGAATATGGAGGTTGCATTGAAGGGTTAATCTTGTCTTTTCAATATTACACATTGGTTCTCTCCTTGTGGGTACTTGCAGTGCTCTGATTTTAATGTGTTAAGCAATAATGATTTAGGTGATTAATTTTTTTAATGTATGGCATTTTTATGATAATTACAAGTACTTGTTTGTGCAGTCAATACACAACACTTGCAATGTTGAAACAATAGATCATGCAGAAAGTGGGGAAAAATTAATTCTTCCGACTTTACTCTCATCATTCTACTATAGAATACTTAATTCTAGCTAAGTAAGAAATAAAATCAGGTCAACTGATACGGAAAAGTGCCAGAATCCTTTTTTTTAATCAGTGATAATTGCAATTATGATAGGCCCATGCAGAAAAGAAGTTATTTTTGTAATAGTTCTCTGAGTTAAGCTCCAGATCAATTCATTTAGCAGGGCTTGTGGAAGAACAAATTCTTAAAATATGTCAACATTTTACAAAATATACTGGCAATAATATTAATGACGTAAGTATAGGCGTACAATTTGCTGATATGTTTGTTTCATGTTTAAAGCAGCTGTATAGGTTATGAATGAATTAAGGTCAGTCTGAAATCAATCTGACAGGAATTACATTAGATATATTGCTTGGACAGGAGCACTTAAGAAAAATACATTAAAATATAATATAGATATTTGTAGCCTACATTTCGAAAGAATTATATCAACAGCAACTGCGTTTAATTATTCAACGCCTAGATAAGCGATCGACAATGTGATACTATTGCAGTAATATTGTAGCATTTTATCCACATAAAATGAATATTGTGTTTGTTTGCTATTAAATGGGCAAATAATAAGGTTTATTTAAATTGCCAGCTGGATAGAACTTCTGGAAATGTAAGCATGCTCTTTAATAAGTAATTTTGCCTATTATTTCTACTTACAGAAACTGTACGGTACCGTCAACCGATTTGGTTAAAATTCAATAGGCTTCTTCCCGTAGACGTTATAAATGCACATACCAAGTTTCACGAAAATCCAATGAAGCGTATTTGAGTTATCGCGCATACAAACACATGGATGGACAGACCTTTCTGGCACTTAATAAGGTATTTGAAGGTTTCCTCTACACATAATATGTGGGTAATTGGCATAAAATTGCTATCGATGAAAGAGAGGATCAAGGTACACTATTTAGAATCCAGCCCTTATAAAAATGATATCTAATGAATGGGTTTTGTGCAAGATAGTCAGTAAAACAGTGTGTAATATGTTCTGCACATCTCAAAGATTAGTTACAGTAATATTGTTTTTAAAAATTCAACTCCATGGTAAAATTTCCCCATACTATCCCTTGTAGGCCATACGCCAGATGAATGATTAGGAAGTGTTACCTAGGGGCTTGAGGATGGGAGAAATATTTGTACTAAATAAACCATGTTCAATTGTATAGAATTGTATCAATGATTTATATATAACCTATAAGGTTACAATGAAAATACTCTATCCTTGAAAATATCAGAATTAACACATTTTGTGATGCTCAAAATCCGAGAAGAAAATAATTTTGTTTGATTGTTTATAAATAGCAGGCCTAAGTTGTTTTTTCTTCCATTTATGTATTATTAATTTGTAACTCTTGAGTGTTGTTTTTGTTTCTGAAAATATTTTTTTTTTCCAAAAGAGGCTTCTAATGCTTTGAATAATAAAAATATGTTAGTTTAAAAATGTTAAAATACCTTAATGGTTATTTTTTTATCTGTTTGCGGTTTTTCTTGACTGTGGTAACATATATGTGAAAACTTGAGTGAGTGATGTTAAATGATTATTTTCTAAAACAGCACTTTATAAAATTAAGGATTACTGAGATATAAGAAAAATGCATTAGGCCTACTGCATGATTTTTCAGAATCAATATCATGAAATTGTGAACATCATCATCATTTTTTTTTTTAACTCAATAAATTGAGAATACAGTAAAACCTCTTTTATCCAGACTGGCTAGGATCAGAAGTAATGTGGATAATCCAAAAATTAAGGCATCATTATAAACTTATGCAAATTATGTGCAGCAGGTCTATGTTTCAAAACTGCCATTTATTTACATATAAATCAAATTGTAGAAATTTTTTTACATTCAGGCACTGTAATATTTTTTGGGATGTTTTCATATCACATTTATATGCAGCTTTTAAAACCATAAGTTCAGATGACATTTCAGTTTGGTAATATGCCATCACTTTTTCCAACTGGACTACAGCCTCACCTTTTCCAACTCCTTCCTCGTTTTTTGAACCTCCATTACTCTCGCTATCTACAGCTGATGAACACACGGAGGTAATTTCATAATCCGTAGGGAAACTGTAGCCAACATCATTGTTTGTTTGTAGCTAATAATTAATGTCAATATCACATCTGCAGGACCAGGAATTGACAAAAATGTTTATAGAGAAATTGTGCAAATTGGGGAAGTTAGATTAGGACCCTAAGTAGTTAAGGAATGTGTAGGGTTTAAGACAGCAATAAACAAGTATACACTGCACGAAGGCAGCCAGTCATCTTCTTCCTACACAGTGAATATATCCCCAGCGCATAATATGGTGATTATGACTTCACCATAGTCTGAAACCAAAACAAAAAAATGAAAATACATAACAGAGTGTTAATGAATAACACCGAAATATTTTACCTGTGTATAGAGGGGACATAGACAAGCAACTTTTATTAGGAGATATTTGCTCTATGGATTTAAATTTTCCTGTTACAGCATAAAATCTCCCAGGGCATGGCTGCCAGTGACTTCTAACATTTGAAAAAAAATACAAAACAAAGAAACTTCGTTCTTAACACCGTAGTTATTAATAAAAGAACTAATGCAGTAGCGGCCATTCATGTGATTAGTCTGTAAATTTTGCAGATTATGAAAACACTAATTATCATATAGCTGTTGAAGAATGATTAATAATCAGGTTTTTGTCGATCACTAAGAAGGCATAAAGTCAATTTAATGAACATTTTACCGCAATATGAGCACCAAATTGTAATGACTTTAATGTCCTGTAGCATACACATTTTACGTCATAGAGCAAAAGTCTCCTAATAAAAGTTGCTTGTCTATGTCCCCTCGATATACAGGTAAAATATTTCGGTGTTATTCATTAACACTCTGTATAAAATCCAAATGAAAAGCAGTGCACATGAGCAGGAGGTTCGAATCAATGATGGCTGGATGAATGAGGTTCTGTTTTATAGTAAATACCTGACATCTAGTGAGTTGGGCAAGCAATATTCACTACAAAAAGTGTAATACTTTTAAATAGCTGTTTCTCGCATGCAAGTTCTGTCAGAGTTTTTGAAAGCTGTATTGTTAGCTTTAAATGCTATGGCATTTCAGTTTAATCATAATTCATCTTAATGTATTTTATTGGGTGTCTATGTTAGTGATCTGGAGAGTCTATAGTTTGCATTCATCATTTTAATTCTATCATGTTCTTGTGAAATAGATGTAGCTTACATTATCATTACTATAAAGTACTGTACTTCGAGCATAAATGGGTTCTTTCTCTTAACAGTTTCCTTAGAAACAGTCTTATCTATTGTAAATGTTTTTAACTAACTTTTTTTTTCCTAAGATTAATGTGCTTTACATTTCTGAAGAGAATAATCCATTATGTAATTTTTTTTTGTCTGATATTATCTTCTGAATAAATTAATATTTCACTTCGGTTAGAATGAATTGTCATAAATGTGACGAGAATGCTGCATTGTTTTTCATTGTATAAGCCATTTTTGTAAATAATTAAGAACTATTTCCTTATTGTTTCTTCTTTTATTAAAAGAATTTATAAGAATAACATACTTTAATTATTTTAATAATTGTGTATTCAGTATGCATGAGATATGAGAAGCTCAAACTTATTGTATATATTATTTTTTTAGAATGTTGTGTTTTATTTTGTCAGCATCTTTGCCCACATCACAACAGCTAACTTACTAGAACATTTGTATAAATCATGTAAATAGTAAATTCATCCCTATTTAGGAAAGTTTCTTCTATTGTTTTTACAAAGTTTAGATTTTCTTCTTAATGTTGCTGATTCAGTAGATCCTTTACTACCTTGGAAAATAGAAGAAAAATTTTAACCCAAATTTTCATAGAAAAACATCATGCAAAACTTCTTGATATTTGTTAAAAGGTGTAAAATAACTCTTAGTTTGTATCATATTTTGCCGGTCCTTGATAATTCTATCTACAGTTTCAGCATTGGTGAAATAAGATACTGGCTTTGTAGTAGTGATAGCTAACTTGACGTTTGTTTATGTCTGTGTTACTCTTTATTTATGTTGAGTTATTGCACTGTTTCACATAACTAGATCACTATGTGTTGTTATAATTTTTTATAATGAACTTGTGGAATAATATTTTGTTTGTATATACTTAAGTACTTATGTATACTTTTTCCATTCCTTCCTAATACCCTGGCAGATAAAAAATTCTGAACACTTGAATTTTTCATTTTAAGTCTGTCTTAAATGATCAGAAAACCTTTTCAATTGAGAATAACCTTACAATTTAAATGAAGCATGCTGGTGCCAATGAATCTCTTCTTGTCCTGGCTAAATATATGTAGTCCATATATATTTTATTCCTCCCCGTAAGGGCATTAACTTTTAAGTCCTATGAAAGGGGAGGAGAAATAGTGAAATAAAAATAAAAAGAAAAAGAAAGTAGACAAAGTCTATGTATTTATGACAATCAGTTTTATGTACTGTTTGCATCATAATCATGCTTTATGGAATTTTTATTTCAGTTTTGGATCGAGATTACAAAGGTTTCATGCAATTAGAAGTATCAAGCTTTATGTCTCATGTCACTCTTTTTAGAAACCAGTTCATTTTGGGATCCTATTTAAATGTTAGGAAGGTTATCCGTATCTGTAACATTTATTTTACTTTGTCAACAATAGGGGTTTTACAAGGTTTATTGCTAGTATTTTTTTTTTTTTTTTTTTTTGAGGATGCCGTAGAAATTCTTAACATTAAGTAATACTGCACTTTTTGTTTGTTTGTTAAGACACGCTGTACTGTAAGTATATGCCTGTGTTAACATTTTTCTGTGAAGGAAGACTCAGTGTTTTTTCCCCTTCACAACAGGAGAATCCTGAAAAAATTGAATTTCAACAGTAAAACTATTGCAAGTCTTTCAATACGTGTAGCAACAAGGATCTAATAATCTGATAACATTGTAAAATAAACTGCCATCTTTCTTGAACCAGCAATATTACTACACCTATTGAAATAATAGGCTGTGTAGTAGAAATAATTATTTTCTTTAATAACAGTGCTAAAGCTATCTAAGTCGTTCAAGAAAAATTAGTTAAGCTTACATGCTGTATCATTCTTGCTAACCCCCTTGATTATGACTAATGCAGTTGCAAATGCTTGAGTCATCGCAAGAGGTAAATGTATGCAGTTCTATCAGAAGTCTTGTTGAGGAGTGAGTTTTATCGTCATAACTTCCTCTACCTCTTCCCCATGCCTGGTATAGAGTACTTCGTTGCCACACTTTAACTTTTTATACCATACTTTAAATTTATTTTGATTAAAGATATTGAATTATTTTGATACAAAATTAGGAACTTCTAAATTATTCTTAGGTTAATTGTCAATTAATTAATCCTTTGTCGTTCGGTAGTTTCATGTTTTCTCATTTTGAAGTGAAACTTCTTTAGCCTTGGTAGGGGTAAATCGAGAACTTGTGGAACGCTCAAAAATCGGAATCGAATTGAGAATATCTGCAACGTACTTTTGATACGTGGCTCCTTCCTCTTTTATGCCCACTACTATGTAGTAGGCAATGGGTACCTTCGTCACGAAATTAGTGAGGTGTGACGGAACGGACTGCACAGAAAACAACTCAATGATTAGGTTTATCCAAAGTTTAAAAAATTCAAAATTAAAAAATCGAAAATCCAAAATTTAAAATATCCAAACTTAAAAAATAAAAAAAATCAAAGATCCAAAATTTAAAAAATCCAAAATTAAAAAATTTAAAGATCCAAAATTCAAAAGTTCAAAAATTTGAAATTTAAATAATAAAAAATCCAAAATTAAAAAATCCTAATATCAAAATTTAAAAATAAAAAAAAACTCAAAATTCAAAAATAAAAAATTTAAAAAATAAAATCCAAAATTAAAAATCCAAAATTGAATAATAAATAAATCCAAAATTAAAAAATCCAAAAACCCAATATTAAAAAGTCCAACAATCCAAAAAATCCAAAAATTAAAACAAGTTTCACTTCTGTCACGTGGCGTTCCACGTACACCTTTTTTTATATCATCTGTGAAAATTAGGCGAATATATATAAATATATATATACATATACAGGTTCCATTTTCCTTTCCTTGTGGATTGCTCTATTCACTTGTTCATAGAACCACTGAATTATTCCGGCAAGGCAAGAGGCCTTTATGTCCAAATCCACCTTGAAATGTTGATGACAAAATTAATATGCCATAACAATAACATGTTTATAATAATATTTATCAACTGTCTAGTTCAGTTGAAGTCCCTAAAATAGATAAATGGTGTATTGATATATAATAGGGGAACAATGCAAGTACAGTGAAATTATTTCTTCCTGGCAGCGGAGAAACGCGTTTCAGGGCAAGGGTCTTCGGAGGTGGGAGTTGAATTGAAGCCATCTTCCCCTCCCGCGAGTCATGTCAGGCATTGCTATATATACTTATGGGCCATTCAGATAGAAACTTAACCGTAAACTTAAGAACGTAAACCTAAACGCAAACTTGAGCACTGTATTGAGCGTTCACAATGAAAACTTAAACGTAGATAACAACCAATCACAAACGAGAACGTGAACAGCTGATTAAATGGCTGGAGGAGACGAAAATACTTTCATGTTTCTATTAAACACGTGTAGGCCTTTAAAAATTGAAATCATGTATGCAGACATTTACAATTCAAAATATTATATGAGCTGTATTTACTACTGTAGTTCATTTCTTGGGGAACTAATGTTCATATATTTTCCTTTAATACCGCATTTTTATATAATGGATGCTTTTTATCATAAAGACAGGGATAGGATACAACGTTACGAGTTTCTCATTCATAGACACATCTTTTGGCTACTTCCACTTCCACTTCCATCTCCTCTCCTGTTCTGTTCTTTGATTGGTTGTATCGTTATTTTTCGCATAAACTTAACGCAGAAGCTTGGTGTTTGCAAGGTTCTAAGTTAAATTTAAGTTTACGTGATGCATTGTGAATGGTCACATTGAAAAACATGGCCCCAAACTTTTATGATTTCTTAATCAAAAAATAGTCGCAACGGAGAGAACTTCATAATGGCTAAATCGAATGACTGGCCATGTATAACTAGGCGATTGCATACGCATGTCGTCAAGTAAATTTTTTACCAATCGCCACCCATTCTTACTGAGCTTAACAATAAGCTTTATCCCAGTGAAACAATTATTATCGTAAATTAATATGTTAGAGTAGTGTATTTCTGTCCCTCTCTCACCCTCAAACGACAATATTTCGATATAGACACTTCCTTGCTACTGTGCATATATCTGCGCACTGCCAGTTAGAAGTAATTGCACTGTAGCTAATGTTGTGGTTAAGTCTGACTCATACACTCATTGCTGCAGTGTACAATGAAGTGGGTTATCCAGCTGAGCGTGCAATTTATCATTCATTACTTGTAATCAACTGATCCAGAATATTGGATTCTTTGCTGTCCGGTTGTTTTAAGGAACTATTCCGTATTATCGCACATTGTCACCAACTATGATTTCAGTCACACGGAAAATACTCTTTTAGTAAGAATAATTGCATATAATTATTAAATACTTAGTTTGATAAAAATGGGAAGTGTTAAAATTCATTAAGCCTTTATAAATTTTAAACTTCTCATGATTATCTCAAAAATAGTCTTATTAGTGGCCCATACTTTATGTTGGCAGCCATGTGCCAGAAAATCAATAACCTCTGTCCACCCAACTGCGTACTAGATGACAGGACAGCTGAAAGGCTCCCAAAATGTCTGCACAGTACGTAATAAAGTTATTATTTCACAAATGTTAACGGCTATCTAAAAATGGTGTATGATACACTTGATAAAATTATTTAATTTTGCTCGTAGGATTGCTACACTCGCCCTTGCGGGCTCGTTTCACAAACATACCTACTCGCAAAATAAAATCTTGCTGTTACCTCTTGTTTAATAAATAACTATTGCTGAGACTTTCGGTATTCGAGTAGTGTCAAATTGAGCCCCAACGATTAGCAAAACTCTCGCTATTTTTGCTGGTAATCGGTGGCGTAGCCAGAAAATCATTTTGGGGAGTGTCGAAAGTGTTTTCTCCCTTTATTTTTATATATAAATCTTATATAACACACGACTACCCCAATGAGCATGTGCTCATGGTACGGGGCCACCCCCGGAAAAATTTTAAATATTGAACTAATGAAAAACACTTTATATTTCAGCACTGAAAAACAAGTTAGCATTTTTTTACATTAATACAAGCCAACTTAAACAAGAAATGGTTACCTAAGTTATAACACTAACTGTTTATAAGAAGCATAAAAAATATACATGGAACAGTGGAAATAATAGGCCTAAACTTACAAGTTCAGTGATTTTATTATTAAATAAAATAAAATAATTTACAAAATGGAGCCTAAGTAACTGATACGAATTTTAGGTTTTGATTTCGGCCCCCCTTCCCTAGGCCACTGCTGGTAATAATTATAAAAATCACTTAAGATTCCTGTCTGCCTCCTACAACCCTAGCCATTACAATACCGACCAACTAGTTACTTGTTAAGTCTGTAAAATTAACCAGTTCGGCAGCCGGAGAAAGTTTGATTGCTGCAGACACAACAGTGGAGTAGTTTGCAGTAACGGCAGTAGCTTAGCTTCAGTGTTGAGGTAGAAAGCTGTATGGAAGAGAGAGACGAACAAGAAAAACATAAGGCAACCCATGAGGTGGATGAACAGGTGGAGCTCGTAGTACTATCTTCAGTCACGTCTCAGTCCTCGACTCTGCAAGTGCTATTGACTCTAGTGGTACTTCCTCGTGGTGGATTATCACATGTGACGATGCTATCTCAATAAGGCGAAAGTGACATACCGTCTCCCGTTTCTTGTGTTGTGCAAGTGCGTGCTTTATTGGCTATTAATAAAGCAGCATGTTTTCAGCCGGTATTCTATAATAGGGCATACTTCAGTGTTTACATTCAGCTTTATATAGGCGGGTTTGATATAAGTGGATTTCTATTAATCGTGCATTCTCCGAACCGGCATAGCTGATGGATGATGCAGGTTAAGATGAGTACAAGATGCAACGAGTCATAGAGGAACTTGACTGTATTTATAAGGTAAGTCATAAATATTATTTGACTAAATTACAAAGAAAGAGGTTAGGGGGGCGAGCAGTGGGTGTTTGGGGCTCATTGCCACCTTCTTAAATTAAAAATAACTAAAAACTAACGCATATTAACGATAAAAAGCGAGGATTCCACATATTTGTTTACTTCAAATTAGAGCATTGTTTTTTTTGGGGGGGGGGAGGGGGGCAATATTGTCCACAAACCGTCGGTCTTTTTTTTTATGTGTCAGTCTTGTACGATTGTAACGTATTATGCAACTGAATGGTTCAAGATGTGTTTTATATACTTCAATGATTCACTAAATAAGAATTCGTTGGTAATCCATGCGCTAACCTACCCTCTCTCAAATAACAGTAGTTAACGTAAATTGATGTGCATATAACCTAATGTAGGCTACTTTGTAACCATTTACTTATATGTTAGGCCTACATTTTTGTATTATTCTCTTACTCGAGGAAGTAGGTAGCAGGGGCGTATTCAGGGGGGGGGGGCTGCAAGATTCAATATAGGGTAATTTTGTGTATCAAAGATGTTTTTAGATGTTTTAATAATATTAATCTTAATACTAATCTTAGAATTTTTATCTTACTAGCTTTAATTACAAGTCACCATACATATATACTATGTAAGGATTAACTAATAAATTATTGATTTATAATTTACAAATTATAATTATAATAAGATATAGCCTATTGTAAAAGGTTGTCTCCACTCTCCTGTGTTCATACGTCTTAGTATTTTATTTTGAGGGTATAAGACTAAAAACCTCTTTGATACATCTAATATTTCCCTCAAAGAACCAAGATGAAATTTATCAATAATTTTGCCTCATAATTAGGGTTCGGAAGTTGATGAAATGTTATAATTTTTTCTGAGCCATCGCAGACAATACAGGATGTAGTAAAAATTCGTCTCGCCTCAATATGAACAAAAATAGTTTACTTTTATTTGGCATTTTATTCTCTATTAGTCATTTTTTTTAGGAAATTCTCATTCGTTCGTTGCATTTTCCCTATTTTGTCTTCAGAATGAACTTTTCCAACATTTTTTTTTTATTATCCAAATTTTAACCTTATTTTACCTTTTAACTTTATTTTAACATTCCAGACAAAAAATCTCACAATTCCTTAGCTATGAGACATTCATTAATTTAGTAAACATGACAATAATAGAAAACATAATATTAAAGTAGTAATAGGCCTATAAAATACTTAAATCTTGTCCTCTGTTTATTTTTATTTATGAATATACTACTGTATATTTCCTTTTTCAAAAATATATTTAGAAATATTAAGTCATTTTTTCAAAACTTGGATGCGCCCCTGGTAGGTAGTTACTGATGGATATTAGCAATGAACTTAGGACATTTTTTTATTTTACAAAACGTTAAGTACTGGATAGCTTACTGGTGGTAAAGAATACCATCTTGCACTATTCTCTAAAACGCATAAATACATAATGCATTACTTATAGCAAGACTGACGCCTACCGACAGTAAAATTGTACTTTTTTCCGTTGATCCTGACAATATATCAGTAGGCTTAATCATTTTTCTCCTTTTCAGCTATTTTCAAATGATTACTGCTGGGATATCTAGTATCTCGCTTCCGTCGTTATAGAAAATAATAAATACGTAGCATTTAAATAATATTTCTAATGATATTTTAATAACAGATACACTAAAACGTATTACTAGTCCCTGGCGATCTTTCTTATTGTAATGTGAATCGATTAGAAAGTATGACATATTAGAGTCAGGGGCTTAAAGAAATAAAAATAATTAATTTCATGTTAAAAGTTAGGTCAATTAGTACTTAGGTGGACTGACTACACATAAATCCCCCATTTATCAATCCTAGTTACGCCAATGGGCAGAGTAATAGCACTCATAGGCGTAACCAGGCCGACCATATGGGGGGGTTATAACATCCATGGGGTCTGGGGTGTGTAGAATACCCCCAAGGGAGAGGGGGGTCCGGGGGTCCTCCCCCGGAAAATGTTAAAAATTAAGATGCACAATAACGAGTTTTAAGCTTCCGGGGGTTCACCCCCGGAAAGTTTTAAAAACTAAGATGCACAATAACGAGTAATAAGCTTCCCACGCTTTATACTTTTATTCTCGTATTAAGTAATTTATAAGCAGACTTAAAAAAATTATACAATTTTCCTTTTTTAATCAATGGGGGGGGGGGGTTCAAACCCCCAAAACCCCCCCTCGTTACGCCTCTGATAGCACTTAGGTGGACTGACTATACCTAAATCCTCCCATTTACCAATCCTAGTTACGCCAATGGGCAGAGTAATAGCAAGACATGGGTTTTCATCCCCTTCTCTAGTTGAGGTTTTCTGTGAAGGTCTTTCCCTCACCAAAATATTAATGTTGGGTAATTTCTCTTCCACCTGGGATTCATTCGCAATTTCTCACTCCTGTCATTCATTCACCTTGCGAAAGGCAACGAGAATCCACTGCAAGTGTAAACTCCTTAGGATAGCACGAAAGTTACATTGCTTTAGTGGATACAGAAGTCTGCTTGCCCACTTCCATTTCGGATATACCATAAAGAGACTGAACAAAATACAGAATAAGCATGAAGAGCAATTTGTCCAGCTGCCTTGAGGCAACATTTTATAAAGGTCTTTATAGACTATGAATAAATTTAGCCTCATGTTTAATAATTACAAAGTTTACATTATACAACACCCCTCTGTAATCCAATGCTGCACCAGTTCGGCCGAAACAGTAGTCCGGCGTTTTCAAATTAGCGTTAGCGAGAGTGATGAGTGGAAAACTAGTTCCTTTTGTCGTAAACCTTCGAAACAAATACTTAAAGAAATGGCGTTAAAAGCGTAATTTCAGGCAAGGAAACAACAGAAAATTCATAGTCATCTAATTCCAATGGAATAAACTCATTACTGTACTGTAAAATTTAACTTTTCTTAATTTTTAAATTGTTAGAAAGTAGAAACATCCAATTTTATTACAATAAATGTTTCCAGTTATTCGTATGTTCTCTATGCCCTATACTGTAGTTTTGTCACACAAATGATTTTTTATTAATAACCATTCAGTAACCCTACATTTTCTTTAATCGGCACTACCCTGGCTGACATATGACAGATTAGTGAGAGTGTTAGAAACGTAAACACTGAGGTTATGACGGCGACTGCAATGTGTATATGCTATATTATAGAGATGTCTTTTAAACAGGTAATTTTGTAAAGATAGAGTCAGACTGAAAATTAATACCATAGCCGGGATTTGAACAGTAAATCTTCGGCTATTCGTGCCGCTGCTCTGCTACTTGAGATACGATGGCAACGTGCCAGTAAAACATTAAATTATTCAATCCTGGTAATTTTGTCTTTTCCCTCTGAAGCCTTCGCACAACGTAGAATCTCAAAGCTGACATAATGGACTTGAAGGTAAAAAGTCAAGAAATTTGTTCTAGTATTTTCTGTGACAATATGTTTTACATGCAGTAACTCACCAAACCTTTCATTGTGACCAGTAGGCTGCTGGCTTACTGTGCCCAAGGTAGAGGGTTCGGTTCCGGCCCAGGTAGATGGCATTTATGTGTGCTCTGTACTTTTATAGGCATGTAAAATAACTATCGCGGGAAATAATTCCGGCACACCGGCGACGATCACAGACCTAAGTTACAATACACCCCTGTCGTTAAATAATTATAAAACTAACCTCTTGTGCATCTACTGTACACGAATATGATAAAAGGACAATTTATTTACATTCATAAACAACACTGGCAGCCATCGAAGAGTGATCATGCATTCGTTATAAAAGCAATCCTTTATTTTCTCTCTACCTGATTATACCTGAGTGTCTTCTTGTTGTTATCGTGTGATACACTCCTCCACTTCTTCCTATAGAATATGCTTAGCGTATCTAAACTTTTCCTTGTATGGACATTCGAGCCTACTTATGAGACATATTAGAACTCTGTTCGCAATTGTGACATCTAACTTGAATTACTACTTTTGATTACAATTTTGGCGGCGGAATAAGTTGCTGATCTTAGGACGGGGCTAATGGATCGATCATACACATTACATAAAAGTTCATGTGAAACGTTCTAGTTAAGCGGAAAATAACTCCATTGTGGGAATTCCCTTTTGCTGGTGGGAGAAAATCTGACAAAACAGGCCTATTCAGGCTAGCCGGTTCGAAACCAACTTGACAATCAATATTTATTTATTTAATCAAGAATGGACATTACAGGTATAGGCTACACACTGGCCGAATATGATCTGAGGTCTGTGACAGTTTCACGACTTGACCCACCACTTACGAACCCTAAATACACGCAACACACCCTACACCTGTGACCATTTATGACTAATTACGCCAAAACGACAAATAGGACAATCAAACAAATTACACCATCAGACAGAGGACATTAAGACCTAAACGATGATATATCACACTACGTTACACTATTTAATTAAATGGTCACAGGTGTAGGGTGTGTTGCGTGTATTTAGGGTTCGTAAGTGGTGGGTCAAGACGTGAAACTGTCACAGGTCACATCCTTTGGTTTTGAAAGACAATTGAAACAGTAGCTGAACTGGTCTAATGGATTGTTTTGCTGATACCAGCAATTAAAATTAGTACCATAGACCTAATTTTTACAACAACAAAAACACATACTAGATAATTAAATGTTCGATTAAGTATCACCCACAAAGGTGTATTAAAAGAACGAAATCGATTAATGGCTATGCAAAAACATAACCAATGCAGATCTGTGCGCCCATTTCTTTCTATTATTATTAAAATACAGCATGTGCAAGTTTTCACAATAATTATTTCTAAACAACTTCTTAAACAATTTGTATTTGTACATCATTTATTTATGCATAAAACCATTCCTGTTCTTGAGATAGATGCTAAGAGTGTTTTAACTAAGAAATTACATCTATATGACCGAATCACTAAAAATACTGAGTGATTAAGTAGAAAAATATGCTATGATAGGATATTATATTTTTAATTAAATAAAAACTGGACGTCAAAACATTTGATAATCCTTAGTGAAATTTAGGGTAATACTTAAACCAATATCAACAGTACTACACTCTGAAGCAAACAAGATAATGTTATTTAGTTTATATTTGTCTACTGAAATGTTGCCAAGAACAGAATTTTCGAAATTTTTGTAACTTAGATGACGCAGCGGTCGGGTGGTAAGCCAAGTCCCTCCAGGGATGTAGCGCCACGGAGTTTAGTTTAGTTAGTATTACCCAATGAATGTTACTAGTAAGCGAGAGTTTAATATTAGGGATGGGAAGTATAGAAAACTAAATTAACTTTTTCAACAATACTTCGAATGTACGGTAACTTAGTTAACCTTTTGCAATGACTCGTGCGTTTATGACTGTATAGATAAAGGGTGAGGAGAATTGTTGCGTTGTACCAAAAACAGGGTCCAATGTACTACTTACAAGGAAAGTACCAGACTCTTCATACCGAAACCTAACTTGGAAATTTTGAAAACAGTATCGATGTTTTATCGTAAGGCCAACCGCAAAATATTTTCTGTTTATTTCCATGGAAAGGCCTCGAAGTGGAGCGCAACAAGACGTAAACAAGAGCGCAAAAAATATAGGAAAATTGTAGTGGTAGTTATTTTGTTGGATTGGACAACCCTTGATGTTTGATAGTTTGGGTAGAAGCCTGCATGAATATTGTGCAGAGGAGATGTATACAAAGTGTATTCAAGTTGAAGAGTTATAAACCGAAGAAGTAATACCACCATTAGTATTAAAATACAGTAGAATCGATTACTTCAATCTTCATTCTTATAAATTATCATGTAACAAAATACTTTAGTCACGAATTAACTTGTTATAAATAGTTATGCAACGATATATTAAATGGCACTGTTTTTCTTTTGAATTACCGGTAAATGGTTTTAAAAATATGTTTAATTTCTTGCTACAGGATATAAGAACAAAACAATAAACAAGCCACAGTGCATTATTTTTGAAGAGCACTATTAAGCAGAATTATGTAAAACAGTGTGAATAAATATCCTTCTTAAATTATAACAGGGGTATATTGCATCTACATTTTTAACAAAAATTACCATTTCTTTTCCGTTTACTAAAATTAAAGTTAAAAAATATTCCTTAAGACGTTTCAATGTGAATTCCGAGAGGTCGCTTGGATATCCATCTTGAATGTTACTGTACAATAACAGTGGAAGCCCGGTCACAAAAATAACTAATTACTGCGCCTCACAGTACTGCATATGGCATAACTTGTCTGTCAGTGAAGTAGACCATTAAGGGTAATCAGTCATATAGGAGAGATGTTCTATCTGGCGCTGTGAAGCGAACTCTGGCTTAGCTCAGTTGGTAGAGCAGTGGCACAGATAGGCAAAGGTCCTAGGTTCGAATCCCAGTGTCAGAGGAATTTTTCTCCTATATTATTCTAATATTTCTTATTTGTACCCCAAGGCAAATTACATTATTTTCAAGCATGAGCATAATTTCTAAAAAAAAAGTGTAAGGGTGCAAATACTACACTGTATTACTCTCGCTCCAGACCGTAAAAAATTATTGTATTCATTTAACAACAAATATCTTTATCATAAACAAACTTTTAATCTAAATAGGTAATAATCACAATTATTATAAATATAATTAAAATTATAATAATGATAATAATTATTATCATTATAATAATGATAGTAATTATAAACAGATCAAACTGCATAACGATGAGCTTCCTTAACCTGTACTCGTCAACCGATATAGTAGGCCTAAGGGTAAATAAATCACGGAGGATGAAATGGGCTAGACATGTTGCTCGCATAGGAGTGGAAAGACACAAATAAAAATTATTGACTTTGAAACCCGAAGGGAAGAGATCACTTGGAAGACCTAGACGTAGGTGGTAGAACAATATTAAAATAGATTTAAGGGAAGTAATATTTGCGAGGGATGGTTGGATGGAGTTACCACAGAATAGGGTTGAATGGCGGGCTTAGGTAAGCGCGGCAATGAACCTTCGGTTCCATAAAATAGATAATATTCCTTTAGCTTGCTGAGGAATTGTCTATTGCCATTGAGTAAGTAAGTAAGTAAACGATAAATAATATATTCCCTATCCCGCCACAGGTTGATTCCTGAGATCAGGCTTCTGGATTTAAAACAGCTCTTGTAAACAGAATGTTTATGATCCATATCCATTTGTTATCCCCAATTTTGACTGTAGCCTACATGTATCACATTTTGATATTAATCCGGAATCTAGTAAGAATGCAAATTCTTATAGTTTGTCCAAAAGCTATGGATGGAAATGAATCCAATGGGCTAATATGGAAATGTATATGGGCTATAGGAACATTAAGAGGCTTATGTAAGAACTAAAGGGAGTGGCAGTTTTATGTACTATTAAACTTTAGATTTTTACTGTAGTCAATTGTGGAGTATTTATGTTTCATACTTTATGCATATTTATTTGCATGACTAACGTACTGTAAGTATTAATCTAACTGCCTTTTATGGAGATTTAAAACTATTTCCTAGTTACAATAGTATAAACAGGAAATTAAATGCGTAATAAAAATTTACTACTGGCAGATTAAAAAAAAAATCTATACTCCCGGTTTACTGTTTGTTCCTGTTCGCGATTTGCTTTAAACTACTGCATGATTAGTTACCTGTTTTGCATTAAGGAGAACTCAATTTGTGTTGGCAAAGACGCTTTTGATAAGAAACCTACTGAGAAAAATTATTTTAAAACTGTATTAACAATTTTTAGGCAAAGGTCTTTTAAAATTGTTAGTATAATATTGACATAACATTTTCTTAGAAGTATTAGACTATAAATAAAGTAATAAAATTCATAATAGCAATAATACAATTTATTAATTAATGTCAGATGTAATAAGAACAAAACGATAAAAAGTATGTTTTCGATAAATTTAACGTAAAATACAATTGTGAATAGCTATACTGTAAATTAATTAAACAATTTACAATTTACTTGAAAACTTTGTGAGTCTAAACCAGGAACGTTTTTATCTTTTGAGTATGATTTCTTTATCATCTGTGATAGACCATATCCAAAGGTATTGTGGCAAATTTTCCAGTGTGGGAAGGCTACAAATTATAATTTAAATTTAAATTTGACGTTTCAAGCTGTATGATATTTGGTTTAAAATTCTAATAATCATCTATCTATATAAAAACGAATGAATGTCTGTCTGCCCTTTATGCATTACTACACCATTCATCCGATCGCCATGAAACTTTGGGAACTTGTTGAGTACATTTCCAAGAAGGTTTCTGGCATAGTACAGTTTTAATTTTAACTTTCGTTCGCGAGTTATGAGTGAAAAACGGGAAAGGAAACTTTCATTTTTTTGCGGTTTTTGAAGCATCAGTAATAAATTTCAGTTGTCAAATCAATTGCAGATGGCTTTGCCTATTTTTGTCATACCTTGGAAATAAAAGCATCGCGATCGCTTGAATGTTGTAAGCCCACGCTGGTCGATCCATTTGTTTATAATGTCAAGGCACGCAGACATCTGAAGTTTTCACCCTAGACGGAAGAAAGATAATGAAAATAGGCCTAAATGGGCAAACATTGTTCGATTTGGACGAAACTCACTATGCAGGGGTTTTCTGAGGTTATTTTTCCCATGGTTTATAATCGTGGAATTCACTTCATAGCCGGATTTATAGCTGTTTCATTAATTAGGGATATCAATCGGTCAGTTTATACCTATGCATGTTTCGTGTGCAAAGTGATAATAAATATATTTTAATTATTTTGCTCTTAATTTTTAATCTTCCGATTAATTATCGTGGGCGAAGCCGCGGGGATCTGCTATAAGCTATAAAGAAAACTATCTCTAGCGTTTTCTGAGGGAATAGTTTGAGTGTGATAAGTCGTTCTTCCTCATTTCAAATTCTAAATACCAATATAAAGACCTAAAGTTTGAAAATGTCCTTCATAAGTTATTTTCGAATTTACAAAATACAAAACCCGAGCGTCGTCGGACCTTTTAAGCCAGTAGGCCTATATTATATACATTTTTTAATAAGGCTGTCTTTATTCAATTTTATTACATAACATAATTTTATGCTATGCATTTTTTAAAGGAAAATCTATTTTGGTTACAAGTTTCTGAGTACATTTTTTCAACGATATAGTTCATAGTTACAATAAAAAATACACACTTTTCGGTAAATGTGCTACTAGGCCTATATATTTTTTGTACTTGCCGTTTATTTTTTAAATGTTTATTGCCGGAACTAGTAAATGTATATTTTATACAAAATCTTAAAAACAATTTAAATTATAAATATAAATATCTATTTTAAAAACGTGGAGGTACACCTCCCCCCCATTCACCCTCCATTACACCCCTGACTATATCCATTTTAAATAGTTGGAAGGAATCTGTTCAGGCTTTGAAAAATACTGTTAAAAATCAATTCAGAATACAATTATTTACACTTAAGGCAAACACTGTGTTGCATAACATTATTAAACGGCTATAAATTGGGTTAAGTTTTGTGTAATCTGAGCATCAGAACAATTAGCATCAAAGCGTTATTCAACTTCCTGCAACTTTGGATTCTTTGCCAACTTTCTGCTCTCGATGCCAGCACAAAAACAATGAGATTAAATAATGCACTCTAGTTACCATGTCAACCATGGTAATGCACACCAGAACTTGTAGATTCGTAGATATGGTGGTCTGCAACCGTGAAACCAAACACCAAGCTCAACCTCACTTCCTGCTTACCGCATTAAAAAAGTTGAAAAGTTGTTTTTTGAAAAACATCACAAGAACATACGGACAAGTACTAAAAACTTGCTACAAGCTTGTTTTTATGTACAAAAGTTATACTGAATGGAAAAATAAGTTAATAAAATATGTAAATGACTTTTGGAAGTTCATAAGTCATGAAAACATTAAAGGAACATTGAAGATCATAACTGAACTGATACAATGAAGGACTGACAAAATTCATAAGTGAATTAAAACAAAATCATAATGAAGTTTATAAATTAATCCGATTGCTTCTTCGTTACTTTCATTCCTCAACTACACTGCTAGATGTCAGGTCTCTCAAGGTCATTAATAATGTCTCCTTAACCGAGAAATAATTAAAAAAACATAGAACTATCTTATGAACAGAAATGCAACATTAACACATTAATAAAGAGTTTGTTATTCTACATTAAACCTGGCCATACATGAACATTTTCTTGAGTGATACTGTACAGTACAAAGATCCCAAGATGAAACAAGATATTACTCGGCGTATAGCCCGCGAAACCATTATTAATAATCAGCGCCGAGAAAGCCTCAAGTCTTAAGACATTATAGACCCATTTAACTGCGTCTCCATTGACATACATTTAACACCAACATGTCAATATTAACAAGTTTATATTGACATGTATATTGCAATTTCGCATTCCAATTGACTTGACATGCAAACCCAGCGTGTTGCACTTAACATTTTCATATGTTACTTTGTTTTCCGGAGAAAATGGATAACATGTCAAGTCAATTGACTATTCGGTCAATATCGGCTTAGTTTCGGGAATTTCCGGGAAACGAAAAGCGATCGCCAGCTTAATCGGCTTTGGTTCGGGAATTTCCGGGTGAACAAAAATCAGTCGACAGCTTCCTCAATATTCCCGGCATCCATTTTGTATTATGTGAGTATTTGGTACGATTTGGTATATCAGTGTACTCAATAGTATTGCATCTACTTTTAAAATTATTTTTTATAGCATACTCCATTGTTGAAAAATGTGATAGTTATTTTGGAAAGATCAAGACATCTGTACAAAATTAGTTTTTAAGAAAGTAATAGACAGTTAATAAGAAGATAATAACGAGTATATAAAACTACTCTCATTTTGTAATGTCGGCTGCCCCCTTCAGAGGCGTTTTCTTTTTGAATGTTATTCATTTCTGTTCGTAACCGCGCCAACACATATTAACCTATAACATTGTAGTGGAGACAGTTGTTAATTGGCAAACCACTTGACTTGTATACATCAACAAGTTGATGATAAACATTTAACATATGTTAGCTGCAACATGTTGGTGTTAAATGTATATCAATGGAGACGCAGCTGAAAGCTGAATATCTTGTAATATTAGACCTAGCAAAACTGACCCTAGTAGGCCTACTCTAAAATTTAAAAATCACAATAGTGTTCTTTTCAATACAAATAGGTCTACAAATAGCTGAACAAAAGAGATGAAAAACATTCGGTTCTTGAATCCTCAAACGAAATATGAGACTATGGAATTTTTTTTTTCCATTTTAGTGTTCAGTATGTTTTTGCCTATGAACTGATTTAAAGTTAATGGCTGTACCGGTAATGATATGAAAGGGATCAAGCATAATAAAGTAATATTATGCAAGGACTGCATTAACGACATGGTTTATAGAGACAATTTAGCTTATGAATCAGTGACCAATCCAGTATAAGGGTATGTGGAATTTCAACCAATCGGAAGTGACCATTGTCATAATTTTATCGTTTTATTTTTATCTCTTTCATTTTATCACACCTACGTGCAATTGCTTTTTATGTAAATGCACAAGGACAGAGCAGTGAAACATCTTCATACTCTAGATTTTTGTTTAAAAAACATTAATAATTAAACACATCAATTGGATATATATATAAGCTGCATATGAACTAAAGAAGGTTTGAAAATATTATGTGTGTCGATATTTAAAAAAAAATCGTTTTATTATTTTACATGTAAGGTGATGTGTGTTTTATAATACGCATACACGATCAGTTGTCAATTGATTGCGATTTTAACGCATATTAATTAATTGAGCTAATTGTGGAAACTGAACATTTTAGACTTTAGCTCAATTGGGAAAATGAAACTTATTGAAGAATAAAACTATATTATTAACTGTACTAATTAGCTTAATATATAAAACTAAAGCAGTTGTGAAAAATCGCACCAAGTGCGACTGCCGATTGCGAAACGATCGATATATTATATAGCCTATAATACATCGATTGTCCCGCCATAGACCATCACGCTTACATGACACAAATAGCTAAGTGTTTTATTCATTTTCGTGGTTTAATAATATTCATTACCTGCTTACTTATGTTAGTATTCGTTGAATAGTCATAATAATTGTATTTTGAGGCCCGGATTCTTTCAAGATAAATTCCGTACTTTTCATTACATTACCTATGAAAAACTTGTTCTATGGCGGATTTTAAAGTTCCTTTGGGGTTTAATTACATGACCTTTACTATAATATTTCTAGTATTATTTAGTTATTTATTTATACCATGTGTTTTAACGGTTATTATTATTATTAATTAAATTTCTTCTATCATATGAGAGAATTATATATAAAGTATAATAGTATATCAGGTAATATTTCACCATCTTTTCACTAAGAAATTCTTGGATTACACAAAAAAAAATCTTTTAAATGTAGCGTATATCGTGAAGTTTACATTAATAGAACCGCTGTATTTTTCTTTCTATCATGGTACAGGGAAACTGAGACTTTAAAATTGATTGTTGATTAGAAAGTTGCATTTTACCTGCGAACTGCTAGGGAATACTTCTCTGCACGTCTACTGCAAAGAAATTATTTTCAACATTTCAATAGATCTTTATTTAAGCAACTATTAGATCACAGATTAAGCGTATTTACCACAATATTGTTAATGGTACAGTTGTTAACTCTTTAGATAGAATGTACTGAAGTTTTAAAGACAAATTGCTCAGAATTCTAAACATCAAAGCGGAGCAATTATTTTTTTAGAAAAGCACTTCTCTGGAACGTCAAAAGTTCTATGGACTTTCATTTCAATTTGTATGATCAGCGAGTAACATGGCACAATAAAAATTATTTTAGAACTTTCCATTTTAAAATAAATATCTTACTTTGAAGAAATTGCGATTCCTTTTGATCACAGAATGTGCAACTACTGATTACTATTTGATAATTTAATAATTTGATAATTAATTACTGATTACTACTGAATACAATTTGATTACTATGTTTCCGAGAAGGAGTGCAATATATGAAATTTCATGTAGCCTATATGAAATGGAGCGTTGCTCGTTTGATAAACATACTCATATCTTGATAAATGCCATTATAGGCTTATTACATAAGGCACTATTATGGGAAGGTCCATATAATTTACCGATATATTAGGTAACAGCAGTACGTAATAGCAATCTTAAATCTGTGGCTTTGTTCTAAAAGGGCCAATGTCATGAAAATTGCTTTTGAGATAACTGACTTTGAAGTCTTTATAGAAGGAACATTTTTTGCTGAGAACTCCCGACATTGGCCTCTGAGGTTTCTGTATTATGTATATTAATAGCAACATACATTGGCACTTTTACTATACGAAAGATAGCCGAGCTCAATAATGCATAGATCTCATTTTTGCAAGAAATTGACATTGGCCCTTTTAACACCAAGCCACTGATTAATAATGTATCTGCATTCTACGTACAACAAAGCACACTTTAGAGATTAGAGCATATTGTGACTTCTAATGATACTGTTTTCGGAGATTCCGACCTAATTTGTTGTTTGATGTAATAAACGTAAATAAGGAAATTAAGTGATTCAAATAGTTAGATTGTCTCCTGAGAAATGAGGAATTCCGGAAGTAAATGCTATGTAACAACATGTTATTCACACTGTTTCAATTGACGAGAACGAGGAGGAGAAAATTGTCTTCTTGACCTCGAAGCTAGTGTTTGTTTGTGTCAATGTATATGAAAGAGAAATGCTGAGTTCTCAACCAACGTGCCGTGATACATACAGAAGATTTGTTAAATTTTTAAGGGGGGAATCTGCGAATTTTGGCAGAAACCTTAAACAAATACGAATTTATTTTTGCATTAACGGTGACTTTGATTCGAAGGTGATATTTTTCCAATGTTAATGTTTCATTTCCGTCATCAAAACGTTTTATAACTATACAGTATTAACCTAAGAATATGCCTCGAAAATCGTAGTAACATGTAGGAAACTTTTTAAATTAAATTTATTTTCTTCATAACGCTTCTTTCTTTAAATTTCAATCCAGTTACCTGCAAATTTGGCACACCTCTTTAAGCTGATTCAGAAAATGGAGTTAGAATTTTGTTGTAAATAATCGTTTAACATTATTATCAATATCAAAATAGTTATTTTTTATAAATTTACAAAGTTTATATTCAATATTTCAACAACAAACCATTGGCCTATTTACTTTAATTTATTTAATAAATTATAGGCCTATGCTACAATTATGATGGTTTATGCTATTAACAATAATAATAGGACAGGGATTAAACAACTGTATTTTATAACCATATAGCAAGACCATATTTTATACTGTTTATACATATTAATTTTACTTTTTACTGTACTGTACTTATATATACTAATTATGGCTTGTGACTAATGGATACTGTACTTATACATATATGTGTGTGTGTGTATGCATTTATATATATACGATATTTAATATACTACATATTTTACTGTATTATATATACCATATACCTAGGTGTACTGTATTTAAATATTAAAAAACCTATGTATTTTTAAGCTACTCTATCGTTATTTTAAAGAAAAGTGTGTACACTAAACTTATTAATGGTCGTCTAGACGGAAGATTCTACAAAATACATATAGGCTTGTTACAATTGTCTTAGTACCAGAAAAAAACAATTGAATGGCAAATATAAGAAAATTTAGCTGAAAGCGTCACCAGAATATAAAAACAACATCGTTTCTACATTTTCTGGGCCTAAATTTGTTCGCCTGTCTGACAATAAGTTTGCATATGATGAAAAGCCCCTCTCATTGTCTACATTTGTTGTCTGGTGATAACCTTATTATTTAATTGTCATTTATATTTATGGAATTTGTTTTATTTATTTAGAAACCTAACTGCCTTCGAGCAGCGGTTATTCCTCCTTCAGTAATTCAGGTATTACTTCTTGCTTCACATCAACTGTCTTTGCCTGATACTGCAGTGCTAAGACGTGTTCTTCCTGAAATGCATCTTTAGAGAGGCACTTCAAAAGTGTGACATGAAGTCACAAATAAACAAGCAATAAGAAATTGACATCATCTGCAGCGTTTAAAGTAGGTTTCGTAAAATAAAAAATCCGGTGCGTGGAACCCCACGCGACAGAAATGAAACTTGGATTTTTTTTAATTTTTCGATTTTTCAATTTTGGATTATTGGATTTTTTAAATTTTGGATTGTTAGGAGTTTAAAATTTTGAGTTTATGGACTTTTTAAATTTTGGATTTTTTTAAATGTTTTAAAATTTTGTATCTTTCATTTTTTTAATTTTGGAATTTTGGATTTTTTAAATTTTAGATCATTGATTTTTTATTTTTATAAGGTGCGTTATTCAAAATACAATTTTTCATGAACTTCCCCCATTGATAAAATATGTGCCTTGTAGGTGAATTGGACAGATTGCCCCGAGAGGATCTCGAACTACTATCGTGGGCCATTTTCCAGTTATTTTCTAAGAATACAGTGTGTAGACCGTATCTACTGAATTATCATAGTTAATCCCACAAGAGGTTATGAGTTTATCGATAGATTCGCAGCAGGAGCGAATTTATTTGATGAAACTCGTAACCTAGAGTTCGATTTATTAAGACTATTCCTTGAATAAAACAACGGATTACATAAATAATAATATTATACTCCAATATAAATAGTTCTTTCTGGTTTGTTTATAAAATCGCTAATAGTGTCAGCTGTCAGATCACGGCATACTAAATTAAAGAACAGTCTGCATTATGGAATACTAGCAATGCTACCAACGAATTAGTGACAAAAAGGTTAACCCAAAAATTAAGATAAGGTAAAAACGGACAAAATAAAAACACTTTTCTTTTTTCAAGAAAGTAATTTATTTGTAAATTGCCACTGTCTATGTACATTGGTTAAAAACACAATTTTCTTCTCCGTTGGATTTTCTCAAATTGATAGCCCAATCTGCTGCGTTTGACATTCTCTTGTCAATTCAATTCAATTGTACTTACGATCTTCACAGAACTTGGGTAACTGAATACATATCAGTATTTCGTGGTATTATGTGGTTTGGCTTCCTATATGGTAATATCAATTTCGTCAACAGACGCATTATTTTTATCAAATTTTGAGCTTCATTAGCGCCGAAAATGGATGACGTAATCTAGTAATCACTGCATAGCGGCGATACTATTACGGTTCAGTAACGAGCTTTCGTTTTATCAGATAAAACGACTTCCTCGCGATTCCTACAAGAATACTGTAAGATAAACGGCCGTGTTTGGTCTATATCCGAGGAATTGCTGAACATTATTGGTCAATATCAAACACGCGGGGTATGAGTGGAATAGTCTGAAAAATCATTCATAACATCAAATTGCGTAATCATGTAAAGATCATTCTCATTCCGAATTGTGACATACATATTGTACTTGAGAACAGCTGAAGTGTATAGTTTCACCTTATTAAATAAAGGAATCTGTGCCGTGTAAATATGAAGCATATTTTTAACAATGCCACGAAGCTTGTTACTGAACTCATTGTCTGTGACTCAATTGACTTTTAATGCGGAAGTAACAGTATAAAAGTCCCTTCTTCTTAATAGTCTTTCCACCTACTGGCAGTATTCACTGTATTGGGGACAGATTTTTTCTGTTACCTGTATTGCGTAATATGATACGAGTTACGCACACAAATGTCTTCGGACAAACGCATTGGGTAGAAGACGAAACAAATTCCAACGTAAATACCTGTATATGATTGTATTAGGAGTGCCTCTGGCGTGGTGGTTCGTCATGGTTTGGACAGCCCATTGTCTTCTTCTATAGGAAGAGTGAAATACAAGTTATAAAATACGCAGGTGTTACATCATACCCGTGTTTGTTGTCTATTAGATGATGTTCTCACGCGCCTTGAGGATGTGTTGTAAAACAGACGAAAAGAGTTCCACGAGTTCTTTCGGACTGGATTCTCATTTTTTTTATCCCTTTAGTGTTCTTCCAATATTAATATTTACGAAATTGCTTTAGTTTGGAATAAAGATTTTCCAGTTGACAACACAGAATGTCCTCTACGAATTAAAGAATTGAGTTCACTCTGCTGTGGTGTATGGGTTGCGTTCGCTCTCCTCTCTCAGCGGACCCGTGTTCGATTCCTGGTCGGGACAAGTTTCCTAAGTGGGGGTTTTCCGGGGGTTTTCCTCACCTGTGAGAATGAATGTCGGGAAACTTTAGGCCCTCCTGGTCCCCGGATATCATCTGATCGTCATTATTTTCATTCATCCTCGCCCTTGCCCTCGTGTTGTCTGGGAAGTGATCCCAGTTGGGCTGATCACTTATCCAGGGAGGCCCTCCATGTTCTTTTCAGGTCAAAATTTGTAATCCAAAGAAACTCCCTCCCCCGACGGGTCGCGGTCTTCTAGGGCCAGGCAGCGTGGGCTGCGTAAATGTACTTACAAGGGGAGGTAAAACTCAGGAAAAGAAGAAGAAATAGAGTTTACTTATTGATATTCATAAATCATTTCACCCATAACAAAGCGTTAGGTAAATTTTTACTATCCCTGATAGGTTGGACTCAGTTGAACTCCTCTGGAATGTGGGGAAAGACCAATTATTGGTATGTATTATGTATTATGTATTGGTATGTATGTATGATATATTATACATCCCCTTATCTTTCCCCACATTCCAGAGGAGTTAAGCTCAGTCCCAACACTAATACTGGTACTATAGCTAAAATCTGACCGTTCTAAGAAGGAAACCTGAAGTAAACAAAAACCACTACATCTGTCTCACTCTAGAGCGTTATTCGTATGAGGATAGCATTTTCAACATGTACTTTAAGAAAGGAAAGTGGCATACTGAAATTATTCTTTTTCCCATTTGTATATTCTTTTAATTAAATATTCGGCGAGAGATGGAAGTAGCGGCGAGAACTATAAATTGTCACGGCGGTCGTTCATCCTGTGTTTTATGATAGCCGCACGCTATGGACGGTAGAAATCCTGTGGCTTCATTTTTGATTCTTACTATAGTTAAAGCATATTGTTCTTGTGGAAGGATTTTACAGATTCACTCACATAATTTTTCGTGTAAATAAATGATTAAATAAAAAATTATCGTTAACGTGGTATTCAAACCACTTAAAGTGTATTTAATCTCCACCGCTTGCATGGTCTAGTGGTTAGCATTGCTGGCTACGAACTCGCTGACTGGGTTCGACCCCAGTACCAGTTCGGATTTTTCTCAAGTATGGAAGTCTGGAACGGGGTGCACTCAAGTTTTTTTAGAACAGCCGAGGAGTTACTTAATAGATGTCAAGAAACCCATCAGAAACGGCCGTGGGAGTCTGAATACTGTCCACATATCCAACATCTTGTCATCTATCGTTGAATCTGAAGCAGCAATCGGATGATAGGCTTCTCTCTCTCATCAGATGCAGAGCCTCAAATCTAGTATAGTTTTATGCAGAAATTTTTTGCGTTAAAATACTTGATTACTACTAGCCTACATTAAAAAATCATAGAATATTGAAAGAAAATAAATCAACAAATCCGTACTATGTGACTTCCCCAAAATTATGAATACCTTTCATATTTGCGGCTCATGGTTTTCGTTCTCTCTCTCTCTCTCTTTCTTTCTTTCTTTCTTTCTTTCTTTTTTTCTTTCTTTCTTTCTTTCTTTCTTTCTTTCTTTCTTTCTTTCTTTCTTTCTTTCTTTCTTTCTTTCTCTCTCTCTCTCTTTCTTTCTTTCTTTCTTTTGTCATTCTTTCCTAAGGCCATAATGAACCTAGAATAAAATTACATTACCAGTTATAATCACAGGTACAATTTTTGTCAGTTCTATCCAGAGACTGAAAATGGATCTTCGTTAAAGGCTTTGGGGCCGCCCCATGGCTGATTGGTCACATCGCTCGCTTTCCACCGCTGGCACCGAGATCGAGTCTCGGAGGATCTATGTGAATTTGTAGTGTACAAAATGGAGTCTGGTTTTCTCGGAGTGCTTCCGTTTCCACTGCCGTATATTATTCCACAGTTGCTCCTTTCATCTTATTATGATCATTTGGTTGCAATGAATGAATTATCATTAAAGGCTTTGCATATCAGAGATGACACTTTAATTTTTCCCAAATACAAATAGTCTTTACTTGCTATGCCGTGAGACCCACAACCTGTTCACATTAACATTAATTAATTTTGTTTGCTTTCAGAAAATTTCCTTCGGCTTTGTGTGATAGCGACGAAGTGCAATATGTATTAAATTATGTAATGAAAGTAAAAGGTATATCAGCCAAGTCGGTAACTAACATGTTCAGACAGTGAAAGGATGCCTACAAGCTGTGCTGCAAACTTTTCAAAACAATTATTACAGGCAAACATATTATTAAGAACAATCTAAAATAGAGTGCCACCAAATTTATTTATGTTTCAGTTACATTATTATTCTTATTGTCATTATTATAATTATAATTATAATTACTGTTGTTTATACCTCAACATCTGATGATATTGTTACTAAACTAATCACCATGGCGCTACATCCCTTGTGGTATTCGTACCGTCCGAACGGTGCATCACCTATCATAGGCAGATGGCAGGATTGGATACATGTGGCCAGCATTCCGACTCTCACTGATGGTTACGAGACCGGAGTCGCTATTTCTTTACGAATTAGCTCCTCAGTTGCTATTACGAGGCTTAGTGCATCCCGTTCCAGACCTTTAAAAATCTGAGAAGGTACCAAGGATAGGGTTATCGGAGGTCCTTATGTAGCAGGACATATCCTTATATTTTAAGAGTGTCCTGGCGTCTTTATTTCTTTTTGAAAACCTGCAATATGTCCTTTTTGTATAAGCAATTTTTTAACAACTGAAAAAAGGATGCTTTTATTTTCAGAATTTCCCAAATGATGTCTCTGAGCATCGTATCAAAATCTAAATTCCACTAAAATCGTAATCTTTTTGCACACTTGTGCACATTTCACTTTTATTATTACAGGTATTTACCCCTTTTTGTTTTAATCTCTTTGGAGGAAATTTCTATTTAGATCTTGCTGTTGGTAGTAATGACCAGAATGTCACGTGATATTAAGTACCATATAGGCCTACGATGCGAGTTTTATTTTATGTGTTCAATTGATAGCCTAAATGGGGAAAAGAAAACGCAAGTTTACTTACGAGTTGGAGATGAGATACAAAATGCTTAAAAATCGCCGTTCTGACGAGAAAGTCGATTATTTATTTGACAAAGCGGAGACATAACTTACTGTTGCTAATCATGAAGCCTCATCAGATAAATGTGTATCTCAAGCTAGGAATATGGATAAGAATGTTCACACAGGCTCAGATGGATATAAACTTAGACTGCCGGATAAATGTAGGCCTCCAAAACAGAACCGTTCAATAATTTTAATGTGTCCTGATTTTGACCTGTCTTTTTAGTCTCAAATGTCCTCCTTTCGTCCACCGCTGTGGCGTCTGATCCTCTCACGCAGCGGGCCCGGGTTCGATTCCTGGTCAGGACAAGTTACCTAGGTGAGGTTTTTTCCGGGGTTTTCCCTCAACTGTGAGACAAATGTCAGGTAACTTTAAGCCCTTGTGGTCCCCGGATATCATATCATCTGGCCGTCATTATCATCTTCATCCCCATCCTCGCCTTGTTCTGAGAGAGTGTGTGCCTGAATGGTGTGTCTCGTTCTATGTGTTCGTGTTGTCTCGGAGGTGGCCCCGGCATTGGGCTGATCACTCATCCGGGGAGGCTCTCCATGTCCTTGTGTGGTCAAAAAAGTATGTATGGGATCCAAAGAAAAAACCCTCTCCCGACAGGTCGCGACCCTGTAAGGCCCGGGCGGCTTGGTTCGCTTAAATCCTAAAAGGGAGAGGTAAAACTACGATTAAGAAAGAGAGAAGTCCTCCTTTCCTTTACATAGCCTAAAGTGTAAACTACCTGTTCAAAATGTTACGCTATTTGGACGCATGGAACTGGTGTTGCCGACACAACCTCGGTGCGCTTCCAACGACTGGAGATGCAAAATTTAATCGCCGTTTTCTCAGCTTCAATTTGTACGTTATTTTGAAACGTTCAAAATTTATCTTCTCCCTCAAAAATAAAGATACCTCTTTGTAAAATTTTCAAAATATATCTATATATAAGAACTTTTTCCTGATTGACTTAATGAATGAATGAATGAATGAATGACTGACTAACATTTTTATTATAAAGGCCAAAAATAAAATGTTTTTGAGGATACGAAATACCTTTCTACACAGAATTATCAAATCCAAATCACATAACAGTGTATTGTTGGCAGTGTTCACAGGTAGCTTTGGAAGTAAATGATACGGGACTTTGACAAATTAGAGAAACTGTCGATAGAATTCATTGGTGTAGTTAAATATTGAAGAATGAAATCCACGAAAATAATGCAGAATGTGATGCAGTCACATAACTTTCTCCGCCCTGAACATAGAGAATACCGTTTTCTCACTTCACATTTTGATGTAAAATAAAAGGTCGTATTGTGGGGATAGCTTAAACCAACTGTCTCAGCCTATGTGTATGCCAACGCGTATGCCATATCAGAAGTCTGTAAAAAATTCTATCCACTGATAGGTATTCATAGCTGTAGGCTTTGTATTTTTAGTTGAGAAATATGGATGCCCTAAGCATGTAAAAGGAGACAAAGTAGGATGGAACATTTTTAGTCCTATGCGCGCATTATATTATTATGTCCCAGGTTTTGGGGGAGGAAAGTATAAAAGTGATATTGAATTTCTTTTTGATTTCAGCCCCGAAATGGTTGTGTGGTGACATAAGAGTCAGAAGTAAATATTCTGTCAAGACAGTAGAGTTTTATGTTACCAGAAATTCTGTTTCTTATTATTTGAATCCCTACCAGGCTTTGTGTGTAGAATCAATGGGGTGCAAAATTCTACATCCTCTATGAACCATAAAAAGCCATATATAGCGTTTTCTGAGGGAATACTGTAGTTTGAATGTGATAAGTAGGGTTCGGATGTTTATGACCTAAAAAAGTGCAAAATATGACTGTAAATATGACCTTAAAAATGACTAAATATGACCTTAAGATGACAAAATATGACCAAAAAATCCTAAATATCCCTTCATAAAAGAACGTATGATCTAAAAATAAATGTTCCAATTTAAAACTTTTATGACACTAAATTATTATATCAGATAATCACTTTTTAACAATTTTGCAGGTGATTTACAGGTTTATTTGTAAAGAATTTATAATCTGTTCATATTTCCAGATACCACTAACTGTGAACTCAAAATCTTTTAAAAAACATGTCTATTGGAAGTTGTTAAAAGCAAGGAGGAAGAGGTAATTGTGCTATTACTTGTTATTGTCCCTTCACATTTCAGTTAAAGAAAAACCAAAATATTCGTGACTCTTTCGGAAAAGAATTAAGTCGACAATTTAGGGCACATACTGCATCGTTGTGCTCTTTCACCGAATTTATAGCTGAAATATGACATTAAATTACGAATATGACCGAAATATGACCAAGACCATGAATATGACCAAAATATGACTTTATATGCAAAATAATAACGGTTCTATTACGATAACAAGCATGCAATTCGTGTTTAATTTGTGTTTTTGGCGAGAATGAAGGTCAGGATAAAAATATGACATTTCATAATCATCCGAACCCTAGTGATAAGTCTTCCTCATTTCAAATTCTACATACCTATTTATGGAAACTAGAGTTTGAAAATCGGAAGTTTTTCATAAGTTTATTTCGAATGTCAAAATACAAAACCCGAGCGACGCCGGGCATTTTAAGCTAGTACTTTATGTGTGCACTACAATGTCTGATAAGACCTTCTGCTTAGGCCTTAGATTTAAAAAAAACATGTAATATAATCCGAAGCGATTTTTTCATTTTTCTGGGCAAAATATTTTTAAAACAAAAAGTATAAACAACGTAAAAAACCCATCAGTATAATTTTAAACCACGCATAATATAATCTCATATAAAAAACCAGGCTCATTTTAATATCTGTCGGATGAGATAAATTTCAGTTTTGAATGAAATATCGATTCAAGTAGGCTAATTAGTATATCAGAAATGGACTGAGATATGAGAATGACATTTTAAATTTAAATTGAACTTAAGTATGCAGAATTGCAAGTTTATAGGACAAGTATTTTAGAAAACTTTCCTCAACATTCTGTTATCTCTTAAGATGCTGTCCACAGGTCTTTTAAATCTTATTTTTCCAGTAATTTAATTGAAAGTCTTTTGTATTACTTACTTACTTACTTACTTACTTACTTACTCAATGGCAATAGACAATTCCTAAGCAATCTAAAGGAATATTATCTATTCTATGGAACTCGGAGGGCATATCAGCACTTAGGCCTACATGAGCCCGGCATTCAACCCTATTCTGTACTAACTCCATCCACCTATCCCGCGCCAATCATACTTCCCTTAAATCTATTCTAATATTATACTCCCAACTACTTCACGGTCTTGCAAATGATCTCTTCACTTTGGGTCTTCCAGTCATTATTATTGAGATATGCCTATCCTCCTCCATGCGCGGAACATGTCCAGCCCATTTCATCCTCCGTGATTTAATTACCCTTATTATATTCCGCGAGGAGCGGGTCTACAGGCTATGAAGCTCGTCATTATGCAGTTTTCTCCCAGTTTTCATCTCTCTTATGTCGAAATATTTTCCTAAGCACCATATTTTCGATTACTCTCACATTATGTTTTTCCCGAAGAGTACTGGACTATATCTCACATCCATGTAATACAACCGGTAGAATAATAGTCGTATAAATGTTTATTTTTAGATTTTTGGACAGAAACGAGAAAATGAAAGTTTTTGAATTGGATAAAAACAAGAATTTCCTGATTTAAATAGACACTTAACTTCTGCTTAACATTATTTGTATCTGCAATTATTGCTCAAAGATACCTGAATTTCTCCACTTGTTAAAATTCTTTATCGGCTATTTTAATATTATGTAGCGCACTATTTTGACATTTCATGATCATATCCTTAGCTTCTGTTCTGTTACAGAATATTATTTAAATAACCCTTAGCTGAAAAAAGTATGTCGAATCTGTTTGCTGAACAAAAAATCATATACAAATCCGGCATGTTTTGTCTTACTTCATTGAAAAGTACTGTGTGTTGAAATAACACGAAGGAAGGGATTACCACAAGTGAGGCAAATTAAATATGCATTATTCGGCATTACTACATCCAATTTAAATGTAAATTTCAACATATTACCATGGCGCAATCTTATTCTTCTGTCCTTGTTCAGGTATGAAGCTGGGGATGTCAGTTGGACGAATCAGCTATGAGGACCGGCAGATATATTTAACTAGATTTCATCGCAAGAAGAGAAACTAACAAATTAACGTAACTTTATCCTTTGCACAGTACATGCTATTCACAGGCAGGAATAAAATTAAGAAACCCGGTATAAAATAATAATAATTATTATTCCTCTTTCTTTGCCTTAATTTTACCTCTCTCTTTTAGGATTTAAGCGACCCAAGCCGCCTGGGCCTAACAGAGCCGCGACCTGTCGGGAGAGGGATTATCTATGGATCACATACATACTTTTTTGACCAGATGGAGGGCCTCCCCGGATGAGTGATCAGCCCAATGCCGGGGCTACCTCCGAGACAACACGAACACATAGGACGGGACACACCATTACACACACACTCCAAACAAGGCGAGGATGGGATGAATATAATATGACGGCCAGATGATATCTGGGGACCACAAGGGCCTAAGGTTACCCGACATTTGTCTCACAGGTGAAGAAAACCCCCAGAAACCCCCCCCCTATGTAACTTGGCCCGACCAGGATTCGAACCCGGGCCCGCTATGCCAAAGCGGTGGACAAATAATAATTTCTGTGTATATATTATTATTATTATTATTATACTATTCCTTTTTACTTAAGAATTCTTTCTCCTGGTTTTGTAAGTAGGTGTGTGGTTTATGCAATTTATTATTTTGAGCAAAGACCGAGAAAATATGAAGAACTTAATTTAAAGTTACGCTTACAATGCAATATCAACAGTGTGAACATCACTTACGTAAAGTGGGATTGTCGTTGTAAAGTAGGATAAGTGGGATAAGATGGATTAGTAAAATGGGATAAGTGAAGCGGGAATGTCGCAGGATACCGACAACGGCAAATGCTTAGATTTGTGGACTCCAAAAATGTATTTTTGCCTCTTTTATAAAAGAAAGAATGGAAACCCTACTAAATAGATGGAACAAAAAAGAAGAAAACTATATTGTCGTGAAGTCATGTCGTTCTTAGTGTAATAGAAAGTAAATTAAAAGTTCTTTGTAATAACGTACCCTCAAATCATTACTAATATAAAACTGAGAACATTTTCTGTTGTATGATTTCGGGTTTAGAGCTTTGTTGTTCTAAATACTGTACACATCTTAAAATATTTAGGGTCAAGTTCCGTGTCGTATCTTCAAGAATGACTAATTTAAATTCTAAAAGGAATTTTTGTAGAACAAAGACGATTGAATTATATTTTGTCTTTTTCAATCCATGAACTAAAATAAAAATCTTAATTATGAAAAGAAGAAAATGTGTATGCAAGTTAGGACTTACTGATTCTGAATACAAACAAACATTCATAATGAAAACCTTGATTACGAACACATGTTCTGAGTCACAGCACGCGCTGTTGTAGGAGTATTAGTGAATGTCTCGAAACCCACACGACTTCTCGTTGGTAATAAATTCTTGTCCTGTACTTTGACAATATTGACATAACTAAAAGCCATTAATTTCACTTGCAATAAAATCAGTGCAGTTTCTGAGTTAGATCGAAGAAAGTTTTAGGCCTAGGGATATTACGCTGTTTTCGCCAACATAGGTAATTTGGTGTATGTGTCAGCATATTTGGAGTAAATAAGCAATTAGCTCACAAATGGACAATTAATTTGTGTGCTTACCTTCCATATATCACCGAAAAACATCTGATGGTGGGAAAAATTCAGAGAAATAGAGAATCTGAGAACACTATGAACTCCGCTACTGATATCCCTTCCTCTATAATTCTATAGTCATAGCAGGGTTGACCTCAGTGCTGCTCGCGAGCCACATGCGGCTTTTTTGCTATTCTTATCCGGCTCCTTAAGAAATCCTGACAACATTGTGAACACATATCTTTTAAGACCAATTTCTTGCTGTCGTAACGATTCAAGCTAATTGTAGTTGATTCGGCAACTGTAGAATTGGAGCAACTAGATGACGAGAACGAAGGACTAAAACAGTTTAAAAATGAGAGTCTGTTCAACCATTCAGTTTTTGAGAAAAATACTCGAATAAAAGCATCCAAGATTAAAAGAATGTGCCAAAAGACTTTTCTCCATTTTTTTAACAACCTATTTCGTGAGTCATTGTATTCATTACCTAAATTCATCAAATGTAAAGTATCCAGCTGTTATAAGTGATGAACATTTAAGTCAACTTGGGCGAAGTGCCTTAACTGGGCACCTACCAGATTTTAAGCAGCCAGCAGCTCAAATAACACCCGAAAAAGTGTAAATAATATTAGTGAGTTGTCTGTAATGCCACAAGTATAAACACATTAAGTGTAGGGCCGGCTCAAGGCATTTTGGCGCCCTAGGCAAAAAATAATTTCTGTACAAGGATATGTGAATACTACTAACTTTTATTTGGGCAGAGGAAGTTATGTGACTTTCACATGGAATTTCACAATCTCTAGTTTGGTATTGTTTTGAATTGGCCTGATTTGAGAAGGGCTTTTATTTATGGAGACGAATAACGCATCTAGATAGTATAGGGATTAAATAAAAATACTTTTAATTGAAAAGGTCATAACTTTTTATATTTACGTTAAACAAACAAGAAACTGCAATGCAGGAGTTGAAAAAACATTTAAAATCCTAAAGGTACTTCTCTCGCTTTAAATTTGGAAAACTTCAGCTTTCAGATTTCTTTTTAATCTAAATGTTGACGCCCTTAAATGTTTCTAAACATTTCTCGCCCTAGGTGGCTTACTAGTTTGCCTATACGGACGAGCCGGCCCTGGTTAAGTAATGTATCAAATCAATCTATAATGGTATTCAATCTAAATATTATAAGGTTACTCCTTATATTTACGTTAAACAAATAAGGAACTACAAAGCAAAAGTTGAAAAACAAAACGATTTAAAATCCTAAAGACACTTTTCTTGTTTTAATTTTGGCAAACTTAGCTTTCAGCTTTCTTTTTAATCTAAAATACTATTAGGGTCTATTTTAGGTTTACTTTACCCGAAATTAAATGCGGCTCTTTTGAATGTTCGTCCCTTAGATTACAGCTTCCAAAAGTCAAGTAGTTGGCCAACCCTGATATATAGTATACTATTTTACTACCGTAATTGTTGTACACTTTTTTCCCTTTATAGAAGTGTTTGCAATTCTCCAGACAATATTGAAATACCATAATATTACCATATACAAGGGTTAATCTTATACACTATGATTTGGTACACAGTTCGATAATAACGTTATATTATTTACAATGTCAAGTTATTGTCTGCCTTAACGGTCGATATGCGAAAGTAAGGATAATAGAAAAAAGGGCTGAAGTTGGAAAGCTATTTATCGAAATGCATATCACAGATATAATGCGCAGTCTAGTTATGACGCCACAAGTTGGATGTTTGCTAGAAATGAATGAAGAAGTTTCCTAGCATTGCATGTTTTACCTCCCATATGAATTATTAATTAGAGGAAAGGGCGAGATGAGATATTTGCAAATTCACACTCTCTAAGCTTTCTCAAGCGTTCTGAGTTTTGCATATTACTATATAGTTCTCCTTTCCTGTAAGCTAACTGCTGGTAGATCAGAATATTTCCTCTCAAGAATGAATTACCATTGACAATTACGATTGAATTACCATCACATTTCGTACCTGTGCACAGAATTCGTCTATTCTCTGAATGAACTTTTTTTTTCGAAAGTCCTACAAATAATTATCAGTTTCTCAAGATGCATGAGATTCTGTCTAGAGAGTTCTCTTTTTGGTACTTTAGTACTTCACATTTCCCTTTCCATTGATATTAGTTTATTCAGTCTGTATATCCCAGTCATTCTGTCCAGTGATTTCCTATTTCGAGAATCTGAATGCAAAGTACTTTCACAATTTTGTGCAGCGTTTATTTCTCAGGATCAGATTTTAATGCGAGGTCCACAGATTTGCCTTTCCCCTGCATTTGTTTGCTTATTCAGTCCCAGAAAGTTAAGGAAAAACAGAAGAAAAAGAGAAAAAAATAATATAAGGTTCTCCAGTAATACCGCATCCAATGTCCAATGACATTGTTGCTGACTGTGGACACCCAAGTTCGATCTTCGGTACCTACTCGGTACCCACTCTTTTCTAAGATAGGAATACTGGAACGAGGATTACCTAGCCCCATGAGGACTACTGAGGAGATACTTGAATAAAGAAGCAATGACCCCCATTAAGAAAACCATCAATAATGAACTTGGTAAGCGACAAACAGACCACATACTCCCAATCAGGGGCGGATCCAGAGAGACATTTTGGGGGGGGGGGGGAACCAAAGTAGAGAGGGAAGTTTTTACTCATAAAAATTAATTATTCCCAGCACACAATTGAAAACAAAATGAACATTTCAGCATTTTCTTACAAAGGTATTTCAAAATAATGAATGTCGTTGCTTTAATTTAAGTATTTGGGTTATGTTCTAATAAATTTTGAATAATTTGTGCTTAATGTTACAAATTTTGGGGGGGGGGGAATGGGTGAAATTTCCCCCCCCCGTGGATCCGCCCCTGTTGGTCATAATAATTTGATGGAGCAATAGTAGAATAATATATGACAAAGGTATTTCAAAATAATGAATGTCGTTGCTTTAATTTAAGTATTTGGGTTATGTTCTAATAAATTTTGAATAATTTGTGCTTAATGTTACAAATTTGGGGGGGGGGGGGAATGGGGGAAATTTCCCCCCCCCCACCGTCGATCCGCCCCTGTTGGTCATAATAATTTGATGGAGCAATAGTAGAATAATATATGACAAAGGTATTTCAAAATAATGAATGTCGTTGCTTTAATTTAAGTATTTGGGTTATGTGCTAATAAATTTTGAATAATTTGTGCTTAATGTTACAAATTTGGGGGGGGGGATATTTCCCCCATTCCCCCCCCCCGTGGATCCGCCCCTGCTCCCAATCTTTTATTTATAAAATAAAAGAACGAAAGTAGAAGATGCAGCGGTAGTATATCTCAACAGAATATAACACCATGGGCTACACATAACAGCTATACATATTACATAATAGCTATACATAAAATGGCCGATACATAATCAAACTCTTCTTGCAATTAGACTAATATCTTAATTAGAAAATAGTTAAGAACTTGACAGAATATTAACTTCGACTTACCCTTAAACTTTTCACTATTACTGACGTATCAATGGTCACCTAAAATATCGCATAAAAGGAGATTAATAGACTGATGCTTTTTGTAAACTGAGGATTTTTATCCACATGTTACGATTGTCATTCACAGAAACATGCTATTTTACTGAAATTTTTTTCTCGTTGATTGTAACTTAGAGCCCACTGGTGGTTTCGTCTGATGATTGCTTATGCTAATAAATAAAATCACCTCATTAAAATACCTTTAAGGAAACTATTACTAGCCTTTTATTTAATGCAGTGTTGCCATACGTACGACTATAGTCGTACACATACGACTATTTCATAGATTTGTACGACGTACGACGCAAACATGTGTCGTATGCCTATTCATACGACTATTTTTAATATTAGCTTTTTATACTATTTTTTTCTGTTTATTTTTTAGAAAAATCTACTGCAGAATACGTATTTTCAATTTTGATAAACATGGAGTTTTTTCGTAGTTTATTTTCTATAGACATGTCGCTAAATGAATGGCGGAAAGTTATAATAGCCATTGTCGAATAAAACTCAGTCCCTTTATTTCTTACAGGCCTTCACGGGCCGGTGCCGCATCTCGCTTAAGTTGTATTGTTGTATCGTTATTGCTACTTCTCTCATTATTCTTCTCCAGCATTTATATTTTAGCCGCACGTGTGCAAAACGAAGCAAACCAAACCTCTAAAGAAATTATTCCGATAAAGAGCAGTTGGTCTTATTGTTTTTGTTTTATTTTGACCAAACATAATCATATCATTATTAATAGTATATGTTGACACGTGCATATCAAAAGTGGCTCTATACTTTTCTTTAAACAATATTTAGAAATCTTACTTTCTTTTGGTTTGTAATTTATTAATATTTTATTAATATTAATATTATTATTATTATTATTATTATTATTATTATTATTATTATTATTATTATTATTATTATTATTTCAATTTCTTCCTGCAACATCTGCGGATAGCCGATGACAAAGAGTACCAACAATGGGTATATGTATACAGTTACGAGAGACCAATCAGACCAATGGGGGTAAACAGGTCAGCATGCGTGAGTGGAGCAGTGGCACATTATAGAATTTACAAAAGCATATTTTAACCACCAATCTTGCATTTATAGAAAAAATGTCTGTATAGAGTACCTCACTTGGCAGTCATTATTAAAATATTATTATTACCATTAATATTATTATTATCATCATCATCATCATCATTATTATCCTGACAATTCGCAAAGTGTACGACGATTTTAACTATCGTACGACTATTTTCAATGGTTGGTACGACTGTTTTACGTTTCTGATCTGGCAACCCTGATTTAATGGAAATTCGCACAATGTGCATTAACAAGAAAAGTTATTGTCATCTGCATAGAATTTAAGGGATCTTGTTCTAGCTATACAGTCAAGTATGTGATACTGTTCACATTTCTGGTTACACAGCGTACACACACACTGATCTGATGCCTGGTGAAACCCTCTTTGAATACATATTCTATAATGGAAACCATGAGCGGCAGTCCTCGTGAAAACGTGTCGCAAGTTAAAGTTAGGTTCCTTCCATTCCACAGTGTTCATTGCTGGGGTGAGGTAGAATCCTTGGTCAACATCCTCTGCTTTTCCCAATCTGTCTTGAATATGCGCATCGTAGGCTACGGTATGCGGCAGGTTGTTCCTTGTTGCTATTTCCCTTACGAAGAAGTCCTCATCGGTTAGCAGATATATCAGTCTGGATTTTTATTACTAGCCTTTTTTTAACCTGTTTCCACTGAAGTAACGGAGTTATAAACGTTGAGATTCTTGATGATTTTAACATTTCATAAGGAAATCCTCTCATGAATACAACCGAGTAGCCGAAAGATTTAGCAAAATACCAGTTACCTATGTGCAAACCCGATAATTTGTTACCGGATTAAAATATATATTTTTTCCTACTATTGCATTTATGATTAGAACTAATGATACTTTTGTACTACTGATTTTTATTATATTATATTATATAAAATATTAAGGAATGATTTATGTATTTATAGTTTCTTAAACAAAGTTTATAGTTTTCGTGCAAATTAAGGATGAAAAGTACCACAACGTTCGCACCATGAAGGATCTCATGTGGTCCTTTTATTATACTCATCAGTCATCACACTATATATATATATACTGTGTGTATGTGTAGAAGTATTTTATTAGGATATCGATTTTTTAGTAAAATTGTTTTCAAATAATATGAAATTATTTTCTCTTTGAAAAAGTCACCTACATACTACTGGTATTTGCCGTTTCTGTTACAAATAACATTGACACCCTGACACTCTGCACGGTATATAGGCTGGCTAAATCAATCATAACCCACACAAACACTCGTAGACTTCATTTAGTCTAGTCAGTTTATTATTTGGTTTTCGTCCCCTGATATTGAATGCTGCCATTTCTTAATTTTCCTTTATAACTTTTTACAGTAACTTAGTCTTAGAGTTCACTGATGTGTCATTGTACCGCAATACAGCAACACATTGCAATTACCCTTATATAGCAGTGATGAAGCAATCTTGGAGAATATTTAATAATGATTCCGTGTACTTTGTCCGGATAATGGGACGCAAATTTACTATTGGGACATTCGATCTCTCCTTAAGCTATCTGTGTCACCGTAACTAGTGAGTGATATAACGAAAATGATTACTTCTTACGCTACTATAGTATTTGGTGCAGCATGATGGCATAACACCTTTTGACCTAGTGTTGCACGAAATTATCTCTTATAATTTGAGTACACTATTAGTGAAAGTGGAATGGCCGGTGAGTGGAATGTTGACCAACTATTTCTGGAATGTCGGACCAAAAAACGTCATTACAACTATTGCACTATTTTTCGTAAACCTAATTGCTTCTTTGGCTTTGCTGTTGACTCTAATGTAGTTCTTTAGATTTTTGTCATCAGATGGTAACAAATGCGCTCTTGTGACTAATGTCAACTGGTTTGGAAAAGCTAGACTGTACACATTAAGTGTGATATATTGCAGCAAGGCAGATAATAAAAATTCCTACTTTCATATTAGCATGCGACTGTACAATTATTTCACAACACATGGCTGATACATCATTTCAGATGTCAGATAGGGACATGTTTCTTTTGTGTTTGCGTGGAAAGTTTTAAAAGATGTTACTTAAATTAGATAAAAGGAGATACGGACATATTTGTTCCACAGTGTTCTGCTTTTCATTTTTTTATGGTACGTGGTCCTTTATGAAAATTTTGCCATGTTCAGATTTAAAGATTATGCAGGTTTGGAAGTATTACTAAATTAAGAAAAATGATTAAGTATGAACGATGCTTAGGCAAGGAATATTTACATAGGCTATATATGAAGTAATGATAGATACAATTGAAATGTCAAGCAATGAAGAACTTAAAATAGAATAATTTCTTTGCTGACGATTCTGATGGTGAAGATTCATTCTTTAAAAAATGCACTAAGCCTTTGTTGTTCAGCCTTTGCAAAATTATGAATTCTAGACTCTTGATTGTCTGGCTGAGTGGAAAACCAGAAATTTAGCGTTCATTGTTCAGAATATTATTGAACACCGTTTAGATAACGAACCTACATAAAAACAGTCTAATACTTATTAACTAACCAACTCACTTACTAGCTCGCTCACTCACTGATAATAGTCGTGAACTTCAGAGTTCAGTTCAGTTCTCTGTTTCGACTTCAGTTGACCCTATTTTTTCAAGTTAAAGTTTAACCATTAATGCACTGTTTGGTTGAATTTCGTCGCTCTGCTGTTCCCCCATTTGTCCCATGAACTCATCCCACGTGTGTTTAAAAAAATTCTCATTACTTTATTCTTAAATATGCTAAATATATTCTATTGATGTATAAAATACGATGTTCCGAACCCATAGAGATCTAATGAGAGCATTATTGTTCTATATACCTAGGTATGTCAACGAGACATAGGAAGAATGTCTCGTTAGGAAGAATGTCATTATTTGATATAATTTTACCCCAAACATGCCTGCTGAAATCCCTGCTTTCAAAACTTCAAATCAATACTAGGCTCACACCCGATGCATAAAGAAACTGTTGTTCAGTTCTGCTAAACTAGGGGTACCTACGCAAAGTGCGTCATTGAAATTTCTGGGGTGGGGGGGCGGTGAAAATTGTTGCAAAATTAGCATTTTTATGTTAAAAATAAAAACTGTCATGGTTTATAACTTCAAAAGATAATAAAAAAACTCTTCCAGTTCTTTAAATATGAATAAAAGAAGATTTAGAGAAGGCCTACCCACTATTTGTAAGGGGTTACTTTTCATAAGGTTGGAGTGATACGAAGTTGGGGTTATTTTTCATGAAACTGGGGGTGAGTCATGAAGCTACGGGGTGGGAACCCCTGCCTAAACTAAACTAAATCTGAATATTCTTTATTGCTTAATATTACAATCATTTTGACAAAGTGATGAATAACTAAATGGTATGTTCAAGGACGTATTTAAGAGGGTCCTGGGGGTCAGGACTTCAAAATATGAAATTTTTAAATCAATATTTTGTCTCACTCATGTTTGGAAGGTGTCAGTAATTTATGGTCAATCAGTTTAGGACCCTCTAGAAACTAATTTCGAGATAGGCTACGTGGCAAAACTGTGACAAAGAGTTTAAATTACGAGTTATTTAAAAGTTGGTTTACGGTGTTAAGTTTGCCCATATCCTTTCAGAATTAATACAGTTTTTAGAAATAACAACACGTCTTTAGTACCAGCAATATTGCCTCACATTAAGAACCCCCTATTCAAGTGAGACTGACCAACCCATAAGCATATGACGAAGCACTCTCGGTTCTAGCTTCATACGTCTTCTTATAAAATAATAATGTAATTGGCAACTATGAAGGATGTCACTCTGCATTCATTCATTGAGGAGTTCAGTTATTAATAGTGATGAAATTATTTTTAAACATTAGGCCTACTCCGTAAAGTATTTTATCTATACAATGTTGATTGTTTTAACTTCGCATTTAAATGCTTTTCTTCTTAAATTTCCCCATATAAAAGATGATATAATCACGGACATATAGCCCATAAATTGTTTTGGGTAATTATGGACAATAAAAAACGATATTATCTCATTCTCGGAAATGGCAAACTCCTAGAAAAGCGATAAACTTGGAGGAAATTACTTGATTAACTAAAAAAAGTACAAAAGGAACTTGGCTGTTTTATTAAAAAAAGTATTTATTCTCTGCCTGATTATACTTATAACAGATAACTACTGTGAGTTTTACTATTGAGATATACTGATGACAGTTTGATGACAGTATAAATTATTATGCTGTATGTAACAGTAAAAACTCTATTATTACACCGTCAGTGTGATTAAATATCTTGCAATTTGCTTTTTAAAATTGAAATTAAGATCAAAATGTCAATCTATAACATTTTTAACAACAGTGGACTAATATTAGTAATAATGCGAGTGTTAAAATTCTGTTCGTTGCTATGAATCATCACGTATATAATTATTATTAATCAATCAATTACATACACATCAAACCATGTGGCATAATTATAAACATCATGAATTAATCATTAATATGTTGTACGATTATCTTGAATAACATCAAAAACATCAAAACACAAATAAGATATAAATCAATTAATGGTTACCAGTAGGCCTAGTTAAGATCAGATATATCCTCGACCAACCACTACAATTGAAACGAACAATAAAATACCCGAATAACCTTCTCAAGAAGTGTGCCCAGATCCAAGTATATATTAACAAGTCCCAGTTCAAGTAACACAATACTGATAGAAGGTCGTTATCTAACAGTAAGTTATGTATCGCGAATATAGCAATCATATAATTCCTAGGTTTTACATTTGTCATTTCTGAACGCGTTCTGTTCTCAGAAGAGAAGGGGATGACACCTGATGATTTTTACAGAAATCAGGAAGGTGAAAGGTTGATATTTAATTTATTATAAAACTATTAGATCTGTATAAGTAAAAGAAACTCTACATAATAGCTTCAAAAGTTATCGGAATTTCACAGAAATAACATGTAACATTTCCTTCAAATCCGGGGACAACCCGGATTTTTGTCAACGTGGGTAAATTTTTAGGCATCATTGCTGGAGACTTATTTGCAAAACCTCTCTCAGGACTCTCACTGCATTTGCAGCTACTTATTCGGCGCTTAGAAATGTAGCTCTATCGGATGATGTTTTAACCGGAAGAGGCCAAAATCAGGCGGTGCCAGTTCCGGAGAGTACGGGAGAAGCTCCAAAGCCATCATATTCTGCTTGGCAAGGTGATCTTTTGCTAATGCTGACTGATGGGCAAGAACGTTGCTATGAAGCCAGTATTCTCAAATACGACGGAAAAATAGCATACAAACAACAGGCAGTTTCCACGCATGGACAATAATGGTAATTATCAGGGCCCGGATTCTAATGACATTTCATCTTTTTATTGATGCTGCATAGACATTGCCAACTTGTAGATAAATCATAATCATAGCCTCTAGATTATAGAAATACATTTTTATTATGTCAATTTTTGTCATTTAATACAATTTTATATTTGTAGGGATTTTTTTTTAAATTTTAGGTCTTTTTTTAAATTTTAGGTCATTATTTTGTCATTTTCGTGTCATTTGCTTCCTTATTTAGTCATTTTCATGTATTTACATTGAGTGTATTAAAAATTCGGCGTTAAGTGTTGACATGTCTCAGTCGGAAGAGAGAATAAAAGAAATGCCAAAATTTTGTATTATATTACTATTGTTATTAGATTGACTTGGCACCAGAGTCTGCCACCTGCTTGGATTTGAGAGTGCAAACTACTGTTTACCCTCAATTAACAATGATATAATCCGGGAGACCACAATTATCTACAAAGTAGTCTATAACTTTGTGTGTACAATAATAATTTTTTATAAATAAAATATCAGTTTTTAGGTCATTTTTTATAATTATTAAGTCATTTTCTTTAAAATTTAGGGTCATTTTATGGGTCATTTTTCAAACAATTTTAGGTCATCAGAATCCGGGCCCTGGTAATGATCATGCAACTTGTATCTAAATGGCATCATAAGTATCATAAACCATCCTTCGACATAAAGATTTCTAGAATGACAATATTCCTTAGTATAAAAATATGTTTCGGGAACATTTAATTTGTATATAATATTATATGAAGAAATTGAAGAGACTGAAGGAGTGAGTACATTTAATTCCATATTAAGTAATAAAATTAGCACCAAATAATAAGACCCATCATGTGTGACTTGAGGCTTTCCCGGTGTTGAGAATGTATTATTGTTTCTGGGCTTCCAACCGGGTGAGATGGTTCCAAGCATTCGGCAACTATCTCCGCTGCCATGTGCAAGAAGGACGTCTCCCAGATGATGGCAGCGAAAATAGCTGCCGAAAGCTTGGAACCAAACCTCCATCTCACCCGGTTGGAAGCCCGAGAAACAATAATAATACAAAGAACCATCATTATAATAACGGTTTTGGTCTCGTGGTCATATGGCACACAACCAAGGCCAGTTAGAATGCAGAAGGAGGCCGGAAAACAGCGGGATTGCATTTTTCATTCTTCTCATAGGATGTATGCAAAACGAAACTGGCTGCCACTCCCACGCGAAGGCCGTCTGTCTCCGTTCTTTGCTCCTCGAGGATAATGACTGGCGTCTCATGAACCGCTAACCACTTCATTAACACTCCTGCTGTCTGATTTCACGGATCCTTAAAACTGTTTACGTTGCTACAAACTATAATATATTGCGCAATGACAGTCAAGATATGACCTAGAAATTCAGTATGACGAACGAAAGAAAGTAGTGAAAGTGTCCATCTCTATTATAATTTTGAGAGGTTGTGCAAGTCACTCTCTTCTTATAGAATCATATAGGCCTGTAACATAAGATCGATATCTCACAATTTTACCGGATAAAATAGTTTCAGTAGGCCTATTAGAGTTTTAGACAAGACACATATTTATTACAAAATCTCACAAACGCTATGAACAGTGCAAACGACTTGTGTTCACTAAAGAATTAATAATATATTAATAATTAGTAAGAGTGTTTCTAACAAGGAAGGGGTGTATGTAATCTGCGCCACGGTTGACACCGAATTTGAAATATAATAAAAATGAGATAATATGTAAACTGCGGCACCCTAAGTATGGGCGAATGAACATTCCACAGACTGCTAAGAAACGACTAATGCAGTAGAACATTTCACGCAAAATATAAATCTATGTTTTACCACGCTTCTCCTAACATCTTCCTTATGAAAGATGCACTTCTCCAGTTCCAAACAAGTGCCTACATAAAACTGAGAAGTATTGAACAAGGGATACCTGTAAGAAGAACAGCTAAAATAAATGACATGTATTCTCGTCTACTCAAGTGGAGAGAATAATATATAAACAATGAAATATCCCTTTTGATTTTATTAAGAAGGCGTCATATGAGAACAAAGTGCTCATGCAAAAAAATTAAAGTAGTGTTTTTAACGATTTTATAAGTGACGAAGCGTTCCTGCAAAAGAAATAAGGGTATTGTTTTTAACATTTTAGGTAGATTTTCGAAGAAAAATCTACCTATTGCAATGGATACCACTTTATGATTTTCGAAAAATTCTTTCATATCTTTACGTTTCATGCTCCCCTAAGTACGAAACCACCGCCCGTTCAAAAAAAAATTTTGTGATATTTATATATATATATATATATATATATATATATTTATATCTTTACACGATAGCGGCCGTAATTTTGAAGATATTTGAACCAAATTTTATTATGTTATTTCTAGGCCCAATAGTTCGGACAAGTTCGTTAATGGGCAAAATTGGCCCAAGGGGGTGCTCGGGGGAGGGGGTTGAAATTTTTAAAAATGTATATCTCGGCCCCTATGAAGTATAGAGGGAAACTTTGTTTGAATAAATTAGAGTACTCCCTATGGAGTTCACAGTGACACCAACGATTCGGGGGTTCGAGTGAGGGTGGGGGTGGAGGTGGGGGTGGGGGATGAAAATTCGAAACTTTTGAAACCACGTCTTGTGGGGTATCGTTGAAAAGCTCTTGATGAGTAGGCCTACTCTACAAATCAATAAATAGTTTCTTGATAGCTCTCATATTACGCGAGATTTTAATGTTTGAAAATAATAACACTTAAAAGAATTATTATAATATCATAATTTTGTCTTGTTTAGCGGCTTTGCTAATTTTATTCATTGCTGATCTTGCGCACGGCCTCCCAGAATATTATATCCTATTCTTGTTGTCAAAACAAATGATTGTAGGCTCTTCCTCTTTACCGAATTCAGTTCTTATTACTGCAGGTTTACCATGCCAAGGCTAAAGAAGAAGAGTGCTATGCAGCGACAATAAATTAAACCAAAAGCACTTCGAAATCTACCTCCGCCTGTAGGCCTGCCTAAAGGGATTTTTTTTAAATGACAAAGCTACTAAGCCTAACATTTTTAACCACATCTATGCAATTTCATAGCTAGTCCTGTCTGAAAAAGTGGGAAGAAAAATGTTAGTGCGTTAGTATGACGGTGACGCCATTTAAATGTCGGTGGCGCAGTTTACATATGTCGGTGGCGCAGTTTACATATGTCGGTGGCGCAGTATACATCGTGTAGGTTGGAGGAAAACGTAGAAGTGGCGCAGATTACCATTTCCCCAAGGAAGCTGCTTACAGACACATTCCAAGTCCTCGGGGCTTATTTAGTCCAAAACAGAGTAAGCTACAGCTTATGACGGCAGGATTGAAAGGGGCGGCTTTTAAGCTGTAACAGTAACCAATTAAATAAATAAATAAATAAAATATTAAAACTGAGTGTGCCTTGTGTGCTTAGTATCCTTCAAGTTTAACTTTACTATTATTTAGGAGGGAAAGCAAACAAAATTGAATAGGCTATATACTTAGGGATTAGCCAGTACGGTAAGCGAAGACACATTTAATGGCAAAGAAGAAAATCTTGTTTAAATTTTTTGTAGCACAGTGTTTTATGTTTGTATTACATCTTCATTAGTGTAAGTTCTGAAGACTGTTCAATAAATTGATTGCATAATATGAAGAGTGAAATTTTAAGTTGCTTACTTAACAGTACCATAACATATTTATAACTTACTAATTATTAGCTACTGTTGTATTGACCTATGGTACTGAATAAATTGCCAGTATTTGTCGTAATGCGTTTACGTAACACAAGGTGCAATATGTAACATTAACTGAGCAATAAACAGATCACTTGGACGAAGAAAGCTGTGGTAAATAATAATTTGTTTAATAAGAGTAGGTATATTTGCGACTTAACATTTTAGGACACGTTACATAATTTGAAACACCACTAATTCGCATTATATCACACACAACATGCAATAACAAATTAGTACGAATTACTGTAATAAGGAATGCACTTTGAGGGAGGATATGGCTTTTGATTCACATAACTTATACATTACGTTAATAAGCAACGATGGATTTAAAATTTGTTTCCATTTGACAGCCATTTAAAGTGATGAACAATTAATAAAGCGGTAATATTCTTCCACTAAACTTGTTCATCTATAGGCTAACTTGAATATGATTTTATTATTTATTTATTATTTATTACATTACATTACTTACATTATTTCACATTTAGTAATTTACAAGTAAAAATAAATAAAACCAAACAGAAAATACTATTTATAATTTAGCATTTAAAATGTAAGGTATACCCCTACATGAACAAAGCTCGTGTTTAGGGGGTATAGTAGATTAAATATAATTCTATTTATAATTATAATATAACTATACCCATGTAAATTCTTCTTTACAACCTTATACTCAGTTTTTGTATATGGTCAGTGGATAAGAGTTATGTATTAAGGATACAAAGTCAAATATTTATAAACTAAATTCAACGAAGAAAGATTGATATACTTTAACTTATATGGTTCTTTTATGTTTCTGACATCATAAGATGATTTTAGTTTTTAATATTTCACTTAGGATACTTAATACATAATTTTTATCTATTGACCATATACTGTACAAAACTATGTATAAAATAATGCACCTTGTAAGGTAGAAGGAAGATCATGTGAATACTTTACTTAGCCTATATAAGGTACGAGGGTATAAGGTTGTATACTAACCCTCTATTGAAATGAAAATCATTAATATTGAATATGATTGTTTCTTATTTCCTAAACGCCGCATTTAAAGGGTTAGGTAAAAATAAAGATAATTTGCTATCATCGTCATATCATCTTGACCACCTTTTCTCAGGCATTGTGAATCAGTTTGTCATACCTGTTCCGGATTCAAAGGTTTGCTGTACCCATCTTTTTTTTTTTTTTTTTTTTTTTTCGACCTAGGTATCTCTTCCCTCTCGCTGTGCAATTAATACTTTGTTCTTTATATTCATGTTAGACTGTCTTTTTTTTAAACGTTTGTTCCATTGTAGGCCAATTCTATTATTTTTTCGTTTATTGAGAAAACCCCAATACCTTGATGGTGTCATTATTTTTGCGATCTTTTAATTAGAATCCTGCTACGATCGAAAGGATCTCATTTTTGCAACCTGAATATGTTTGTAAACTTTTTTGAAGCGCTCAGATCTCATTGGCATATATTGTTTACTTGTTTGTTTGTTTGTTTGTTTTTGTTGTTTTTTTTAACGATGGCCGCTCTGTCAACGTGGTGTGTAGTCGTCTAAGATAAAATCTATGTAACACACACAAGGAAATGGAGTTCATATTTTAGTCGATGTGCAACATTCGAAGTCTTCGCGGTGTCTACATAATGTTAAGTAAAAACACAATCTTCTTGTGTGTAAGAATGCCACTGGATCGAAGAGAACTAAGAGTCAGTTTTTATAACTGAACTGTAACTTTTGCGTAGATGTTCTACCCCTTTGCTCCACCTATCACAAAGGAATTATTATCATTCCCAACTATAGTTTGTTTAATAATTTGTTGGCTCATTCGACCGGTCACCGATGAAAAAGAAGTAATCAGTAACAAATGCGAACAACCATTGTCTTGGAACATTTTAATACCGTTTCCTTCTCCATTTTCTTTGTTGAATTCTTATGATTAGGCCACGCCATGTTTTGCTTATATTACATACGAGATAATTAAAGCCCCTTTACTTCCTCTAACATAACAATAATATTATCAACATTTTTCTTCGTGTTATTTGCTTTGCTTGATTTTTTCGTAAGATAAATTTAAGACGTAAGGATTATATTAAATGATAAGATACAAGAATATAAAGGTTATATACACTATACATTTAAGAATATGAAATTACTTTTCTAAAGTAGGCCCTACCTGCTGGTCATCGCATATAACATCGTAGATAAACACTAAACAATCAGCGCTTATTTTTCACATTCTCATTGTATCAGGTGAATAAATATTAGGGTTACAAAACAGCTTGAAACTCTTTGTGATGTCATAACTATTTTATTTTAATTTTGAGGTTAGATTACTTTTAGCATAAACTTTCTATTAATGTAAATTTGCCTTAAATATCCTATATTTATGTCCTTGAGTTGCAATGTCCCTAAGCATGTATCAAGATCTCAATCGTCTTTTGAGCTAGGATTTCTCCCGCTGAACATATAGCCTCTCAGCTCCTTAACCACTTGTGCCAATATTGTAAACAACAGCAATGCAATCTCAACAGCAAATACTGAAGTCCTTTCGTTTCTACACTTTAAAGCCATGAATCTTAGCTCTAAATCTTTTTCAAAACATCTTATAAAAGTCAATTACTCCTGCCATCCATCTGTGTTTGTAAAAGGATATTTAAACATAATAAAAAAGTGATCCCTAAAAAGGCCATGGAAGCCCTTTGGGTTTCAGCAGGTTGATGCCCCCAGATTTTTTTTTTAGACATTCGATATATAAAGATGTTAATTTTGTTATCCATATCCACCGGCCAACTTTGTCCCAAGGATTCCTCCTGGAATTCATTTCTAGTGGAGGCTGAGTCTACCCCAAGGCCATTGTGCCACCATAAGTATTAGACCAATTGAAAAGTCCAAACAGAAGGATTAGATTATTTGAAAAATCTCAATGATCTCATCAGAGATCGAACCCGCGAAGTTTTGGTTTATAGCATAGTGCCTCAACCAACTGCGCCACGGCATGGCGTATGCTTTTAATTATCATAGATTTACTTTATAGGTTGATAAACAATGTATCATATCAGTGGAAATTTAATTACCGTATTTCGAAAACATCTCTTGTAATAATCTAATATTTTGAATTTTTACATCGCTCATCCTACATTAAAACCTAGAAACCTTTTCTGACAAAGTTGGAGCATAGCGTTCTCATAAAAATTAGTTTTTCTAAAGCCCATTACTTTTCATTTCCGTATTCTGACATCCTTTTGGGTCTCATATTAAGAGGCTGGTTTGTTTTTCCTTTCACTTTCCATGACTTTGCTCTTCGCATATTTATTACAACTTTCCAGTTAGACTTGTCAAGGTTCTTCATGTAAATTTGCGTCTATGCTTATGCATAAAATTATCCAAAATAATTTCTATGTCTCTATCAAGAAGGAAACTAGATTTTAAATACGACGTAAACGTTTAAAAGTGAACACAACCAACTTTTTCAGCTATAGTAGGAAATATCAACTTACTGCAACTCATCTCTTTTATTCGTATATATTTTCATATTTCTTTTATTCGTATTTATTTTATTCCACCGTATTTATTTCATTATATCATTATATATTTTATTTATTTTATTTATTCTTCCTCTATAATCTAACTTTCGAAGATTAAAATTCCACTTAATTAAACATATTACATTCTGAAGAATAATACGAACAGTTACCTCATTAATGCGACCCCAACAAAATAATAAACGATTTTTAGTTTAACTTACCCTTAACGAAAAGTTCAGTAGAAGTTTTTCCCGTTCCTATTCTGCCATAGGATTTTCATCACACATTTTCCCTAGACTAAGAATTGTGTGGAAGTGTGGCAATATCACCAAATTTTACTCAACAGAAAATGATTCAAAGCCTACTCTTAATGAACCTGAAATTCCATACTCTGAACTCACGGCTAAAAGTCTCGCCCAGTCTTGATTATCAATCAAAAAATCAATTGGTGCCTCATTCGCACGTATTGACACAGTTTTTGCTCAGAAGAATGGTTACTGGTAACATAAATAACTTAAATTTAGTAATATAGCTTAAGAACCAAATGTGGCCCGCGGACCGCAAGATGATTACTCACAGCGATAATAGTGAGTGTAGTCATATGCTGTCAACTCTACCACACACGGGGAATGTAGCACACTGGGTTGACGCCTTGAGGAAACTCTCACACTAGCATGCACAACGGATTCGATAACTTTCAGAAGATAATTTTCATGAAATTAGTGTTAAATAAATAAATAGAATAAAATAAATCCATTCTTACCTCTCTACATAGTTTTACGAGAAAGTTTAAGGGATGGTAGAGGAGGTAAAAACAAATTTCATGAACCGTATTTTTTGGTAAAATAACTGATTTAGATGTTAACGTCCTTCTATTTCAGTGGGTATTTCGAGAAATAAGATATTTGCAGCAGGCCTTTTTGCACAAAAATACAATTTGCGCTGTCTAGCAGGTAAAAATCCTCATTTCTGTAGTCTTCTGCTCTCTTATAAATCGTCATGACTCGTCATTTCGGCATGACTTGTGTACAAATATACTGATAAATATAATCGAAAATATTATTAAACAACTTAAGACAACCATTTTCAAACAGAAGTGCCAACAACTGTGGATAAAATACGAAATCAGTTGAGTCTTTGCCGGATTTGATCATAGATTCATAGGTATCCCAAACTAGGCACAGAAATAATAGAAAAGGAGTGTATTGTGATCTCTGAATAGAGTACGTTCCTCAGTGTTTGCTTTAATCGATAACACTTATCGATAACCTCTCGGCAGCCATAGAAATAGCGGAAAAGAAAGCACGCTATAAGAAATGAAAGAAAAAATCATATTAAGGCAAAATATTCGATTTTAAATCAAACGTTTGTGAAGATGTTACCAATTAAGTTATGGAAGTGGGCTCCTTTAGACATTTCGCACAATAGGACAATTTTAGCGATATTTCTTGGATTCAGTTTGCTTAATGGTGAAATTTTACGTATGTACAAAGTTAAATAGGGTTAAGCAGGGCTTTTTTCCTAAAATTTTGCGCTTATCGCTGTTACCCGAAGGTACGGTCCCTACAAATGTCATAATGTTGCAAAACTCTGGCATATGCAATATTTTTCCGTTAGAAGTCCCTTCAAGGGTGAGTTATTCGATTTCCGGCACACTCATTGACAACGGCACTAGTTCTACCATATGCGCTAATAAGCTAATTAATCAAGGACATGGAGGGCCTCTGCGGATGAGTGATCAGCCCAATTCCGCGGTTCCCTCAGAGACAACACGAACATATACATTGGACGAACACGATACACCAGTCGCATACGCATTCATGCCGAGCAAATTGTGGATTGGGATGAAGGTGATAATGACGGCCATATGATATTCTGGGGTCACGAAGAAACTTTTCCCTACGGGGATCTAACCCTGGCCCGTTGCGCAAGGGGAGCGAAAAATAATTAATCAAGATAAATAAAATTATGATGTTCTGTGCGAGGGTTTGGAACGACAGTCCGATCCGTTAGCCTGGGTAGCGCGGTCAGTGTGTCACTTGCTTTCAAAGTCGCGAGTTCGATCCCTGCCCAGATCGATGGCATTTATGTATGTATAAATGTGACAGACCCATGTCTGTAAATTTACTGGCATGTGAAAATACTCCTGCGGGACAGAATTCTGACACACCGGTGACAGTCACATGCTTAAGTTGCAGTTCATTCCCGTCGAATCATAAAACTAGCCGATAATCCAATCCAGCATTGGGCTTAATAGGTAATGAGTAGGGCAAGGCATTTAATTGCCATAAAATAGTGAAAAATGCAAAATAAAAAATTCATTTATAACCTAAGAATAGTGATAAAATGACACTAAATTAAAAAGATTGACATAAATTAACCATTCTTACGTAATTTGTTTTAAAGTATTGAATTGCTAAAAGCAATTTAATGGATGACAGTGAGTTATATATGAATTTATATTTAAAATACACTTATTTTGTTTCTAAAGAATTAAGTAAATTTATAGTAATTGGACACCCTTAGAAAAAAAACTGGCATGCCCATCAAATTGCCTCTAGCAAATATGTGCCATTTAAAAAGAAATAGAAAATCTTTATTCGTACAAAACAAACTGCTGGTGGTGTTTACAATTAACCTGAATTAAAATGAACTATAAAAACTTGGCGGAGATTCTCAAATAAAAACGATTCTCTGTTGTTTGAAAGTAAGGATTTGTACGTGCAAAAGCTCCTCTTTACCTCCACTGAAAAATGACGAAAATGACCTAAAATTGCCAAAAAAATGCCCTGTCTCTTTAAAATGGTTGTTTCATGATAAACATATATATATATTCGAGCTATCTTTTAACCCCCATATAAAAAATATGCAAAATCATCAAATGCCTTGCGCTAGTAATGAGAAACCTCAGCCAGACTGAGACGCCGAGGAACTAAAACAACTAAGGCCACAAAGAGAGCTAAGCTTTGTATGCTTTGTTCGCTATTTTCGCTACATGTGATGGCTAAACTGAAAGCTTTCGTTCGCGAGTTATGAGTGAAAAACTGGCAGAAAACGTGAATTTTTTTTTCGCTATCGAAGCCTCTGTTTTCGGTAATACATTTCAATGCAGGTGGCTTTTTTGTCATAACTTGGAAATAAAAGCATCGCGATTTTTTCAATATATCGCATGGAATTTTCGATCGCTTCGATTCTGTGAGCTTACCCTGGTCGATTTGTTTGTTTAAAACGTCAAGGCACGCAGACATCTGAAAATTTCAACATAGACGGAAGAGAGATAATGAATGTAGGCCTAAATGGGCAAACATTGATAGACTTGGACGGAATTAATTATGCAGGGATTTTCTGGGCTAGGGAACTCGAATCTGAAGTCGTTTTTCCCAAGCGGCGCTCCAAAGCCGGATATTTAGCCGTTTCATTATAATTACACAGCCCAACAAAAAAGAACTTTTTGTTTGGTGTCTCAAATGTTTTGCCGGATACTCAGTGTGCTTATTCCAAATATGTAAACAGCTTTTCTCTACGAGCTCTACTTTTATATAGATTTTATTCGTGAACAAAATCTTGCTTGATAATATAGCTAGTGAAGGTTCTTGACCATACTTTGGACACATAGGACGAAAACTGTAGGCCCTACATATATATAATATCTCGAATCCTGTGCCCCCAATGTTGGGGCGAAGGGCCTCCAAGTGGAGGTTTCTGTTTACCGATGTGAATTTTGTTACGCTTATTTTCCTAGAGAGGGCAGAGGGACAGGTGGTAAGCCCATCGCCCCTTAACCCCCCTCCAGAAACTAAGTTATTACTTGGACGTGAAAGGGTCAAAAAATTTTGTCCAGAGGCTCTAATTTAGGCTTGGAGTTCTTTTACGTGCCGTAAATCTACGACACAGGTCCCCCAGCCTAAAGTCCCTCCCGGAGGACTCCTTGCCCAGGATTTTTACATCCTTATAAACCCATCGACCGCGGCCGGGTTTGATCCCGCAACCTTCGGATCCAGAGGCGGGCACGCTACCTCTAGACCACCGCAGCCGACATTTAGCGAATAATATGTAATAAAAAATTAATAAAATAAATGGAAATAGAATACTGTTTGTATAGCATTTTACATTGAGAGAGTATTATTAAGTGGCATCCATGACATTCATACAATAAATGTGGCTGTTTTCTCTGACTAAAACACGATTGTATGCTGGATGAAAACCAATAGTTATAATTTATAAACATCCATTTATTCAAGTAATGTTTGCTGAACTATTGAATATATCTTGCATAAAACATATTTATATTATTGTTATGGTTCCTAGAGATGCACTGTGGTAAGTACCTTTTTTGCAAGATATAGGCCTAACGCACGTAGGAAAATATGTATTTTATTCATGCATAAGAGATTATGTTCTTATAAAGTTTACAAGAGGTGATTACAATTAAATTCCAGCCTTGCCGAACTGTAAGATATGTTTACCGTAAAATGTTATAATGCTGATTCCTGAACATAAGCGTAATTCATTTTATTTCCAGAATAAATCTTAACTAACCCCGACAATGGTGACTTATGCATAAATCAGTACCTAGAGAGTCTCCAACCTGATTGGAGAATAAAGAAATCGCTTTTGTGGGAGGTGATAAAGCAAGTTTGAGTGAATCAGGCCTGTAATTTATAAGCAAGTCAAGAAAGCACAACAACGGGTAAAATACAAATTCACAGGGAACTGATAACATTAGTTTAAGAATTCTAGACAAAATCATTGATATCATCCTTCCGACCATAACTCACTATTTAACGCTTCATTTGTCACATCCACATTTCCTCAACAGTGGAAACATGTGCACACTCGTTCGACCTATTGCTAAAGTAAACCGGCCAAGCACCCCTACAGACTACAGACCTATTAATGTTTTACCTGCTTTATCTAAAGTATTAGAACGTATTGTTCACAAACAACTTACAGACTATTTACATACTTACAACTTGATCAATCCATTCCAGTCTGGCCTCAGGACTCATCATAGTACCTCTACTGCTCTCCTTAAAATCGTTGAAGATACTCGTGAGGCCTTGAGCAGACGTGAGATAACTATATTATCCCTTCTTGACTTTTCCCGTGCAATTGATACAGTCGATACTGACATCCTAATTGCAAAGTTGAAATCTCTGCATCTGTTTGACGCTGCAATCACGTGGATGGAATCATACCTTCGCGTTCGCCAGCAATGTATTAGGCAGCGTTCACACTGAGGCGATAAGCGATAAGCGATTTATCGGAAGGAATTTCTTGCGGCGATATATTGCTAGGAAGGTTCACACAGCGAGCGATAAATCGGCGCTACCTGGGCGATAAAAATTTCCTTTAGGCAGGCCTACAGGCTGAGGTAGATTTCGATGTGCTAAATATCGCCTTATATGAGAGCTATCGAGAAACCAGTTACTGATTTGTAGAGTACTCATCAAGCGCTTTTCAACGATACCAAAAAGACGTGGATTCAAAAATTTCGAACTTCCATCCCCCAACCAACCACCCCAACTCGTACCCCCAAAACTCCCGAATCGTTGGTGTCACTGTGAACTCCATAGGGAGTTCTCTAATTTATTCAAACAAAGTTTCCCTCTATACTTCATAGGAGCCGAGATATATATATTTCAAAATTTCTACCCCTCCCCGACCCTCCCCTGGGGCCAAATTTGGTCATTAACGAACTTGTCCGAACTATTGGGCCTAGAAATAACATAATAAAATTTGGTTCAAATATCTTCAAAATTATAGCTGCTAGCGTGTAAAGATATATATATCACATTTTTTTTTGAACGGGCGGTGGTTTCGTACTTGGAGACATGAAACGTAAAGATATGAAAGAATTTTTCGAAAGTCATGACATGGTATCGATTGCAATAGGTAGATTTTTCTTCGAAATCTACCTAAAATGTGGTGGGAACACAATCTTCACTACAAAAGTTACAATATCGTAAGCAACAAATCGCTCAGGCGACCAGCATGCTGCACTTCGAGCGATATATCACTTGCGATATGTTGCGCTATCGCGTGAGTGTGAACCTTTTTTATCGCCTCCCTTTAGATTTCAAGTATCTGTCCGTGCGTGTCGCGTATCGTATATCGCTTATCGCTTATCGCCTGAGTGTGAACCCTGCCTTACCGATAACAAGCGATTTTCATCGTGGCGATGTGTGAAGGCAGACGTTCCTCAGGGGTCTGTATTAGGGCTTCTCTTATTCTCCGTATTCATAAATGACATTTCTAGTCACATAGGACACAACAGCTTCTCTACGCAGATGACCTTCAGAACTATATTCACTCACGCTCAGATACAATTAATGACTCCTTAACGTTACTTAACGAAGACCTACAATCAATCGGTAACTGGACAAACAAGTTTGGCTTACAGCTTAATCCAAGCAAAACTCAAGTTATTGTATTAGGACAGCAAAGACTAGTATCATCCATAAAAAAGGGTTCATTGTTACCAGTGATTTTGAACAACACTACTATCCCGCATACAGAAACAGTAAAAAATCTAGGTATCTATCTCGACTTAAACGTGAATTGGAATTCTCAAATCAAGCCTTATAACGTAAAAAGACTTCCTCAATAATGCATGCTCTAAAACAACTGAAAAACCTCCTTCTCACTAGATTAAAGCAAACTCTAATATAGATCCTAGTGATCATGCATTATTTCGACTATTGCGACATTTTGTATGGAGATCTGAGTGTTGAATTGTCATAGAAACTTAGCATTCACAATATTTGTGTTCGTTTTATCTTTAACATTCGTTTCCAAGATCATGTCTCAAAATATTTCCAACAACTGTCTTGACTTAGATTGCAAAATAGACGTTTAGTCCACCCTCTGTTCTTGTTATACCAAAATGGATATATAAGCATTCATGAACCACAAATTATTGTCTCCGTTGGACATTACATGAGAATATTGTAGGAGAAAAATTCCTCCCCGTGTTAGAGGAATTTTTTGCCTATAATATTATCTTGTTATTCTTACGTTTTCCACACCTCTTTACTTGCCTAAGTTTCTATCCTCCCACCATAATCGTGGTACACGTTCGCAGCACAACTTCCTGTTATCAATTTCTAGTCATCATACAACTTCTTGTTCTCACTCATTCACCATAGCCACAGCCCGTTCCTGAAATTCCTTGTCACAAGATATCAGGGGTAGTCGGAGTTTACACTCGTTCAAATTTACGCTTATTAAACAATTATTGTCCACTGAACAGAAATAGCCCTTTGTAATCACTCCACTTGTCATTGTACATGGTATTATTTAATCTTCTTGTAACTTACTTATAAGTGCTTTTACTTGATTTCACAAACTTAAGGTTTCATTGTAACTTAATTTGACACTTTCCTTGTTTTGCTTGTGACGTTATTTTTCTTTAATGAAACTTATGCTTTTTATTTAATTAATTATTATGATTAGTCATTAGCAGGGCCCGGATTCTGATGACCTAAAATTATTTGAAAAAGACCTATAAAATGACCCTAAGTTTTAAAGAAAATGACTTAATAATTACAAAGGATGACCTAAAAACATATTAAAATTATTACTGTGCACACAAAGATTTAGACTAATTTGTACATAATTGTAAAAACTGTAAATGAAGGAAGGTTGTTGTAGGTCTAAAAACTTTGTTCTTGATTGGAACATTCGAGAAGAAAAGTAAGAAAATTGTTTTAAAAGTAGATTCTATAAAAATGTTGCATTATAGTAACCTAGCCATTTATTTAAAGTAAATGCATGAAAATGACAAAATAAGGAAGCAAATGACACGAAAATGACAAAATAATGACGTAAAATTGAAATAAATGCCCTAAAAATATAAAATTGCATAAAATGACAAAAAATGACCTAATAAAAATGCATTTCTATAATCTAGAGACCATGATTAGAATTTATCTACAAGTTGGCAATGTCTAGGCAGCATCAATAAAAAGATGACATGTCCTTATAATCCGTGCCCTGGTCATTAGTCTTAGTATTAGTATTAGTCATTACTCATTAGTAATTTTAATACTTTGTTATTCATGTTATTCACGTAAATCTACATTGTACTTTTTAAATATGTTTGAATGAAAACCAGGCAAAATAAATCATTTACTGCTACTACTACTGCTACTACCACTACTACTACTTCTACTTCTACTTCTATTTCTACTACTTCTACTTCTACTGTACAACTACTAATTGGACTCATTTCAAACTCATTCTTATATGTTCTTGGTCCAAACCTAATGAAAGACGCATGAGCTAAAATTCACAATATAGTCCAGTCGATATCACTTCTTACCTGGAAAATATTCCGAAGTTAATGAAATTTTTACAGGTTATTTGGGGGTACTCTAGGATGCTTATCCTAAGTTTTCGACCTCGAGGACCCTGTGCTAACTTGGGGGGAGGTCAAAAACCTCAAAATGTTTGGACTTTTTTCAGTTTTTCGCTTTTATCTCGTAAACTAAGCATATTGTGTGCCCCATAGTACAATACAAAGTTGTAGAGCATTAAATTTTCTAAAATTTGGTTGATTAAACGAATTTGTAGACCCAATATTAACCGAGATACGGCCGATGAAACTTGGACAAAGTTTCTCGAAATGTAAAAAAATATCCGAAACCGAAGGTTTTGGCGCTATAACTATTTATTACCATCATTTCCATGTTAATTATGTTAATCACTCATTAATATCAACATCTTGGAATACCTATGACCCCCTTCCTCCACCCCTCTTCCCACTTCCCACCCCTCCCCCTCCCCCAAACGTGAAGATGCCTCATTTTAATGTATAAAATGCATTTTAAGATACCTTCTCACACCAAAAACCCTTTTGTTGTACACACAATGTGATGTCACCGGAGGGGGGGGATCCTCTGACCTAGAGCCTATTGTGATTTGCAGTTATTTACATATTTTGGTGCCTGGTCATCACCCTACTGTGAATTCCTGTTAACCCACAATCTTGAACCTCTATAAACGTAGATGAGGTAGTTTAAAATAAATAAATAGTAATCAAGAATTAGTTTATAAAAGTATATAATTTATTTACAAAAAATCATAATTTAGAGCATATATGGGCAACGCCCGGCCCGCGGAACACTTTAAAATCGCGCTCGAAAAAGTAAATATTTTCTGTTCTCGCCAACAAGAGAGTGAGAGGGGGGAACAAAAGCCTGAACTACGAGGGTGTTCCTTCCGGTCAGCGCTAGAAAATGTTGCAATAGACCTAAATCAAAGTATCGAACCAGACTTACAGATGAAAATTTTGAAAACACTCTGCGCTTGTGTATTAGTGGGATTGATGCCAACATTGATCATCTTGTTTCTCAAGCTCAAGCTTCTCATTAATTTCTGCTGATTGTTAAGTAAATACCTAATCAGTTCGATATTGTTCTCATTCATGTAACTTTATAATTATACTTTATAAATACAGAAAACCGTATCATGATTATTTTTTCACAACTACCTATTATCTACGGCCCGCGACTTCATAAATATTATAAAGTTTAGCCCGCATCTTTCCAAAGGTTGCCCATACCTGATTTAGAGCATAATTATAAATAATTAAGATAATTGCAGGTGTTATGACCAACTTAGAAATAATTTCAAATAATAATTAGTACATAGTGTATCAGGCTACGAAAACCTTGGAGCGCTTGGGGGCTGCCGGACTTTCCTCGTCGTCGTCGTCGTTGTCGTCATCATTGTCGGGGTCCATGGACACGTCATGTCAGTGGGATCCTCACTCTCGTCATCGGTGTCAGGCTGAGGGGAGTTTTAGCATGCTGTTCCCACGCAGTGCCTGCATACTGCACTCAATTAATACACGTGCATTATATGTTGTTACAAAAATGAAAAGCAATAAGATATCGTGTGGCAGGTTTTAAGAATGAAAATGTACTATTACAGCATCTCTCAGTATTGATAAAATGCATCAAAATACCCACCTCGTTTGGTAAGCTTCCATCCCCATGCAGAATGCAACTTCTGATTTCTCCCTTGGCTTCCTATCCACGCCTGGACTTGCAAGTACATCCTGGCGGCATCTCTCGTTGGTGGCAGTCTGGCAAGTTGATATTTCGGCTTTGCCATAACTGTGGAAAAAATGCACTACCTCAGGTCTTCGAGGTTGTCAAGTTCGATGGTCCCTCCATACAGTTTCACAAGAAATTTCTCTCCAACATCAGCGATTTAAGTTGGTGTTGCGTCGGGGTCTTTAAAAATAGCCAACATCTCTGAAAGGCTAGAGTTCTTGCTATACATCTGCATCACCTTCTTTCCAATACCAAAGGGTGCTGAGGTGGTGTCACATGCAGGAAAAGAATGTCCTGTGGTTCGTACTTGAACGAGTGGGATGCATACAGCACAGTTGGGATATTACCCTTTCCACTCTTCTGGAAATAGACGTCCTTTTTGGAAGAACCCAAAGCAGTGGGTAGCACCAGAAGATTATTATGTCGTAACCTGTTATGATGACACTATCATATTTGTCAGCAGCTAAGCTAAGACAGCAGTATCCACAATCATTACATCGGCGTCTTCTACTGCCTGCTTCACTTGGATCCCCTTGGCTTCCATTTCCCTCTTCAATATGGTTATGAAGTTGGTCTTGTTGGTATAATTGGAAAGAAATTTCGCCTGCGAAATCGTGCTAATCAAAGTTGTCTTGGAAAAGACAAACTTTGTTGAGGAGTGCAGCAAAGAACGCCGATAACGTCCAGCTGCTTTGGTAGCTTATCCCAATAAGATAACCATCAAAGACCACTATGACATTCCTACCGAAGTGTCTATGGACGTAATCCACGTAGTTTTGGCAGACTACCTGAAATGTGCCTTCACTTGACTTGGTACAAACAACCCTATGCAACAGAAATCCACCATCAATGACATTGAATTTTCTGGCGCCAAAATCTACGTCTTCGCCCACGATAGGAAGGAATGCATCATACAGCATTGACAATAGCCCCCCTCCGGTGATATCACATTGTGTGTACAACGAAAGGGTTTATGGTGTGAGAAGGTTTCTTAAAATGCATTATATACATTAAAATGAGGCATCTTCACATTTGGGGGAGGGGGAGGGGTGGAGGAAGGGGTCATAGGTATTCCAAGATGTTGATATTAATGAGTGATTAACGTAATTAACATGTAAATGATGGTAATAAATAGTTATAGCGCCAAAACCTTCGTTTTTCCGATATTTTTTTACAATTCGAGAAACTTTGTCTAAGTTTCACCGGCCGTATCTCGGTTAATATTGGGTCTACAAATTCGTTTAATCAACCAAATTTTAGAAAATTTAATTTTATACAACTTTGTATTTTACTATGGTGCACAAAATATGCTTAGTTTACGAAATATAAGCGAAAAACTGAAAAAAGTTCAAAAAATTTGAGGTTTTTGACCTCCCCCCAAGTTAGCACAGGGTCCTCGAGGTCGAAAACTTAGGATAGACATCCTAGAGTACCCCCAAATAACCTGTAAAAATTTCATTAACTTCGGAATATTTTCCAGCTACCCCCCTATTTTTCATTATATCGACTGGACTAATAATATTATGTAATATCTTCTGAAATGAAAAGTCATAGAGAATACAAGACGTGGTGGGATTATTGCAAGCTGAATGTGGCTTGTTTAAAAGAGCACTGAACAATTCGAGAGATTGTAGGGTTCATAAATATTTCCGTTTTGGTTGAGAATGTTTGAGAGGAAAGCCATCTTGTAACAATGAATTATTAATTAGGCAGCAACCCCACGAATTGGATGTACAGATAATGTTTTGGAATTCAGTTAAGAGAAATCTGCGTCACGATGATTCAGTAAGTTATTAGGTTGTTACTCCTGTGTTATACTGATGCGTTGTATTCATAGAGAAAGTACAATGAGTATACCGGTTTCACAGACCAGGCTTATTTTTTTGATGGGTATAGAAAATATAATCTACACGCACAATATGACACACGTATTATATATATATATATATATATATATATATATATATATATAATTTGATTTTGTTTATAAATTACAATTTCCACCTGTGTTCAGTATATAAAACCTTAAAAATTTTAGCCTACTTTGAAAAAGTTAACTTATTTTAACGTATTCAACAAATATAAGTAGCGTAAGCTACTAGTCTAGAGGTATAAAAACATTACGTACCGGTACATTAAATTAGTCAAAAGTATTGCTAAACATTCTTAAAACTGTTAAAAAATGTATTTCAAGTCCATAAAATAGAAGTCATGTATTAACATGCAGTAGGCCTATACTGTCAGTGCTAGTGCTGTAAAATCTTATACCACTCCATTGGTACCAATTTTGGTATCCGTCACATAGAAAACACTCTTTTAGTTAAAATATTTGCAAATGACTATTAAGTGGAGTCAGTTGATAAAAATTGAAAGTGTTAAATTAGTTGAGCCTTTGAAATGTTCATTTTTTCACGGTGGTAGCAACAATCACAGGGATTAGGACTATCTAACAGCAATTGTTGTAATTGTTTCATCAACATAACATAACAAGAACCAAGAATGCACAAAGAAAACACACTTAGAAATTTGACTTGGGTTTTTCATGCTTTCCCCGTCGAAAAGACAATTACCGAATCGGATATTTATTTACCATAATTTTTAATCGCTATTTCATTCTGTATCATATTCATTAAAAATTTAATATAAGTTGAAATTAACACACGCCATAAACACATCAACAATACATGAACGTGGTCTATTATATACATACATAATCAGACTCCTGACTGTAACTTGGATGTTCAAACGAGTACGCGGTGGTCTAGAGGTAGCGTGCCCGCCTCTAGATCCGGGATCAAACACGGCCGCGGTCGATGGATTTTTCAGGACGTAAAAATCCAGGGCACGGAGTCCTCCGGAGGGACTTCCTAAATTAGAGCATCTGGACAAAATTTCTCGGCCCTTTCACGTTCGGAGGGTGGTTGAAAGGCGATGGGTTTACCACCTGTCCCTCTGCCCTCTCTCAGAAAATAAGCGTAACAAAATTAGTTTGGGTAATGAAACCACCACTTGGAGGCCTTATGCCCTACCAAAGGGGTTACAGGAAAAAGTCAGACAATTAGCCTATCTATTATTTACTATGTTAAAAACCCAACTTCGAATTTTGAGGTCGAAAACAATACTTCCTCTACTTATAGTACCTATGGTACGGGCAGAGGAAGTATAAAATAGTTTTGGACAATTTTTTGTTTGTTTGACTGAAATGTGGGTAGTATTCAAAGCTCTACCAATGTCGTTCCAGTATCATACAGGCCTAGTTTTCAGACTGAGGGTTCTTTTGTGAAGAACTGTTTAACTCATTTTGTGGTTATGATAGAATAAATAATTTTCAGAGTTAATTAGAAGACGGGAAATAAATAAATATATAGATGGTAAAAGCAGTAGCAAGAAGAGGATGATCTGACGCTAACAAGTTCATCGCAGACAGATTCAGCTACGCCTGGGTGAACACAAATTCTCATGGGTTTCACTTCCTCAAATACTCCTCCATTCTTCAATTCGCAAATTGCCTCATAGCCACCAATCGTACACCTGAGTGACTGTTTCAAACAATATAAGCAGTTGTTATTATAACTGAGTGGTTACGTTGCTGTTATTTATTTTTTCATCATATGATTTAAAATACAACCTTGTGATGTAATGATTCACCTCTTAACTTACAGCTTACACCAATCATACTGATTATTTACGTACTGCTTACTTTTCGTTGTGAAGCTAATGTTGGATACTTGAATATTACCCATTTTATAGTGATGTTAAGTAATTAAATATTTGTTAAAATGTTATTACAACATTTTGGATCTACTACTACTCATTGATTGCTTAAGATGGATGTCGTCAAGGTTTTATCTAAATACGAATTAGTTGAGTCTTAAAAAATAATAGATAATTAATAAAATAATTATTAGAATGTTGGTTTTATTATCCAGCGTAAGCTGTAATAGAAACTTATTAAATTATATAATATCTTGTTAGGATTAGTGAAATGTATCTGCATGTTGCATGCCAACATCCTCCAGCCCCAACTATTATAACCAGAGCATCCCAAAAGTATAATGAGTATAAAACGCACAATAGAGCTTTGGACATGTGGTTGCTACCCAGAACATGATTTTAGGGGTCTAAGGGTTTGGGGAAAATAAGTTTTAAAAGCACAATAAAGCATACTTAAACAGCATAAAATCACAATCTCTATATATATAAAAGGCTTTGTCCTGACTGACTGACAGGAATCAACGTACAGCCTAAACTATAACAGGTAGAGACTTGGAATTTTAATAGTACCTTCGTTTCATAATGTAGATCAGGCCTGTCCAACCCGCGGCCCTCGGGCCGCATGCGGCCCGCTCTCACAGTTTTGTGGCCCGCGGATAATTCTAATACGACAACCAATAAGGCACAACTTCACTGCAGTTTCCGGGAATTTTTGGATGAGCTGCAAGCCCAATATAGAGATCTATCACTCCACGCAAATGTACTCTGGCTGAGTGCAGGTAATGCACTGAGGAATGAGATTCCAGTATTTTAAAAGGACAGTAGGCCTACCAAAGATAGTGAAAATCTTGTTCGACGGGTGGAAGATCCAGACTTTCTAAGGCAGTTTGCTTTCATGACTGACCTGACACAATACTTGAATGAGTTGAACCAGAAAGTTCAGGGCAAAAATCAAAGTGTTTCAGGGTTAGTGGTCATGTTAATGGTTTTAAAATTCTGTAATCAACTTTATCAAGAAATTATTTAACACACTGTCCATGTTGTCAAAAGCTGTCAGGAGAAATATTGAAGATGGTAATTTTCTGAGTTTTGTGAAAATATTGAAGTTATTATTCAAGAATTCAATGAAAGATTTTCTGACTTTGAAAATATTAAAGGTAAACTGCTGCTTTTTAATGGCCCTTTGAATATGGATATTGAGAATCAGCCATCCATGTATCAACTGGAGCTCTGCGATTTTCAGACTGATCCTTTTCTTCAAACCAGGTCTGAAAGAGGGCTCAACTTTTTAAGCTACTTCCAGAGGGAAGGTTTCCTCAGCTTAGAGATTTTGGTTTGCAGCTTTCCTCAATGTTTGGAAACACTTATATATGTGAGAGTGCTTTCTCCAACACGAAATTCATAAAAAATGAATATAGGAGCTGTCTCACTGATGAATCCTTGTTACACCTACTAAGACTGGCAGTTACTATCATAGAAGTGGACATCCATACTTTAGTGAAGCAATCTGAAAATCATCAGTGCTCACATTAAGTTCTAATTTCGGCCTACTGGTAATGAATCCTATTTCAACAATTTGGTCTGCTGTACTTTACTGTTATATTAATGTGAGTGAAACTTTTAGTGTTTGGCCCTCAGCATCAATTGTCGAAATATTTTGGCCCCCTGTACTTCTGAAGTTGGACAGGCCTGATGTAGATGCTCACTAAGAAAGGATTTTGAAAAATTCTGATTCTAAATGCCAAAAATTAAATGTTTTTGAAAATACTTAATCCCTTTTTACATAGAATTATCAATTCCAAATCACAGAATATATTGTTGCCAAATGGTATCAGATGGGCTTGGAAAAAACAAATGAAATGCACTTTTGACAAATAAGAGAAGTTATCAAAATAATTCATGTTATAAATAAATATTACAGAACGAAATCCACTAAAATAATGGAATCACATAACTTTCTCTACCCTGGACATAGAGAAAACAAAACGAGGTATGGTAATGTGTATATTATTATATTATATCGCAGGTTTTTGGAGAGAAAAGTATGAAAGTGATAATGCTTTCTGTTTAATTTCATCCCCAAAACGGTTTTATGGTAACATAAGAGTGGGAAATTTCCCGCCTCGATATTACAATTTTATGTTACAGGAATTTCTGTTTCTTCTTATTTAAACCTCTACCAGGCTTGCTGTGCACTGTACAAGGGATGGGATGCAAAATTCTAGATCCTCTATGAGCCATAAAAAACTATATCAAGCGTTTTCTGAGGGAATAGTTTGAGTGTAATAAGTCGTTCTTCCTATTTCAAATTATAAATGCCTATATAAGGACCTAGAATTTAAAATTGAAAATCCGTCATAAGTTAATTTCCAATTACAAAATACAAAACCCGGTGACGCCGGGTCTTTTAAGCTAGTAAGTAATATAAAGCATAAATCTCTTAAGATTAACTGCCTGTTTAAAGTCTAACAATAGATTCAATGCAAGGATTAAATATATTTACAGCAACAGTGAACATCTTGTACGTACAGTATAATTAATTAATTAATTAATTAAAGCATAATTCTCTTAAGATTAACTGCCTCTTTAAAATCTAACAATAGATTCAATGCAAAGATTAAATATATTTCCTGCAACAGTGAACATCTTGTACGTAAAGTTTAATTAATTAATGAATTAAAGCATAATTCCCTTAAGATTATCTGCCTGTTTAAAATCTAACAATAGATTCAATGCAAAGATTAAATATATTTCCAGCAACAGTGGACATCTTGTACGTAAAGTTTAATTAATTAATGAATTAAAGCATAATTCCCTTAAGATTAACTGCCTGTTTAAAATCTAACAATAGATTCAATGCAAAGATTAAATTTATTTCCAGCAACAGTGAACTTCTTGTACGTAAAGTTTAATGGGGCTGTATGGGGCTGTATGTTCCTGGTCAGTGTACAATCTGAATCAGACCAATTCACATCTACTGAATATCAGCATGCCAAAAATTGCTGTAAATGCAACAATTAAAGGGCTCGTGAGCTTCCCACAGATTATTTTGTGTTTGAAAAGGGGAAACTTTTTATACCTTATTTTATTTAATTTTGAAAAGAAGTCCATTGTGCAAAAGCGTGTGGAAAGTTTTAATAATAGATTTCGGGAAAAAAAAGTGATGGACACGATTCAACTTCAGGCAACGTATGTACCAATACTATACCTCAAGAATGGCAGCTTATGGAAAGTTTAAAGGGTAATATGAAACACGTGGTCAAAGCATTCACCCGAAACTTGTTATTAATCAACTCAAGAGTATGGTACAGAGACTAAGAGTGACATATATGACTGGATTTTCATTCCATAACACTGTTCTCTGATTGTAGTGTGTTGTATAACTTAATATTATTTTTGTAAGACATACTTACTTCACTGCAAAAAGTCATTTAAGATAATGAAGTTTATTTGTATAAAGGAAATAAAGGAAAGCGTAATCATCAAAAAGAAAAAGCACATTATAAAAAGCATAATGTGGCTTGCTCTGTTTGTAACATACAAGGACAGTGGACTACTATAAAAATATTATATTTATAACAAATAATGTTTGTTCATTTTTTACTTCTACCCTTGCCATAAGTAGCCTGTACTAAAGGAAGAGAAAGTTAATACATTTTCGGAATCACGTCTGTGTATCCTCTGTATATGAAATTCATGGCTCTAAAACGAAAAAAATACCAAAACGAAATTTTCTGTTTACTAAACATATTTCGGGATATAGCAGGATTATGTTTGACAAGGTCACTCACAGCATTTATTCAAGCAATCAGCTGAGCCCTCGTGGCAATTAGAGGTACTATACTTTTGACATGCCCCCAAAGAAAAAAATCGAGGGGAATTAAATCGGGCGATCGCACTGGCCATGCGACCGGTCTTTCTCGTCCAATCCAGTATTCCCTATAGCCCATGATTAGTTGTGGTCCTGCATCCAAACTGATGTGAGCTGGGGCTCTATAGCCTAATACTGGAACCAGAGAGAGCGTGGATATTGTTGCTGCAATGGTGTGAAGCACATAATCAGGCATAGAGTCGACTGTTTGAATACCTATTGTGAAAACATGCCTTTCAATAAAATGTAATTTGTGCGCAATTGTGTTTGTTTAATGTTTGAACCTTATAGGAGAGCACCTTGACCCATGCGCATAACACTTAAACGACGTGTTTGGGGCTGTATGTTCCTGAATTAAAAAAAAAAATCAATAAAAAAAATCCTCTCTTCATAACCAATCATCCCTAATTGATTTATGATGAGGTCCTGTTACATTCTATGTATATATATATTAGCATCTCTACATAATAAAAATTACGACTGCTAATATTCTTATAAATAAAATTCTACCATACTCCACTAAACAAAACCCACTCCTACATTCAACAATAGAACCAGAAACCAATTCAGATTCACCTTCTGATCCCAGGAAGTTATTTTTCTTCTCTCTTTCGAATCTGGTTAGTGATGATGCTGCTGATGATGATAATAATAATAATGGTTTATTTGATCTGGCAGAGTTAAGACCTTAAGGCCTCCTCCTATACTGAACCAGGAGTTTGAATACAGTATTTAGGAATGCAGTCATAGGCCTACAAAGTAGGTTATTTCTTAATAAATTGCATCAAGCTAAAGGATAGACAAATGCACCTAAGAAAGAAACAGATACAATGAAAACAGCGATGCCGTAAAGAGATAACAATATCTTAGAATACAAACATATAAGTTATGTCTTAATCATTACATCAAGTTATAAGACAGACAGATACAGTTAATAAAGAAACATATAGGATGTAAATAGCAATAGCATAAACGGACCATGACATACAATGTAGCATACATAGTAAAAGTAAACGTGTACAATGGAATAACAAAGAAGACAATAAAATTAATTTCCAGTAGTGATTTTGTTAATTACAGGCTACATTATGAATGAAATAATACAGATATTTCTCTCTTATGACTAGACCTGGGATTTTATTCTCTAAAAATTAGTTTTAGGCACTTAAAATAGGCTTTTAAAACAAGTAAATGGACTTTTAAAAGAGAAAATAGGCACTTGAAATTTGCTTTAAAAATGTGTAAACAGATAGAAAATAGACTTTAAAATATTACGATATACACTTAAACTGTAACATGGTATTTTTTTACTGCAAGAAACGTGGTAGGCTATACCTATCCTTAACAGAATTAACTGCAAAATTAGGTATCACGAACTATATTCACTTAAACAGATGGTCTGACACTGACGACTTGACACAGTAGTCCTTCCCCCTTAATCCTCCCCCTCCCCCGTCAGTCAGCATTCCTTTAGCGACAATTGTTTAGAATAATCATGTTTCTATGAAAAACCTTCCTCTGCTGTTCTTCTGTTCATCGAGGGATGTCCATTATAAGATTGTAAAAGTTACAGAAGTTGAATTTTATTTTAAATGTATAAAATAGGCATTTTAGGCACTAAAATAGTAAAATAGGCTCTAAAGGTCCACATAGGCATTTTAGGGCACTATAAAAGTCTATAAATGTAAGTGGTTTATCATGAAACATCCACATATTAAAAAAAAAAGAACTTCATGTTATTTCATAAGGAACAAAATAGGCATTTGCCTTAATATCCCATGTCTACTTATGACAGAAACACGTCTGTATTGAAACATTTATCCACATAAGAAAATTATTATTGGCACGGTTTTTGCAAGAGTTACGAACATGGAATAAAGTTGTTGTTATTGTTAGAATCTAGTAGTTGACCTCAGTAGCATAAAATTTTGAAAGCATTGTTCTAGGTAATTGTGAAATGACTCTGACAAGTGGTAGCGTGTTCAGTGAGAGTTTATCCTGACTGCGCCAAACAAACAAAAGCGAGTTACGAATTGCTCCAGGCAAAACATGATCGTAAACTACAGTACTTGTATTGAAGTCATAATTTAAAATTCACCAATTGACTCTGAAGAAAAAGTATTGAATAGCATAAGAAGTAATAAATAAGTGAAACTTGAATTCTTCTACGATACTCAAGTTCTAAACCCACGCATCGAGGCTGGTTCCTTTGCCAGAATTCTTGCAGAAGAAGCTCTTAACGTGAGAAATGGGACGTTGGGAAAAATGCGATCTGATAAGAATTTACGTAGTTTCGAAATCGTCACGAATATGATCTGACATCTGAAGAAAGAGGAGATAATTTATATACAATTTCAAAGCAAAGTGTGTCAGTTGTGCGGTGTCATTACTGGAACTAGTTGCGATCAATCAGTTGAATGCTTAAAGAAGATTGCATTTTTGTGTTGACAGTAATAGCATTTCTTGTTCCTGGAGAATAAGCGATGTGAAAACTGAACAGAGTTTTTTGCCATGAATATGTTGACCATATTAGTATTTGTTTGATGTTCTAGTTACCAGTAGGCTATGTGTTACTAGAACATTAAATGCAGGATACAGAAAAGCCCGCGAGTTTGGTAACATTTTTCTTAATTTATTACACAAAAATTACAAAATATAAAACTTTCATATAAGATGTAATTTTAAACAGGAACGCGAAAGGTTTTATTTTCAGTGTTTGGTTTCACAATGGCTCGATATGGGAACCATGTTTAATTCGGCACAATAGAATCTTTCCACACTCTTTGGAGCATATCCTCTGTTACAGTGGTGGCAACTTGTTCAATCCTACGCTTCAGTTATTCTAGATTATGTAGTTAAGGTGGTACATACACTATCTTTGTTCTCCATAGGAATAAGTCAGCCAAACACCATATACTGACCCTTAAACAACGATACTTTACAGACTCGCATACTAAACCATGGTTTCACAAAGTTGCAGTCCATAGGCCACAAGTTTCCCTTATATAAAAAATTAAGTTTAATATGGCGGTAACGCCACAGTACTTATGCAGAATTAAACAACGCAACACTGTGAATGTGGCCAATTTGGTGATCTCAATCACATCTTTCTTGCCTGTCCCCTTTTTGCGCCACAAACACACCACTTATACACAGAAATACACAAACACAAAGGACCAGGACCATGGAATATTCATACACTAATTTACAACGATGAAATACATATGAGTCAAATATTACACAAAGATCTAACTGCAAAATGAAAATATAAACATTCCATTCTACCAACATACCCTCCATCAATTTCCTCCCCCAATTAATTCCAAATTCCCCACGACGCAGTATCTCGCTGTTGAAGCACAGAAGAGCGTCATTAAACAAACTACAAGAAGAAGAAGAAGAAGAAGAAGAAGAAGAAGAAGAAGAAGAAGTCACCGTCTTTAGAAAACGCCAACTGCGGAGAATGCAGAAACTAAGCATTGGCAGTAAAATCCAAACAAAAGCATTTGAGATCCAGTTTAATATGATATGAAAGCGAAGAAGAAGAAGTCACCGTCTTTACAAACGCCAACTGCGGAGAATGTGGAAACTACAGCATTGGCAGTAAAATCCAAACAAAACCATTTGAGATCCAGCAGATATGAAAGCGGTGTTATGTTTTGTGTAATAAATTAAGAAAAGTGTTATCGGACTTTAGGGACACGCTGTATTTTAGCAAACCCTGAGAGACAAGACCCTTGTTGAAGTAGCCCTTTTCCTCAAATATTAGGTCTAGGATTTCTATGACCTAAAATAACCAATATGCCTACATGCAAAACAAAATACTTTTTATGACAAAATTCTAGGAATATTCCACTAAGACTTGGTGTTCAAGGGCTATTTTTGCTAAGGGTGAAAATACCTTCCAATATGAATAGCGTAGCACACTTGCGCTAACCATATTTGGATCGCTATTTGTTAAAATGGCATAAGTCCAAAAATATTAATTTTACAGGAGAAAAAATGGTTTTCATCAATACTATGCACGTTGGAACTTTCTTTTTGCTATCAAAAATGTGTTTTGGATTAAGACTCTATGTTACACCTTTTAAAAAGTTTAAAATTAATTTATGTAACGAATAGGTCTTAATTTTTATCGAATTTTTCCCTTTTAATAAATAATGGGGTTTGATAAAAATAAATTTGCTTGAAAAGTTCCTTAACTAGATGTTCCTTGATAAAAAGATGAAACATAAAATCATGTTAGACAATGAAAATACAATTTATAATTATTAATGTAATTTGCGAATTAACATCTTATCTTCCTTAAGAAAATGATCACACACAGAATCTGATGAAGTTTTACAGAAATGATCCGTCCTTTTAACAAATTTCGATTCATTTAGCAAATATTCGCAGTATTGTGTGTATGTGTGTTTTTTGTTTGGTTATGATTCTACAGTTTCAGTTAATTCGAGACATGTCTTAAATTCATCAAGACCTCAAAGATGATATTTTTCGTAGTAATTTTCAGTTTTTAATCAATGCTTATTTTCTGGCGTCTCATTCTATGTGACATTTTTTCCTTCTTTAGTTTCTCTCGGTGCATGAGATGATGACACAGACCTATAGGGGAAAAAAACATCGACTGCTGGTTAATGCCAATATTATTACTTGTTGATTGGCCTGGTTGACAGTTGGTTACACCTTAAGAAACTCTAATAATGATTATTTCCTCTTCGTTTTATTACTCAAGGCAAGCCTTCTTTAACTCCCCAAGTCATGAAGTGATAAAACCATCACCGTATCTCCTATACGATTGACTCATAGCAGGAATAGGCTATTGTTAGTGTCCAACCGCAATGTCTTATTTTGTTTAGATTCTCTTACCTTCGAGATATTGATTAACATACATGAGTTATAAAAAGTGACCATTAATTTAAAAAAAAAAATGTAGCTTTCATTTCATAAAAAAGATGATAAAAATAACGTTTCATTCTTAATTAAAATAACTCATTTCCAACAGATAAGGGTTAATATTAAATATATTTATTATAGTATTCCGCCTTTACCCTTAATATTTAATACACAACTTATCTTGAAAATGCATTTCGGCGTATGCTGCGCCATCTTCAGTTCATATAAGATGTAATGAACACCATAATTCTTCTGAAATAATGTTGTTTATTAAATTTAATAAACAACATTATTACATTTAATAAACAACATTATTTCAGAAGAATTATGGTGTTCATTACATCTTATATGAACTGAAGATGGCGCAGCGGGCAGCATACGCCGAAATGCATTTTCAAGATAAGTTGTGTATTAAATGTTAAGGGTAAAGGCGGAATATTATAATAAATATGTTTCATTCTTAGTATGTATGCTCACCTAATTTATAGAAAAAGCATGTTCAGTGAGTGAATCATTGAAATACATTCAAACTGTGATAATTCGAGTCGGTAGCCGAGAGCTAAAAATTGACTCAATTGATGACTCAAACCGTTATTCGAATATTCGGTTCGGAAATTTCATCATGTTACAAGATCTATAGTAGGCCTATAGTTATTCATTGCATGGCCTACCCAGGCGACTTATTTTGTTAGGAGGAGAAATTTGTCGGCAGCTCAACCCATGCTTTTATTGTCACCGCTATCAGCCAATCAAAATCTAAGACTGTTTTGTGACAGCTACTCGTCTACTCCGCGTGGAGTCAAAAGCGGGTTTGCAAGATCTAGCTACAGTAAACATAAACAATAACACGTGTGAATTGATTAAATCGAGGGAAGAACTGAGGTCAGTGATAAAAATGAGAGAATATCGCAACGTTGCTTTTATTTTGGAAAGCGGAAACCAAAACCGACTTGGTCAGATCAATTAAAACAGGTAAACACCAACTTAATGGTTTATTCCTTTGAAGCTGCCTGCATATGCAATGAAAAACTCTTCTATACTGACTTTTGGTGTGGCTTGCTCAGTAGGAGTTAGTTTCATGCAGCGCTATCAGATATTGGGTTAATCTCGTGAGTCATAAGATTTGAACGCTGTCCCATCAGCCCTGAAGTTCTCTGTTAAGAATCGGCAGTCTGGCAACATCGAACTGCCCTCTGCGCATAGTAGCTGTGCGTTCATACGACTGCCGAGAATCATCTCCACTTCTGGGCTTCCCGTAACATTAAATCATTCAAATGATCACTCGAATACTATTTATGCGATTCTCGAGAAGTTTCAGGAATCGAATAATTCCGATCTTTTCTTCATTCGGTATCTTCCATAATTAGTATTTGTGCTTAGGGTCTGTGGACAATTAATAACAATCGGAGTAGACTTGGGTGGTTTAAAAGTTTGGAGAAGGATATGTCACGACAAGTTCCTCGTGCTTGTGACTAGTCTCCGACAGAATTAATTTGAGATGAAACCACAGCGGGGAGCTTCTTTAACACTTTCACTTCACAGAACAGGATTTGTACCATAAATACAACTATTAAACGTGACACTGACATTTATAACTTTAATCCTCGCATTTTGTCTGTTAAAAATCTGTTTTACATATAAATAATTTAAATCACAAATATTTGTTGAAAGTATTGCAATTCTTATTAGTTTTAATGATTTTTATGTTTTTTAAATGAATTGTTTAGAATGAAGACCAGAACGTTTTGTATTGAAGCTCACTTGTCATCCATATTCATACTTTACATAGATTTAAGGGGTGGATTTTTTAAAGGAAATTCCTAAGTGTACGACATATTTATGATGTATGCAGACTAGGAGAATTATTGCTGTTCTGATAAATGATAGGATTGATTTGATAGTAGGATATATCCTTTGTTTCATTAACATCATGTGAATTATCTTAACTCTAACACTGATTTAAAAAAAGAGTCTATATTTTTCAGATAACTTTATCTTTTTGGGAGAAGAATAGCCTATTCTACAGTAACTTACATGTTTATTTAAACACCCATTCCGTGAATAAACTTCCCTATAACTTATAGTCCTTTGCTTACATTAGAAATTCTATCACACACTTGACTAAAGTAATAAATTCTTACAAACCACAATAAGTCAAATAATGGATAATATTGATGCAAATGAAGTTGAAATCTTGTCGTGTTTGTAGTAGGCCTATTGTTCTTACGCTTAGCATTAACAAATTACTACATGGGATAAAATAGATTTTATCGAATCTAGTATCTTCATGTCGACTGATAATATCTTTATTAGACATTAATAATGTAATGTAAATTTCATCTATAGCTTGTCACAAACACTCATGTTTGTTGCATAATATGATGAAGTATTCCAGAAGAGATTCCTAATTAGTTATTCTCGAGAAATCATCAGAACGAGGAGGACACACTTCAAGAGCCGGCAAGCAAACAGGCAAGCAAAGTATGCCTTGGTTACCATATTAAACCTTCAACTCGCTGCAAATACTTCGGCCCGATGGCCATAATAACTCAATAGTTACCTTTAGGCAGACAGGTGCCATTTGCCCCAACTCACTACTAGAGCAAGGCATTTAATGACCATAAAATAGTGCAAAATGCAAAATAAAAAATGCATTTGTGACCTAAAAATAGTGAAAAAATGACCAAATAAATTTACCGTTATTACTTATAATTAGTTTTTTAAGTAATGAATTGCTAAAACAATTTATGACAGTGCGTTATATATGAATTTACATTATAAAAGACACTTATTTTGTTACTAAAGAATTAAGTAAATTTATGCTACTTGGACACTCTTAGCGAAAAAAGAAATTCTTTTTGAACTGGCTTGCCCATCAGATTGCCCTTAGCAAATATGTGCTATTTAAAAAGAAAGACAACATCTTTATTATTGTAAGACAAACTGCTATGGTGTTTACAATAAACCTGCATTAAAATGAACTATGAACACTTGGCGGAGATTCTCAAATAAAAACGATTGTCTGTTGTCTGAAAGTAACGATTTGTACATGGAAAAGGTCCTCTCTACCTCCACTGAAACATGACCTAAAATGCCGAAGATTACCTAAAAATGCTCAAAATGATCTAAAAATGCCAAAAATTGACCTATCTCTTAAAAATGACAGGAAATGCAGAATAAAACAAAATAATGCAAAAACAAATTGTCCTTATTTAATCAATATTTCATGATACACACACACACACACATATATATATATATATATATATATATGCAAGCTATCTTTTAACCTTCATATAAAAAAATATAAAGTCATCAAATGCCTTGCCCTACTCATTACTGGTGGGGTAGAGGCAGAGCATGCGATAATCTACCTACTTAGCAGGTCGGTATCTCTGTCACTTAGCACCACCGAACGGGGGTTGTCAAAATGATCAATATCACATTAGTGTCGCGACCAACTGATCGACAAGAGTTAAACAGCTAAAGCGGGTTCATTCGTATGGGAGTGCATGATGTGGTTCGATATTCTACCCCTGCCTTCTGTATTAACGCATAAGTGAACAGCACACTCCCCAAATTCTCTCTAAATAAACAGGGTATAGATTCGGGGTACCTCAAGAATGCTGAGTTTTCGAGTTGCAGGGAGAGGCTAAAATCCCCGGGGTTCCCAAGTCCGGGTGCATATTATTATTTTTATTTCAATCATCCGACTAGGATCTCTGAAGAATACTCTTCACTGAACATTGAAATGCCAAAAGTTGAAATGTGTCCATCACACCTGGATGATTTCCGAGAATATTTTACTACTAAAATTTGTTGTTATAACTTCTTGATGAGCATATGAACACAGTTTTGTGTACTCTGTATAGTGTACATTATCTTACTTCCTGTTGTCAAAATATAATTTGTACCAGAAAAAGAGCATATAAGTTAGTATCAAATTCTTGAAGTGACTCTTGTAATTCGCATATTTACCAGGCAATAAATATAACATTAATTTTAATGTGTGTATGTGGCTATAGGTGGAATTTACACTATTACAGTAGAGTCCCGCTAATCCGGACTAGATGGGACCAGACCCTGTTCGGATCACCGAATGTTCGGATTAACGGAATTTTCTTTGAAAGGCACATACTATAATAAGACTTTTAAATGGGTAAGATTATAAAAACCTATGTTTTTTTCAAAAACACAAATTTTCCTACAACTCAATTTTAGTTTTAATAATATTGTATATCTAGACCTAAATTTGTTAATCTACGAAGTGATGTAGGATGAACACGGAAAAACATCTTTGAGAATAAAATTCGAAATTTATTCACTGTTCAGTACAAAAAAAAAAAATCCCTCCGGATTAACCGGATGTTCGGATGTCTAAATCTCTACGAAGTAACTCATACATTATTATATATTACCCTATAATGGATTTATATTGCTTTATTTTTTGTTTTGTACTTCGCCCTTTTAGGACAGGTGCCTAGGAAAATAGGATATTTAGCGAAGTAATTAAATCACTCATATAAATCGCATAAGCTTACGGTCATATAAGAAATGTTTAAATGTACAACGAAATAATCTAGAAGTGATTATTTACAAAAGGTAAGGTTTAAAGCAGTAGAATAGAATAGAATATAGCAATAGAATTACAGTACATAAAAATTAGGTTCATAATTGTATTCGTAAATTTCATTTCATGCTTATTTCAGAGAAGTCTCTCCCTCTTTTCTACTCGCTGATTCACATATTAAATATCACGCAACGAGGGACACATAAACACGCACGATACAAGAATAATTGCTAAAGCAGAGTTTTTAAAGCATATATCTCGAAAAAGTCACTGATAAGTAATATGATCACTTTTATTGTTGTCATAATGGTTTTAAATAGATACTAAAGACAAAAGGCATGTCATAATAGGCTATCTTAATACAATTTCCGTTATATTTTAATACCACTGACAGATTTTGTTACATTCTACATCCGTTTTCAATGTTCGAAATAATTTGTGTGAACTATTCCATGAATAGGCGATTAATAGATTAGACAATTAAGAAAAATCTAAGTAATATTTTCATATATTTTTCCCTTAACGAGTAGATTAAAAAAAAATCTACACGTATATTTAACTCAAAGTTGAATTTCAAACCAAAGTATTCAATCCAATGTTAACTAATTTGGTTGTATAAAGGTTAAAATTCTGATATATATGATAATAATATTTTAATTTAATTAAAACCCACAACATATGACGTTGAATATTTACACAGCTTCGTTTATCGCTATAGTTCAATATACACCTTTAAACTATATTTTCATTTTTCTTGGAATTAATAAGAATACTCTAATGGAACTTTTCATTAAAATATTCAGGAATTTTTATATGTTATACTACCATCTGTACAAGCTGAGAAATTCATTTTAATTTACATCAGAACATAAATTTACAGTTTGTTTAAATACCTAACATTTGTTCATGTTATTATAACAAATTATTTATCTTCAGAACCCCTTTATCACTTAAGAATGTAAACTGATTTCACAAACTCGTAAATAAATGAAGATAAATCATTTAATTGGCCTGTAATGTCTAGGAACTCCTCCCTCTCACCTTTCTATGTCTTTCTCTCCCTCTTCCTTTCTCCCCCCCCCCTCCCCGTCCAAATGAAAGCACATTCAAGGGTGCACCTGTGTCCATTTTATAGGCGATTGCAACTAAGCTAGAAGATACATTAAAACTAGCAGAATAAAATTGTAGGGACAATAACTAAATTGAATTTTTATTTGTCGAAGACATGTTTTAAATAAAACTAACAGGTATCGAGATAGAATCGATATACTAATCAATTTATGAATTCAATGCACATCAGAACCATATGAATAACGCTACGTTTACTTTCTTGTTGTGAAACGTAATACATCCGTGTCATAAATGCAGTGCACACACTAAAATCAATTTGAACGAGGTAGCGGAGATAAAAGATCCCGGTTTCAAACCTCAAACCTCGTGGCCGGACAATTTTACTTATAATTTTTCATTGTTTCTTATTCTCATTGCTGTAAAATGTAAAATACCCGTTTCATAATGCACACACTAAAATCAATTTGAGTGATGTCGCGGAGGATAAAGTTCCCAGGGTGAAACCTGAAACCTCGTGGCCGGCCAAATTTACTTACAGTTTTTCGTTACTTGGTCATTCGCAAATGCAAACACCGGGTTTAAGGCTGTGTATTTTTCACAACTCATCACCGCTATCACTAAATATCATAATTATTTAAACTGAATATCAGTCAAGATGACGTCACAAAATAATAAGAATAGATGCACACGAATAAATTATTACAGAAGCCTACTGGTAAACCCAAACATTTTAAACACAGGATATGACGCTTGCAAAATAAGCTACAGTAACAATAATAGCAACAATAATAATGATAATAAAGATAATAATAAAGCCAATTGTAGGCTTAAATATAGATTTTATTGACAAAACTGAATACAAAAAGTATTAAAATTCTTTACTATGCAAGTCCATAAAAATATCCCTACTTAAAAAAAAAATACCTCAATTAAAGTTTGGCTAAGTCATATAATTATATTATTTTGACTTTTACTCTGCACTGCCTTGTAAGATTTATTCCTTGACTCTGAAATGTAAACGGATAGTCTGACTAATTTATTTATTCAGTTAATAATTTAATATGTGTGATGCTGAAGGCGAATACTATATCAGTAATTTAGTCAGAACCCATAATCTATCTGTCTAAACATGGATATTGTATATTAATCTTTGAATGATCCACACCGGTGTTTTTCGTCAACCTAAAATCCTCAATAATACGAATGTTAACACGTTAATGTGAGAAATTTTCTGCTACATTTTTTGCACTATTTATATTTATTTAGATATATCTATTTAGATATATTTATTTATTTACAGTAGACCTAAACCTTTTATATTATTATCTGTCATAAATGATTAATTTAATAAATACTGTATGTTAACATAATATTCTTTAGGCCTAAGGTTAAATTTGAAATCTTGTTAATTTTAATAACTTGATTTTATTTTATTTTATTTTATTTTATTTTATTTTGGACAACTACCTAAAATCGAAGAGTTATGGCTTATGAAACTCTGTAACTTAAATTTATCAGATGTTAATAAGCTGTTTAATATATACTCAATGAATACTGATGAAACATCATCAGCTTATTTATTGGACAGCTAAATCGTTGTCAAGACAGCTTCCGTAATTTATAATGATTGCTTACATTATCATGAATCACATTTAGTTTTACTTTATTCTATGGTATTACACGTACGTTATTCGCAATTTTTTAGTTATATTTTTTCTACACCAATTGTTGTGGACAACGAGTGTGTTGTAAAGCATCTTTTTTAATAAAAAAAAATACTTTCTTTAGAAGGAACAAAGCTTTAGAGCCATGGATGAAAGAATTTCTCGGAAGAGTGAAGACGCTTTGCTATTTTGAGGGCGGTGTCCATCCCTCTCTGGATGCTTTTCGACAAGGATTTCCTGTTTGTATTCCAGTGATCGTGTTGGTATGACAGAAGGCTGACGACAGCCTAGTCAACGACCGATACATTCAAAGTCTTCCAGGAAACTCATATATGCAGTACAATGTCGGACATAAATCTGACTCTTCACTGTGTGTATGAAGCTCCGTACAGATCTGCGCTCCTCTTGCGCGCCGTGCGGCACGCGTGCCGCTCGGCACGCAGATGTGTACGGCATTTTTAGGTGCACGCGAACTGCTCGCGTGCCGCTCGCCACGATCCGTCTCCTGTCGGTTTTTTCGACGAACACAAAGGGTTTCTGATTTCATATTTGGACGTGTTTTTGGTAGTTGCGTGCTGCACGCGTGCATCTCGCTGAAATTATTTTCACAGCGCTCCGCTCCTCAAGCTTTACTGTACAATTGGCAAATGAAAAAATTATATGATAGGTTGATGCGAGTCACTTACTCACCTTTTGGGGAAGGATAGGCAGTGGCGGACGCAGAAATTTTTTTCGGGGGGGGGGATTTGAATAGGTAGAAAGAATACTAAAAAAAATTAATCAACTTACATAATATACAATTAGTTTATAAAACTGGCCACTTAGAGTACTTTTTTCAAATTTCGGGGGGGGATGTAACCCCCCTATCCCCCCCCTGCGTCCGCCACTGAGGATAGGTATACAGAAGCAGGAGCTGAGTCAGATGTTGTGTACGTTACTTTGCACTTTCTGAATTTCTTTAAAATACGCTGGAGAAAATCGATCTTTATGTTTGGCTTCTTCCTTCATGTAGGCCTACTCATAAACATTAGCAATAATCTCGCTACTTTGACTGTGTAGAGTTTCCCCTTTTAGTTTTGACAGTATAGGAGGCATTATCACGTTATTAAATAAATAGCATTCGTTAAAACACTTGCATGCACCCGTGCTGCAAAGCAGTGAATTGTCGTCTCCAAACAGAGTACAGGAAATTTGACTGTTTGTTTATTGTAACATGTGCTATTTTGCTGACGTGCCTAGCTAGCCCACTGGTCCCTCTCTGAAGGACATTAGTAAAGATTGAATGAGCTAGCTTGTATGTGATATAATCATGGAGTGGTACGAGGAGAAGATCTGCAGATGATACATATTTACAAATCAAAACCCCTACTGTGGAACCCAAAACATAAGGATAACTACAAAAAAAAATTAAAGGAGGATGCATGGAGGGAAATAGGAATGGAAATAAATACGTCTCAGAAGAGTGCAAGAAGAAGATGTTATATAATATCTATGCTTTCTTGTAACCGGCGAGAGAAAATTAAAGTTAACGCCAGCAAAGGTACAGGAAAAGCTAAGTTATAAAATATAAATAATAACACTGTTTGCACACTTTTCAACTCTTGTTTAAAAATGGTTTTGTTTCGATATTTAAGCCGTAGACAAGTTTTGCAATTGAGGACTTTTTTCAAAACTCGTTTTCTAAGCAAAAAACACACAAAATATTAGGCCTAATGATGAAAGCTAGTGGTTCGCAGTAGGTTCGTCGCTTTCCTATGGAACGCAAGAGGAGCGCTGTAAAAATAATTTCAACGAGCGGCACGCGTGCTGCACGCGTGCTGCACGGCGCGCAAGAGGAGCGCAGATCTATACGTACCTTGATATTGCAGTAATGATGTTTGAGTAACATAACCAATACGTATACAATATTATAAGGTGTATTATAGATATAAGTTATGTGCTATATATATATATATCAAAATTAACAATTGATGATTTTTAGAACTCATGCAGGACTTGAATTGATGATATATTAAATATAATACAAGGTTTGTTACAAGTCCCGCACTACCTAAATAACTTCTGAAGCACGTGGTTCAGAAACATGAAACTCGATGTCTTGGGATAACCGTTCATGGAGAACTCAAAAACGTTATTATCTAATTTTGTGGACTTCCGGTTTAACCGAAATATAATGTAAAACAATGTATATAATATAGGGTACCCTTCTATAAACCAGCAAGCCAGGAACTGTCCCACGTGCCTCCGTCATAAACCCATTAATACTGATTCAATTGGTTTCTGGACGGCGAGACCATTCGCCTTTCCCAGGACATTGTCATATTTCATTCCAAATTTTCCTCTAGACCCCTATCACCTTATTACATACAGACATGTGTGTTAGTTTAGTATAGTTTAGTATTTATTCATTCATTGATCATTTACGTGACACGTTAAGATAACTTAACTAAATATCTTTAAAATTACATTAATATTAAATAATATTAACACTTACAGTTAACTTTATATCTTATTTGCATAATACTGTAACAAGGGCTCGTCGGGGTTCAAAATGAGAACACCGAGTTTATAATTGAAGGATGGAGGTTTCTTTATTTCCTACAACAATTGTCAATACAGCCAGAAAACTCCAGACTATTCGCCAGTTCACTGTCCTGTTCAGTGCTCACTCTCACTGTGCTCAGTCCTAATTACAGCACTGTTCCAGTCCAATCCAGATCATCCCACGTCGCGCCGGTCAACTCCACAGTCCTCGCTGCCGCTGTACGATCCACCCGTCGCGCAGAGTTCCCCGGGACGGCACTGCCTCAGCCCAGATCAGCTCACCAGCTCTTCCGTTCACCCTTCCCTCCGGTCACTAGTTCCCCGTTGACTAGCTATTCCGCTCTCGGGTCCCTCCGGTCACTGGCTCCTCAGCTTCCCAAGACACACTCACTTGAGGCCGCGCTGATCAGTCCTCTCCGTCCAGCTCACCCTCTGACGCTGACGCTCGCCGCTACTCACGGACTGCCTCTCTGACTGTTCCCTCGTTGACCCTCCGGCTCTTCACGGACTGCCTCTCCTCTGATGTACTGACTCTTCACTGTACTGAACTCTCCTTGACTGACTGTCTCTCTCAACTCCGATTCACTGACTGACTCTGCTCGCTCGCCGCCCTTATATAGGCCCGTCGAATGTTCCCGAGTCGAGATCTGGAAAGCTCTCCGCCCGCGCATGGTCTAGAATGTCCGCGCGGTGCGCCGTCAAGCCCTTAGCGCGTGGCTCCACCTCTGGCCCCTCCCACGAGCGCGCACCGTCACTCACCGCGCCGTGTCAGGGAGTAGGCCGCACCCGTCGGCGCGCGGCTCCAATCAGCAATAAGAGGGCCGTCCATCCACTAGGGGAGCGCGATCCTTCTAGACTCCGTCGTTCTAGTTCTTTCTGGCTTACTCCTCCTTCTATCAGGCTCTAGGCTTTTCTGGGCTTTGTCACAATACTTTCAAAATTATAAAATACTCAAAATTTTATTTTTATAATAGATAATTGTGTTTTAAAGCTAAATGTGACTTACATCTAGCATTTAATAAAATATTACTTGAGCTATAAGGTCTGCAATCTACAAAGAACTTCCTGACAGAGGAATTACATTTTTCAGTACAGATAATAGTATTTCTTTTATGCAGTGAGGCAAATTATTATTAAGCTGGAGGCTATTGTATGTGGAATTTTTTCAAACACGCTTATATTGTGGGGAATTATACTCAGTTCTTCCTTGTATTGTGAGAGTGAATATGTAAATTAATGATTTATGAGCTGAGATGGGATTTAATGTAGGCAACTGTTTCATAAATGCTGATGCAAGGTAAAGGCAATTATGTCATTTTTGTCTTTCCCGAAAAGTAATAGGAAAGGAACGCCTCATAATTATTTTACTTCTTTTATAGGCTACATACTTTTACGAGTTACTAAATCTATAAAGATATACTACACTTTCGATTGTGTAAAGTGATTAGTGATAGTAAATTTTCAATTCAATAACTAGCAAGGGACTCTTCTAAATTTCTGAATTTAATTACTTAATTTTTATTCAGATACTCAGTCTTTGCCCGTTCTTTTTAGAACTTGAACCTGAAATTCATCATGGCCATCGTAACTTCAATTAACTTCATGGCCATTGATGACAGCAAGTTATTCCTTTACGATATTGAATATTTCGTCTTAGTAACAACAATCCTTCACATTCATCATACATCATTAATTTGCGCCGACGAATTCGACGAGAGTTGATGGAAAACGACAGGGAACCATCAGCTAATATAAAAGTATCTGATGAGTTAAGGATTATTCTTAGATGAAACTACAAATTCTCTAATGCAGTGGTTCCCAAACTATGGGTCGCGACCCACTGGTGTGTCGCGGGAGCAATTTCGGTGGGTCGCGAAAAGGGCTGGAAAAATTAAACTTGTTTTCAAAATAAGGAAAGAGTGTTTAATTTAAAGAATCCGATCCAATTATTTCAACTGTGTTTTCTCAGCAGGGCATTTGAACACAATAAAACTATTGAAAGGCATGTGAAAAACATGTGCTATATTTTATATAGCCTATATTGGTTATCGTTATGTAGGCCTAGTAGTGGGTCGCGAAAAAAAAAATATAGCTTATATTGGTTATCGTTATGTAGTAGTGGGTCCCGGGCCAAAAAAGTTAGGGAACCGCTGCTCTAATGGATGCAAAATCACAAAGATTTATTCGTCAACGATTTTTAAAAATCGCCCTAATATATTCAAAAGCTGGAATATCTGCCTGGAATTTTTAAAAGTAGATTCTTACTGAATCTCTGAATACTCAGATGTTTTTTCAAGCTTACACAGAGCAGAATAATTTTACCACCCCTGTGCTCAACAGTCCGTGTATGCAAGGGATAAGAGATAGTCACACAGCACTCTATTGTTGAGCAAGACGTTGTCACATGTTGAAGGCAAGGCCACCCTGCGTGTAGTGAATGCACCTCAGGATGGGGCTGAATGGGTCATCACCTTTCTGGATGGCTGCACCGATTTGGCGTTTTGCCCTTGTCCTCATTATGCGGGCCATGCCCGGAATAAATCATCTCATATAGCGCTGTGTGTGTCCGGCAGATATGTATGGGCTGGTACTGCACGAATGTGTTATTAAGAACCTTTTCCTGCTGGAACGGATTTACATTATACGTGCACCTTTATTAGCACACTCGACACACTATCTGCACACGGTGCCTGCACAGTCGCCACCATGTCACACATCACTGAACCAATGTACTTAAGTTTTTTATCTCACTCATGGTCTACCGTTCTTTTTTATATTCCATGCATGTTGTTTTTACACTGAATGTTTTTTACTGCCCACTACCTCGCTCCGAATAATAGTGGAGCCTATCATTATAAGATTTTATGTTTAACTCGAAGTTCCAATTAATTTAATACCGATCACGAACTCTAACATGAACCATCCTCCAACTTCCCCGTCCCTAGACTCTACTGTGCAATCTACTGATCTTAATCCGATCTTTTTCAGTCTTCATATTGTCCTCCCATCTGCATCTTTTTATAGGTTTTTAGTCCCCCTGGATGGAACTGGCCCTAAGTTTGCTTGTTCGATTCAGATTTAGGTCAGTGCATCCTTGTCTGCTTAAATGCGACAGTCCCATTGCTTAAATGCGACAATCCCATATCAGTAAATTTACAAGATATAAAAGATATCCTGTGGGATACAATTCCGGAACATCTGTGACGGTTACTGGCCCAAATAATAATAAACATAGGGTACGCCGGTAAATGTCGGCCGCGGTGGTGTAGATCCGAAGGTCGCGGGATCAAATCCGGCCGCGGCGATGGATTTTTCAGGACGTAAAAACCTGGGCACGGACTTTAAGCTGCGGGGCCCATGTCGTAGATTTACGGCACGTAAAAGAACTCCAAGCCTAAATTAGAGCCTCTGGACAAAATTTCTCTCTGCCATTTCACGTCCAAGTTCCTTCGTTTCCTGAGGGGGCTGGGGGGGGGGGCAATGGGCTTACCACCTGTCCCTCTTTCCTCTCGCGGAAAACAAGCGTAACAAAATTCCCAACGGTAGAAGTAACCTCCACCTGGATGCCCTAATGTCCCGACTCTCTGGATGTATATAGGAATATAGATATTTATAGACGCCGGTAAATAACAATAAGACCTAACGCCTAGGTTTTCCTATTTAATATATTTTCATAAGGTTATCCCTCTACAGTCTCGTACACACTATTTATTATTGTTGTTATTATTATTATTGTTTGCAGTTAGTGTTCGTATTTTATTATTATTAAAATCATTATTATTGTTGTTATTATTATTATTATTATTATTATTATTATTATTATTATTATTATTATTATTATTATTATTATTATTACGATTCAGTGACTGGTGTAGCAACTGCTGTTAAGAAAACCTTCAAGCAGTCGGAAACTAAATTGTAGGATTAAAATATATCGAGTTATTGGAATAAACCTGATGCTTGTGACTGATATTCTCTATTATGTCTTGAGCTTATTCTTCATTGTCTCCCCGTTATAAACTTATTGTGAGTAGAAAATAAGTGATCCGAGCGAGGGCATTATATCAAATTATTATTGAAACTAGATATCCTAAGCAGTTAAGTATGTATAAAGAGTTGTTTTATTGTTTCAGGTAAGATGTTTTCATATTAGCGGTTTGAAGAGTTCCATGGCTGAATTGTGGTATGTATTAGGCTACTATTCTTGTAGATAAAGGAGATTTAATATAAAATTAGATGGAACAAAATTGAACTCTGATGTGAGTAACTTTATGGGCACTAGCATAGACTATCTTTTTCCCTGACACTATTTACAGTGTGCGAATTAATGAGAGGGAAATATTTTCCGTCGTAAAACTGTTTCCCTGGCGGATCGTACAATATATTTTTCCTGCGAGGGAAAATTATTCCCCCCCCCCTTTGATGTCCCTAGCCATTAACTAACTGATACAAAGGAAATATTTTTATATAATGTGTTATTTGTTCATTTAAAAATATTACTTTATCATAATGTTTCTCTTAGTTTTTCCACGGATTTTCCTCTCCTGTCAAACGAATTCGGCTAACTTTAGGCTCTAGCGATCCTGGGACATCATCCGGCCGTTATTATCAACGTCAAACCATCCACACCTTGTTTTTCATGAATTATGTGCGATGGGTGTCTCGTCCTAAGTGTTCATGTTGTATCGGAGGTGGCACTGGCATTGGGCTGATCACTCATCTGGGGGCTCTCCCTGTCCTTGTCTGGTCAAAAAAGTATTCTGTGATCCAAAGGTAATTCCTCTTCTGACAGATCGCCGTCCTGTAAGGCCCGGGTGGCGTTGGCTACTTAAACGTTCCTACAACGGCAGAAATAAAACTAAAAGAAAGAGAGAGAGAGAGAGAGGTCTTTTTTCATGGTTTTTCATTAACGAAACTAAATAATCGATATTTACTTTTTTTGCGCGAAATGAGACTGGTGCAAAGGCCTCTACAACAAGAAGCTTTATTCGCACATTGACTATTTCTTGTAGGCGTAAGGCAACGTATTGCCTGTGCATTTAGACGTGAACACTGTAAAGACAATGCGCAGTGGTATCAGTCTCACGTGATCCATACTAGCAACACACTCCCCTTCCGTCCCGCCCTATGTCTGCGGCGCATGCAAGTGTTCACGTCTAAATGCACAGGCAGTACGTCCATAGTTAGCTAGGTCTCGACCGTAGGAACACAGCTCTTTGCAATATCAAAGTGGAGTATAAAGAAATCATTACATCTGAACGGCAAAGGCTCTAAATAAAACAAAATAAAACACCCCAATCCTATTGCAACAAGTAACATGGTCTATTTTCGATCACCGTTCTCTATGTTGTTAGGGACATAATGACCATGTGGGTCTCCCAGCTTGTGACGTCATTCTGTAACCAGTGCACTGCATAGCCTGTATCCTCTTCTATGCACGATATCTAGAATTCCATCTCTAGTTATGGCAGACGAAATGTTCTTGCGAATACTTACGATAAATTGCCAACCTGTCTTTTCACTGTGATCTCGTTGTCCTCAATATTTGATAAAGACAGGGTTTTCGTAGTGTAACCATGGATGCTGTGAAGTATAGCATGCTGGATAGTAACAGTTATTTCGAAGTTTTGTGTTTCACAACATTGTTCCAGCTTTGTCCTCCAGTCTTTTCTCGGAAAATGTATTTTTTAAAATTTACTGCATCATTTAATGTGGCGTCATGAGCCCAAATTATTTGTTTAAATACTTGTGTAGATTAGACAGATTTTTTTTTTATAAAAACGTGTTTAAAAATTCAATATTTTCTAAAGATACTTTTAATGGAAATGTATTTTAAAATTGAGGGGTGTGGTCGAAAAACTTGATAACCCACATTTTTTTCGACTTCATCGGGTTGTTGTCAATACCTACATCTAAGAATTTTCTCTGAAAGCCACTTAATGGCAGAGTTATCACCTATGTTGATATGCCACATTACGCTTTGTGTTAATGGAAAACATTGACAACCCACATTTTCAAGATGGCTGCCATGGAGTTAGTGTTGTTGAACAAGAAGAGAAAAAGGCAATTTTACAAAAGAAAAGAGTGTGTGAGATGTCTCTGCTAGTGTTTGAAGATTCTGATGATAGTATTCGTGAGCCTCACTATGTTTTTGATGAGGACATGGAGTCTTCAAATGATGAAGTGAGTGTTTTTATTTGCAGTTGATGATCAGATTAGGACTGGTTGGTTATCAAGTTTTTCCATTTGTGTAATATGATTTTCTTAAATATTGCTATTATTCAGTAATACTTGTAAAATTATAATGTAATAATATTACTACATATGTGAAACCCTATACTATTATGTTTTTATTAACTAAGGATATTGTTCTAACACTAAATTTCTTTTTAATGTGGTATGTCAAGTTTTTCCATTATCAGATCATAAAGTTAACTTAAACCTTTGTCAGTGAAGATTCATATACACCCACAGCATCACATCACTACAATATTACAATATTACAATAGAATCTTTAAGAATGAAGACTTAACTAAACAGATGAGCAGAAAGTGCTCTTCTTCGCTACCTTATCTTGATGAAGAAGAATCATGGGGAGATGACCGATTAAGATATGTTTTGAATAGTGTAAATATGTTTGGCATAGTGAAGTAACTTATGTAACATGCATTTTAGTAATGAAGAATGATAATTAATTATCAATATTAATCATTATTATAATAAATATTTTGAAAAAATATGATGGTATTTTTAAAAAGAATATAATAGGAAATCCTAGTTGTGGTTTATCAACGTTTTCCATTTCATAACAGATTTATGATATTCATGGAAAAAGTTGATATCCCACATGAAAATTACAAATTCTAAGAAAAATACATCAGAATTTAATACAATGTGCTATCTGCATGTATTGAGGTTTATAATGCATGTTTTCCTTAAAAGAATTCATAACAGATTTAAGGGACATTTTTCAAACTTTAACCACACATATCTCAGAAAGAGAATAATGTGGGTTATGAAGTTTTTCACCCACACCCCTCAATTCAAGATGTTCTGAGGTACACTTTTAAAATACTTTTTGCTAGAGTTTCGGTAAAATACCACGCTGTAGGATAATACCTGGTAAATTTTGTATTGGTTAGTATATGGTTATTTAACGACGGGGATGTACTGCAACTTAGGCCTGTGACCGTCGCCGGTGTAGCTGAATTTTGTCTCGCAGGAGTTCTTTTACATGCCCGTAAATCTATGGTCCTGCCAGATATTTGCAAACTTAGATGTCATCGACCAGGGCCGGGATCGAACCCACAACCTTCGACACAGAAAGCCACCCAGGCCAACTTAAAATTTGTACATAATGAATAGAATGAGAAAGTGTGATGACTTCGCCGCTAATACAATGGTGGGTATAGGGAGAGCGGCGGTCCACCGAAACACTGGCAGCACCTTCGTTTGCGTTTCAACTTCTCAATGCTGCATCATGATAGTTTGGCATCTTATGATTAAACTCGCAATCTTTAATTAACCTTTGATCCTATTTCTTCTGATGGTTAAAACAGAGATTTAAAAAATGCGGACATAAATGTTTTTATTTCATTATATAAACATCACCAATTACATAAAATTCATGGAGGGTGAAACGGAATTTGACTATGCGACAATTTTTTTCATTTTTGTGTCCCGTAAAAACTTCAAGCGAGAAAGTTTTAGTGGAATATTTCAACTTTATTTTAAATTCAGTACCACCTTTATATCTTGAATGGTTTACGAGTAATTGAGTGGTAATTATTCCTGGCGCACAGCCGTCTGAATGATGTGGGACGATCGTGAAATGTTGAGGGTGAAGCAAATTTGACTATGCGACATTTATTACTTTATTTTTGTGTCCAGAAAGAGATCAAGCATGTAAGGTTTAGTGAAATATTTGGATCTTATTATAAATCGAGTACCACCTATATATTTATAATGGTTAACGAGTAATAGTAATTACTCTAAAGCTAAAGCTATCAGAATGGTATTGAGGTATTGGCAGGCATCTTTTCCATAAAATACCAGCAATAACGTAAAATTTTTACATAATTTATTCGTGGACTCAATAATAATACTATATTAACTGACTACTTGTACCCATACTGCAAGATTGACCCGTTGGGGAAAAGGAGCGAATGGAGCTTTTTTCTAACTTAGTAAATCTGCACTACTTTTATTTATGCATTTATTGGATTATTTATCATATTTTCTGTTCACTTATGTTAGTAATTTTTATATATAATTATTATAGGAAATGTCTTATTAGTTTAATATCTTGATCCTTTTTTTAATAATATAATTTAACAACATAAGACGTACATCAGTTACAGCGAACGGCGAATGGTCGAGGGTTTGAGCAAATAGCGGGCTGTAGTTAAGGCAAGAGGATTTAATTTTTTAATGAAAAAATCAGGGAAAATGCTTTGAAATATTGTGTGATATATGTAGAATGCATTGCAAAACAATTTTTGCGTATGTGCATCTTTATCGGATGTTGAGACGCCAATTTTAAAGATCATGCGCCCTATTTTTGTAGTGCTGCTTATGAAATTTTCCATGCCCTGCAATTCACAAACCATCCCTTAGTTTATATTATCTCTGTTCACATAATTTGTACACAGATCTACACTTTTGACCGTGTTTCACCTACATAACTTACCCCATACAGCCAGGAGAAAATTAATATTAATATAAATAATATTACTATTAATACAATATTAATAGCCTACAAATTAATAGCCTACTCAGTAATATTCTATACAATGTAGTATTAATATTAATTTATAAAATATCCCTTAGCTGTTTTCTACCCTAATTATACGTTGTTATTTCTACCTAGGTATACAAATGTACATTCTTTAAAAAAATTCTCATCATATTATACTAACATACCCTCTACCCTTTTTTCTAGGCAACAAAATATTAGATCAAATCATCCCTTAGCTGTTTCATACCTATATTATATAATTGTTCATTGCTTGTGAACATCTTCGATTTTTGGAAAGATGTGGAACGAAATGTTATGGTCAAGCTTCTTGCAATCTGAGAAATTACTGTTACACACGGCCATGTTTATTTATGGAGATGAGATCTTCCAAGACGTGTAAAGCAGCCCGAAAATTGTCAAAAGTATCTAACAATTCAATTTAGATAAGGTGAGTCATTTTGAAATAGATTAATGTATTATTTTGTTTAAGAATGTTTGCAATTTTTCCTATACCGCCCGTAGTAATCTTGCTCCCGCGAATCTCAAGCAGAGTAACTGCTACCTAGCGGCGGAACCAGTGAACTACCTCAGTCATCACACTTTCTCCTCTATTCATTATGATTTGTATAAAAAACCTAGCATACTTGTATACATCAATTCTTTAAAGGTTATTAACAATAGTACTTCTAATTTGATCTCAGACTTGAAAGGATGTAGCTTGTTTATTCCATTATAACGCAAGAAAATGTATAAAAAATCAATTTTTGTTTTTTGCATATTACTTAACATAAATTCTTAACTAAACAAGCAGTGCAACTATCTTTAGTTTAGATTATATTTATATACCTTGTCTATAATGTGACTTAAAAAGGGTCCTCCAGACATAATATCTGTATAAATGACATATCAAAAGTTTACCGTTGGAGTACACGACATAATATTTTCTAATGATATTTAAAATGATATTTTCAACATCAGAATGATGTTGGAAGGAAATTTATGTGTCAGTCTGTTAGATGACGGTATGGTTGAAATAAATAGTTGAGTAGGCTACTTTTACTATAGCCTGCATATTTTTCAACACACCTAGATGTAAAGGTGAAGTCAGACTGAAAAATGCAATGCCATAGCCGGGATTTGTACCATGATCTTCGGCTCTCCGTGCCGCTGTTCTTACCAACTGAGCTACCATGACAACATGCCGGTACAACATTAAATTCTCTGACTCACATATCCCAAGTCAGTTGGAGAGTTTAATGTTGTACCGATATGTTGCCATGGTAGCTCAATTGGCACGGAGAGCCGAAAATCCTGGTTCAAATCCCAGCTATGGCATTGAATGTTTCAGTCTGACTTCACCTTTCCATCTTAGGCTACACATGGCCAGTGTGAAAGAATTAGACAGTATTAGGAAAAACTATCTGAAGAAACATACAGACTTCTCCAAAAACTAATTATTTTGGAAGAGTCAGTTTTAAAGGTAAACATTCTGTTTCAAAAATTCAAAATTGATTTATGCAACATTATTATTACTATTTCATTTTTGTTTTTCTTGGATTTTTCAACAAATATGGGTATTCACTTGAAGTTTTAATGAAAAAATTAACTATTTATGTCCATAATACATATTTTTCACAATTTAAACTAAGAATAAAATAAAAATTTTACTCCTTTAAAAACAAACCTTTAATTTGATTTGAAAATAAGTGATAACTTTTGAAGGGTCAAATCATCAAATATGCAATTATTTTGATATAGAAATTTGAGAAATGCTCCACAAGAACCTTTTGCCAATGACACACACAAAGAAGTCATTTTTCCTCTTCAGGATCTAATAAATCTACAGCCCAAAAAATTTCTATATTTTGCTGTGGCAGGTAGTTTTAAAATAGAATAGAAATCAAGAAAATTGCATAAGAAATATATAATTTCGTAATTTCACAGGCATTTCCCCCTAAATACAAGCAATGCTCGGAATAGTACGGTATTCACACCACGTTTTGTTATTGCACGGTTTTCCCCACTGACCTGTTGTCAATAAACATTTTTTACGAAATAAAATACTGAAGTTATTGCATTTTAGAGCCTATATGAATTAATTTCGTTCCCTTAAGTCACCGGCTCTCAGACTGTGGTAAGCGTACCGCCAGAGGTACCTGCGTGATTTCTAGATGGTACTCGACCAGTTTTAAGGGGTAATATTAAGAAGGAATATTGAGAAGAAACACAAATTGAAAATATTTAAATATAAGAAAAGTGTTTTCCCCTTCTGTCGTTGAACGCAATACGTCAGACTGCTGGCGAGGAAGTTCTTAATTCTCTGTTCCGTTTATCCACAGTGCTACTAAAGCAGGTACCCCAATGGGCTAAATTTGGAGCTTGACCTTCACTTGGAAGTTATAACTGTACAATAAAAAAAAATAATAAAAAAATAGTGAACCGTGCCAAGCTTGAAAACAACCCATTTCACTGAAAATTCGTTGATTTGTATTCTCTGAACCTCTGAATTCGATTTAAAATATTAAATTTTAGTTATTAAAAATTGGTCCATTTTCATGCAAACAGCAAATGGTGTAATATTTTATTATAATTTCACAATACCCGATGCGCATACAAAAACATAGCAGGCTTACGTATTGTTTAATTGCCTTATAGAAATGCATTTTTTCTATCTTGTCTTATTTATACCGTATATTTCGTAATCAATTAAAAACTGCCACAATATAAAAAAAGTAGTCATACTTTTAAACTTTTACGGAAATTTTTAATTTGAAAACTACTAAAAGAATAACGGATCTGTGGACCAGAATAAAGCCTTCTTGAGAATTAAGAGATTTAAAAACATATTCTACTTAAAATATACTATAAAAGAGCATTTCCATTGCTCTTCTCATGTGTATGTAAATATTAACATTAGCTGCTTGCGTGGGTGTGGTGGACATCCTCAGAAATCAGCTGTTCGGAACGAAGAGTGTGTGCCCTTGTCCTCCTTGCTCACCGGGACTGCGACAAGGCAGTGGCGAACGGAATGAAAAGTTTGAGGTCACTTTCTTCGCGGATTGCAACATAAGAGAAGATATGATATACCTGGATAGTCAGCTGATGATTTGTGATATTGAGAATGAAGCCTGCGTGACATGCGGGGGGGAATGGTGGGCTGCAAGCCGAGGGTCACTTTCCTGCTCGTTACGACATCTCATACAATAAGCATTATAATACATTCCCAAGACAAGCCAAGAATTTTTTAAAAGCTAATTTGAAGTCTGTTCTTGGTGGCATGTTGTGTTATTGCCATATTACAACACGCTTTCAAACTCTGACATCCATACAAAATGTTTACAATACCAAACGTCACTTGCTCCATTTAGCCAATGAATGAAAATGGTATGAAATGTCGAGTTTCACTTCTATGCTTTGTACCTAGGTATAAACTGTGGACATTGTAAACTTGTTTTCCTTGTCAGGTATGCAGGAGTTATCTAAGAGTGTAATCTTGCGTCATGTAAAATATTGTACATATGCTGAAGATGCCGCATTCTTTACAGGGTCGTACACAGCGCTATGACACATGCATGACGGGGATTGGGTATACTCTGACAAATGTTTTAGAGGCTGCGGGTAATCAATTCAGATTGATTAATTTATTGCTTCAAGCAAATGGTGGGTGAGACTGAATTATGTTCCACAGTGGATATTGCATGCTATGCCAGAATATATACACACATTAGTAAACATTTTAGGGCTATTGACATATTAAGGCTCATATGATGCCCACAAGGCTCGGTGCTGGGACCTCTGTTATTTATTGCAATTAATTTCTTATCATATATCATGTAGCATTACTAGTAATACTATTACATTCGCTGATATAAATTTTATGTTTAATAATTAATAAGAACTTCGAAAATTTAATGTTGAAAGTGGATTAAAGATCTCGCACGAAATCTGTGCCGATGAGACCGTTACTCTCCAGAGAGAGACATGCTATTGTGCGAGAGAGAGAGGTAGATTGGCCTTTACAAATAGAAAGGGAGGTAGGCCTACTGTTGTGCGAGAGAGATAGTTAGCAGGCCAATCGACTCGATAGTCCCCACGAAAACTTAATGCAATGACTTAGGCAATCGGCACAGATATCGTGCGGGAACTATAACTATGAATAAAGCGACGAAATGGTTTGAGTCTAATGGTTTATTTATAAATGAAGAAAAATTGTTTATATATTATTTAGTCTGAAATCACTCAATAGACAATTCCTAAGCAAGCTAAAGGAATATTATCTATTTTATGGAACCGAAGGTTCATTGCCGCGCTCTTACTTGAGCCCGCCATTCAACCCTTTTCTGTGCTAACTCCATCCAACCATCCCTTGCAAATCCTACTTCCCTTAATTCTATCCTAATATTGTCCTCCCACGTATGTCTAGGTCTTCCAAGTGGTATATTCCCTTCGGGTCTCCCAGTTAATACTTTTGAGTTTTGTCTTTTCTCCCTCATGCGCGCAACATATCCAGCCCCTTTCATCCTCCGTGATTTAATTATCCTTACTATATCCGGTGAACAGTACAGGTTATGAAGCACGTGGTTATGCAGTTTTCTCCAGTCCCCATTTTCATCTCTCTTAGGCCCAATATTTTCCTAACCACCCTATTTTCGAACTCTCTCAAGCCACTTCTTGAAGAAATATTGCTTAATAACTGTATACTATAAGTGCAAAGTGCTTTGATGCGAATGTTGACATTCAACTTTCCTTGGGAAGGCATATTGCAGAAACCAAGCCTAGATCATAATTATTCATAAATTTCATACCGTTTCTGGTACTTTGATATAATTCTACAGTATAGAATGACACAAGGTTTATTACATATAATTATTAGAATATAGTTATTAAGTTAGAAATACCCCCTGATAGTTTTGATTGAACATCTATTTGTTATGAATATGCTCTTACTATTCAGCAATATTAAGTTAATACACCTTTAAAATCTAATATGACAATCATTTAATATTTGATGACTGTTGTTATAAAATACGAAGACAGGTATAACAAATAAATTTGTAACATAATCACATAACGTAGATTTCAATAACGGGTATGCCAAAATTTCTTCATAATCTAAATTGATTTGTCAAATTGTATAATATAAAATTGAACATCCCTATTAATAAATTACCATTACCACGTACACTATAAATTAGTTTTTATCAGCTAGTATATTCTAAGGTTTCCTATAGCCTATGATGCAATATATTATTTTGAATCGTAGTACATATTGAAGGCTTGTGAAGAATTTTCTGCAAAAGAGCGACCAAATTATAACTTTTTCGTATTTAGCCAAATTTATTATAGTAAGTTATAAGTAGCCTAATTTTCTAGGCTGTGGTACCTGAAATGTAGTATTATAATGGTCTATATAGCTTAAAAAATATTACTGCTTGTTTCTAGTCCATATATTAGAAGTCGTGAATTGTTATAAAATTCTCGTATTGATCACTTCTGCAAAAACATTTAACTTATTTAAAATGAATACGAGAAAATATTGTTCCACAATACATGAACCAACAATGTGTATTTTTGTTAGACGTAATCTAAATGATATTAATTGTTAATTTTAATGTGTAGTAGGCCAAATAGTTGAAAATGCTCCTTGTGGTATCCTATGTATCAATAGACCTTCTAGACAGTTGTTATTTTGGAAGCCCAGAAGGTCTATTGATGCATTGGACACTAGAAGGAGCGTGCAGGTTTGATATAAGGTAATGATGCACCTGTGTGGTAAGTAGTGCGGTAAGTTAGGTTACCGGGACTGGTTACTGGAATTTCGACCAAATACTATAGGACAGGCGATATATCGAGGGACAATATTTTGAGCACCATCCAGCGGCCCAACCTGCTACTACTGAATACAAAGATATAAAGATATCAACCAATTTCTAAAGAGGAGCCGAAGTCGCCAACCTCGGCATGTTATGTATAAGGGATATGAATGCTGGTTTGGAAATAAATTATCTATAAAGTTAAAACAAAAAAGCAACATTGAAAAAAAGAGAATGTTGTTGTTGTTAGCAACCGCTGAGTTGAAATATTTGTGTTTTTATTGATATTTTGATAACTATTTCGGAAATTCTGTGTTTTGTTTACTCATTAGTATTCTTTTAATTACTTAAACAGTGTTTTGGTCCTCAGTGTTTGGTGAAACAATAAAACATTGCAGTTTATATGTGTTTTGAATATTTTAATTTGCCCCAAGTTTGCAGGATGTGCCACCACGAGTGCTGCAAAATCTGTCCCCCATTTTTCCATTGCCAAAGCAGTAAGTGTCCGGTATTGTCCTCTATAGTATTTGATTAGACTTGCTACCGTGATAGTATAAACGGGAATTAGATGAAAAACACTAAAATTAATTAATCTAATAATATTACTAAGTCTGTAATCAAGTTGGTGTATAAACAAGCTTAATATGATATAATAGCAACAAAATCACTGTAGTTTCTTAAACTGCTGCTAACTGGAATTGCCCTTTCACCGTGACAAATTGGTGGCAACCGGCAAATTCCGACTGCTACAGAAATGAAGAGGCCAAAGTTCAGTTGACCACGCCCTCGACTCTCTACTGTGCACCTGAAATTATCGGCGTTACGTGTCTTGTCTGATACGATTAGCTGTGTACATAATCTGCGTGCTTTCATTTCTGCCTCAATTAGTTGTGTCTGGGCATGGAGGAGTGCTATGATCAGCTGTTTTGAAATGGGGGCGTGTTGTTACTAAAACATGGCTGTCATGATCTCGTTTCTTACAGCAATGTGTAGTTTCTATCACTCACTACACTGAGTATTTGAAGGTTGAACATTTACTTCAATTCCATGTTTATTTTTCAAGGTATTGAACTTAGGTCTACCAGTATTCAGAGTTGATTATTTGCAACAGCATTTTAAGAATGTTTCCGTAATTAAAACGTGAATCAGTAGTTATATTTATGCTCCCAATTTTTTTTTTTGGGGGGGGGGGAATCGGTAAACAGAAATCTCCACTTGGAGGCCCTTCGCCCCAACATGGGGGCATAGGATTCGAGAGAGAGAGAGAGAGAGAGAGAGAGAGAGAGAGAGAGATACAACAAATTTCGTATTTTCTTTACAACAGCTATGTATCTTACCTTCTATTCCACACAGATACGGAACTATGTTGGCAACTCTAGCGTATGATTGTGGGTAATGTTCTGCTGCAACCACTTATAAATTAAGAAATAAAAGTAACATAAAATTCACCTATGTTAAGAAGTTGTTGAAAATGTTTACCAGAGAACACCTCGTTTACTTACCATGACTCAACGCCGCTATTTCATTCTGTATCATATTCAATAAAAATGAATACGAGTTGAATCAGACGATATAACAATATTAACACATTAACAATAGAAAAAAAAAATCACAGCAAAAGCAAAGTTACATGGCCTACTACGAGTAAAAAGATCTCAAAGGAAGACAGGGAGAAATACCAACCTTCGTCTGGCGAATATAACCAGAGCTGCGAAAAGACTAACTGATGGCACTGTAGTTGTATATTCCTCTTTAGGTGATATTATAAACACTTGTAGTGCCTAATGAGTGTGAAGAAAAATTTCAGTGTATTGTCCCGTAAACTAAATCCAATGAAAATATGTTATATAGGCCTAATTTAGTAAAATTCTTTATTGAATATTTTATTCAGGAAAACACAGCCTGTGTTTTTATCTTTTCAGAAAATTCCATGCACATTAGCGAGATAGGAAACTCTGTTATGATATTACTTACGGTAGTTCCACTTGAATTTCTTTGTCCAGTAAAATAGTTTAATACTTCTGTGTCATCTTGTTTCATGCCGAGACCTCACTGCTTATGATTAGATTTGTTTAATAAAACATTGTAAATGTCAACGAAGCTGTTGGTGATTTACCACCCGCAAACATATTATTTCATATTGTATTATAGTTATAATTATCATCATCATCATGCTATAGCCGATAAAGCATTTGAATAAGCGGAGAAATTCAAATATCCTTGAGCAATAAAGATACTTATAATACTGAGGCAGGAGTTAAGTGTCGACTAAAATGAGGAAATGTGATTCATACACTTACTTGTCTTCTGCCAGAAATTTAAAAAATACAAATTTAAAAGAAAATTATCCTGCCGTTTATATTATGTGGATGTGAGACATAGCCCCTTACTCTTCGGGAAGAACATAATCTGAGTGTGTTCCAAAACCGGGTGCTTAGAAAAATATTCGAACCTAAGAGAGATGAAAACGGGGACTGGAGAAAACTGCACAATGACGAACTTCATAACCTGTACTCTTCACCGAATATAATAAGGGTAATTAATATCACTGATGAAGAATGGGCTGGACATGTTGCGCGTATGGGGATGGAAAGATATATCTAAAAAATATTTCCTTTGAAACCCGAAGGGAAGAGACCACTTGGAAGACAGAGACGAAGGTGGGAGAAAAATATATGAATAGATTTAATTGAAGTAACATTTGCGAGGGATGGAGTTAGCACAGAATAGGTTGAATGGCGGGCTTATGTAAGCGCGGCAATGAACCTCTGGGTTCCATAAAATAGATAGCATTCCTTTAGCTTGCGTAGGAATTGTCTATTGCCAGAACAGTGCGTCTCCTATCATCATCAACATTGTATAATTTTTTTTAATTTTATGTCTTCTCACTAGTATTTTGCATATTAAGGACTATTTTTTGTGTTTGTGACAAAGGACGCAAGAAACACTTTACCGCCAAGCGAAAAGAAATGATTAATTAATTATTGTACAAATTGTAAGTGTAAAACTTGTAGTTTGTCCGACCGCCGGCGTGATCTTGTGGCTAGCGTTGCTGACTACAGATCCGTCGGCACGGGTTCGTTCCCCGGTACCTCTTCGGATTATTCTGAGGTAGGAAGGTCTGGTAGGGGTGCACTCAGCTTCAAATTGAGGAGCTACTTGATAAAGAAGAAGCGGCTCCGGTCATGGAAACCACCATTAATGGCCGTGGGTGTCGGCATGCTGACCACATGCCCCCAATCCTGCCATCTGCCTATGGTAGATGACGGAGCGGTCGGGTGGTAGGCCTTGTTGCTCTAGGGATGTAGCGCCACTGAGTTTAGTGTAGTTTGCCCAGGGATATAGCCTACGGTTCAGGTACCCTGGGTAATTTCATATTGGCAAATAAAAATAAAAAATTGAGTAAATATTATCATCATTATATTATACGAGACTAGACATCTACCAGTACTGGTATTATATCATATTCTTTACTTTGAAGGAAAATCTCAACATGAACTTTTTTCATGAGATTAGTTTATCTAGCCAAATATCACTGATGTAGAGGTTTATTTAGTTAATTTAATTACGCTTTTAATTTCACGTTTCTTGTCATGCTATAATTATTAATCGACCTTCTATATCAAAATCATAGTCACGACAAGACACATTCGTTAAACTCAATTAAATTACCAGTAAAATTATCAGCACTCGTGATATTAGTCCACTGTTGATACTGATAATATTCCAGAAATAGATTGGAATAGACAACATAAAATCTGTTAAGGAACCTTGCTGTACAAAGATCGTATGTTTTACAAGGTGTAAGAACGTCTAATTTATTGGCGCACTTAAGACAGTGTAATATGAGTGAATTATTGATATTTGAATTCAAGCTAAACCCTGGAATATGTAATTATTACTACACTTGTCCTCAGTAAACAAGCCGGTCAGCATAATCTGAATCAGTATTTTCTTTATCTTTATGATGGTAATTGCATATAATTTCTTACTTTCATCTCTTCGATCTCGTACTAACGCGTATTACACACAGCTCTCGATATTGAGCAATGGATTGGCCAACTTCACACAGGACGATAGTTAATTGAATGGATTCTGCAATTAGCTACCGGTAGCATGGTTTTTGTTGCTCAATGTTTTTGCAGCTTAATGCCTCGTGTATGAACAATAAACCGCAGTGAATACCAAGACTGAAAGACCATTCATTAACAGAGTGGTATATAATTATTACATTTTCTTATTGCTTGTATATACTGATACATGTACGTTACAACAGTTTGGGTTTCTTATGCTAATAGCACAAATGAAGTGAAATGTATAGACTATTGTATGTACCCATGAGCAAGAAACTCGAAACTTAATTGTGGAACTTGTTGATTAAAGCTAATTAAATAAAGAAGCAGTTGCGACAGATGTGCACCTGCTCTTCCTCAAAAAGAGACTGCTTTCTAGCGGGTAAAATAGTTTTATACATAATATTTAAATGGAAAGACTTGAAGTGATATAAATATGTAGCAAAACGTGTCTACAGGGAATACGAGCCAATAAATTTCATTAATTCTGTATATTTATTTACAAATAAGAAATTAGGTTCTAACGATGTGTAATAGTATATTATAGAACATGCAATATAATTTTATTTTATTACACTGAATGAATGGAGCAAGTTTGCAAATTTTACAAAGGCAATAATCGTATACCATTTTAGTTTATAATCGTGTTTGATACTCTGGTATTGGCATAATAACATTACAATATTATGATGTAATGATTTCATAGGAGCCGTATCTAGGACGATTTGCTGATTGTATTAAGTAGGGTAATGTAAGTCTGTATAAATGAAATTATATTTGAAATCTTAAGAGGGCACGAGAAAGGGCTTGAATTTTTAAAATAAAATATTAACAATAAATAATTGCCGCTTAAATATTAAATCTTGTTCTTTTGAGTAAGAACTTTAACATTAATTCCCCATGAACATTTCTTGGCCAGTAACTACCTTAAAAATTTTGAAAATCATACCACACTGATAATAAAATCATGTATGCGCGTGTTTTTCAAGTCATCGAAGAAAATGTACTAATTTATAGTTCATGCTTATGCGATGAGTATTTTGAGCGATATAAATAAGAACGATTTCCGTTGAACAGTGAAACGGTGACATTCGTATGAAATGGGAAGGAAGCTGTATTTCAAGATGCCGATGAAAATATGTCTTCTGCTATCAGGTAAGTTACTTAGTATATAACTGTTATTTATAAGTTATATACAAGTTATAGGTAAGATGCGTTTTATTATTGGGGATTCTTTGACACTCTTCAAGCTGTATTTTCGTTATACATGAACACTAAAAACGGCCATATTTGAGGTTGTTGTTCTTAAAAATATGCTAAATGAAAGCGTAATTTGTACTGGTTATGGCAAGTGGTCATGGCAGTGTGCAGGACCTTTCTCGCCGTGAAATCTTGTAGGCAATATGACTATGTAGACGGTGGTTATGGTGTTGCAGCTAGAGCTACCTGTCACTAAACTAAACTAACCTTAGCTAATCAAACCTAACTTATCATAAACCTAGATTATATCGCAGTCCTAGCACATGTCACAAACCGTGCGTGTAAAGCTATTGGCAGCAGTATGCGATGCAGTCAAAATGGGCTAAGGTGAACGATCATGGCAAGCAATCAGTGTAGGGAGAGAACAACATTGATGAAACTTCATGCAGAGTGTCGAAGAAGTACCATTTTATTATATACTTACTTTAGTTATACTTATTTCAATGTGAACGTTTTACTGTTTACTTACGGTACAATTTTGGCTTTTCAGATAATGATTTCACGGCGAACTACATAAAACGTTTTGTTAAGTCTGGAGCCTTGGCCCATTCTAACCCTTTGGCCTTGTTTTGATCACATGAAAGTTGAAAGGGTTGTAGATGTGAAAATCTAGAGTTGTAGATGGTGAAAATCCAGAAACTGTAAGCAATTAAGATAATGAGAGTAATTACAAATGGCAGTTTCAGGTAGACTATTATTAGTGAAGAGGCTGGAACAAGAAATGACTTTAACAGTCAGACACGAAGAAAAAAATAAATTGTGCAACACAATTGCGCAGCAAATTTCAGATCCTTTAGGCATTGTCATAACTAAAGTCTGGCCGTTCTAAGAAGGGAACCTAAAGTAAACAAAAACAAGTACATCTCTCTCACTCTAGCACATTACTAGTATGACTTAAGAGTGAGACAGATATACTGGTTTTTGTTTACTTAAGGTTTCCTTCTTAGCTTGTCTCAGATATAGGGGTATGTGTGATAAAGTATAGAAACTTAACTCTCATTATATAGGATGAACAAAAAGGGCAAAACAAAACTGGTCAAGGTGCCATCATTTGGGAGTACTTCAAAATGATGAAGTGTTAGGCCAAAAAGCCTCCAGCATGCCTGACCTAGAACTTCTGGGGGATGTTCGGTTTACTTACCAGTAGAGGTTTATCTTCTTCCATCACCATCTGTGTCATCATCTGATTCAGCTTCAGTAGGTGGATCCCTGGAAGTAGGATCAATACCCACATCTACTCGCAAGAGAAAGATTAATGTGAACGATTATCTTCAAGAAAAACTTAGACGACAAGAAGAAAAGGACAAGAGAAGAAAAGAGATGTGGAGGGAAAAATTCAGCTGAGAGAAAAGAAAATTAAAACGATAAAGGAACTGCAAGAGCAATTTATTGCAAGAAGAAAGGAGTGAATAATAAATGTACGTCTATGACTTAAAAATTTTGTTTAGTAAAATCAGGTAAACTGGTATAACAAAGTGCCAGAATGCTATTGTTTAATCAGTGATAATGCAATTATGATATCCAGAAAATAAGTTATTTTTTCAATTGATTTCCGAGTTAAGCTCCAGACCGATTCATTAAGCGGGGCTTACGGAAGAACAAAGGTCTAGTTTGATAAGTATATGTGAAGGAACATGTGGGTAGTATTATTTGTCAAAGCTAACTTTATTGCAACTTCCAAAGCCATATATGAACACTGTAAAACAATATGTTGTTATGAGAACTGATTTGCGATTTGATAAATTCTTTATAATACATTACCATAAATTAGATACTAAATTGGGCATTGATCCGGTACCGTTTAACCGATTTGGTCCAACACCAGTAAGCTTTTTTTCATGGACGTTATAAATGCATATACCAAGTTTCATGAAAATCTGATAAAGCGTATTTGAGTTATCGCGCGTATAGACACACGGCAAAAAGACGGACATTCTTACATTTTCCCGTTCACCACACAATCTCATAAAGTACCATTCTGGCACTTAATAAATATACAAACATCTGACTACATTGGATTAGCAACGCGGCTGTGTAGCAGAGTCTGATTTCCCATTTTAAAAAATGTGACCTTTAATTAGTCGTTACTCCGGTATTGGGTGATATAGTGGCGACGAATTATTCTTTCAACAATAGGCTTACGTATTATTATCTTAAAAGACCCGGCGTCGCCATGATTTTGTATTTTGCTTGTAAATCAAAATTAAATTATGGAGGACTTTTGTTTTTTAAGCTGTAAGTTCTGACATAGGTATCTAGAGTTGAAGCGAAGGACTTGCCACACTCAAATGTACCCTCAGAAAACGCTAGCTATGGCTTCTATTGCTCATACAGGACTAAGAATTTTGCAACCCATCGCTTATACACTCCCTGCCTTGCAGGGCTGAAATAAAAAAAAACCGAAATTCCGGTAACATAACATTTTACTGTCTTTAGAGATATTTTATTTCCCATTTTCATGTTACCATACAACCATTTCGGAGCTAAAATCAAACGAAAATCAATATCACCTTCACACATTCTTCCCTACAAATCTAGGACATAATTTACTCGCACATAAGAATTGATAAAATGTTCCATCTTATTTTCTCTCTTTTTTACATGCTTACAATAAACATACGAGGATCAGTCAATAAGTAATGCCTCCTATTTTTTTCTCCTGAACTAAGTTAGTTATGTGAATAATTTGAATTTGGCGCAATTCCTCAAACCTTCTTCTACACTCCACTGCAATAGCAACTTCCTACGTCAACCGGTGGCAGCACTGCTGCCTGTTGCAAAATGGCTGACATTGATGCCCGTATAAGACAGCGTTCTGTCATTGAATTCTTGAATGCGGAAGGTGAAACGCCTATTCGCATTCATGAAAGGCTCACAAAGGTGTATGGTGATGCAACAGTGGATGTCAGTACGGTTAGAAGATGGGTTCATCGCTGTAACAAAACTGAAGGCCCAACACCGTTGGCTGATGAACATTGGAGCAGCAGACCCGTGACTGCAGTGACTCCAAGCAACATTCAGCAAGTGGATGAGATCATCCGAGGTGACCGCCGGGTAACAACGGATGAATTGTGTCGAATTACGTCCCTCAGTAAAGGCAGTGTGGTGACGATTATTCAAGAACTGGGGTACTCAAAAGTTTGTTCACAGTGGGTACCCCGAATGTTAACCGACCAGAATAAGGAGTCATGAAAAACAATAGCTTCCGAACACTTGCAGCGCTTCAATTTGCAGAGAGAGGAGTTCCTGCACAAAATTGTGACTGGAGATGAAACGTGGGTTCATTTTTTTGAACCAGAATCAAAGAGACAGTCTATGGAATGGCATCGCACAACCTCACCGAGGAAGAAAAAATTCAAAACTGTGCCATCGGCAGGGAAAGTGATGGCGACCGTGTTTTGGGACGCAGAGGGTGTGATTCTGGTTGATTGTTTGGATCGGGGTTGCACAATAAATTCTGTACAATGTGTCAACTCCCTCAAAAAGCTTAAAGCACGTCTTCAGCGAGTTCGCCCAACAAAAAGCATGGCGGATGTTCTGCTTTTGCATGAGAATGCAAACACCACTGAAGAGATTGTGAAAATTGGATGGGAAGTCTTGCCTCACCCCCCATACAGCCCTGACTTAGCACCATCAGACTTCCATCTGTTTGGGCCGCTAAAGGAAGCTCATCTTGGGAATCGCTTTCAATCGCCGTGAAAACATCTGTGCGTCAATGGCTTCGGAAGCAAGACCGTGTGTTTTACCGCGCAGGAATACATGCTCTCGTTAAAAGGTGGACTACAACTGTGGAAAAGGATGGGGATTACATAGAAAAGTGACAATTTAATGCTCAATGTTGTGGCTTTCATGCTGTGTAATCAAAGTTTAATTTTCTTGCAAATTAAAAGAGAAAAAAAATAGGAGGCATTACTTATTGACTGACCCTCGTACCTATTTCTAAAGTATTACAAATCCTACAGCGATGAATAACGTATCAGTGGATAGAATTTTTTTTAAAAAGACTTCTGATATAGCATACTCGCTACCCACCGTTGGCATAACTCAGGCTGAGACAGCTGTAAACACTCTCCCCGCCAATACGACCTCTTATTCTAAATAAAAATGTGTTAAAATAAAATTACCCCTGCCCAGGGTAAGAAAGTTATGTGATGCATCAAACCGACATTTATTGACTCCATTATTGATATGCAGGGTTTAATATTATACCGATAGTATCTCTTATTAATTATTCGTCAAAGCCCAGTATCATTCAACTTCCAAAGCCCTATGTGAACACTGCAAACAATAGTGTTGTCATGAGAACTTCACATGCCATATGAATTACACTGGTGAATTCACTGCAATACTTTCAGAAATTATATAATTTTACAAGGGAAGGATGGTTTCTTTGAATTTTATTGTTGCCTACGTTTCTATAGTCCTTTCACATTCGCCAGAGGTTTCAAGGCCAAACGTAGCACGCCTCTGATACCCCCACTTACCGTGCTCATATGACATCATACCCCTCCAATGCCAGTCATATGACAAGCCAGTAGGGAGTTCCCCCTTGGTATCGTATGAGTGTGTGCGACAGCGCAGCTCCTCTGCGCAAAGGGGAATACTGTTGACTGCTCAGTGGGGGCATATTAGACGTGAGAAGTTGTAGCCTTGAAACCTCTGGCGAATGTGAAAGCACTATAATCATGCATATTTAAATAGGAAACTGGGTAAATATGACTAGGACGTAAAATTTTGCAACCAATTGCTTCTACACACCTTGTGTTAAACTTCATGTTTTTCCTACGATGAATATAACTGGTTAGAAAATGTGTATTATATAACAATTCCACCTATTCCCTCGTATTTTGGTTTGTTTCCCTCTATCTGCTTAGTAGCCTTGTGCGTCTCTAACATGTGTTCCTGAATATGATAAAAACAAACATTGAATGAATCCTTATCTTTAGTGGTTCCCAAGACCGGCTCGTCCATATAAACGAACTAGCAGCTACCTAAGGAGGAATATTTATAAACATTTAGGGGCGGCAACATTAGGTTGAAAGATATCTAGGAATGATATAACATCTTCATAAATACAAGCTTTTCTCAAATTATGCCAATTCAAATAAATTTATTTAACCACTTACCAATACCAGGCTAGAGAATGTGAAATTCTGTGTTTAATGAAATGGTAAAAAGTGGAATAATTGAGGCGGCAATTTGCTGGGGGGTCGAAATTATTTATTCCCTAGGATACCGAAATACTTAAAGCCGGCAATGGTGTTTCATATTTTTATGATATCTGTTTCCCCCAGACAAAATTGTCGATAACGCCGATGTATTGCCTTTTTCATTTTAGGCGATATACACAGCTTTTATAGTCTGGAAAGTCTGTTTTGGCACATACAATTGAGTACAAAGATGCCGTGAAAGTTACAGTTCATTGGATGATCTATGTACGAAATGCAGATTGTGACTAAAAGCTTGCTTGAACAATCTTATCTATTATATAGTATTAGCCTGTTTATTTATATGCGCTGAAATGACACTCAGTATATTTCATTATTAGGTGCTCTCCATTCTTTTTCTCGTTTAAAATTCAGAACATCTCATAAATATTTCACAATAATTTTCTTATAACAAGTTGCATCTATCCTGTAGGAACAGAATGCAGAAAAAAATAGAATTTTCCCAGCTAAATAAAGACTTTTCCGTTAACAACATAGTAAGTTGTGGTAAAGCTGTTAACGGTTAAAGATGTCATCAAATCCCGGTTCTCTTCAGACCTTTAGAAGAGTTATGGCAGGTATATCTGGGGATATAGTCTATTGTAATCAGGGGCGGATCCACGGAGGGGAGGGGGAAATGGGGGAAATTTCCCCCCCAAAATTTGTAACATTAAGCACAAATTATTGAAAATTTATTAGAACATAACCCAAATACTTAAATTAAAGCAACGACATTCATTATTTTGAAATACCTTTGTAAGAAAATGCTGAAATGTTCATTTTGTTTTCAATTGTGTACTGGGAATAATTAATTTTTATGAGTAAAAACTTCCCTCTCTACTTTAGTTCCCCCCCCCCCAAAATGTCTCTCTGGATCCGCCACTGATTGTAATGGGTTGGGGCCGATTTCTATGACATGTCATATTTTCCCCCTTTGCATTATTTCAGGTTTCCGACTAATTTAAACCCGATTCCAAGCATCCTGGTGAAAATGGAATGGCTTTTATTGTGCATATAACTGCATATTTAGGAAAATTTCAACTATTTTACCATATTTAGTATGAATATGCATATTTAGGTCATATTTTTGTCATATTTGTGTGCATATTAAAGAAATTTTTGAAGTTTAATATCATATTTTGTAAATTTTGCATTATAATGATATGGTACTTTTTGAGAATTTACAGGTATTTAAAATAATTAACATTATATTTTAAAAAATGAATTATAATGAAACTTAAAAAAATATATACACAATGTATAAGTGGTAAAGTCATATTTTAAATTTTATTGGTCATATTTTAATGTTTTTAGGACATAAATGCATGCATATATCCTATTTTTTAGGTCATAGAAATCCGCCCCTAGTAATGCGTTATTGCTCAGATTATTGCATTTTTTCTATAGATGAAACTCAAAATGTTTATTCTAGTATTAAATGGGAAGAATAAAAGTAACCCCTTTACCTCATTGCAATGCTGATCATGTATAAGAAGTTAACATAATTGCAGACTTTGTCTGGCGGTATCGATCCAGACACATCTGACGCAGTGTGAAGAACCTAAATTTAGAAAAGTACGGTGTGAGCTGTAAATTGTTACATAGGTGAAACGATATGAAATTGGCCGGCATTCTGTACACCTGCTATTTGTGCATTGGGCAGCATCAATAAAACGGAATCTTAATTGACTCACTTTCCTGCTGATTGATGAGAGAAATCACGCAGTTTTGAGGAAGCTCACAAATTTCTTACGAATAACAGCTGTTCATACGAAGAAGCTTGCTCTTAAGCGACTTGAACAGACTCTGAAAGCTTCCTACAATATTCGCATTACTCTGGTACTTGTTCACTGTCATTGAATAATTTTTTCTAATCTCTTCACTGCTACTGACTTATAAATTCGTCACCTAATAAATTGGATAGGCCTAAAAGGAGAGATATAAGGTGCTTTAAGTAAAATATGAGGACTTTTATTCTTTTGTCATGATTGTCATTTATGGATACCTGCTATTACACTGAAATTTTCCTCATTAATCCCAATGTTGGGGTCCATTGATGATTTCACTTCATGATTGTTTATATTATTATATTCAGCTCTGTGATGGTTAATAGACAATTATGTTGTTTTAATGTATAGCGAATTTATTTTATTTATTTACTCATTTGCTTGTTTACACAATTATTTGCTTAATGGCCCTTGGCCTTTACACCTAAGTTATCAAACCTCAACCATGCTTTACATGTGGAGTCATAACACATCATTTTATAATGTACTGATCTAACATATGAAATAATTGATTTGTAATACTTCTTGACAACTAATTGATGTAAGGGTATACTGAAAATAAAATTATAGAAAACAGAAAAGAAGGGAAAACGTTAATCTAATTACGCCATTTTAACGATTACAAACACACTCAAGCTATTAAAATAACAACAGAAATATTAATATTAGTGATATTACGATGATGATGATGATAATAATAATAATCATAATAATAATTGCTACTTAAAGTTATAACGTACAATATAATCACATTATGTTCCTCTCTTTTGATTTTAAAATTTACTACGGGATTCTTTAGTATTTTTTGTGCCTGCTATTTGTAATAGTCTTCTTTCTTTCTCTGGAAACAAGCCTTCTTCTTTCGTCTAAAAACATTCATCCGTGGGCAGAAGACAAGCATAAAACTATTTGGCGTTTTGTAATTAAGTCTATGGTTTAAGAAATAATTAGTTTATTAGTCCCATAGAATTGCAATAGTTCACTGCCAAATTGAACTTTCGATATCTGCAATTCGTACAAACATTCATGGCCGTCCGGAAAGGGGGCAGGGTAGGGCCGTTGCCCCTCCCTGGAAACTGTTTACACATAAACCTCTAAATTAAATGACTATAAGCAACTAATGTGAAATGAGGTTTAAGTCTCCAAATACTGTTGTATGTTCGCGTTGTTTGGATGAAAACAAGCTGTAACAGCTGACTAGATATTAGCTTGTAGGAATAATTACTTCCCGTAAACTTGAAACCATTTATACCAAAACTTTTGTTATAATGGAGATAAGGCAAGAAAATGTCGCATTTTATATTTGATATGAATAGTACCTATGAAATTGTAAGGTGTATGAAAAGTCATGTGAGTGCATACGTCAGGTGTTTTACAGTAAATGAAGGCTGTTGATTATATAATAATAATAATAATAATAATAATAGCAATAATGTGAATAGTAATAAAATAGCAATAATAATAATAATAATAATAGCAATAATGTGAATAGTAATAAAATAGTAATAATAATATTAATAATATAATAATAAAGTGGTCGTAGTAGCATAGTGATAGTGGTGGTGGCAGTAATTTGTTTGGCACCCCCTTGACAAATTTCTGCGGACGCCCATGACCATACTGGCACTTAATAATTAGAAAGAAACATGAATCATTGTTGATATATAATACTATTATTTAATTTTTAATTGTTCATATTAATTAATTAAGCTTTATTTTTAACAATGAAATTGAATAATCCCGAACTAGAACTACGGCAGTGCTTTAGACCTGCAGTCGTATAAGTGTTTGACTGTGTTATGTTTTATTTTCTTATGTTTTATTTTCTTATGTTTTATTTTGTTCTGTTTATCTTTGGTTCGTTTAGTTTACGCGTGGTTGTAATCTTGTTTATCTCTGGTTCATTTAGTTTTCGCGTGGTTATTACCTTGCAGGAGTAAGGCTTTTCTCTGTTCAAAGCTCCTACTGTTTTCTGAGCGCTCCCACGAAAGTGACTGTTTTTTCTTCTTCACTTCCGTTGATCGTTTTGTTTGTCGAGGGAAATATGTTGATAGATCTCGAAGGAGGAGCTCGTTAATTCTTTCTCGTACGAGTATGTGATTTAACAAGTTTTTAAGCGAGTGTGGCTGGTATCTTCCTGATGCTTTAACTACGATATTACAGGTACGTTTTGGAGCGCTGGAATGCTTATGGATTGTTCCTGTTTTCTCGTTAAGATAGATACTAAGTTTGAGTATCTTTTAACAGTGTAAAGTCAAACTTCTGTATAACGTAGATCGACATAACGTTAAACCCGCATATAGCAATATTTTCGTTTGGTCTAGGGGAATTTCCTTTCTTAGTAATGTTAAATGTAACTCACTGGAACGACGAGGCTATCTTAAAAACGATATTTGGAGGTTGAATTGTTACTGGAAACCAATAGCTTAGTCCTGTGGATAGTAGCTGGTATCAGATCAGTATCCTTCCCAGCCACCAATATTGTTTTCTGGGTGTCTGATATCTGTTACGTTTCTTAGAAATTCCAGGAAAGAAAGGTTCATGAGTGGTGGAAAATAGAATCAGTGACGCTAAAATCATCCCTTACGTCTGCTAAAACATGCTCTAAGTAAGGTACATAATATGCAAGTAAAACACCTTTATTAAGAAGCAACCGTTTTAGTTTTTCCTTAGCGATGTCGTGAATTTGTTTATCTTTTTCTTCCCTCTTCCAACCATCTACGAGTTTGAAATTTCTGACACTTGGCTAGGCTCAAAGCGTGCCATGATCCGTGATGTTAAGACAGTCTGAACTAATACTGTTTAGTGTACGGGTTTAAAGTAGCTTTGGTTACAATTCAACGGAAGTCAGTAAGTTGAGTAGCAAAATTAGCTGTTTTCTGATGCAATTTTGTCCACTTTTTCATATGATGGTTCCATGAATTATCCTGTAGATTATACAGTTTTCTGCACGCAGTCTTTCTAACGTGTGGCAAATTACTGCCGCCCTATGTGTGGTAGGGCACACAAATATCGTTATGCAGAGGTTTGACTGTATTAAATTTTGCCTTTATTTCTCACTATTCCCAGCCATGCTCTAGTTTTTTTGTTTATAGTTTAGTTTTCTTTCTGGTTTCGTTTTGTGTTTTTTTTATTAGGAACTTTACAACCATACATACGTTAGGTTTTGATCACTGTGAATTTTGTGTTTTTTATTTTTCGCTACCTTAAGTTTGACCATAGGCCTACATATACTATACTCCTTCCATCCTGGTTTTAAGTTATATGCAGAGAGATACTTATTTGTAGCTCTTCTGCAGGGTATTTATTTCTAGAAGTATATCAACAGAGTCATAATAACCCAATTTTAGTTCTTTAAATTAAGAGCTGAAATTTTGTATGAACATGGTTTTTATACCCAGAAATCTTATAGGACTATAGTCGTTGACTCACCTCCGCTGTTTCACCTAATATCATAATCATTAAAAATCCATATCAGTTAAAATGAATTAATAAATTTCATTTTTTCTTTTTTTGAGGGTTGAAGTATTAAGGAAATTGGTGATTAATGTAAACATCGAAGAAACAACATAGAAAACACAATGACCGTTTTACTTAACCTGAACGAAGGCATCAGGTTAAATACATTAGAAGCCCTAGAAATATACAGGAATAAACATAACATTCTAAATGAGAACACAATAGACTTTAACCCGCTTTTTGAACTAATACCATCCCTACCATATATACAACGCACAACGGATGATAATGACAGTACACAGCATAACAGCAGCAGGTAAAGATATATAGTCTGTTTAGACTACAAGGTAAATTTTATCTTTAATAACTTTGATCATATGCCACCCTAAATTAATATATATGGCTCTTTACATACTACATTTACTTAACTTCCTTTTTATAACTTTATATTATTATTTTATTTCTATAGCGACTGAAGATGGTGTAAACATGCACCGAAATGCATCTCACAATCTAAAATGATAAAACCCAAGAAGCAGCAAACCGAATTTCTAATCAACGATTCATATATAGAACTCTCTACAATTTAAACTCAGAAGGAAATCATACTTCTAGAGCAACAATTTTTATTGTATATAATCAACCTGGTTTTTATGTTAACATTGACTACTGCTATTAGCAGCTAAATAGACATTGTTACACTCTATAATAATCTGCTGTCAACAGATTAACATTTTATGACTACATGCTACTTTTAATTGCAGCGCATATTAAGTGTATGTTTTTTAAACACAAATAGATTTTAATGAATTTGTAAATACTTACTGTGATATTGTAAATAGTATTTTAATTGACTGTTTAAATATGTGTATTTGCTCTTTTTAGCATGTGTATTTTTTAGCATAACTCATAACTCAAACAGATTATATCATTCCAATAATAAATATCTGAGGCTAACTGCGGCTTTTTGATTTTATCATTATTTGAGGGTATAAGGCGAAACATTAATCACCAATTTCCTTAATAGTTAAAATGAACACAAACCATGACAGATAACAGATGCAGAACAATATTTCACGGCCTAATGGTAATCCCAAGAGAAGTAGATAGGCCTTTCTTTGTATACTGTATCGAAATAATGATAAGAAATATTTATTTAAAGTTATGTGGTTTTTTCGCATAACTATCTAGGTAAATATATTGAATAAAGGTCAATACAGAAGAGGAGGAAGGAGTTATTTTAGTATTGGTAAGAATATTTTAGTACTAATAGTATTACTATGGTCTCTAGTTAGAAGTATATTATGGTAGATGTATTGGATTTAAGTCTGCGGTAAATATTTTGGATCTAATTCTTGGGAGAAGAGGAGGAGGAAGAAGTTATTTTACTACTGGTGAGAATATTATTGGTATTACTATGGTCTATAGTTAGAGGTTTCCGATGGTTAATATATTAGATTTAAGCCTGTGGGTAAGAAGAAGAAGAAGAAGTTAATTTACTATTAATGAGAATATTTTCGTACAGTTGGTATCCTATGTTCTCTGGTTGGCCGTTTGTGGTGGTGGATGAATACAGTGGAATTGGCGTTGGGGTGTTAACGGGTCAGTGAATTGTAACAGACCGCCCAAACCATCCGGGTCATACCGCGCTTATATAGCGAACCTCAACCTTCCTTCAGCCAATCACAGCTCATCTTACTTCAGCCAATCACCGCTCATCTTGCTTCATTCAGAGCTCACCTTACTTTAGCCAATCACAGAGGAGATTTCATTTCCGTTTTGTAACCGATAAAATCTTATCTTCTACATGACATCAGTATTTCTATATTTCTACAGTATCATAATTAAATATCACAAGATAATTTAATAAAATGCCGAGAACAAAGATAATTAATTCAGGCTAGTATCTAAACCAATAAATACGCATAATAGGAATATAAGCCAGATGGCGGATGGTGTACTGAACGTTGCAAGTGAGCTCCTATCAAGTGAATTGAATAAACTTAGTAAAAAAGCTATAGTTTAAATATTATTTTGTAGACTCTAGTGATATTGTGAGACATTATTTTCAAACTCTTTTCCAAAGTGATGGTGAAAATTCAAAATGTGGTCTGAAGTGAACTCACGGCTTTCGGAAGTGAGTGAGGTTAGGGATTCCGACAGTTCTTTCTTTGGTACATTATCATGAATCAATGACATTGAAAATATGGTTGATGTTCGCGTATTTAAGTTTTATTTTCAAACTCTTTTCCAAATTGGTGGTGAAAATTCAAATCGTAGTCTGAAGTGAACTCACGCCTTTCGGATGTGAGAGGTTTGGGACTCCGATAGTTCTTTCTTTGATACATTATCATTAATTAATGACACTGAAAATATCGTTGATGCTCGCATATTTAAGTATTATTACCAAACTCGTTTCCCAAGTGATGGTGAAATTTGAAAATGTGATCTGAAGCGAAGTCTCGCGATTCGGGAGTGAGGTTAGGGACTCCGACAGTTATTTCTTTGAAGCATTATCATATTAACACTGATAATATGGTTGATGTTCGCATATTTAAGTACATAGTTAAACAGTAGGATTTTATTATTAATGAGTTAATGAAAGAATCATCAGTCAGGAACAACAAACTGTTAAAAATATTCTAAGTGAAAATGCACAGGCATCACCTAGCAAGACACACTCTATCGTATGTGAAAAAGTTAAATTCAAAGATTAGTTCTGGCGGTGATACACACTGAAGTGTACTGAATGATATTTCTCGTGTCAAGTTCAGTGACGTGGAGGATCATACTCCCAAAAACAGTGAAGTCGTTCAGAGGGCAATAACTGTTATACGGTAACTTACAACTGTATTAAGAATGTTAAAGATAACAAGAACTCAAGAAATGAAAGTGCACCTAGACCCATTACAAATGAAAAAAGACATCGTAACTTTGGTGGTCGGAAATCGCTCTGAAAGTGAATGTGAATCGATCAGTATCAAAGGAGTAGAAAAATCAGAGTTTCTACATGTCTATCGTATTGTTCCTACTACTATTTCGGATGATCTCAAAAGTTATCTTTCAAGAGGTTTTCCTGAAATAGAGTGTAAAGGATTAAACTGCAATCATCCCGAAGAATATTCCTCTTTTAAGGTGAAAATTTCTCAAAACAATTTTGAAAGGGCCATGGACCCATCCGTGTGGTCGAAGAAATATTTTTTACATCTCAAACCGAAAGTAACTCAGAAAGGTTTATATGTGAACCGGATATGTACCGGATGTACAACGTATAAGTAGTGAAAAAGTCAGGTAAACTGATATAACAAAGTGGCAGAATGCTTTTGTTTCTTAAGTGATAATTGCAATTATGGTATGTAGAAAATAAGTTACTTTTTGTAATAGATCTCCGAGTTAAACTCCAGATCGACTCATTAAGCAGGGCTTGCGGAACAACAAAGGTCTAAAGTTTGATTCTTAACCTTTTATTCCTATTCGTATACACCGATATAACGAATTCTTAACATATGGCAACATTTCAAAAAACGCACTGGCAATAACATTAATGACGTAAGCATAAGCCTACGATTCGCTGACATGTTTCTTTCAAGTTTAAAGCAGCCGTATAGGTTATGAATGAAGTAAAGTCAATCTGAAATGAATCTGTCAGGAATTACATTAGGTATATAGCTTGCACAGGAGGGAATAAGAAAAATACTCACATTAAAATGCAATGTAGATATCGGTAGTCATACATATCGATAGAATGAACAATATTATTTCAGCAACACCCACTTTTAATTATTCAACGGTTAGCTGAACGGTAACGGATTGGTTAGTTGTGTTTTAAATCTTTTATTTTACATTATTTACATTGACATCGTTATGAAGAATTGAATCAAGACGGGCTAACAATAACAATAAACGATTGGCAATTTGTTACGTTTTGTTTACGTTATGTGTATTCGCACAATAAATAAATATATTGTGGGCCATGCAATAATATTGTAGCGTCTTATATCCATTACAAATTTAATATTTACATTAAATTGGAAATGAGAGCACACCCTTTAATAAGTAATTTCGCATATTATTTCTACTTGAAGAAACTGATAGACCTACATCTGAAAGTGGTTTGATAAAATTTCATAATAACAAATTGATAAAATTAGTTACGGGAAATCGGCCGCTGATTGGGTGTCCGCGAGCCAACCTATTGTTTTGGATTGCTTTGGATTGGCGGAGAACGAAGATTATATTATAGGCCTAATAGATGTGACCGTTAAATACTTGTAATTCCGGTAACGGTCAACCGATTATTTCCAATATCAATAGGCTTCTTTCCATGGACGTTATAAATGTCTATACCAAGTTTTAAAAAAATCCGATAAAGCGTGTTTGAGTTATCGCGCGTACATGCACACGGACGGACGGACGGACGGACGGACAGACATTTGCCGTCCCCGCACACAGTCTCATAAAGTACCATTCATGGCCGTCCGGAAAGGGGGGCAGGGTAGGGCCGTTGCCCCTCCCTGGAAATTGTTTACACATAAACCTCTAAATTAAATGACTATAAGCAACTAATATGAAATGAGGTTTAAGTCTCCAACTACTGTTGTATGTTCGCGTTGTTTGGATGAAAACAAGCTGTAACAGCTGACTAGATATTAGCTTGTAGGAATAATTACTTCCCCTAAACTTGAAACCATTTATACCAAAACTTTTGTTATAATGAAGATAAGTCAAGAAAATGTCGCATTTTATATTTGATAAGAATAGTACCTATGAAATTGTAAGGTGTATGAAAAGTCATGTGAGTGCATACGTCAGGTGTTTTACAGTAAATGAAGGCTGTTGATTATATAATAATAATAATAATAATAGCAATAATGTGAATAGTAATAATGTGAATAGTAATAAAATAGCAATAATAATAATAATAATAATAATAATAATAATAATAATAATAATAATTAATAATAATAATAATAGCAATAATGTGAATAGTAATAAAATAGTAATAATAATATTAATAATAATAAAGTTGTCGTAGTAGCATAGTGATAGTGGTGGTGGCAGTAATTTGTTTGGCACACCCTTGACAAAATTTCTGCGGACGCCCATGCAAACATCTCTTATATAAGATGCTTTGTCCTACTGACTAAATGACTGACTGACTGACAGGGAATCAACGTACAGCCTAAACTATAAAAGGTAGAGACTTGGAATTTTGACAGTAGCTTCGTTTCACAGTGGAAGTGCTCACTAGGAAAGGATTTTGAAAAAAATTGGTTTTAAATGCCCAAAATCAAATGTTTTAGAGGAGACATAATACCTTTTTACACGAGGTATGGCAATATGTAAATTATTATATCCAAGGTCATTGGGGAGGGAAGTATGAAAGTGATATTGAATTTCTTTTTAATTTCATTCCCGAAACCGTTGTATGATAACAAGAGAGTGAGAAATAAAATATTCCGCAAAGACAATACAATTTTATGTTACCGGAATTTCTGTTTCTTCTTATTTCAGCTCCTATCAGGCCTGGTGTGTAGAAGCGATGGGATGCAAAATTCTACGTCCTCTATGAGCCATAAAAAGCTATATCAAGCGTTTTCTGAGGGAATAGTTTGAATGCGATAGGTCGTTATTCCTCATTTCAAATTCTACATACCTATTTAAGGACCTAGACTTTGAAAATCAAAAGTCCTTCATAAGTTAATTTCGAATGTCAAAATACAAAACCCGGGCGACGCCGGGCCTTTTAAGCTAGTCTCTCTCTCTATATAAGCGACTTTGTCCTGACTTAATGACTGACTGACAGAGAATCAACGTAGAGCCTAAACTATAAAAGATAGAGACTTGGAATTTTGGCAGTACGTTCGTTTCATAATGTATGTGCACACCAAGAAAAAATTTTGAAAAAAATGTTATCTTTAATGCCAAAAATTAAAAATTTTCGAGGAGACGAAATAATTTCCATAAGAAACACACGAGCAATTCGATTGTTGTGGAAAACAGTATTCAATTGTGAAATTAATTCAAGATGGCCATGCTCGGTTGCTATCTTCATTTGTTTACAATTCGCAGAGATCTGATTTGTTTAACATAGGTGGACAGACAGGAGATTTAATGCACGTCTTAATGGGAAAACATTGAATGATTTGGACGAAACTCACTATGCGGGTTTTTTTTTTTGGGGGGGGGATAGGGAACTAGAATCTGAGATCTCTCCCCCCCCCCGAAGCACATTTTCTTCGTGAAATGTACATCGTAGCCGGGTTTTTTCTTTTTAATTAATTATCAGTCGTTATAATAAAATTGTTGATGTATATTTGGGTAAGGTTCATGATTCTGTGGTTCATTTTAATCGTTTCATTTAGAACTTGTATGCCCATGTGGCAGCATAAGATTTGTTTTATTCGTTTTTATTTATATTTTTAACGTTAAGCAATATATTTAAAAATTAAATTATATAATTCCTGCAATTTATGTGAAAACGATGACAGTGTTAATAAATATAATTTTTAAATAATTTTTCTGTTAAATAAATTATTTAAACAATACATGTAGCAGTTGAGTAAATAATCGCGGGCGAAGCCGCGGACATCTGCTAGTAAAAGATATATAAATGGCTGACACTTGCCTTGATGTTTCCAAACTGCGCCGAAAAAGTCGTTCACGTAATAATGTTTGTATTTAATCTGAACTTAACCACCGACTTTATGAAAAATTGCATAAACAAAATTAATACCTTAAGTTATTCTTTTTTCTGAGGACGTAAAAAAACAGAACAGATAACACTTGTTGAGCAAACCACGGTTAAAGTTTAGGGACCTTTTTCCCCCTAAAAATGGTCCAGATAAATATATTAAATATTTTTTTGTTTATTTCTACAGAAGATTAATCTGTTAAAATCTGTACAGTTACTCCTCTTCCACTCTGTATGCCCAACTTGCTTTCCTTGGAGTGAACTTTAAGGACAGGTTAACCTGTCCAAAGGATCTCTCTATTACTATCCGTTCCTTGCTGAATCATTGTTGTAGACCAGGTATGGGCAACCTTTGGAAAGATGCGGGCTAAACTTTACGATATTTATGAAGTCGCGGGCCGCAGAAAATAGGTAGTTGTGAAAAAAATAATCATGATAGGCTACGGTTTTTTTTATATTTACAAAGTACAATGATAAAGTTACATGAATGAGAACAATATCGAACTGATTTGGTATTTACTTACAATCAGCAGAAATTAATGAGAAGCTTGAGCTTGAATTTGAGAAACAAGATAATCAATATTGGCATTATACACACAAGCGCCGAGTGTTTTGCAAATTTGCGTCTGTAAGTCTGGTTCGATACTTTGATTTAGGCCTATAGCAGCAATTTTCTAGCGCTGACCGGAAGAAACACCGTCGTAGTTCAGGCTTTTGTTTCCCCCCCCCCCTCTCACTCTCTTGTTGGCGAGAACCGAAAATATTTACTTTTTCGAGCGAGATTTTAAAATGTTCCGCGGGCCGGATCAAGAGTCGGGGCGGGCCACATCCGGCCCGCGGGCCGGGCGTTGCCCATATATGTTGTAGACAGTTCCTGTCGGATTTCAGGAAGGGGTCTTGGGCCAAGGAGTAATAGCGTGTCCAGAATCACACAGTCCAGAGCAGTGGTTCCCAAACTTTTCAGTCCGCGGACCCCTTGAAAAAAATTAAAATTTCGTGGACCCACTCTGGGTTTTGAAATTAAAATAAAGCTAAAAAAATACTTTGATTCAAATATATTAAACTAGGAGGTGCCCGTGGCTTCGCCACGATAATTCTTTTAAAAATTAAAAATTAAGAGTATAATAATAATAATAGCATTATATTTATTAACACTTGCACGCGAATCATTCATAAACTAAGCCATTAATAATTAATGAAACAGCTAAAATTCCTGCTTTAGAGTACATTCCACGACATGAAAACGCCCCCTGGGAAAACTATATCAGAATCGATTATGCAGTTCCAAAGAACCTGTGAACACATAATACGTATTGTTTCTCAGCTGTTTATTGACATTAATATGATGTGAATTTTATTTTATCAATTCAGTGTAATTTTCAGAAATTATATAATGTTTCAAGGGAAGGAATGGTTTGTTTGGATTATTATTATCAGCGATATTTCAAGAGATAAAACCATCAATATTTTACAGCTGTTGCCCCCGACTTCGCCCGCCATTATTCATTGACTCCAGGATTTTTAAGAAAATTACACTGGTAGATTATTAAAAATGTTTGTGGTTCAGAGCTATGAAAATTGTAAGTAAAAATAAAATTAGAATATTTGTTCATTGTGTTCATTTCACTTAGGCCTTATATAATAAAGAAACGGTTTTCCTTCCTAATTTTGTAGTCGTCATGAAAGTTTAGACTGCGAGAGACGAACATCGCCGAGTATACCCGATGTCTCACGAAGCGGGCGAGCAAGCACGCTATTTAGGGCCGTTGAATTGTATAAGAGTAGATTCAATAGACAAAATAACAATATCAATGGTAACAAACAGAGTTTACTCCTTAATGTGAACAGTGAACCTGCTTTTGATTAATTAGCTCTGCAATGTTAGGTTTAATGTCTGATAATTTCAATATTAAGTCACTTTCGACTTCATGTTTATTTCTCAACTTTGATTTCAAGTACGTCAGGTGGGAGAGTGCTGTTTCACATAGACAAGTAGTGGGGAACACAATTAAGCACTTCAAAATTACGGGATATCCTATTTCTTCTTAAACCGCCTGCGGACCCCCTGAAACACCATCGCGGACCCCATTTTGAGAACCACTGGTCTAGAGGCATCTGCCCTATTTTCTGCCATGACCGTGATAATAAACGAATTGGTCCAGAGCATTGATATCCTTTAATTATTCCTTAGAATTGCAAGTACAGTACCGGTAGTTTGAATTTTAAGGTCTAGTTTCCTTTTTGGTTTATATATTCATACCTACCTGTATTCGTGGCCGTTTGATCTATATGGATATAATCGATTACTCCTGTAGCGAATGGAAGACTATATCTTTGGCACATCTCATCTCTTTTGTCTGTTGTTCACCTGAAGTTCTTGGAAATTTTACATATTGGTGAGCATTCTTTATTATTTTTGTCTGGGTCCGAGTACCAGTGCCCGTGGTCACAAGTTTAAAAGCTTTCCAAAGGGCCAACCGGTAAAAGAATGACCCAAAAGGCTAAAGGGTGTAAAAGTGTCCCAAGGGGCCAAAAGAGAGAGAGAGAGAGGTAGGGAGGGAGGGGGAGAGAAAGAAAGAAATAGCAAGAACGATAATATGTGTGGATAAAACATGAAATTGCTTAAAACAATGAACAATGTTTTCATAATTTCATCAAAGCTGAAATGAATACTTATTAATTTATGAAAATCACATAGCAAGCTAGAATAGACAGTTCAACAATAATAATAATAATAATAATAATAATAATAATAATAATAATAATAATAATAATAATGATAATGATAATAATAATAATAATAAAACATTGACATTCGTATAATTAAAGAGAAATAGCATATACACCTCCTAGATGAAGAAAATAACTCATATATTTTAAGTGCAAGTAAGCTAATAAACACTCCAGAAAGATTCAGACCCTTGCAAGTCTTGTGGAGCACTAATGAACCTCCTGGAATACACACACAGACACACACACACACATATATGAATATTCACATACACCTTGTGAGTGTAATATGGAGAGAAATTTTTCTGTAGATACATTTAAAAAGCGAGAACTAGTCAGTAAATGAAATGCCACGATATATCAAACGGATTCCTAATAAAATTATTAATTCCATACCATCTATTCTTCGGTCAACAACGAGTTTCCACAATCACAGAAGAGTTCAGACCATGACAGCCTGGGGAAATTTCCTCAAAGCAAACACCATAGATAAAGATAAAATAATCCCCTTTTATACTATATAGCGAATGGCGTTTCGAGAGGAAATGCTTATGACTATTTATTGTTGTCGTAACATTATGAAATTAGTTCGACCAGTGCTGAGCGCCAATGATTTTTTAGGTTAGGTTAGATGAACGTTAACTTTCCCAGGTACTCCTTCAGACAAACGACTGATCCCGTACGCGACAAGAGAGAAAAAAAAGAGTGCGTGGAACGCCACGCGACAGAAGTAAAACTTTATTTAATTAATTTATTTTTTCAATTTTTGATTATTGGATTTTTTCAATTTTGCATTATTGGACTTTTTAATATTGGGTTTTTGGACTTTTTAAATTTTGGATTTTGGACTTTTTAATTTTGGATCATTGAATTTTTAATTATGGATTTTTCAAATTTTGATTCTTTGAATTTTTTATTTTTAGGATTTTTTAATTTTGTATTTTAGTTTTTTTAATTTTGGATTTTTAGATTTTTTCAATTTTGGTATTTTCGATTTTTTAATTTTAAATTTTGGAATTCATTATTTATTAAATTTTGGTTTTTTGGATGTTTTAATTTTTAATTTTGTTTTTTTAAATTTTGGAAATTTGTATTTTTTAATTTTGGATTTTTAATTTTGGATTTGCGCGGTAATGAACCTCCAGGTTCCATAAAATAGATTATACACCTTTAGATTGCTTAGGAATTGTCTAATGCAATTGAGGAAGTAAGGCCTGAAAAATTTCCTTTGATTACTCCTAATTATTGAGTTGATTGTTTTCTGTGCAGTCCGCACCGAAACAAGTCGGTTTTGAGTGTGACTGATTGTGACTGATTTCGTGACGGTTTTAGTTTGACTGATTTTCCCGATTCACCCTCTACCGCCACTAAAGAAGTTTTTCTTCAAAAATCCTCTGCTGCTTCCCGGGATCGAACCAATGCCAACCAGTGCGTAGACCTTAAAGCTTTCTTTTGTCTCGAACTGTACACTCAAACCAGAATACGACCTCTTGTAATTAATGCACTTCTACATCTCGTTTTGTTTTGTCCTTGAGCATGCTTCCAAGTCGACGGCCTGTGCACAGCTGATGCCTCATATTCCTGATGTGGTGAGAAATATCAGCTGATCCCGTTATCCTGTAAAAACGACACAAGTACACAAGTCCTGTATAAGCACAAGTACACGACAATTCGTATTCAAATGTTTGATGAATAAACATGAAGTAACTGTTGTTTCTACGAAATAATAAATCTGACTGAACCTTGAAGCTTGAATACGTAATTTTTAATATAAAAAGTAGCTACATGTTCTTTGTTCACGAAATCTTGTCTTGGTTTTTTATCGCCCAATTGAATTTTCAAAGTTCTGACCTACATTCCTGCAAACACTCAAGAGGTTTAAGCATTCCTAGGGAATGTTACATCTCCATCTTTGCATTAACTAACTGCGGTGCCTTTTGTAATCTTTATATTCAGTTGCTGTGACGCGGAAATCCAACAAGAGACCTTCAAATACAGTTTCCATTGACGTGGAATAAGATTAAATTATTCTTCCTTAATGTAAAGAAGCTCTATGATCTCCATATTAATTATTAGAGGAGGAGGTAGGCGAATTTGGTTTATTATGTTTTCAAGATTTTTGCCATGAAAACGTCTTTAAAGTAGTAGTTACCAGGTGTGGGAAGTCATTCGCGCCAAATGAGAGATATTTTCTAAAGACGTAACTTCAAGCTTCAATATATCTGCTAAAATTGATATAACATGGCCGCCTTGATCTCTTTTAAAGAGGAAGATTGAAAGATTGATTAAATATCATTGTGGTATTCGTGGTTAAGGGTTAAAACAATTGTTGTTTTAATATTTTTTCTGCAACTTGACCGTGCAAGCTATTCACTGAATCTTCTACCGCAATTTAAAATGTACAGGAGTAAACTGTCCCTTTAAGTCTATTTATTAAACGAAAAATTGATTAGTCCGTATATAAAAACGAAAATTAGATCTTCTGATGGCTAGAAGTTAAAACATCTAAACGTTTATAAAAAACATTTGATCCAGTTTTAATGAAAGATAGAAAAAAATCATGAAATCCGTCCTTAATACTTTATTACTAGAACCCAAATTCTAGAGTTGCAATTAAGAGTAAAAGTTCACATAGTTTACCGGGTGTTCGGAAATTCATATTACAAACTTCTAAGGGCCAGTAGAGGGGACTTAGTAGACAATATTTCGAATAGGAACCCATGTCCGGAAACGTACTACAGCCATTACAATGTGTCGGATTTGCCGGTGTTGTTTTGCAACTGGAGAGGCAGTACATGACGTCAGAAGAGCACCATGTAAATGACGTTTGACTCATTACAGATGGAAGTCAAATCTTTTGGTAGCAATTCCAAAGTAACAAAAAAACTTTCATTGATCACAATAACACTTGTGTCAACAGTGGAAAAAACAAATCTGTTACTGTATTCTGCACTGGGCGTGTCCCATACGAAACTGCTCACTACAACAGAGGCTCAATGTGACGACCACCAACGTCGTTGCACACATTGTACCGACGAATAATATTCCGGTACACTCGTTCCATCACACCTAGTGCCCCGTTAATCTCTTGTGCAGCGACCATCACTCGTACCAGCAGTTCTTCCTCGGTCTCTACAGGAGTCTCGTACACCATATTCTTCATACGACTCCAGAAGAAATAGTCCAATGGCATTAAGTCCGGCGATCGTGGGGGCCATGCAATAGGACCACCCCGGCTTATCCATCTTTGCCCGAATCTTCGTCATGTACTGCCTCTCCGGTTGCAAAACAACACCGGCAAATCCGACACATTGTAATGGCTGTAGCACGTACCGTTTCCGGACATGGGTCCCTATTCGAAATATTGTCTACTATGTCCCCTCTACTAGCCCTAGAAGTTTGTAATATGAATTTCCGAACACCGGGTATACATTGTAATTAAATACAATACACTGCTCCCCCACAACAGGCTTGCACAAACGATTACACAGACAAACTACATGACGGACGGACAATCAGAGATATGCATAAAATATATTTTCCATGAAACATGTTTACAGATGTTAATTCGATTCCGATTTTTTCACGATCATCAAGCTTTCTCTATACTGCGTATAGGCCTATACGAGAAAGAAAAAGGAATCGAACCATCTGGGGGACAATCGCTAGCCTGGGAAACTGCAACTACTCATTTTATGCGAAGTAATCGCAGTATATCAAGAGAAAGTACAAATATTTTTCTGCATTATAATAGGTGTGGTTATTTTTACAGAAAGCTGTCAATTGCACCAAAGACTACATGTATTTTTCATATTAGCATATTATCACTTAAATTATTGGGTGGTAGAACTGATGTAGGGAACTAGTTCAAGAATAGATATCGCGAACACGGAAATTATTGAATAACGCACGACGTAACCTGGATTAGTAGGCTACAACGTAATACAACCATGTAAATAACTGGAGACGACGTCTTGTGAAGGGAAAGCTGCTACTGCAATGCAGCCCGGCAAACGGCAACTTGGTCGTATAGGCGGCGGCGACACCACATATGTCATTATCTATTGTTGTATTGGGATAATCGCTTTCATCGCCCCTAGCGTGTGTTATGTATGAGATCTACTGACCCAATACCCTCAACCTGTATACGCCCTGCAGGAAGTCCACTGTTTTCCTAGTGTCATTTCAACTATTAGGCCTACAATTATATTGATATGCGTATGAGTACATAAATATCCCTGTTGATATCTGTGGATTAGAAAGTTTAAATGGTGCGAATTTGTCGTATAATGATTCTTAGGCCAGTAAGTCGTATATAGTAACTTTACAAGAAAATTATGGAAATTTCAAATCATGTGAATAGTTGAAAATACTGATACAACTCAGTGAAATCAGATCAAAACAGTCTTTATTAAGTCGTAGATAGAAAAAAAAAATCTCTGCCTCACTTTATTTTTAATTTTTAATTTTTGTTATCGATCAACGAGTTAAACTCTAAACTATATTCGGTGTGTTTGGGATTTACTATTAACCCTTCTGAAATAAAAGAAAAGAAAACTTTACTTCCGTAATCATTATATAGACCTACTGTACAATTGTGGCAGTCGCGAGTCAAAGCGACTAAATATAAACTTAGATTTACAAAGAAACAATAACATTTAAATTCATATAGCTTAATATCTTTTGTCTACAAGTAACAAATAATATTCCTGTGTTTATCAAATAAATCTGCAAATTTATGTTTTCAGTTCATAACTTGTAGGCGAAGCACCATGTACAGGTGGGGGGGGGGGGGGAGCGGACCGACTAAAATATCTAAGTTGCAGATATGAGCCACTGCGCATTCACAGGATAGCAGGGAAGTATTGAAATTTGTTCTACAGCCGACAAATTGCTTGAATGCAGAAATAATTTCACGTAATTTGCATTGCTTATGAAAACAAACGTTTCCGTTACATCTCTTATTTACGTATCACAAGGCTCTGAAATGTGCTACAAAAATCGGTCCGCATTGTCGGCATTGTTGGTTTTCGAGATTCTGCTCTATTGAATCGAATGTTGAAATCATTCTGGATCATTGCGGATTGTTCATGAGCCTATGTATGCATAACAATTCACTGTTCTAGAGTGTATTGTGACTCATCGGCCATTGTAGCCTATACAAAAATGAATATCACTTGTAAGAAGAAAGAACATGTAATACAAAGTTAAGGGGGTAATGGGACTTTAAACCTCCTGTATATTTTGACATATATGTTTACTGTAGTCCTAAGTTTAAATATTTATTTACTATAGATTTAGTATATCGTAGTAAAAGTGTATGATATACGCTCCTATATTTTTTCGAAATTCATGTATTTAAGAAGTGAGCCTCTTAACTATACACTTCTACAAATAGTACGCTTTTGAAACTGGTATCATAAATCACTGTTGAAAGTATATAAAGTACATAAAGTATATAAATCTGCAAATTTGTTTTCATTTCATAACTCGTAGGTGAAGCACCATGTAGTTTTCATAATATGACAGGAAGCGTTCAATCGCCCATTGACCCTATGCCGTTAACAGGTTTTCTATTTTTAGTTTTCGTAATCGATCTAAGAGTTAAGCTCTAGATCGATTCATAATACTCTACAAGTGCGTAATAGTTTTTTTACTTCATCTGTAGGTTCTGTAGGTAGAGGAAGTATTGTTTTCGACCCCGAAATTCGAAAGTATTATTATTTTATTGATAAATATTACGTAGAGAATAATCCATCGTTACTTGTATACCCTAAAATATAAGCTTACGATTTTAATTGGCTATTTAATAGTATCTGTAATTTTATTCTGTTATTTTTCCTTTTTAAGCAATTACGACCTGGTACACTGTACATAATTATCAGCAACTAACTATTTAAGGTTAAACACTAATCAAGTCATTTACTGTGCCTTTCTGTCGCCAAGCTGACATGGCCTCCTTGATTAGTTGAATAAAAGATACACGGCCTTCTTCACCATGCTTCTTTATAAAACATAAAGGGGCCGTGGTTATTATACGAATAGGTTCACTGCTAAATAATTAAGTATCTTGAAACGAGGTCACAAATATGAGCTTTTTCAGATTTGGTCGTAGTGTTGATGTTGATATTATTCTTGATAAGACTGAAGAAAAATTAGAAGATGAGAAGAAGGAACGGAGCTATCTGTACTATGATGGAGAAACGGTGTCGGGGAAAGTGAATTTGACGTTGAAAAGGCCTGGTTCGCGACTCGAGCATCTGGGAATCAAGATAGAGTTCATAGGACAGATAGATTTATATGATAGTGGCACCAACCATGAGTTCATTTCGCTATTGAAGGAACTGGCTAGGCCTGGTGAACTGATTCAGAATACCACGTATTCATTTAAGTTCCTCAACGTTGAAAAACCATTTGAGTCATACAGAGGATCCAATGTTTTGCTGAGATACTTTTTACGAGTGACAATTGTCCGAAAACTGTTAGATGTAGTGAAGGAGATGGACATTGTCGTACATACATTGTCCTGTTATCCTGAGAAGTATGACATCATTAGGATGGATCTGGGAATAGATAATTGCCTCCACCTAGAGTTCGAGTACGACAAACCAAAATATCATTTGAAGGATGTAATTGTCGGCATGGTTTACTTCCTTTTGGTACACATTAAAATAAAGAATATGGAAATTTCCATAATCAAACGTGAGACAACAGGTTCAGGACTTAACACTTTCTCAGAGAACGAGACCATTGGGAAATACGAAGTTATGGATGGATCAGCGAGTCGTGGTGAAAGCATTCCTATCAGGGTATTTCTGGCAGGTTACGACCTCACTCCGACCATGAGGGATACTGACAATAACTTCTCTGTTCGCTACTATATTAGCCTTATTCTGACGGATGAAGAAGGTAGACGTTATTCCAAGCAACAGGAAATCATATTATGGCGTAAGGGTGAGAAAACCAGGAAGAACATGTAGATGAGTTCCACCGGTTCTCCAAAGTTGAGCGCACTTGGTTTATGGAGAAGGGGATATTCACAGTCCCCTCCAGACATAACCCTTAGCCAAGAAGTCTTTCTGGATCCTCAGGGCACACGAATCTTGAACTGGATATAACAGACAACTCCAGTCCTTACTCCCCATAGACATGGATACGCATAAGAAAAAATACCAAGATTGTCTATTAGTGACAGTCCTATGATAGTGTAAGAAAAAGTATGGAATAGAATGTCGTTGTTTGGTGTCGTTGTTTAGTATTAGAAAGACGAGGGAAGGGTTTTACTAGACTATAAACTTAACCTTTAGTACATAATGAAGAGGTAGCGGATTTTCTAATTATACAAATTGCTATCTGCCTTGCGTGCGGGAGATTATCGATATCACCTCAGAAAGTTTCACCTACTCAATTTGAATCTTTCATAAAAATAAACCTGATTATCCTGAACATAAATAGGCCTATTAATGCCACGTTTGGGACTATGTGTAAATCCATCAAATGCTGCTACAATAGAAACTATGTACAAAAAGTAAAAAATTATTTTCTAATGCTAGGCTATATACATTCTTAATCTAGGTAAATGAATTTACTTTTTTAAGCAAGGACACTTCAGGAGTAAACTGGCGATCAGCACTATAAAATGATGTAATTTACTACTAAGATTTTAAAAAATTGAGTTCTCTCGCTGAAACATTTGTTCAAAAGAATGTTTCTAGTGTTGTAACATCTGAGCAACAGACAAATACGTTTTCTTTTAGAATTAATGAATGTTAACGATACTTATTATTATTTATTGTACAAAATTAAGTGATATTGTTCACACCTATGCTAAAGCCTTTTCATATGTAGTTAATGAAAGATATAACAGTGCTTAGAAACGATACAGATAATGATAAACAGAATAGTGTTGATGCAAAATAGAATGATAGGTGCTTGTCATTTAATTACCTTCATTCTTACATAAGAAATGAAGAAAATAAAAGGAAGAAATATGTTAGTACTATCAGCTGCATTCATATTGCTAGTAGATACATAAAAGTTGAAAATTGCACGAAGGATGAGAAATATGGGCAACTACTATATTAATATTAAATTTTGTTAGCAGAGAAAATTTCTTAATGGTTGTAGTTCAATAACAACAATAATAGCCAAATGGTTATTTAACTATGGAATTATAAATTAGGGGCGTGATCGTCGCGCCGGTGTGCTGGAATTTTGTACCAGAGGAGTTCTATTACATGACTATAGGCCAATGTCCACAGACATGGGTCTGAGACATTTATACTTACAAAAATGCTATCAACTTGGGCCGGGATCGAACTCACGACCATGAGCACAGAAAGCCAGCACCCAGGACAATGGCCTAAGCTGAAATTGTTTTGTGTCAATTATAAGTAGGCTAACACTTATCAGTAATCGTATTTTGTTTTATAAAATTGTGTGAGATAATCTAGGCATATTATATTTTGCGATGTTCGAATCCCTCTAGCATTCTGATTGGCTCTCGAGGACAGCAAATCAGCAGCCGATCTACCATAAACCCGGTAAAATGTGTTAGAATGAATCTAGCAGGCCATGGCTAAAGAACATTTGACTTATTTTGTAGCATATACTTCAGCTTTCCCAATTAAATTAAAATTGTTTTTCTTTTTCTAGACTGTTCCTTTTTTGTTTGCGGTTGGTATTGTAATCTAAGTAAACGATGCCGGAGCAGGCCTATTTAAGTAGAATTTATTAAAATTTGCTTTTGGTATTGCAATTGAAATATACGACGCCGGGAAGAAAAATGCTAGGAGATGTCCAGTGAATAAACTAAACTATTTATACTGCAATACTGCATCTGTGTCTGGAATTAAAACCCTACATAAATTCATACATAGCACTGAAAGTGATCGACAGATCTGTATAACTATGAGAGTCTGACTACAGTATGTAATGTGTTGTGTTTGGTATACCAACATTTTGCATCTAGTCAATTTTTAGCTAGCACAAATTACTATATGATCATTATATTTCGGATTTAAATCTACAAAAACATTTATAAATCGCCAAACTTAATTTAAAGGCTTTATCGCCCATACCTTTTATATGCCTATGCAAGCTAAAAAGTATATACAATAAGTTTTACAATACCTCCAGTCATACCTTATGTCTATTACACATCAACAAGTGTTTCCTTACGGTCTGCACTGCGTATCAGACAATAGAAGGTTTAAACTTATTTCGAAACACGTAAAGATCTCGCACGAAATCTGGGCCGGTGACGACCGTTACTCGCTAGAGAGAGACATGCTATTGTGCGAGAGAGAGAGGTAGCTCGGCCTTTACAAATAGAAAGGGAGGTACTGTTGTATGAGAGAGATAGGTAGCAGGCCAGTCGACGCTACAGTCCCCACGAAAACATAATGCAATGACATAGGCAATCTGCACAGATTTCGTGCGCGATCTATAGCCTGCTACAATTTATCTCGCAGTAAAATCTGGACGAATGTCCTCTAAAATAGTTATGTTATCTGGAACATAGCTAACTAGCAGGAAGGCACAAATACAAAATGGCAGAGCCATGGAAGCTCCGGTGAAATCCTGAAATACAAACTGACATTGGAAAGCTAAACTCACAATATAATACAGCTGCCTTGTATTTAATTACTGTGTTAAGTGATTACTTACTTAGTATTTAATTACTGTATTAAGTGATTACTTACTTAGTATTTAATTACTGTATTTGAATTATTGTTTATAGATTGGCACAAATTTATTAATACATTTAAATCATGTGTTCTTATATAAATTTAAGCGTAAATATTACTAAGATCATGATTTGTAACTATTTTTTTTTTTTTTTAATCTAGAACACCGCTCTCACAAGAAGGTAGAATGAGGAAACTATCCTCATGGTCATCGAATTTTACTACGTTATAAAATTTTACTTGTAAATTACTTACTTGGATATTTATCTAATTATCGTAGGACAGACCCTTAGTAACAGAATTTAGAGTAGTAAGGGAATTCCTACTCTTTAGTTACAATTCAGCAATTCATACACTCCAGCAAGGCCTTGATCTCTCGGCCCATTGCCTACCACAGAATCATAATAGAGATTGATGGGAAAGTGAAGATGCTAGGAATATTGACAAGGGATCCTATATTTTAGAATATACCGTTTTTCTTAAGCTGTCTTAAATCTTGCACTTGAACAAATTCTGAAGTAGGGCATGTGAATTGATATCTGGAAAACTCAGCCCGGTATGAATTTATTTAATTTTCATTACATTTTGTAATACAGTAACTAAGAATGTATTTGTTTAGTCTTTCATCTTTTTTTCATTTCTTTATTTTAGTCATTTGTATTATATATTATTCAAGTACTTATGTTCGAATTTTTTCTTTGTAATTAATGTACGTTTCTTGTATTCAGGTATATCATTTCTTGTTTTAATTTATTATTATTATTATTATTATTATTATGTACTTAATGTTTTTGCCCTGGCTGAGTGGTAGAGAAGGCCTTATAGCCTTAACTCCGCCAGGTTAAATAAATAAATAAATAAAATAAAATAAATTCGTGTAACCAGGATCTAAAAGGCCATTACGATAATCATTGTGAACGCTCAAAAGATCCCCGTACCGGTAATGCTATTCACGTTGTAGAGGTCAGTCCTTTATTGAGTAATCGTATATAATTATGTTTTGTTAATCTTGGTTTTTATCTTCATAGGTTAGGTTAGGTTTACAAACAGTAGTAAAATGTTATAGTATTTCTTGTAGACAAGAAAATCTCATGTTAAATCACGGGAATTGTTGCTTCATATTCACCGAATAATAGTACGAAGTGATTTACAGGGACTTAAAACGCATTGATTACTCATCCAGTTACCTTATAAGAACAAACATTACGAGATGGAATCTTTGTTTCGACATAACCCTTGCGGCTCGTTGCTTGAAAAACATTGGTTAGAGGCGGGGCGGATAACAGGAGACTGATGTACAACGGCTGTAATCTTGCAAGTTACAAAAATAACTTCCAGCTGAATCGTGCTTCTTATGTGAGGTCAAATATAACTTTGATAAGTGCAATGAACCAAATGAACTTAAAAGGATTGCCAAGAACTATCTCCAAAATAACAAATTACTAACGTTGCTCACTTTAAATATAGTGTTAGATAAATATATTCCTGTCGTGTGAGGAATAAACAATTAAATAGAAGTTTAATATCCCTACTTTGTACTTAGGGAGATTTCCTTATGTTGACATTTATTATACAAAACTTCTGATCTATTTCGCAAGGAAACAGTGAAGTAAGTGAGAACATTATAGGAGAAAAATTCCTCCGGCACTGGGACTCGAAGCCAGGACCTTTGGCTATTCGTGCCAATGCTCTACCAACTGAGCTAAGTCGGAGTTCAATTCACAGTGCCAGATGGAATCTCTCTCCTATGACAGTTTGCCCTAATGGTCTACCTCACAGACAGACAAGTTATATCATAGGCCTATGCATTCTTTTACTTATTACGCTAGCATGCAATTATGCAAAGACTTTATTGAGACGTATTTATATAATTATGAATAACTAATTATTTATTCGTTCATTTATTCATTTACTCATGAATTATTCCACTTGAAGGAAAGAGACAAGCGGAAACACTTGTATTGACATCATTATTGATTTAAGATTCATCTTGGAAACTTTCATAGATTTATAGATATATTTTACAAGCAAGTACTGTCACCAACATTTCTCCCATATCTGGATGTCAAAATGAAAAATTTAATTCATTAGAAGTATAAGATTTTTCCGGGCTGGTATGTCGACGTCTACTGGAAGTAAAATACCCAGCCCAGAAAAATCTTACGTTACTTATCAATCAAAACCTCATAACTCGACAACCACTTGTCGTAAAAATATGGTTTTTGTACTGCTGGCTTCAGAAATATTTATTCTTTCTCAAATGCAATTGAATTGCACAACGAAACGTTTTTGTTAGGCGTGGAGTTATCTGAACTGGGCAATATTGCCTCCCTATTATTCGCTACTCACACAGACCTGAACGACTAGTAACAAAAATACCACATTATGGTGGTACATATAACAATGTTATATTATATTATTTCCTTGAATTTTTTTTAGATATTTATTTCCATCCCGTATTCACAGATAAAAGACATGCAACACAATTAGTTCACTCTGATACATAGATCTACAGCAGCATTTCTCAACCTTTTTGAATCCGAGGACCTCTAAAATGTCTAAAAAAAATTTACGGACCCCTAATTTTACATCCCATTTATAAAAGAAGGCCTATATTCTTAATATTTGGGGTATTAAGTATAGGTCATTATAACGAAATATGTGAAAAAAATGTTACTACTTTACTTTCACTTGCTTTATGATATTTTTAAATTATGTCTGAGGATCATCTTCGCGGACCACTGGTGGTCCGCGGACCATAGGTTGAGAAACGCTGATCTACAGTATTGATAATAAAAGCACAGAGACACCTGTAAGACTTAATGCTTCTACATTTTTGATAGGAACTCCAGCCCTGAAAGACTACGTCTGTTCGTAATTTATTAGGTTTAATGCTAGAGTTTCCATCCTCGCATGCTGTATTAATTTTAACAGTAAAAACTACTGCAATTCAGAATTACTGAAATTATATTAAAAGGTGAGAATAATCCGGGTCTTGAACCCGAAGAACCAGTGTAGAGGCAGTGGAAAGTACCAAGAGGGAAAGTGTCTTCTTTGAAGATGATTACATCCACTTAAAGAAATTACCGGCAGCAAAATGTTGACAACTTTCATACGCATCGTACACGCCAAGAAATAAATCTTCGAATCCTTCTATACGCACATTACCCCTGGTATTTGCTGAGTGTAAATAAGCACATCCACTGCCGTCTTCAAGGCTGAGTGGTTAGAACGCTCGCCATCCACCGTTGGGACCCGGGATCGAATCTCGGTGGATCAGTGTGGAATTTGTGGTGGACAAAGGAGGTCAGGGAAAGGTTTTCTCTGGATGCTCCCATTTCCCATATTGTATATATCATTCCATCGTTGCTCCAATCCCTATAGTAGAACCATTGGTTGCAATAAAGGAATTAAATAGGCACATTTATGCCAAATTGAATGGATAAGAAAAACATTCACAGATAATATTTATAACCATTCAAACCACCCCCACAATAAAAAATTGACCGTTTTCAATAGTGTTTTATATAGATTGCTACATACCCCAGTGAGTACACACCATTATAACAAAGAATCGAATACTATTACGGAAATATATATTAATAATGGCTACAAGAAAGAAACTATTTTAAATCCATTGAAAAAACAGAAAAAAACCCTACACGTCATGAACACCAACACTAGCCGACTAACACCCATAAAGAAAGGAAAAAAAAGAATTAATTACTTTCAACTACACCGACAGACATACATCACTAAACTATATAAATATAATACCTGCAAAATAGCCTATATTATAATAGGTATTATAACTAGACCTGGGACTTTAGGCTCTAAAAAAATTAGTTTTAGGCACCTAAAATAGGCTTTTGAAATAACTAAATAGGCTTTTAAAAGAGAAAATAGGCACTTAAAATATGATTCAAAAATGTGTAAGTAGATAGAAACATACTTTAAAATATTACAATATACACTTAAACTGTAACATGGCCTTTTTTCACTGCAAGAAACGTGGTAGCCTAGTCTATACCTATTCTTAACAGAATTAACTGCAAAATTAGGTTTCACGAACTATATTCACTTAAACAGATGTTCTTTCACTGGTGCCTTGACACAGTAGTCCTTTCTTCTTAATGCTCCCCCTCCCCGTCAGTGATCATTCCTTTAGCGACAATGATCAAGTTTCTGTGAAAAACCCACCTCTGCTGTTCTGCTTTTCATTGAGGGATGTCCATTATAAGATTGTAAAAATTACAGAAGTTGAATTTAATTTAAATGTACAAAATAGGCATTTTTAGGCACTAAAATAGTAAAATAGGCTCTAAAGGTCCAAATAGGCATTTTAGGGTACTATAAAAACTCATATTTAAGTGATTTACCATGAAACGTCCACATATTACAAATTTTTCATGTTATTTCATAAGGAACAAAATAGGCATTTGCCTTAAAATCCCAGGTCTAATTATAACATATTAAAAAATAGACTTCATAAAAATTAACAATAATACTTCTGAGAAATTGAATGAAAACGGTGCTTACAAATTGAAACGTTCCGATTGCAATAAAGCATAAATAGGACTGACAGGCAGCAAATTCAGACAAAGAATTAATAAGCATAGCCAAGATTTTAGACTAAACGAACACAAATCTGATTTCCCTAAGCACGAAATTAGGGAAAAACAAAAATTTAATACTACAGAAATACCCCTGAGATTAAACATATACAACATAAAGGTCAGAAATTTAACACACTTAAAGTGCTAGATACTTATAAAAAGAGACATAGAATATTAAATGAAAATATTATAGTACACAACCCACCCTTTCAAATAATTATTGAACACACCCACCCTTCAACACATTAACCTTCACGTTTAATCCATTTTAATTCATCAGTAAATAATGTCACAGCATAGGCTATTTAATTTTCTGAATATTCCTCTTACATTGTCTCTTTAATACACTTAAAAGGAACTGAAGATGTCATGAACCATTATGGACCGAAATGCTTATTCCTAACTAAAACGTCAAGGGATTACCATAAATATTGCGAGATATTGTAAACTACAACTTATCAATCGTGAAGAAAAAACTCTACCACTACCAGCCACATTAAGCGACTTCATACGCCTATGACTATGCTTCATACGCCTATGACTATGCTTCATACACTAAGCTTGTAGTTAATCTATTGTAAACTTCAATAGATAGGCTATATAAATGAAGTAATCCTCCACGTCATATTTCTAACCAGTAAGTAGGCTACGTACTTGTTGACACAGCTAGTGAACTGTTTTAGTGTTATATATTGATGCTGAACATTACTTTGGACTTCCACTCATATGAGTGACATTTTACCATGCAGTTTTGTCCCTATTTTATGACTTACACGAGTTAATCATTCGTATGTAAATCTTAAACTTTTATAGTTTATTGCTTTTAACTCTACACTTTTAATATTATCACGATCCTAACCACATTCTTTCAATGTAATAATACATATAAACAGCAATTCTCATTCAATGACTCTGATCACATGCTCCCGATCCTGTAGATGACAATAGCGGTCGGATGATAGGCCCAGTCCCTCCAGGGATGTTGTGCCACGGAGTTTAGTTTAGTTTTATCCGTTAAGGCCCAGTATTATAAACAAAGTTGATCTTTAGATTAAGTTAAACCTAATCTAAAGTTTATCTCTAGCTGCCGTTTTATAATGTTCTGGTTAAGTTAAACCGTAGTGCAATGGTGTTGGTAGTCCTGTTGGCTGAGAAAAGAAGACGAATTGGCCTTGGAAATAAAAGAAAAACAATAATATCTGCTAATTCGCTTGTATTTGTTTGTTTGTATGAAGAGGTATTGAAGCTAGAAATTTTATTATTAAAGAAATGGTTAAATCAAAATTGAACTCAGTTTTGCTCAGTGTAAGTTTATTTCAATCACAGCTAAAATAAATAGCTATTCATTGCTCATAAAAATGATGTGGTATTAGCATTTGTCTCACAATACAACGTTCTATGTTTAGGCCTGTATTAAAATACTTTCCTTTTCGGAAAGTAAACAAATATAATTACTTTAAGTTTAGTCTCATCTTCTCATAGCATGTTGTATCCGAAATTGAATTGATTGATACTGTCTTATCGTGTTTGGATAGCCAGTTTCATTAAAACAATGATTATGTCTTAAACTGCAGGTTAAACGATAGAAAAGGTCCAGTTAAGTTAAACTTAAGATTAACTTGTAGTTATCGTTTATAATACGCAAAAATCTGAAAAACCAAAGTTTAAACTAAAACTGAAGGTTAAACCATGATTATAATACCGGCCCTAAAAGCATCTAGGCCTACATACAGTTGTAATTTCTGTTTAATTAAAAATAATTAATAATAATATAATGAAATGGGAGAAAATATTGGAAGTAGAAGAGACAAAAATAATGGAAACAAAACGAAGTGATGACGTTTACATGACACATCTTTCTCAGGAGCCGGCTGATTTGACATGGCTTTTTTTTAGTTAAAATTTTTTTTTTCATGTGAGTGCGCGATTGTCAAGGTATCACAAATCTATAGTTCTGCTGAAGCTGGTCGATTTTAATCTGATTAAAAAAAACTTATTTTCTGCACATCATAATTGCAATTATAATTGATTCAACAAAAGCATACTGGCACTTTGTTATATCAGTTTACCTGATTTTGTTACTATTATTAAGTGCCAGTATGGTACTTTATGAGATGTGTGGGGGACGGGGAAATGTCTGTCCGTCCGTCTGTGTGTCTGTACGCGCGATAACTCAAATACGCTTTATAGGATTTTAATGAAACTTGGTATACGCTTTTATAATGTCCATGGGAAGAAGCCTATTGATATTGGACCAAATCGGTTGACCGGTACCGGAGTAGGCTAAAACCCAATTTAGTGTCTATTTTAATGGCGCGATAACTCAAATACGCTTTATCGGATTTTCATGAAACTTGGTATACGCATTTATAATGTCCATGGGAAGATTTCTGTTGATATTGGACCACATCGGTTGGCCGGTACCGGAATATTGCCCAATTTAGGGCCTTCTTATGATAATAGCCTATATCAGAAAGGCGCGATAACTCAAATACGTTTTATCGGGTTTTCATGAATCTTGTTATAGGCATTTATAATGTCCATGGCAAGAAGCCTGTTTATTTTGGACCAAATTGGTTGACCGGTACCAGAGTAACGACTAATTAAACTTAACATGTTTTTAAAAATCATGTCTTTACTACAATGGCAAATTGCCAATCATGAGGGCTTTGACTGAAATGCAGTCAGATTTTTGTTTATATCGTTGATCAAGTTTAAATTCAGTACTACATGAATACTGTTATTTAGGCCTACAGAAGGTATATTAGTGTGAAATAATTAGCGGAGGTTTTTGCTACTGAATCTTGTGAAAACGTTGACATACTGTATTTTAAGAATTTCAAGTTGCAATACATTTAGCTTTAACAAATAATACTGCTCCTTCACATACGGTTATAAAACCAAGCTATTAAACTGAGCGAGATTGCCGAAATGGTAACGTCGTGGGTTTGTATTCTGGAGGTCCCAAGTTCAAATCCCGGAACTGGCTAATTTGGCATGGATTTTTTACTTGTTTTTTATTTTATTTTATTTTTATGTGAGTGTGCGATTGTCAAGATATCACAAATCTGTAGTTCTGCTGATGCAGGGTAATTTTAATCTGATTAAAATTTTTTCTGCATATCATAATTGCAATTATAATTGATTCAACCAAAGCATAGGCTACTGGCACTTTGATAAATCAGTTTTCCTGATTTTATTTGAGCTTAAACATTATTCTAAGTCAGAAAACTATTACTACTTTTCAAATAGTTGGTTGAAAAATTACCTGCAGGAGATTATATCAGAAAACTCGTTGACAGGATTCTCCGAATTAAGATTAAGATAGGGCAGAGCGAACACAATTGCCAAAGGCAATATGCACTCTCTAAGTATCACATTTGTGTATTAATTTAACTAAATAACATTTTTACTTTCTCCCATATACGTAGTATAGAGAAAGTATTGTGATCGTGACAAAAAATCGAAGTCGAGATAACACCGGGAGAGCATGTTTCATGAAGCCTAGAAACCGAAAAAAGTATTTTTGGAATGACGTCTGTCCGTCTGTCCGTCTGTCCGTGGACAAGCACAGCGGGTAAACGGCTCGTTGTATTTACTTCATTTTTTGAAATAAGGACTTTTTCGAAATTTTGTCGAACCGCCCAGAAATTTAGCTTTATAACTGAAATATTAAGGGGACTTTTCATGAAAACTTTTTTAAAATTTTTGATTTTTGAAAAAATGGCTCTAACGATTTTAATAAAAATTAAAAATTGGAAACTCTTATCTATGACCAATAAAATGGCTATATCCGTATTTCTGCAAAAATGACTTAAGGGGTACTTTACTCGTATCCATTTTCAATTTTTGTAGATTATATCCATTACTGTAGGCGATACAGGAAAACCTACCACAGTAAAGTTGTAGAGAAATTTAAAATGAACATTTTTTATTTAACACATTTCTTTATACATTTAATAGATATCAAGATAAAAACGAAATAAGGACGGCTTAAATGCGAATTTCAGAACATACATGTCAATTGAAATATGAATGACATTTTGTTGCCCCTAGCAACAAGAAAACTATAGGCCTAATGAACTTATTGTTGCAAATGCAGTCAGTATAGCTCAGTCGTAATGAACACGCCAAAACCAATTACAGCGAGGTGGTAGGCCTATGGGCTAACAGGGAAGAGGTCCTGAGTTCAAATCAAACCTCGTGGCTGCCCAAATTGACTTGGGGTTTTCATGGTTTCCTCGTTCGCAAAGGCAAACGCCGGGTTTGTAGGACTTGTTTATTTTCCATAACTCATCGCCGCTATGTCAGTGGATATTATAATCGTTTAAACTGAATATTACATAAGAAGACATCACTAAACAATAGAAACAGATGACGCGAATGAGCTGTTACTAAAGACTAATGGTTCACGCCATAGGCATAACCAGGCCGACCGTATGGGGGGGTTATAACATCCGCGGGGTCTGGGGGCATGGAATACCCCTCAGGGAGAGGGGGGTCCGGGGGTCCTCCCCCGGAAAATTTTAACCAGTTTTAAACCCAATTTTAAAAATTAAGGCGCAAAATAAATTTTAAGCTTCCGGGGGTCCTCCCCGGAAAAATTTTAAAAATTAAGACTCAAAATAACGAGTTTTAAGCTTCCCACGCTTTATACTTGTATTAAGTAATTTATGGGCAGACTTAAAAAAATTATAGAATTTTCCTTTTTTTAATCAATGGGGGGGGGGTTCAAACCCCCAAAACCACCCCCTCGGTACGCCTATGGTTCACGCAAACATACTAAACACGTTATATGACCTACATGCAGTTAAAGCGTGCAATATAACCTAAGTAGTAGCAGTAGTGGCGAAATTCAAATATAAGTCGCTCCTTAAGCTCCGCCCATTCGATATTCACATTTGCATGGACTGTGTGATGTATTTTGTTTCTGAGCGAAGCAGAGTGACCAACTGTCCTTGTATATTGTCGCAAGTGCCTTGTATCCCCCTCTACATATAACTAAATAATGCATAACACTAACCACATAGTTAAAGTGCGCGAAGCGGAGGCGGCAGCCGTAGCGAAGCGCCCTTGCATTTTCGAATAATGTACGATACACTGTTTGTAGGTTTCGAAAATGTGGCATATTATATCTCCCGCGAGGTTTGTCAGCCTGTCACCTCTCGTCTAGCGGTATGACGTCACACCTCCAACGTCCGATCACGAATTTCTTCATAATACAAGGAGAGAAGAATTTGCTAGATCGTGGTACAAAAGAAACTGCATCGGTAAGGGTAGCTTGGGTGGGACCGATTCATCCCAAGGTGCGATTTATATTTGAATTTTCCCGTAGTATTAGTACTAATAATATACAGTTTTACTGCCATTGATTATTATTATTATTATTATTATTATTATTATTATTATTATTATTATTATTAATTCACAGTAAAAGCATTGAACACAAAGATCGACCCTGATGCTTTCCGTTCTAGATATTTGTTAGTTTTTATGAAAATGTAATAAGTAACATTTAATTATCTCTTTAATTTACTTTTCTCTGTGCTAGCCATTAACACGTATATGGGAGAAAGTTTGTGCAATATATTTTTGCACCATTTATTTAAATAAACAGTGCAAAATAACATTGCACAATCTTTATTATTGACTTTTTAGATTGATGAATGTGCAAACTAGGGATGAGCATCGATAGTTAAAACATCGATGTTAAAATTGGCGATAACCATCGATGTGACGATAATATCGACCTCAAAACATCGAAGTACATTAAAAAAAGTCATGGTTCCAGAAATTTAATCAAAATGTATAAATAAACTGAAATATTTTCATGAAAACTATAGATGAAAAAATCGATGTTTAAGGAAATTTTCTGTCAATACGTTCTCAATGTCTGACTCGTCTGTCAATTCATTATTATGTGCCAGTATGGTACTCTATAAGATTGTGTGGGGGACGGGGAAATGTCTGTCCGTCTGTCTACCCGCGTGATAAGTGAAACAAGCTTTATCGGATTTTCATGAAACTTGGTAGGCCTATACGAAATTTATAACGTCCATGGGAAGAACCCTATTGATATTGGACCAAATCGGTTGATCGGTACCGGTGTAATACACAATTTAGTGCCTATTTTAAAGGTAATATATCAGAAAGCCGCAATAACTCAAATACGCTTTATCGGATTATGATGAAACTTGGTATACGCATTTATGAGGTCCATGGGAAGAAGCCTATTTGGACAAAATCGGTTGACCGGTACCGAAATAAAGAGTAATTAACAGTCACACCTATTATACCTAGGTAATATAATCTTCGTTCTCCGACAATTCGAAGCATTTTGATTGACTCGCGGCCAACCAATCAGGGGCCGAGCTCCCGTAACTAATGTCCTAATGCAAACAATTCTGTAAATAGAAATAATAGGCGAAATTACTTATTAAAGAGCATGCTTTCATTTGTAATTTAATATAAGTATTAATTTGTAATGGATATAAGACGCTACAATATTATTGCATGGCCCACAATACACATAACTTAACAAATTGCCAATCATTATTGATATTGTTAGCCCGCCTTGATTGATTCATTTCTTCATGACGATGTCAGTGTACATAAAATATTTAAAACACAACTAGCCGTTGAATATTGATATAATATTGTGCTTCTATCTATATGTATGGCTACCGAAATCTGCATTATGTTTTAATGTGAGTATTTTTCTTATTCGCTCCTGTCGAGCAATATAGGTCTACCTAATGTAATTCCTGACAGGTTGATTTCAGATTGACTTTAATTCATTCATAACCTATACATGTCAGCGAATCGTAGGCCTATTACATCATTAATATTATTGTCAGTGCATTTTGTAAAATGTTGACATATTTTAAGAATTTATTATATCAGTGTATACCAATATAAATTATGGTTAAGAACCAAACTTTAGACTTCAGTTCTTCCGTAAGCCCTGCTTAATGAATCGTTCTGGAGTTTAAACTCGGAGATCTATTACAAAAATAACTTCTTTTCTGGATGGGGCTATCATAATTGCAATTTTCACTGATTAAAAAAAGCATTCTGGCACTTTGTTATAACAGTTCACCTGATTTTATTGTTATTATTAATGTTATTGTTATTATTATTGTTATTGTGCAACGAATAGTTCAACAAACAACCAACTTAGTCCATTTATCATAATGTAGTAAAGTACTTAACAAAATAAAATTAAATTGAAATGTTTAAAGTCAATACTAATAAAAACTAAAATATCGTTAGATGCTATCATTAAATTAATGTTACATAATCTTAACGCTAAAAAGAGGTGAAATAGTTTTACTACTCCATTATTATCTAATTTAAGATCTTATATTTGAGATTTGTTTCCTGAAGATACTACAGAATTTCATATAGCCTTTTGGGAGCAGACATATTTATGTCCATGTGGCAAGATCTATGTCTACAATTTCCTTTTACCGAAGTCGAAATAGTTTCCTGTAAGAAAGGTACTAAATTAAATTATATTTTATCTTGTAAATACCAGTTAATTGCAGAGTTAAATTGCTACATAAAAAAGTAGTAGCATGACCTGCAACCGACCTTTCCCACTAGATGTTAAATTACTCCATCTGGAAACTCAGGCAGTACAGTACTCAGAAATGCTGCGAGTGCTTGAGAACACAAAGGAATTAAGCTGAGGCGTGACTAGATATTTAATATTACAAATAATTGCTGCATTAGATCTGATTGTTGAGTAACTTGTGATAAAGCTCAATCAAGGTACATCGTGTAACATGGATTTCGTGCAGGCCTTTAATGTAACAGGCCAATGCAGCACGTAATAGTAACACGCACGTTTACTGTGTATTGCATCTTTTAATATCCCACCTTTAATTTTATAAGAAATACAGGGGATAAGGACATCTAACTAACATAAATGAGCAAATTTCCGTAGGTTCACAGAGATAAGAAATAGTAGTTAACTTAAAATAGTACTTAGCAAACACTTCTTCGTTTCAATCCAGAGTCAGAGCCATACCGAGGCAATGTTGAGATTGGTCCCCGCCATGGACGCAAACACGACTTAAAATCGACACACGTGAAAGCAGACTATCCATTATCTATCTTGTATCAGGGTAATGTTTTGTAGGTTGGCTGTACCGCTTTTTGCTCGCGCACACCGACATGTTGTTCATTTCTCTCCACTTGTGGAATGTTTGCCCGTTATGACTCCATTGAGTGTTGCGCTGTTGAACCTTAAACATGGCCGCACCGCTTAGCGTTTGCACCAAAGAAGAACAGCATGCTGAACTGAAGGAAGCTGTGTATAGCCTACTACTGCTACTCAGCCGAAAAACTTTTTTTTCTTAGGGCATCAGGAAGCTTGTGCTACGATGGATCAAGTGCATTGAGAAGCAAGGGGACTATTTTGAAAAACGAGGTAATTGTTTTGTAATGTTTTTTTAATTTTTTTTTTTTAATTTATTCTGCAGATTTACAATCTGTTCCAATATGAACATTCAGTAAATGGTATAAATGTCACAGTCATGATATGAGAGCTGTAAAATACAACTCTTTAAGGTAAGTCATTGAATAACAACTCTTTAAGGTAAGTCACTGAATCAGAATGCCAAGTCTAAAATCTTATATCGATGTAAACGGTTGATTGAGGAACTATTGTCCAATAGATTGATGGCTAGGGAATTGGGATGATTGTTTAGGCGTTGCTGGTATCGAATGCTGTACAAGGTGATTTCTTCTTTAATAGTAGGGATGTCCAGGTCGTGGTGTAATGTAGCATTGGAAACATACCACGGTGCGTTAGCAAGTCGGCGAAGAGATTTGGATTCAAATCTTCTTATGATGTCAATATTGGAATTGCTGGCAGTGCCCCAAAGCTGAAGTCCATATGTCCATACTGGCCTTATTATGGTCTTGTAAAGTATAACTTTATTATACAGGGATAGCTGAGATTGCTTATTTAATAACCAGTACAATTGTTGAAACTTTAGTTTGGCTTCTTTGCTTTTCGTACTAATGTGATGTCTCCAGGTTAGATGTACATCTAAATGAAAACCAAGGTATTTTACATGCTCTACAACTGGAATTTCTTCGTTATTTATTTGTATTCTTGGGCATTTTTCTCGGCGTAAAGAAAAAGTGATATGCCGAGATTTTGAAGTATTTACCTGAATGAGCCATTGATTTAGCCAGCGTTGTAATAAATCTAAGTGATTCTGTAAGTATCCTGAGGCTAAAGTAGGATTTTCGTTTGAAGCAAGAATAGCAGTATCATCTGCAAATGTTGCAGTTATGGTATTTTCTGTTGTTGGTAGATCATGTGTATAAAGAAGATACAGAACTGGTCCCAAAACACTACCCTGTGGGACACCTGACTTTATGGGATGGAATATGGAGAGTTCGACTTTAACTTGAAAATGTCGATCACTTAAGTATGATGTAAGCAGCAGATAATAAGGATGAGGAAGTTTTAGTTTTATTTTGTACAGAAGGCCCATATGCCAGACTTTATCAAATGCTTGTTGAATATTCAGGAAAGCTGCAGTGCAGTAACGACGTGATTCAAAATCCTGTTGTACAATGTTAATAATGCAATGGGTTTGTTCAACAGTAGAATGGCATTCTCGGAAACCAAATTGAAAGTCAGGAATTATTTCAGAGAGCAATGGTTTTAGCCGTTGCAGGAGCAATTTTTCAAACACTTTGGAGAGTACAGGCAAGAGACTAATCGGACGATAGGATGCTGCTTCAGTGGGTGGTTTACCAGGTTTAAGAATACAAATTATCTGTGCTATCTTCCATTGATTTGGAAAATGGCTACATCGGAGAATAGCATTAAAAATTGATGTAATAAATGCATATCCTTTCTTCGGTAATTCTTGTAGGATTCTACCAGTAATTAGGTCGTAACCTGGACTTTTTGTAGGATTAACATGATTCTTTATTGTCCTTTTAACTTCACTTGAAGAGAAAGGTTTAATGGGGGGTGATAATTGAAGTGGAGCAGACAAATACTTAATAATGTCGTCCTCAGAAGAGCTCATTTGAGTAGAAGGTTCGAAAACCGTTGCTAGATGTTCTGCAAACCGTTCTGCTTTTTCCTTCCCACTGCGAGCCCAGGTGTTGTCACTGTTCCTGATGGGTGGGATGTAAGATTTTGGTCGCTGCAGTCTTCTTGTTGCTTTCCAAAGTGAATAGTTTGATTCCACATTCGGGCTTAATGATTGGAAGTATTGGGTGAAGGATTCATTTCGGTAAGACTGTATTTGACTTTTCAATTGCCACGGGAAGCTCTGTTAAATGCACATCTATCCTCGGGTTGTCTTGAGCATTGCCATATAAATTTAAAAAAGAGAGTGCGGATGTTTATTGACTTACCGATACGACTTCTTCGATGGCTTTCGGTTCCTGGTAGGCCTACACCTTGAGATGACAAAAAACGAATCACTGCGGATGAACTGTAACCGTTAACTGATAACTCTAGCCGTTCTGATGAAGCTTAAGCTTAGCGGGAGAAGGGGACAATTCTGAGATGGTGAATATTACTGGCACTGATCCTATTTACCGTGCTTCCAGTAGCGGCTCGTGGCTCAAAACGAAAGTGTGCTGCAAATACTATTTCATACAGCAAACTTAAAATATTTTTAGAAATTATTAGTATGCCTATCTAAACTGCTCGTCTCTTAATCCATCTCTGGGAACTCTCACGCGATTTTCTCTGCCCTAATTATTTTTTTGCTAATTTCTCTCGTCTCGTCGAACGTTGTGTGAGTTGTGTGACGAGAGAAAATAGCAAAAATAAAAATTAATAATAATAACAATCATTATAATGATAATAATAATATTAATAAATAATAATAATAATAATAATTAGGGCAGGGAAAATCGCGTGAGAGATCCCCGAAGTGGAATAAGAGACGAGAAAATAGTATTTTTAATGATCGAGTTAGAGGAAGTCGCTTAGTGTTCGCAGTGCGACAGAATACTTTATCGGGGTTGTGGAATCCGGGTTTTCCTGAATTTAACACATTCGAATTTGGCGGTGAAGATGAAAAGCACTCGCTACATCACGGTCCCCTACCGTCAGATGGTGGAAGATCTTCTCACAAAACTAACAGCGCGCCCGCCGGTGAGACGTGAACCTCCCTCAGAATCCCACTCTGGGCTGCCCGCTGCCGCAGCACATTTTGCAAGTTAAAACTCCCATATACGCCATGCAGTCAAGGTCGAGCATGACGTCACACCCTACGAACGCTGCGCTGTTCGCAAAATTCATTCACGAGGCGGAAAAGATAATATTCACATTACCGACTCTTGACTCCCAAGCTACCAGCTAAGAAATTCTCGCGTGGACGCGCCAAGTTCAAAATCTACGCAAAAGAAAATATAATATTGCGTTTGAAAATAACATTATACGACGAGCAGAAAACAAGCTGTGTGCTGCACATACGAGAAACCGCAACTGCGTGCTTCCCTCTTCCGCGTTACACACAACTGACCCCTCATAAACGGCTACAGCAGGTAGAACTGAACTGTTGGAAGCGTTGCTACTTTTTTCAGATGACCAATTCCATGATGAAACAAGAAAAAAAATATGTTTATGTCCCAGATTATCTGCAAGATACATGCCGGTTTCAAAATGTATATCTTACGACTGTAGTACAGGCCCTAAGTGTTCGAATGTTTTTTAAATCCTTTTTGTAAACTTATCCATTATCCAAAACTATCCAAAATTATTAATTTGGAGGAAGTGACTGTTGACTTTAATTATCGTTTAAGGCAGGCTATTGATGTTTTATAACATTTGACTAACTCGTTTTCTGCTGCAAAGTACTAATTCCTGCAGTTGCAGTTGCAGTGTTTTTTGGGCAAATGTGCAAATATCATTGATAACTTTTATGGGTCTCATGTGACATAAAATGCGGGAATTTAGCATTTCTTTGTAAATATACGATACAAAAAGGGTTACACCAACTTTCTCACATATACATACTAAAATATATAATATTGAGGTTTCAAGGTTGACGAAAGAAGCCACCGTGTACCATTCGAAAATTAAGTCCTTCATTTGTTTCTGCGAATGAGGAAACCTTGAAAACCCCAAGTCAAATTTGACCGACCACGAGGCTTGAGATTTGAACCCAGGACCTCTTGCCTACACTACCTCTCTCCGATTGGTTTTAGTGTGTTCATTGCGACTGAGGTATACTGCATGTCACAACAATATAATTTTCTTCTTACTATGAGAAAAAAAGAAAATATTCATGACGTTCTACATAAGTCATATGCTCGACTTATTTCGTTTTTATCTTGATACCTATAAATTTTATAAAGAAATGTGTTTGAAAAAAAAAAAGTTCATTTCAATTTTGTCTACCACTTTACTGTGCTAGGTTCACACTGCGATGGATATAGTCTAGAAAAATTAAAAATAGTAATTATAGAGAAAAACGAATATAGCCATTTTATTAGTCTAAAGGCTAGTGTCCATATGGGAGCTGAGAGTACGAGAAACTCTCCAGAGTTGCATTTTGGTATGTGGACACGCGTCTGAGAGCACTGTCTGAGAGGTAGGGGATAGTGGCATTCAGAGACTCAGCTGTAATGTGGACACTAGCCTTTAGATAGATATTCCGAAATTTACATTATTATTGAAATCGTTGGAGCCATTAAAAAAATGAAAAATGTTTTTGAAAAGTCCCATTAAATTTTCAGTTATAAAAACCATATTTTAGGAGTTTCAATAAACAAAAAAAGTCCCTAATTAAAAAAAAAGTAAATACCATTTAACAGCTACGCTTTTCCACAGTCAGTCAGCCGGGTAGGTAATGTTACAAATTACATGGACGGAATAACCGCGCCTTCAGACGCGTAAAAATTAGAGTACAAGCCGAATCTCGGTCGCCGAATTTCAGCGACCGAAACGCGTGATGCATGTTACACGGGCAGAATGGTGACCTGCCTTGTTTACAAAGCGCTGAAGAACTGACGGAATTGTCTTTGATGCTGGTCGTTAACTAGAAAATAATAACTTTATTTCAATAGGATGTTCATGAATGGAGCAATGGTGGTATGAAACATGGCAGGGAAAACGGAAGCATCTCTAGAAAACCTTCGCGATCCCATTTTATGGCACGAGCGTCTGCTCATTTGGATGTCAATTTCACTAAAGAGATATGCAAATTTACTTTTAAAAAAAGTCAGTCGGAGGCTGTTTCGCTGAAGCAGAAACAATTTAAATGGAACCCGTCACTAACATGGGAACTGGAATTACTAATCTACATTTTAAAAATCACTTTTACAGTGAAACAGGTTATGATTCACTCATGGGTGTCGATCAACTTTTCAATTCTTATAACTTTTTCTTGTCGCACGCAAGTTGCTTTTAGGTTCGTCCTATAGTCGCAATGACCGTGTACCAGATGGGAAGGAATCTTGCTGCAGCTACCGGTTTATTTCCTTCCTCTTTGCATCAGGCGGCCTTGGAAACCAGTTTAGCGGTCAGCCACCGGTGAAGAATGACCTCCAATAATTACCATTATCAACTCATAGCTTAGCCCGAGAGAAAATCCAGCCCATATCCTTCTTTACAGTACTCAATTACGTGTCGAAGTATACTGAAAATGAAAGTGATAGGTCAGCAACAGAGAAAATGTAGTCTATTTTTTAATCAAATATATTTTTGCCTTCAGTTTACCCTCATTTCCATGTCTTCTGCTATGCAGTTTTTATTGTACATTATTAAATTTGTTAGATTTATTAAACGCGTCTTTCTCTATGTTTGTTGATAATACAGTCTCATTTTGCTTCTTGAAAACTAGCCTTGTTGTTTCATCTGACCACATCCATGCGTTGAGATCTCTTGCTATATACCCCATTTTGTCCTCCCTGGAATAAACTTTTAGCTGAGCAGTGATTGGATATTCCCATACCACAAACTTAGGATAACTCGCATGTGTTTGAATCCCTAATATCTTTTTTAAAACGTAAATAATATTGGGTCCATTGCCCGTCAGATAAAACCTTGGGACGATTGTAAATATCACAATTTACATATTTCATTGCATGTTCTTAAATAAATATTAAGTTCTAAGCTCTCTGTTACTTTATTCACATCTGGTTTATCACATACACTCGATCGCATCCTTTACACCATTTATTGTTATAGTGGAGGCAACTTCTACATATACATCTTTCTTCAAGGGCATGCCGACAGACCCTTATAATCCGCAGTAAATAACTTGAAATGAGGGTGTCTTGGACAATAGAGTTGTATATTCTGGATTTTCAGCGTGTTTTCTTGGGCGTTGAACTTGCCTGACAGCCAATAGAATTTCGTGTGCAACCAATCAGTGCTAATTTCTGAATTTTTGACATGACTCCACGTGGACACCAGACGAGTGCCGTTCAGTCAGTACCATACCACTCCTTAAGTGCCAGACAATGGCTTAATCCTCAAAGTATCCCGACTGTCTACATAGGTCTAGCCTCCACTATACAACTCGAGTGTCAAATATGGATTCTGCTTGAGCTTTTAACTCGTCTTCTTTTATTTAGAATGGCTCTTATTTGTCCTTTAAAAATCCAGCGGTAAAAAATAAAGTCAAGGCATAATTTGCTCTAGTTTTGTAAGCTCCTTTAGTTCTTTAAGATAGTAGAAGGATTCTCTTCTGAAGACTTTAAAGCTTTGAAGCTGGTTTAGATGTTCTTTAAACGATGACCACCAAGTACCCAACTACTGATAGCAATATTGCATCCTGGTACAATTTTATCACCCGAAGGGGAAGACAAAACTTTTTCATCCGAAAGTTGATTAAATATGTTCGTTAACCGGTTTGCTGTTGTATTTAAGCTACTCCTGGTGGAGGTTTCATTTACCACATTTACTTACGTTTATTTTCCAATAGAGGACAAATTGACACTTCGTATGCCTATCACCTGGAAGCCATCTACAGTACTCCGAAACTAAGGTATTATTTGGGCATGAATAGGCCTGAAAATTTGGCTCCAATTTTGGCTTGGAGATCTTTAATCTTAAATCTAATTCATGGTAGTCGTTTCTTATAAGCCCCTCTCGGAGGACTTCTTTCCCAGTATATTTTCGTCCTGAAAAATCCATAGATTTCCGCGTAGTAGGTTGGATTAAGGAATTCTTAAATAACAGATCCCAGAGAGTGCGTGTTAATGACATATTGATTGTCTTGTTAAATTAATTGTAGTTATTGTAAATCATTTATGTATTTTTTTCTTTCTTTATCCTCACACATTCGTTCATTTATTGTATTGTATTTTTTATACTGTACAACATGTATTGGCGAAACTACGCCAACTGTAATTGAGATTTATTCCTGTAGTTGGCAGAATAAAATAAATAAATATTGTCCCATGAGACTGCAGTTACGTCTGGAATACCCCAAGGAACCGTACTCGGTCCACTATTCTTTATATTATTTATAAATGACTTACCAAAATCGATCCAATCTTCTATCAGATTGTTTGCGGATGACTGCATTATATATAGGGAAATTTATAAGGAATTAGATGCTAAGTTACTGTAAGAGGATTTAGTTCGCACAGAAAAATAGGTTTCTGAAAATAAGATGATAATAAACGCACGCAAAAGTAAAGCAATGTCTTTCACCAACAAAAGAGTAATATTTTGCTATAGTCTAATTACGAAATGGAAAATGAAATGATAGCGAGAGTATAATCGTGAAATATTTACAAATAACTCTTAATAAGGAATTAAACTAGAATACAATATAGGAAAATTAATTAGCAAGGCATATAAAACATTTCACTTTGTATTTAGAGCATTAAGGGGAAGCAACTTAAAAACCAAAGAGTTAGCCTATAAATCATTGGTGAGACCAAATTTGGAATATGCTATCAGTGTATGGGATCCGTATCAGGCAGGTCTAATAACACAGTTAGAAATGGGGCAGAGAAAAGCTGCAAGATTTGTTATGAATAAGCACCAACAAACTGGCAGCGTTACTTCTATGTTAAAAACACTAGGGTGGAAATCTTTAGAATTTAGAAGGAAAATAAATAGATTAAAATGTGTGTATTATGTATACACGAAACAACCGCCATGGGAACAGCTTCACAGCAAAATTAAAGAACCAGATTACAAAAGTAGGAAGGATCACAAACACAAAATCAGGGGTAGACCTCAGAAAACAAATATTGCCAAATTTCCTTTTTTAAATAGAGGGATTCAGGATTGGAATGACTTACCTGCAGAAACTTTCGAAACGTTTCCTGCTAACGCCAATTTAAAAAAAAAAAATATATATATATATTGAATAGGGTATGTGATAAGAATGTATAATATTATGTAGTTATGTTTGTAAATATTTTTATATACTATAGTTTTTAATAGACAGATTGAAAAATTATTAATACTTATATTTAAAGGGCATTGGTATGTAGATAGCTTGTCGTGATACTTAATGTGTGTAATTGTATATATATATATATATAACATGCCATTGTATGCAGGCTATATATGTATGGCTGGTGTTAATTGCAACATTGCCACCGGGTTGTTGACCCACTTGCAGTGTAACAAAATATATAAATAAAATTAATAAATAGCATACTATAACATTATATAAAATAATATAATTTAGTAGGCTCAGAGAAGTCAGCTTTTCAAACCTAGGTGCAGTGCGTTTTGATTGTTGAAACTTATCTTCTGAAGAAAAAATCGTATGAAAGCTGCATTAGTAAATTTGAATTATGATATCCTGAAAATGGCTTCAAATTCGTGTATAAGTGGTAACATTTTAAAGATTTATTTTATGGAAAGCGAGTGAAATATTGTTTTCATTCGGGTATTTTTTTGTATCTTTGGCACGAGATGGAAGTTTTGGCGAGAGCAAAAATTTGACATTGCGATCGATCGCCCCATGAACGATGATGGTCGCACGTTATGCACGGTTAATCCGATTTAATCTTTGGTGCGCACTGTTTAACATAATATGGCGTAACATACGATAATATAATTTAATTTTTCATATGAATTAAGCTTTAGATCACATTCACATCCCCATACATACAATCCAAGACAAAATCAAATAAATCATTTAATTTAACTTAAACGTAAGTCTAAAACATAGCTCTAAAAAAATAAGCTCTAAAAAGATAATGAGAACTGATGATAGAGCAAACTGTGAATGAGATGGACACCTCTCTAGAGAAGTGCACCTCTGTAGAGAAGTGCACCTCTGTAGAGAAGTGCACCTCTGTAGAGAAGAAGATTGAGAGAATATATAAAACAAACGGTTCAAAACTGTATATGTAGGAAGAAAAAAGCGGACCGACTAAAATATCCAAGCTGCCGATATGAGCCACTGCGCATGCCTAGCTGCATTCACAGGATAACAGGGAATGTATTGAAATTTGTTCTAGTGTCGACTGTTGACTTAGCCCATTTCAAAACCCATTAGAAAATAAGCTAGTAAAATTCATTTCCTGGGAATAATCCGTTAAGTAGTTATATATTGCGGCAATCGAAAAGTAGTGGGAAAACAATGTGCATTAAAGAAACAAAAAATTTCCTTCCTTGGCAGGATTCGAACCGAGAACGTGTTACTTACCAGTCGAACGCGCTGTCATTGTCCAACTACACAGGTCTAAGGAATACTCATGGGCACTGGTGTGAAACAAGGCTCTGAAATCAGCTGCAAGAGTCGGTCCACTTTTTTCACTACATCAGCAACTGCAGACAGTCAACATCGGAAAAAATGGTAGATGCTTTCTCCAAGCAATAGGATACTTAGGATGATGGTGATGATGGTGATGATGATGATGATGATAATAATAATAATAGTAATAATAATTAAAGTGCAAAATAAAAATATAAGATATTTACAACGTACAGAGTAATATAATTTAAAAGACTCGGGGAGGCAGGTAAATTTAGTATTATACACATGCTTATACACATGCTCGTGTTTAGGCAAATTAGGGGCTTGATAACTTTAAACATAACGTGACACAACAATAATTTCATTTTAATGATGTTGGTATTAATAAACCGTACTAAATGCTGTTAGGAAATCAACACAATTGCTGGTTAGCCAACATTTGAATCCTACATTTGAGTTTCTCACAATAATATAAATGGCTTCATTTAATTGCAGTGCAGATCTGTTCAGTACCGGTGCTTTAGCTGTTGTATATTTTCGTAATTCAGCTGAATTGTGCTTTCCAATGAATATACGCGAGAGCACTTACACAATAGCAATCGCCATGGGACCATTGAGGCTGCTAATGACCTTAGAGACCTCTGTTCTCCATCACTGGTTCAGCATTTTACATTAAATTCTGTTGGTCGTTTGATGTATAAATATACGAAATGAAATGTTTTAGCGTTCAGGGGCAAATATAATGCAAAATTGTTAATCGTAATTGTTGATAGTAATTATAAGTGCTAGTAACAGCAGTATAGTAACAACTATCAGTTAATCGTAATTATTTCTAAGGGTTGTAGAAGACCAACTGAGTATCCTACCGGTCTACTATAAAGACTAAATCTAAGAATTTTTAAAAGACTAATGTATTATTATAATTGATCAATTTCATGTTTTAAGTGGTACAATAATTAATAAATGTTTTGAGAAATGTCCGCCTATGTACCACTATTAAGATACAAACAAACAGCTGAAGAATTAGCTGGAGGAGTCGCGTTCTAGCTCCTGAATTACTCCATAACAGCGGTTTGACTGAAGATGATGTTACAACACATCGAAATGCATCTCACCTAAACTAAAAGCAACTGAGGGTTGAAGTTATACAGGAAATTCAGAACTTCAAAAACTACTTCTACTCAAAATATGCACGAGGAGAACGCCGACTTATCAGTAACTTAGATCAATTTTTATTCAAGACACGCTTAACGAAAAGCAAAAACTGCTCAACAGACAAGAAGACAACGCAGCCTTTTGCAATTACCTTAAGCTTAAATAAGACACGCATAACGATATGCTAACATACTAATTTCCTTATGGACTGACACAATTAACTGTGTTCATTGTAATCAAATATTAATTAGCTTTATGTAGATTTTAATTTTTAATTTATGTATTCTAAGTAGTCTGTTACATTTTAATATACTGTACAAACAATTGTTTTTAGCATTTGTAAATATTATTAATCCAAGCGAACATTGAGCTAACTTTCACTTGACTATGGCCCACTTCGGGTATTAAATTGCAATCCATAATCCCTAATTTATTACATAAAACTATTTACTCAAAATAGTAGTTAATAAAATAATACAGTCAACTTTAAGGCTTTTTTTTTTTTAGTATTTTATTTGAATTTCCTGCAATTCTTCAGCTGTTGTTTGTATCTTAATAGTGATATAGCCTATAGGCAGATATTTCTCAACACATTTATTAATGTATTATTATTTTTGTTTAAATTTTACGCAGTCAAACCTCTATATAGCGAATTGACATAATGATAAACCCGCATTTAACAGTATTTCATTTGATTCTGGCAAATTTTCTATGTTAGTAACGATAAATTGAACTCCATGCTACGATGAACCTATTTTAGAAACACCCTTTTATAACAGTACAGTATTTAGAGATTCAGTTGTTACTGCAAACAGTAGCCTGATGCTGTGGATGATATTAGTGTCCTTCCCGGTCACCATTATTGTTTTCCGGGAGCCTGTGATAACTGTTACATTTCTTAGGAATTTCAGAAGAAAAAGGTTCAGTATGGGGTGTAAAAGAGGGTCATTGAAGGTAAAATCATCCTTTATACGTGTGCAAAAACATAGTGGATTCGGCTACATGTGCAGTTAAAACACCCTATCAAGGGAATGATTTTAGTTTTTTCTTAGCTATGTAGCTAATCTGCTGTCTTTTTCTTCCCTTTTCTCACTCTCTACGAGTTTTAAATTTCTGCCATATGCCAGCCTGGGTTCAAAGCTTGGCATGATATGAGATGTTCTTATCTTATCGACTGAAGGGCTGCGTTCTAACGGACGGCCCCATTGTGCCCCCTAGGAAACGGAATGATGTGCATGCCCTAAGGCCCCCGGTCAACAGATTCCACCACGAGCCCCCTCAACAGATTCCACCACGAGCCCCCACGGAGCTCCCCTACATCCATAGGCGTAACCAGGCCGACCATATGGGGGGGGGGTTATAACATCTGGAGAGGGGGGGGGGTTCCGGGGTCCTCCCCCCGGAAAATTTTAAAAATTAAGATGCACAATAACGAGTTTTAAGCTTCCCACGCTTTAAACTCATATTAAGTAATTTATAAGCAGATTTTTAAAAAAGGTGACATATCACAATAATGAAATAAATAGTACAATTTTCCCCTTTTTAATCAATGGGGGGGGGTTCAAACCCCCCCCCCCTCGGTACGCCTATGCCTACATCCAACTAGTACCAAGTTCCATTCCACATGCACCGCATCCCATGGGTCCCCCTTCAAAAAAGCCCCATGGGCGCGGCACACCCTCAAGTGCGCCACATACTCTGGGTCCCTCTAAGGAGGAGCCCAAGAGGCACGGTACACCACCAGCAACTCGCGGACCGCAAGCGTCGGGGCTAGACGGGGGAGGCCCGTAGCAGAATCTGCAGCAGGAGCTGGCCCGAAAACTAGTAAAGGGGAACGGGATGGTGATGAGGGGGGGGGGGGAAGGAAGGTGAGGTGTAGGGTGTTGGTGGAATGAATGAAAGGGGGAAACTGGAGGATCCCCGAGAAAAACCCCAAAGTCACGGCTTCGTCCAGATCTGAGATGTTATAGGCCTACCAGTTTGAATAGTAGTTTAATTTTTAAGTGTGCGGGTGTGAAGTAGCTGTAGTACCACTCTGAAAGTTTAGAAACAAAATTTGCCGTCTTTTAAGATTTCGATTTGTGATTAATTAATTATGTTTCATTCTTTGCATGTCTGTTCCTATAGGGCTATAGATATCCCAGTTCCTAACGTGTGACATATCACATCCCATGAGCAATATACCATAACCCTCATAAAACAGTACAATCTACTAGGGCCCACAATTATCGATATACTCGTAGTTAGTCCTAGTTAATTGAATTTTAAATATTAAAAGTTTTTATTAACCTATTAGCTCTATCTATACTCAATTACAGAAAGATAATAAGTCAAAATTAGATTATATTCTATATTCAAAAGATACACATATAGTAAAAATATAGAAACATCTCCTCCTAACTGAACGCAAAGAAAGTTAGGGACATTAATGTAAACATCCAATGCTCTGGTATGATCAAATACTAATTTCTTTTAGTTACATAAATGGGATGGACTATGACAACGGTTCCAAATCTAAGATTAAGGTTTGTTATAGGATCTCAAGCCTGAATTAGGAACAAGAAGCCTTAGTTTTGAACATGCTAGATGGTGCGCTTCCTCCGTTCGATGGATCAATGCTAACTGAAAAAAAATGTCGACAGTAGGCCTATGTGTTATTATTGTCACTTATAAATAAATAACATTTTGTTTACATTATAATTGTATGGTTCCAATAGCCGTATACACAATTCCATATTTAAAAACTTCTATATAGGTAATTAATATACCTTATACCGTATATAGGTAATTAAATATACCTTATCGATAGTTCTAATAATTTTTAAAATTTACGAAGTGTTGTGGTCTATAATGACGTGAGCGTGATATGATATAAATGACCATATTTTATAAAGTTTTCGTATTATTTATACAAAAGCAAATACTGGTAGCTAGTTCAGCAGTCTTCCATTTGAAGATGAAACACCAAGAATTTTAGGCTGATGCCTGTACAAAAACAAATTGACAATCATAAGAATAATTTTATTAGGCCTATAGACTTCACTATGTGAATGTTTATGAAGATTAGATATGAAATAAACGATTTACCGAACAGTTAACGATACGAAAGTTTATCATATGGGAAAAGAGAATTATGTAGGCGGAAAGTTGGTTTATATTTCACAGAATTATGTATTGGCCTGAAGGAAGAAAAAACATTACAACATCCCATAGGGCTCTGTGCCAGAAGCGTATAAAATTGAGTAATTACACCACCCAGAAATAGAAGCAATGTGTATTATATATTTAAAATTAAATGAGATTTCTCTTAGGAGCTCAACTGGCAGGCTTTAATTAATGTTTCAATCGTATTTTTACTTCCTCTGCCCGTACCATAGGTACTATAGGTAGGCTAGAGGAAGTATTGTTTTCGTCCCCCAAATTCGAAGTCGCGTTTTTAACATAAATACACGTTTTGAGGCCCCTGAATCCAAAAATACTATTTTTGGAAACATGTCTACGTGTGTGTCTGTGTGTCTGTGGGGATGTCTGTGAACAGCCTAGCTCCAAAACGGAAAATCTTATGAAAACAAAATCTCGTATTTGGGTCAGGTACCTTCTGAAGATGTGAACCGAAGGTTGGCGATAAGTTTCTCTTATTTTTAAGGGGACTTTACATGAAATTTTCGTTTTTCGCGATTTTCTCGAAAACGGGTCTAACGAGTTTCTTTAAATTTTGCACAGGGGTTGCTTATACTGAGAGCTAAAACTTTTATTTGAAACTTTTTTCAAAAAAATTCTCTGAATGGTTAAGCCACCCAGTTCACCCACTGTTTGTAGAAACTTTTGTCTTGCCTGGTGAACAACTGAATATGCGCTCTTTTACGGCCTCTTATTCTATAAAAGAATGCGAAGTGTGAATGATGTATTGTTGGCCATGCATAAAATAAAGAAATATCTGAGGGGAAAATTTGATAAATTTCGGAAATTATTGTTAACGGCGGAAAGTTCAATAAACGTTTGCAGTCACTTGTTTTTTTATTTATTTTTTAGTTTGTCTATAGCCTGCGGTTTTTAGTCGCAACATTCAAAGAAGAGGCTATAAGGTAATTATAGCATAATTAGTGTAAAATTGTCTCTTGCATTTCTGAACAAGGATAATATGTGAATACTGGCAAATTTTCCGTTAAAATATTGTTTTTAAATTTCAGGCTTGATACTTAGGCCTATTATATATACTAAGATGCTAACTTTTATTTGCGCAGAGGAAGTTATATGACTTTCACATCAGATTTTTTCACATTTTCACATAGCCTATGGTCTAGGAGCTTCTTGAAAAAAGGAAAACAGTAGCCTACACATTATTTATTGTAAACTTACATGACAGAAAGTGCAACATTCTTATTGTAAATATTTTAAAGAATATTTCTATATCCGAACACCATGCCGCTAACATTAAAACAACAACAAAAATAACAATAACAATAATAATAGTGCATAATAATAAAAATATTGATTACACACTTGCTGATGGCAGCTGATGGCGTGGGGGAAATCGAAGTTTCTCTTGTCGTTGAATCTAAAAATAAAAAGTAAGCATTTAATTATGGTCAAACAAAAGTAGACATATGCAACTTGCCTATAATGATAATTAAGATAGAAGTAATAATTATGAAACGAGCGAAGTAAGTTTTGATACACCCATTATAGGCTCATTACATAATGTACTATTTTAGCAATGTAATTCTGACGAATTCCCAACTATAAGCAACAACAATTATTTAAAGATAGCTCGTCCAATTTTTAAAATTTTTGTAGGAGTATTTTGAACTGGATAAGTAGAAATTAAAATGTCATTCGGGATCTACTGCTCAATCTAAATACCGGTACCCTGTTTTGTCGATCGATCAACATGAATTCTCATGAAATAAGTAGTGAGTACTTCATAAGATGATTTCAGTTTAAAGCGACCATTTCGTCCTGAGTTTGAAAACACTTGGGTAGTATATTACTGAATATCATTCTAATAAATATAATTTAGTACGTATTTGAAAATGTATAATCTATCATTTTTATTCTTTACAGGTAAACGAAGTCTGCTAGATACGCTAATTTCGTCTTGAACACCTTCTATGTCCAATTGCTGCACACTGTTTCGAGTAAGTGAACTAAACTTTATATGCAGACAGATATATAAGCTTTCATGAACCACAGATTATTGTCTCTGTTGGACATTACATGAGAATATTATAGGAGAAAAATTCCTCCGACACTGGGACTTGAACCCAGGACCTTTGGCTATTCGCGCCAATGCTCTATCAACTGAGCTAGGCCGGAGTTCAATTCACAGCGCCGGAAGGAACCTCTCTCCTATGACTGATTGCCCTAATGGTCTACCTCACAGACAGACAAGTTATGTCATATGTCATATGGTAATTTCATATGGTAAATGGTGGATTCATTTATCTATGAAAGGTGATCTGAATATTTCAATACAAACTGAAATGAAAGTGTTTTTGTAAATTATGTCTTGTTGAATAATTATAAGTGCAGATTGTCGATTTTTTCCTTTCTGGTCCCTGCTTACCAGTGCCCGACTTCCTACCAGTACAATTACTGCTTCTATTATCTCTGTCTTTCTAAGCAACAACCTATGTTCACATAACTTTAATTTAATTACGAGGCCTGATTATCATTATTGCTGTTGTCATTATGGAAATCATATTATTAAAACTATTCCATGCCTACGACAAGTAATTCATATTGACCAATAACATAACGTTTAGCATTGCCTCGGAAATCGACCAATTATATAACTTAGTAGTTTATCTTAATGCTTGCTAGGAACTAAAGAATGCTATTTTATCTGATAAAAGATCAGCTCGTTGCTGGAAACGTAAGGTAATCAATATGCTGGATTTAGGGATCTGTAAAGACCGCCGTGGGCGAGTCGGTACCGCGCTTGCCTTCCACTCCGGCGGTCCGTGTACAATTTCCGGCCGGGTTGGAGATTTTTCAGTAGTGAAAAATTCGTTTCCCGGGTTCAGAACTGGGTGTATGTGTGTCCTTAGATTTAATAGTTAGGGGACTGGCGCACACCGGTAACATAGACTGTGAATATCCTCTAAAGGGGGTCACCAGGGGTCGCTCGCGACCAGGTACAATCGTCCACCATTTTGGAAGTTCACTCAGTCAAGACTCAAGACACTCTAGTGCCTTATGATCAACTTAACCCTTGATAGGAAATACTTGAAATTTGCGCACAAATAACCTGCACACAGCAACCACACTGATGGTTAAATCAGAGCCTTAAAATAGCGGGCACAACATGTTTTTATTTCATTTTATAAATTTTGCCAATTACACAATATAATTCATGGAGGGCGAAGAAAATTTGACTATGTGACAACTGCTTATGTCCCGAAGAACTTTTCGCTTAAACTTTGTCGCTTGAAGTTGCTCTGTTCTGATTCATGGAGGGCGAAGAAAATTTGACTATGTGACAACTGCTTATGTCCCGAAAAACTTTTCGCTTAAACTTTGTCGCTTGAAGTTGCTCTGTTCTGATGGTAGCTTACCTGAATTAGATTAACTATTTATCATACGCACTGTTGGTATCAGTTTTTAGAATCTGGTAACTTCTTGAATTAATCGATTGTTCATTCATGTAGTACGCCATAATCTCACAGTTTTACAGAATATCTAAACAACACAAGTACGGCAATAATTATTTATATAATCTGTACATTTTATTAATGGAATAGTCTTAATCAATTCCACTCGTCATTACGAGTTTCATCATCTATCGTTAAATTCCTAATCTTTCCTGGAATTACCCATGATCAGCGTTTCTCAACCTGTGGTCCGCGGACCACTGGTGGTCCGCGAAGATGGTGCAGATAGTCCGCAGACATAATTAAAAAATAACACAGGTCTGCAACTAAAAAACTGCATAGGATGTCTCTTAATTTTCGTACAGAATTTTACTTCCTAATAGGCCTACCTAAAAAAATACCAAAAAACTTCTATCACGTCCATTTTTTTGTGTAAGTGAAATGGTTATATTTATTTTTCATAAAATTTATGGTTTATTGAAAATCCGGTATTTTATCTTACAAATTCTCATAAACAATTGATTTTTACATTAATTTATTCAATTATAGCTTATCTATACAATATATAATGTTAACTGTTAGGGGTGAGTGGTGGAGGGGGGCGGTACAAGTCAAAGAAGTTCAGCATCGCACATGAAAGTAGAGCCGCCATCAGTAGACACATCGCTTTCAAACTGAACAGTGCTGTTGTTTCTATTTCGTAATCATGGCTCCAAGAGGTTGTGTTATGTCTCCTGATAGCTTTTGTTTTATTTGTGGTGAATACACTGTGAAACGTCAACAGAGAAACATTAATGATTTTGTGAAGAAGGTTTATTTTGCTTACTTCAAATTAAAACTTGGGGATCAAGACAAACCATGGGCCCCTCACAAGGTGTGTAGAAGATGTGAGGAAAATCTTCGTTTGTGGTTTAAGGGTAAGAAAAACTCATTTCGTTTTGGAATTCCTATGATATGGCGTGAGCAGAAAAATCATACAACCGATTGCTATTTCTGTTCAGTATATGTAAAGGGATTTAATACAAAAAATAGAAAGAACATATCTTATCCTAACCTTGACTCAGCTATTCGTCCAGTATAGCTCTGAAATACCAATCCCACAGCCACCTTCCAGTTTAGATGAATACCTGAGTGAGTCAGAGGACGAAGACACATTACCTCCCCAGGACGAATCTAGTTCAGATTTTTCTGTTGACGAGGGGCCTGAACTATTTTCTCAGAGTGAGCTCAATGACCTAGTAAGAGATTTAGGACTTTCAAAAGATGCAGCCGAATTGCTAGGTTCGAGACTAAAAAACAAAAACCTTCTGTCATCTGGTACCTCATTTTCGTGGTATAGGCACCGAGAGAAAGAATTTACTCAGTTTTTCTCCAAAGAGGGACATCTGGTTTTTTGTAATGATGTACAAGGGCTCATGAAGTGCTTTGATGTAGAATATGATTCATCTGAATGGCGCCTATTCATTGATTCGTCCAAAGCTAGTCTTAAAGCAGTCTTGCTGCACAATGGAAATACTTTTGCATCCCTCCCTGTGGGACACTCGGTGCATATGGAAGAAAACTATAACGATTTGGCCATTATTCTTGAAAAAATCAAATATCAAGACCATCAATGGATGGTTTGTGGGGACTTCAAAATACTAACCATGCTTTTGGGTCAGCAATCAGGTTATACAAAGTACCCATGTTTTCTATGCTTGTGGGATAGTAGAGCCAGAGAGCAGCATTGGACCAAAAGTGACTGGTCACTGCGAGAAACCCTAAAACCCGGCGAGAAAAACGTCATCAATATGACTCTGGTTCCACCAGAAAAGGTTTTATTGCCCCCTCTTCACATTAAATTGGGGCTTATGAAACAGTTTGTAAAATCACTGCAAAAGGATGGGAATTGTTTTAGATATCTGTGTTCTAAATTCCCGAAGCTGTCTGAAGCCAAGTTGAAAGAGGGAGTTTTCACTGGTCCCGACATAAGAAAACTTTTATCCGACTCCCTCTTTGTGGAAAGTATGAATGAGAAGGACAAAGAAGCTTGGGAATCGTTCAAGGGTGTAGTGTTATGATTTTTGGGAAATACTAAGGATCCTGACTACAAAACCATTGTGCATCGTATGATGGCAGCGTACAAAGCTCAAGGATGCAAGATGAGCTTAAAGGTTCATTTTTTACACTCCCATATAGACTACTTTCCTGAAAACTTGGGAGCTTACAGTGAAGAAATGGGTGAACGGTTTCACCAGGATGTCCGTGATATCGAGAGACTGTACCAAGGAAGATGGGATGTCAATATGCTTGCGGACTACTGTTGGATGCTTAAGCAGGAAACCAAAGATGGAAATCGGAAACGAGTCCGGCGAAGCAACAAAGAGAAGAAGAAAAGGTTTCACAAAAAAGATGAATAAACATAAAATTGTGAATAAATGTCACAAAATGATGTTTCATTTGTTGTAAAAATTAATGTTTGATTCATCTTAATACATGAGTGTTTTTTACCAATACTGTGTATCTTTTAGTTTTGCAAAAAATCCTTACGTGATAGGGGAAAATGGATGCCATTTTTGGAATCAGTGCATTTTAAAACATATAATTTAGTAAAAATATCTCATGCAGTTGAATTTTTTTTTTTTTTTTTTTGCAGACCTGTGTAACATAAGGCAAGTGGAAAGTAAAGAAGTAAACTTTTTTCACATATTTCGTTATAATGACCCATAATTAATACCCCCAATATTAAGAATATAGGCCTTCTTTTATAAATGGGATGTAAAATTAGGGGTCCGTAAAATTCTTAAGACATTTTAGTGGTCCTCGGGTTCAAAAAGGTTGAGAAACGCTGCCCATGATGATATTGGTAGTAGTGAATGTTTTAATATCCTGCTATAATTAATTTTTTTATGTAGCTGTAGGCCTGTTAAAACTCATATATTGGCTTATATTGTCACTAGCAAACGCAGCCCTATATCGCTGCCTACCTGTACTTTGCTGACGATGGGGACCGGTCCCATATAGCCGAAATGTAATATGGAAACTCCTTCACCACAATAAAAACCTCGCTTTGCTTTCTATCAGTTCCACACTGAATTGATTATTTTATTTGAGCTTTTATTTATTTATTTAATGTATTTTTATTATCTTGAATAACATTAAGCTTTCTTCATTCTGGAAATTACAGAAATGATTGGCGCAAGGTTCATTTCTTTACGAGGAAATAAGATTGCTTTCTACCTCTTGAAGATTTCGAGTTTCATTTCCCATCGAAAGTAGGCTATATGTTTAAGTAGGCTAGCTCACAAATTCATATGTGCAGCTCAGGTACATATGAATGTTTTATTACATAATGCAACTTGATGTTCCCTTTTAAGCTATCAGATGCTGTGGGAATAGCAATTACTAGCTTCGAGTTTTGAACTTCATGACAAACATCGTAAATTACTTCGCAGTTAGTTACATAAGAATGTAGTATCTTGAATTCCTGTAATCGAATAAACAGCAGTATGCATTGCAAGACTGCAAATTACCAACTCAACCATTAATGTTTTAATTGTTTAACAACACAGAACACATTGATGAAATTTATCTTCTCGCAATATTCATTATGGTATGGTAATTTATAAGCTAAGCTGTACTCTTAGTCTGTTATTAAGACATTAAGTAACTATTCATAACTGATTAACTGAAGTATTTGATACAGGAACTGTGCCTTTACTTCTTTCATGGTAGAAGGGTATAAGTCTGAAACACCCTTATTAGTATTCATAATTGCTGTAAAGAGGATATATCTGTGGCTTGGTTCTAAAAGGGCCAATGTAAATTTCTTGCAAAAATGAGATCTATGCATTATTGAGCTCGTCTACCTTAGAGACCAATGTCGGAAGTTCTCAGCAAAAAATATTACATCTACAAAGGCTTCAAAGTCAGTTATCTCAAAAGCAAGTTTTGTGACATTGGCCCTTTTAGAACCAAGTCACAGATATAGAAGCGGGGAATGGATGGGCATTAACAAATTTCTTAAAAGGATAGGTCTATGCAACCTGTATAGCTCACGGACGTATATAAGTTCCTACAGGGTCAGAGTATTTGGATTCGTAAATAGCTACACAGATTAGAAATGTTCTAAAAGGTGGCATGTAAAATCCTCCACTACAAATTTACTCACAATTTTTCGTTTGGCTAATGAAAAACGTTGTCATGAGGTCACAATTCGTCCATTTTTTCATAATTAGGGTTCGGAAGTTGACGAAATGTCATCTTTTTTTGTGAGACTTCACAGACAATACAGAATGTATTAATTCGTCTCGCCTCAAAACTAACAAAAATAGCATACTTTTTTTTCCAGTGTTCGTAATTTTATTCCCTACTGGTAATTTTTTGGGTAATTTTCTTTCTTTCGTTTAATTTTTCCTTATTATTTTGTCGTCAGAGTGGACTTTTTCAGCATTACAGAGAAAGCGATATCATAATTCCTTAGTTATGGGGCACTCATTAATAAATATAGTAAACATAACAATATTAATAGAAAGCATAATAATAAAAGTAGTAATATAAAATACTTAAATATTGTCCTTTATTTATTACAATTATACTACTATATATTCCCTTTTTAAAATATACATTTAGAAATATTAGGCCATTTTCTCAATTTTTCATAACATATATTCACAAAATTAAGGTAAATTTATAGGTCATTTTTCAGGCAGTTTTAGGTCATCAACCTCTGAGCCCTAGTCATAATCCTTAAATGGAAGGTAAATTGTATTTTTTAAGATGACATTTGCTTCAATTATCTTTGTTTAGAGGGAGGGAGCTAAGTCCAATCACGGCCACAACAGGCAGTGCCCTTTGTACCAGCAAGTGTAGTAGGGATACTGTGAGGGGACAATGGCATACAACTCCTGTACATCCAAAACATGTTTCAAGACTACTCAGAGGGCCGATTATCTAGGGTTCAATATGTTAAGGCAGTTTCATATAAAAACAGAATTCCTCTGTAAATGGACAAAATACAAATGCAGATGTGATGTGAGCTGCCGATAAAAGTTTTAACTAACTTATACCTAACAAATTATTTTGCTAGCAGTCACAAGTCCCTTGTTTTTATGGAGTTCGGAAACTTTTATCTTCTCGTCTTCTGTCAAGAAATCTGAAAATAAAAATTTATAAAACAATTATCCGGCCTGTTGTAGACTATTATATGGATGTGAAACATGGTCGCTTACTCTTCGGAAAGAGCATAATGTGTGTTCGAAACAGGGTTCTTAGGAGAGATGAAAATGGGGACTGGAGAAAACTTCATAATGACGAGCTTCATAATCTGTACTCTTCACCGAATATAGTAGAATAATTACGTCACGGAGGATGAAATGGGCTGGACATGTTGCGCGCATGGGGGAGGAAATATTGACTGGGAGACCTGAAGGGAAGAGACAATAGGAAGAACTAGACGTATGTGGGAGGACAACATAAGGATATATTAAGGAAAGTAGGATTTGCGAGGGAGGATTGAATGGAGTTAGCACAGAATAGGGTTGAATGGGGAGCTCAAGTAAGCGCGGCAATGAACCTCCAAGTTCCATAAAATAGATAATATTCCTTGCTTAGGAATGTTCTATTGCCAAGTAAGTAAACAGCCGCAAGTCTATATAAAATGGGAGAGAAATTACATATCACCATTTTAGGGCATCCCGGTCAGTGTAAGAATTTGCCCATGAAGCCGGGTCATAGACTGACCGTGTAGGAACTTAAAAACTCTGATATCTCACAGGAGATTTGAGTGGGAAAGTGAAAGATGGGAATTTTTAACTGCGCAATGGCCGCATTAGTCCGTTTCACTTTCTAAATAAACTTGTTGATGTTCGAACCCCATCATCCGATCTGCCTTCGCATCACATTATTGAACGAAAATCTGGAGTGAAATTTGAAAACAGTCACGTATAATTGAGTCACTAGATTACCATAAATGTTTATACGTGATGCCATTTGTTTTGATGTGTAAGAACTGTTCCTAAACATTGAAATATATGTGGAAATAGACGTTGAAAGATATGCATTTTCTGAATACAAAGTTGTTTAAAACTACCTTCAACATTCATTTCTAAACTGTCCCCCCTTCTTGAAAACTTTTCAATGAGCGCGCTATTTCCCAAGCAATGTAGTAGTGGTAAATAATATAATATTAATCGGATTGTATTTTAGTGTTCGACTTTTACTTATTTCAATTACGTAATAATAATAACAACAATAATAACAATAGGAGCAGTGATGTTCGGCATAATACTGTCCACACTATCTACCATCTGCCTTCCCTGAATCTCTCGTTGGCAGTAGGCCTACTGCAAGTGCATAGAGAAGAGAATCACTTCAGAGTTGCGGGGGTGGGGGAGGATTTGGGGTCCATCGGGCTGCTGTGAAGATCATAACGGCTATAGCCGCAAGGCGCCTTGTGCCTAGAACCGATATACACCAATTCCTTCTTTATGAGAAGGTATCAGAAATACGATTAATGAAAGATGGTTAATGTTTTTAAAATATTAAGTTATAATCGAATTTTAGTCCTGCACACTATAATATTTTTCGAAAAGGGGACTTTCTCATAAAACAGATTATTGAATTAAATTCAGTAAGTTATATAAATAGTCCACCGCTGTGGCTCAGGGGATGCGTCCAATCCTCTCACGCAGCGGGCCCGGGTTCGATTCCTGGTCGGGACAAGTTACCTAGGTGAGGTTTTTTCCGGGGTTTTCCCTCACCTATGAGACAAATGTCAGGTAACTTTAGGCCCTTGTGGTCCCCGGATATCATCTGGCCGTCATTATCATCTTCATCCTCATCCTCGCCTTGTTCTGAGTGAGTGTGTGTGTGAATGGTGTGTTTCGTCCTATGTGTTCGTGTTGTCTCGGAGGTGGCCCCGGCATTGGGCTGATCACTCATCCGGGGAGGCCCTTCATGTCCTTGTCTGGTCAAAAAAGTATGTATGTGATCCAAAGGTAATCCCTCTCCCGACAGGTCGCGACCCTGTAAGGCCCGGGCGGCTTGGGTCGCTTAAATCCTTAAAAAAGGGAGAGGTAAAACTACGAAAAAGAAAGAAAGAAAGAAAGAAAGTTATATAAATGACAGCAGTTAATGAATTGCATCTTCCAATTTGTTACTAATTATCAATAGTTCTAGTTCAAAGTTCACAAATGCTGTTAGGGCTGGACACCAGAATCAGTACACCCATTAATAGGGTTCGGATGTTTATGAAATGTCATATTTTTATTCTGACCTCCATTTTCGCCGAAAACACAAATTAAACACGAATTGCATACTTGTTATCGTAATCGGACCGTTTTTATTTTGCATAAGTTATAAAGTCATATTTTGGTCGTTTTCATGGTCTCGGTCATATTTCGGTCATATTCGTAATTTAACATCATATTTCAGCTATAAATTCGGTTTTATTTTAACTGAAATGTGAAGGGACAATAACAAGTAATAGCACAATTACCTTATCCTCTTTGCTGTTAACAACTTCCAATATACATGTTTTTAAAAGATTTTCAGTTCACAGTTACAGTGGTAACTGGAAACATTAACAGTTTAGAAATTCTTTATAAATAAATAAACCTGTAAATCACCTGTAAAATTGTTTAAAAGTGATTATCTGATGGAATTAATGTGATGTAATAATTTAGTGTCATAAAAGTTTTAAATTGGTACATTTAATTTTAGGTAATACGTTCTTTTATGAAGGGATATTTATGATTTTTGGATCATATTTAGTCATTTTAAAGGTCATATTTAGTCATTTTTAAGGTCATATTTACAGTCATATTTTCCACTTTTTTAGGTCATAAACATCCGAACCCTGTCATTAATAAAACAAATACCCCTTTTCCCTGCACAAATGGTGGCAATTGAAGCTAGCCTTCACAGGACTTTTAATGGAAAAACGACTGCTAAGTATGAACTTGAAGCTGCATAGTGTTGTTACTATTTTATAACAAATTTGCCGTGTTACATGATACTTAGAAAATCCAGTTTTTCACGTTCTGTATAGGTTAAGCCTCAAAAGCTTCTTCTTGGAGGCTTCGCCATTGCCGTTCAGGTTCGATTTCCGTCGGGGAAACATTTTCCGTAGAGAGTATCGTGCAAATATCTTAAGTAGTAGGTAAATTTATTTCTGATAAATTTCAGACATACAGACGATACTGTTAACAATAACCAGCGCAGGGGTTAATATATACAGTGAGTCCCACGCAAGAGTTGGCCAATGACGAGGGTGCCTGCGTCGCAGCGAGCACAGCTCCAACTCCAGAGCAATCGGGTGATATATCTACGGTAATAAAGCCACGACCGGTGTAATGATTCAGGTTCTAACATTTACAGTTAAAATTAATTGAAAATAACCACGTACCTCATCACAAGAGATGTTGGAAATGTTCTCCTCTTGCATCCACACAATACTGGCACCTTTTTAGGAAATTTTCTTTCACGCGCATAAGTTCAGCTTCCGAGACAGAGTTAATTTCTCTTATGATGTTGTCTTTAAGTTCTTCTAACAATTTGTGACTCTTATTTATGAGGAAACTTAAAAAATAAAGTGTATAGGTCAAACATTAGAAGAACTTAAAGACAATATCATAAGAGAAATTAACTGTATCTTGGAAGCTGAACTTATGCGCGTGAAAGATGATTTCCTAAAAAGGTGCCAGTATTGTGTAGATGCAAGAGGAGAACATTTCCAACATCTCTTGTGATGAGGTAAGTGGTGATTTTCATTGTAATTTTAACTATAAATGTGAGAACCTAAATCATTACACCGATCGTGGCTCTTTTTACGTAGATATTTCACCCGATCGCTCGGGAGTTGGAGCTGTACCCGCCGCGACGCAGAAACCCGCGTCATTGGCCAACTCTTGCGTGGGACTCACTGTATTTACTGTTCGTGCCCATATCAAACACCATGGCAATTCAAACGCATTACCACATAATTAAATACTCAATAAATTTCTTGTCCACCGCAGTGGCGTAGGGGAATGCCTCCAGTCTCCTCAAGCAGCGAGTCCGGGTTCTTTTCCTGGTCGGACGTTTCCTATAGTCGGAGCGCAAATATTTTTGGCAATGGGATGGGTAGATGTTTGTCCGGTCTAGAACCGGCCCTGAGTAAGCAAGAATCTCTGTCTCACTCTTACGTAGGTACGAGTAATGCGCTAGAGTGAAATGGACATAGCCCTACTTTTTATTTCAGGGCCGGTTCTAGAGCGGACAGTATCGACCCATTCCACTGTCTAAAAAGTTTGCGCGCCGACTATAACTGTTTTTTTTTTATTGCGGGGGGGTTTTTCCTCAACAATAAGTCGAATGTCGTGAAATTTAGGCCCTTCTGATCTCCGGATATGATCTGGCCGTCATTATTACCTTCATCTATCCACGCCTTGTTCAGAATGAGTATATGTGTGACTGTTGTGTATCGTTCTACGTGTTCGTGTTATCTTGGGAGGTGGCGCCGACATTGGGCTGATCACTCATCTGAGGAAACCCTCCTTGTCCTCATCTGGTCAAGAAGTATGTATGTAATCCATAGCAACTCCCATCCCCGATAGGTCGTGGTCCTGTAAGGCCCGGGCGGCAAGGGCCCCGTAAAGGTAGTTACAAAGTGGAGGTAAACCTCTAGGAAAGAAGAAAAAGAAGAAGAAGAATCTCTTCATTGACATAATGCACGATAATTAAGAATTTGTACGTATGCATTTCCTTGTTTCAGAAAATATAAATAAGTACCCTACAATCTTCACTAGCTTATATATAATGTACTATATAAATATGCTTCAGTATGAGGGAAGCAGTTACTGTAAAATACTTTAAGGCTGAACTTCTCTAGTTACAATATTTAGTTACAATATTTGAATAAGATTTTACGTTCCCATAGCATTGCGCTGTTTAAATACCGGAGTACTCAAATATTTAAACGCAAGTTATGTTTAAAAGGAAGGAAATGCCTTCTTTATTTACTGGGAAAGTCCTTGAAGAATCTCTATTCTGGGAATAAAAGCTCAGTTCGTTTCAACAAATGGATCACGTAGCTTACACTATAGCCCCGCCCTTCCTCAAAAGGGGAAAGTGATTTCGTCATAATACTTTGTTAAGAGTTACTAACCATAACTTATATTGAGTTCAGCAAATAGGCCTACTGACTATTAACAAATCGTTGGCTTCGTGGTAAACTGAGCATACATTTATTTCCCTTCTGTTTAGCTAATTTGATGATGGAATTATACGGGTCTTAGTAGTAAGATGTAATGGATTTATTTGGACTTTAGACATCCGAGTAGTTTCAATTCACTGTATTTATACGTGATTCTTTGTCCTGGAAAATGTTCAAGTCCTTGAAGGTCCGATTTTCATATGCATCTATCTATCGTATTATAGGCTACTCAGAAGTAAATCGGTATATTTTTGCTGCACTTTTTTTGTTGTTTTCAACGTAGTAGTTATATTTTCTTATATTTTCATCCTCCCTGAGATCGTGGATCGAACTCTGATTGGCTTATCCATGTGAAGGGACGAATTAAGTAAGTTTTCCTGTCGAAGATAGAGAATTGTTTTTGGCAATTATTGCTTTTGAGAGAGTGTGAGTCAAATTCCACTTTAAGAATGTCTGAATATTCATAATATGTTCATTATTATTATCTATTTTGTTTATTAAATAGAATATGCCACTTTCTATACAGGTACTGTATAATGTTAATAAATTGTTCATATTTACTGCTACTCCAATAAGCTAAACGACTGAAGTTTCTCAATACATAATTTTTATGTAAAGGACCATAACAAACGGACTTCCGCTTTTCATGGAAACTTATTATTTTACGTATTAAATAGATAAAGGGATGAATGCATATGTTCATTACAGTATTGTAAAGAGAATTTCTTAGAAAACTTATTTCAACATTAAATTAACAAATAAAATTCAATTACATGGACAGAAGTACAATAGCCTATTAAGAGGTGCAGTATGCCAGATTTTATTATTGCAATAATTTATATATTTATAAAGTAACGTTTCGTATTAACTTATATTAAAAATAATACGAGAGCACTTAGTTTAAATTGTACTGCTTTAAAATACTGCCTATTGCAAGGTCCATAAGTAACGATTGTTACTTGATTGTTATTATTGTAAGAACAATTGATAATAAAGATTATTTTATGTGTAAGTATTCACTTGGTAATCCATGTTTTGCAATAGGCCTAATGCAGGAATACACAATGATTGATTTACCGTGATTTTTAGTAGTAACAACACATCTGCAGAATCTCTCTGAAACATAAAAAGTTCATGCCATTTTTACATTATATTGACTAGATACCCAGCACATCTCAAACAAAATATCACTACACATGTCTTAATAATAATTGAAAGAACAGTCTCTACATTTCTGTCTAAAATTGTGTTTTAAGATTTCAATCAGAGACGAAAGATATAAATTCTAAATTCTAAATTCTAAAGAAGACTTTTAAAAATCTGCATTATAATAAAGAGAGTTATACTGTATATGTTAATAATGGTAAAATTACCTCATCTGCAGCTTATCGTGTCTATTTGGAAATTCATCATTAAATAAATTTAGTAAATTTTCACCAGGTCTACGTCTACAGCATCCAGATTCTGTGGAGGTATCTGTACTTCAACTGTGTTCTTGAACAATTTGAATTTTTTTTATCCAAAGTACACAAAATTTATCGAAATTTTAATGCACGAAACTGAATTTTCACACAAATTATAAGTGTGTGCCGGACTGCAAAGAAAACAAATCGATGATTAGGCTCATCGTTTATTTCTAGCACTTTGTTCTATAATATTGATGTGCATTTTAATAGTAGTCTACATTATACAACGAACATATAACGGCATGTATTAGAAAAGGAGCAAAGCAATAAGAAGAAGAAGAAGAAGAAGAAGAAGAAGAAGAAGAAGAAGAAATTGATGTTTTGATTCAACGAGACGGCTGATCTCGGCGATCAGCTGTTATTAAGTCCTCGTCGTTCTCATCTTTTGCGGTAGATGGCATCTTATGGCGTGCAGGGAAATCGGAGAGCTTCTCTCGTTGTTTTAACCTTAAACCAAGGGACTTTAAAACACGAAATGAACTAAATTTAATGTACTATTAAAATTAACACGAAGAGAAATGATTTTATTGTAAATACATGTTGTTTATTATGCAGTTTGATTTACTGCTATCAAGGCTTCAAGATTGTCCCTTGTTCGATAGTAATCGATACCACACCAGTGTTACAATGAAAATGTGTGCTTTAATGAATGCCATTAAGATATGTCACATATAAGCTTATGACCGAACAAAAATCTTCTTTCGACTTATTTTCCGTAATTTTAGAATAGGTTATGCATTTGAGGATTAACACACCATTTCAAACCGGTAAGTAAAAACTGCTCATTCAATTTTCACTTTGGTTGAGTCATGTGTCGTGACAGAGAAAAATTCATTTTGATCTGAGATCTGCTGGATTCAACCAATAGGCATAAGGCATAGGCATAGGCATAAAGTTTCTCTTTTCATTTAGATCTACAGATGTATTGTCGTTGTTAAAAAAATCAATCCCTCTTTTTAGAAAAAAAGTTCGTGGTTCGGATTTCAACCCATCACCTTCCGAAGTTAATCATACAAAGGAATCAGGAAAGATTAATGAAAAATTATTTTTCAAACGAACTTCTATGATTCGATTCTCTTTCTCTGTGCCTTCATCAATGCAGCCCGCCTAAGAATAGGATTGGATATCACTGCTCGAGATTACGGACTAGGCCTATACATTAAAGTTTAAATTTAAGATCTGAAACGTGAAAATTTATGCTTATTAATTAGTTGGTGTCTACTAAAATAAAACAAAAAATACTAAATGCAGAAGCAGAAATGAGGCTAGGCCTACATCTTTCCACCATAAACCAGATATTAAAATAATCTATGGGTTTAGAAACAATAGCGAACAGAATTATTAAAGACAAATCATACACATAATTACTCCTTAATTTTTAAAGCTCTTATAAAATATGTTCATACTGATTATACAGAAAATCTATATTAAAAAAATATTTTTTCGCAATATTTCACGTTAAGAGAATAATATTTTGATCTATTCTTGCATAGAACAAATGTATACAACAATAATAATAAAATCAAAACACAAAATCGTTACACCCATAAAATACTTCCGCTATGTTATTGGTGTAAGGCAATTACTTTCATAGGTTCTTACCAGAATAATTTTATGCCAGCAGATTTGAACCTAAGCCATTAATTTAAAATGGCAAGTCAAACTTGCTGAACAGAACTGAATATAGGTATGTGCATATTGTTTCAATATCTTCCATATGGGGGACTCGTATGTGAAACTAATCATGAAAACAATAACAACACCACACGAGATCAACGTGGATATTAAAGACAAGTTGCGAAACACTAAGTCGATTAGACTCAAGGCATGTGAAAGTGTTAAATCACATCATCTCGCTTTGATACCATATAGGCTATGCCAGTGGCATTTATGAGAATTTCATCAGAGCAAAAGAAATGATCAAGGTTGTGTAACCGGGTGACACACTGCGATGGCCAAAATCATTCAATTCCTTCCAAGTTCTGGCGTCCTGTCAGGTTGTCAGAAGTTGACAACTTGTCCATCGCTCACTTTTCTCTGTAGAAATTCACTTTCAGCTTCAAACGAATGCCAGCTCTACCTTGTTATGAGATATTGATGTGTGGGTATAGCTAAGGTGACACCTTCTGAAAGCCTGACGTAACTAATTACGGTAAGCCATGCTCATATTTTAAGCTATTATACAACCTAGGTACAGTAATAAACTTTGTGTTTGCCACAATATCTTAAATCAAGACTTAATTTACATTAGTAATGTATCTCATATGGCGTTTGGAGGTAGGCCTACCTTGCACATTTTCATGGAATGTTGGTTATTAGGGGTTTTATAGCCTATATGAAAATGGTTAGAATTAGCGTACATTATGTTCAATCGTAGGACCCCCCCCCCCCCACATATGTATACATACAGCCATTTCATTTCAAATTTTATTAAATATGAAAGTTTGATTTGCATTTTGCCCTATTAGTCATCTTTCAGAAATGACAATGATAATGTTCCATTCCATATTGCACTTATAGTTTCAGCCCTCGTTTTCCTTCTGGATTTTCATTGCGAAGCTCTTGATAAGGACCGGTATGTTATAATCTGTGGTGCAGTAAGAAGTCCTCAAAGTTTTCACAAGTCTGTACATATAACGAAAATCTCACACGTCTTGATTTCCAACTACAACATTCGTTATCTGCTATTTGAAGAACAACAAGGACATTATTTGAGAAGTTGTTTTACTGCGAGAGGATAACAGTCAGAGAAAGTTATACGTGCACAAGTAATGTATCACTTAAATTAAATTCCCGGCGGATATTACAAACCATGAATTCTCGAGTTATCAGGTGGACGATATAAACCCACTTCAAGCTTTCGATAATGCGAAATATTGCCATCTTCAGGGGTTCTGAATAAAAGTGTAAGGACGAGAGAACGCTCTCTGCTTGTATAACGCTATGCTGGGTTGACCAATAAGAACTTGCGGTGAAAGATAACTGCTACAAAGTGAATTATTAATAACAACGATAGTGACAATGATAATAATAATAATAATAATAATAATAATAATAATAATAAATAAAAAAAGAAACCTGGCGACCTGAAGAATTAGAGGAAAAAGAAATACAGTAGAAAACAAAATTTGCCAGAACAAATGAGCAAAGAGAAAAAAATCCTCCTGTCGTCATCTAAGCTAGCCCTAATATTCTTCTATAATCGAGCTCTACCTGGGATGAGAACCCGGTATCCTTACATGTCGCCGATGGGGGCAACAGGGTGCCGTGATTGCCGAAAATTTATTACTGATTAATTATTATTAATAGAATAAGAAAGTTCTTGTAGTGAATTCTAGTGAATTCCTGGGAAAAGTTTTTACAAAAGGATTATATCAAAGCTATGTCTGTTTGCTTTTTGTAATAGTCCTAATTAGCGTGCCCGAAATTGATTATTGTTGCAGAACTCTCCGAAAAACGACAAACATATTTTAGTTCCACCTGACGGCAAATTAATAGCATTGAGTTTATAGTCAATTGCCGATAAGATAACTCGGCGCAAATGTGGTGGTAATAGTGTCAGGGGTTAAAAGGCCTAAGCAGTCCTCTTATTATGAATTCAAATTGAAGTGATATAAAGTCATCATAAAATAATGCTATTAAGAAACGGTCGCAAAATAATGGAAGGGTCTGCAGGTCAAAAAAGTTAATCACATTTGTAGTCCTAACTTGGTCATTTTTCTTACCTGTGGTTCAAGTCTAATCAGAGGTGAAGATGGTCAAACGATAATAATAACCCACCAACCCACATTTCTCCATCAACCCAAGGCCAGTAAATGAAAGTGCTCAAGGTAAAACACACCAGCGTTTTCACTAGATAAGTAATTTCTTTTGGTTTATTTGGACCCCAACGACTATCATATTTATTTTTGTCGGTACTTTTTTCTTATTTTGATGGGACTATTATTATTACTAAACCAATTACAATTATTATTAAAACCATTGGTATCGGTACAGAATAATAAATGACTTGCTTACTATAATATTAGGCTTATAGGTTTAGGTATTTTTTTCTTCTTATTGTTTGCTTCTATTCGTCCCTCAATTTATTTTATTTCGAAACTTTTTAAGCCATTCGCTTACTTCCTATAAAATCTTGATAATTTTTTAGGTCCATCCAGCTTTTAACAATCTACCGTTTTTTTTTCGTAGGTGTTGCTTGGGTAGTAAATATTGACGTGTGTATTTATATACGTCGAGAAAAATATAGAGGACATAGGTGGACAAAAAAAAAATCATCGAATTTTAATTGATTTAGCCTACTGAAAGTCAGAGAGGATAAAAATTGTGGGAAGAAATTTTAGCAAGTTGACCAACGGTGGCATAGCTATTGATAGTCCCCGTCCTTCTGTGTGAACACTATATTTTAGATTTACGAACCTTGGTCTGTACAGTCTATCGCATTTTGGCTTGTTCCCAGGTAAATTATTCGACGGTACCCGGATTAATCCTGGTCTAGGTCGATATCATTTATGTGTATGTCTTTTATCTATAAATTTACAGTCATGTAAAAGAAACTTCTGCGGGACAAAATTTCAACACACTGGCAACGATAATATATCTTACCTGTCAACAGTCAACAGTCAAAATAACCACAATAAATTTAACCAGGTAAACTTATGTAATAAAGTGCCAGAATGAATTTGTTTAATCAGCGATAATTGCAAATATGGTATGCAGAAAATAAGTTATTTTTTAAATCGATTTCCGAGTTAAGCTCCAGATCAATTCATTAAGCAGGGCATACGGAAGAACAAAGGTCTAATTTGATAAGCATATTTGAAGAAATATGTGGGTAATGTTATTTGTCAAATCTAACTGCATTGAAACTTCCAAAGCCGTATATGAATAGTGTAAAACGATATGTTGTCATGAGAACTGATTTGCATTTGATAAATTCTTTTTAATATATTACTATATAGGCACCAAATTGGACGTTACTTCGGTACCGGTCAACCGATTTGGTCCAACATCACTAGGCTTCTTCCCATGGATGTTATAAATGCGTATACCAAGTTTCATGAAAATCCAATAAAGTGTATTCGCGTTATCGCGGGTACAGACACATGGACAGACAGACAGACAGACAGACGGACGGACAGTCATTTTCCTGTCCACCACACAATCTATGAAAGTACCATTCTGGCACTTAATAGCGAGGTCTATAGACTTAATTGCTTAGGCAAGGATATAATGAGCAGAAGTGTGAATTTTCTTCTAACGTCTCTATTGTAAGATATAATTGAAAAAATATTATTGACTATAAAATATACTTGCATTGAACATTTTATCCTGTAATAATTATCAGGAATGGTATTAATTTTGCTGCTATTTTGGAAGAAAGCTTGGAAATAAACTTCTTTACCGACGCTTTCTTTTCTCATAATTTGGTGAACAGTAGAGCATTTACACAATTCAGTATAGATAGAAACCATCATCATCATTATTGCTATGTGTTGTGCAGAATCTGTATATAAAAAGTTAAGCTGCTTTACAGTAATATAACGCTGCTGAAATACCGTGTCTAGAAGCTAATCAGCTGCGGTGGAAGTGAACATATAATTATCATGGGAGAAGGAGGCAACTTCAGCCCGCGTGTGTAATTATATAGAAAAGAAATAACTTAGAGTAGCGGTCCATTGTACTGATATTTCGTAATCACTGCAATTTCGGTAAAATTAGTAGAGAAAGGAAACTATTTTATGGCGAATGAGCGTTTTCCTCTCAATAAACCTGTGTAATGGAAGAAGGCTTATTGAAGTGCGTTTACCTTGGAATATAGATCACCTGTAAAGCAGATCCAGTTCCTCATTCCTTGTATACGGAAATCACTGTTCGTTATATTCACTCAAAAATTACAAGACAGTAGCCTACACAGGAAATAAATACAGATGTGCTGATATCTCTATGGCAATAGACAAAGTTGAGTGACACCTTAATTACTTACTTACTTACATACTTACTTACTTACTTACTTACTTAGTCAATGGCAAAAGACAATTCCTCAGCAAGCTAAAGGAATATTATCTATTTTATGGAACCCGTAGGTTCATTGCCGCGCTTACCTGAGCCCGCCATTCAACCCTATTCTGTGCTAACTCCATCCAATCATCCCTCGCAAATCCTGCTTCCCTTAGATCTATCCTAATATTGTCCTCCCACCTACGTCTAGGTCTTCCAAGTGGTCTTTTCCCTTCGGGTCTCCCAGTCAATATTTTTGAGATATGTCTTTCCTCCCCCATTCGCGCAACATGTCCAGCCCATTTCATCCTCCGTGATTTAATTACCCTTACTATATCCGGTGAAGAGTACAGGTCATGAAGCTCGTCGTTATGCAGTTTTCTCCAGTCCCCTTTTTCATCTCTCTTAGGTCCAAATATTTTCCTAAGCATCTTGTTTTCGAACACTCTCAGATTATGTTCTTCCAGAAGAGTTAGCAACAATGTCTCAAATCCATATAATACAGCCGGCAAGATAATAGTTTTATAAATGTTTATTTTTAGATTGAGTGACACCTAGTTTTAGTATATTGAAAATATTCGAAACTCATAGTCTGTCCAACTGCTTGATAAAAGAGAGCTATTGCAGCGTTGAAGCATTAAACGACTTAGAGATGGATTCGTTTATCTGACAAAATCTATATGGTTTAATTTATTATAAGTTACAAGCTGGTTAACCATCATTTTTACAGGTGAATAAGTATTTTGCACGATTTTTAGTTCGAAATACAAACAAAAATACAACTCATCTTTATGTATTTGAATAGATAGATAAGATTAATTTTAATAGGACCCATAAATATTATAATTTTCTATCAGATTAATGATTATACCTACACCTCTTAGCTTGTCTGGACGCGAATTCAAGAAAATTCTTTTGTTGTAATAAAAGTGCTGTAAAAATTCATTTGAGAAAGAAAGCTAAAATTGACAGTGAATTCAAAATCTGAATCCCCTAGCATACCTATGTAATACTTACTCTACGGCAACCTAGGCCTATTAATTTTCTCCAGGTAGCAGTATTAAGTTCAAAATTCTCACACGATAGGTTATCCAAAACATAATTTTATGTGGGATCGTTTAGTAGACCCGCCGGCAATCTTCATTTTGAAAAAAAAGATGATAATTTATTGCATTTCCTACTACGTATTAGTGTAGGCCTATGTCTTGCAAATCCGACTTCTGACGCAGGTGTAAATAATTGTAAAAATAAAAAACTATGTTCCTTTAAGCTATTATAATATGTAAGAAGGAATTCTTTTCAAACACCGTATCTTCTGATTGTAATAAGTTATACTTGGAAAATACTTGTTTTTTTATAGTTCTAAAATAATTATAAAAGAAAAAGGATTCTATTCGAAATCTTTCTTAGAATAAATGTATGGATAATATCTAGTTTTAAAACTATAATGTTACGATCGTTTGTTTTTAAATCTCATCTAAAAATAAATGTATGAAGAAAGCATTGTGGTGTTGAAATATTACCATCTGCTAAGGACAAAATGCTTTTAGACTGGAGTTTCTGCAAAAGACCGATTTATTAGCCTATTTAATACTTCTGTTCATTTATTATAATTAGGCCTATTACGTATTACTAATTTAGTCTTGAATAAACCCTTTAACTCATTACGGATCTTGGAAATACCAAATCACATTCCCTAATTTTACGCTAGGATTTCATAAAATTAATATCGTTAATAGTAGAGACCATCACTGAATTATTTTGCTATAGCCTGGATTTTACACTGGGTTTGATTACTTACAATACTGGAAATAAATTGACTGAAGTAAGTGGTTCATATCTGAAGGATACGAGATTCATTCCCGATTAAGACATTGGTATTTATCAACTTAATTAATCCTTCTTGTGGTTGTATGGTCCAGGAGTCGGCTCAGCTTCTAACATCACTGAGCATCAGGATCAGTCGTAGTAGTAATGTTTAATGCCAAATTTATCATCTACAACGGCCGTCTCTCTAAAATCTAGAGCCTTTTCATTAAGGAACAAAAACTGTTTCATAACTAGGGCCCGGGGGTTTAGCCACAAAAACATTACATCAGGTTAGTGGTGACTGGGATATAGCCGTATGTAAACACGAGGGAAGGGGTGACTCGCTTTCAGTGGCGCACTTTAATACGAACATTCAAGTTCAAGGGCAGTGCAGCTACTCTAGTAAAATGATAGACAGAGCGTCATAGAATAGTTTGCACATTTAATCGTAAATCACAGAAACAAAATATATTTCCTAGTAAAACGAACATAAATATACACAACCAATGCTTTAATATTTGCTAACAACATTCACAGTGAAAATTAAAAGGCAATTTATACATTATGTCTGAGTATACGCTTTGTTACAGTGAATGGCAATATACATTTTGAAGTTTTCAAAAGAAAAATATCTTCTATTTTCCTCCAAAGAAGATCTTTAATGGTAAAAACTTCTCTCTACGTCTCATGACGTGACGGCGGGATGAGATATTAGTGTTTCCCTTGTGTGGGTACACATCATGGTCTTCTGTAGAACCTTCCAGTGCACCTCGAAAGGTAAAAACAGTAGAAAAATCTTGCATTTTTCTGGAGATTTTTTTAAATTTCTGCTGCACCTGTAGAAGTATTCCATCTTCAGGTTGACTCTTACCTATGAATAATTCCTCCACGAGTCTGATCGCTTGTGCCATTTACATATTTTGTCTCTCTAAAAGAGTGATACATCTAGACAGTTGCCGAAATTATTTGCAATGAACTTGATATTATTTAGTAGCTTTTCTAAACAAAAGGCTAAACATTTTCTGGAGCAGCACCCCCACTCATTTTAGCTATGATCCGCCACTGGTTTTCAAGAACACACAACACACAACACACAACGACGTCAACAGAAGACTAAACTGCCACATGCAGTGCAAGTTGTTTACTAACTCAGAAAGCTTTCTATGCCTTGTGCACCACTAACTTGACGAATTATTGGCTAAACCCCCGGGCCCTATTCATAACTATAGCCTATAGGCCTATAGGGATAAATTTGCCTTTAGTTTTAATATTTAGTTGTAAATCGTAATCTGTTCATATAGGTTTCCGAATTTCCATTCATATTGCTACATTTTTACGTCCAGTCTTCATTTTTTTCACTTCGAATATTATTTTAGTTTTTCCCATTCTAAATTTGTTCTGTTTCCCTACTCAGAAAGAATAAAGTTCTATTATTATTATTATTATTATTATTATTATTATTATTATTATTATTATTGTTGTTGTTATTGAGTTATTATTATTATTAAAAATTATTATTACTATTTGTCATTGTAAATCTAGTAGCCTACAAAATTATCTACCTGATTATCGATCTGTTTAAGTACACAATAGAATTTCATTTATCCGGACCCCTACTATCCGTTCGCCAATTATCCGGATCCATTAGAGGCCGTATTCAAGTGGTTTTTGCAGGAGCGAGCATTGGGAAATCCTATCCTATCATGGTATCTGTCTGGGTCGTGGCAGAACACGTAAACTAACTTAGGAAAGAAAACCAGTACCTTTCTGAATGCTCCACCCGCCAAATTAATCATAATGAGTTGCAATGTTTAGAATAACAACCAAATATTACAATGTTATTCACTGGGTTTATTATTTCGCAATATAATTAAATGTAATAGCCATATTTGTCATCATTATCACTATTATTTTTATTATAAGACAAGTTGTAACTGCGCATGAAGTGACAAGAATGCACCAAATAATATGAAAAGGAAAGACTAATATTATCAAGCATATTATGTAAGTAAGACACAAACAATGGTTGCTTGTGATCACAACATATCTTTTGCCCGTTTTGAATCAAGACTGTGAGAATGTTTACGGTAAATTACTTCAAAAAGAGAGGACATTTAACGGTCGTGACTAATTTTGACTCTGTTCTGGAAGATTGAGGCCAACCATGAAATATCAGGGTCAACGCCCAATCGTCTTGAATATCAAACAGAATTGTTACTTTTTATAACCCTACTTTTTAATGCGTGATATTAAAAAACAATTTTCTCAGATATGCAGATCTGAACATCATTTTATACCCATGAATGTAGGACAACGTGGAAATATTCCTATTTTGGAGTTTCTTGCACAATTTGTATAAAATACAACCTTGACTTCGTGCCCCTCTTGGTGTATTATTTGAAAGTGTGGAATTGTATTAGTCCTTTTTTTTACTGTAATGGGATACTGGAGTTTGACGAGATTATAATAGGAAATAGACCATTATCTGAAGGGCATAGAGAATCATTAACTCCGTTAAATACTGCTTTAAAGCATTTCGCTTGCTTATTAGAACGATACGCCGAACAGTCGAATTCTCGTGTCATCCATTTTTTTCTGTGAATGAGCAAACAACACTGTTTCTCGAAGAATATTGGCACCAATCTTACACTTGATAGTTAAAACAATAAGCAACAATGTTCTTATTAGAGTTTGCTTTCATATATTCAAATATTACTTACAAGTAGGCAATGAAAGTTTCACTGAAGAAATTTTAATATAGCAGAATGTTAACAAAGTTCGTAATATCATAGGCTAGAATGAATCCCCTAACGTTGTTCGCAAAATGTTACGTAATAATTGTAAAAAATCCCTACTTATGATAAATAATAGTCATATCATTTAAAGAATACTGGTTCTAAAAAAGGAATTTGAATAAAATTGATTTGTACTTTCACGAGCTGAATTCACACACTGATAATAAGGCAGTCGTCAAGTAAAATCATCAGGGGGCTCTAAGTTTTAAAACAGTTAGCAAAATTTCAGGGGAAAATCTGGCTTTCATGAATGACAAATGTAACATGTAAATAAAAAACCTCACAGTTTACATAAACCACTATTTTACTAATCTTATATCTCTGCAATTATAGAGTTTTTGAGGGCGATGTATTTATATGTCAGTAGCAGTAAATAACACTGGAATCAAATAACTATTGCAGACAGTGGCAAATTTGAAATTATTCCATTTGTTTGTGATATTATTTTATCCTTGAGAAACTTCAATACAAAAACATTTTGATTTTTGTGTTTATTTTAATGACAAAACGCTCATAAGTTATGGACTGTTCATAGCATCGGAAATAATGCCCATCCATACCGAACTTTAAGGGATCATGTTAGAGTGGGAATGTGTGTTTTCATGCTTCCAGCTACCGCATTACCCTGCCCTTTAATTTGTATATTTCAAAATTTTAAAGTGGTCCCGCATATAAAAAAGTGCCTCATTCCTCATAGTATAATCAGTCATAGGAGAGAGGTTCCATCTGGCACTGTGAATTGAATTCCGGCTTAGCTGAGTCGGAAGAGCATTGACGCGAACAGCCAAAGGTCCTGGGTTCAAGTCCCAGTGTCGGAGGAATTTTTCTCCCATAACATCCTGTGTTTACGGTATAATGTTTTCCAAGTTTGTAATAAACGATTTTGGTATTATTATTATTATTATTTTTATTATTATTATTATTCACACATGTGAGTTTAACTTTATTATTATTATTATTATTATTATTATTATTATTATTATTATTATTATTATTATTATTATTATTTTGAAATGTTCATTTAATTTATTATTAAACATATTTTTAGACACAGTACTTGACGACAAATGGGAAACCAAATAATCGGCTCCTATACTTTCTGAATATTATTGTCATAAGAAATTCGTTGAAAAAGTCTCATGCAGATGAGCTAAGAAGAGAGACAAACCGGTACAGCTCTTTATATGGATAGCTCCATGATCTACAATACCTATGATTGCTAACCACTACACAAAGAAGAAAACAAAATTTCTCTCGAGTGAGTCAATCGATGGGCATGTAGGTTGGTACCTTTTATGGAGTAGATGAAAGTTGATCCCTTGTTATAACAATTCTTGTATAAAATGTGCGGGAACGATACATTAACAAGCAGAAGTAACTCTATTCCTTTTTATGTAATGTGTGTTCCTTTGTTGTGTAACATGTGATACGTTAAACCTAGAGATTCAGGCGTGTAAATACTATTCAGGACGAGTGTCTCCAAACGTGATGAATTCCATAATTTCAATGGTATAGTATTACCTTCCTCAAGACCGAGTTCCTTCCAGGTATGCTACTTATTATATCATTAATCTACCTCGTAACTCTCTATTATGACTGCACGAGGTCATTTGAAATTTACCGTGTCGGAACTCAGGTCGATGTTCGCAGTTGACAACATGTTACGTCATAAGTAGATCAGCATTTTATCTTGCAGTAGCTTTAGTAACTTTGGTAGAAGTGATAAAGGCTATTTATATCTAATTAGCTTAAAAGGCCCGACGTCGCCCGGGTTTAGTATTTTGCTTGTAATTCGAAATTACATTATGGAGGACTTTTCATTCTCAAGCTGTAAGTCCTTATGTAGGTAACTTATTTAGAGCTTGAAGCGAAGGAGAACGACTTATCACATTCAAACTATTCCCTCAGAAAGCGCTGGATATGGCTTTTAACGCTCATACAGGATTTAGAATAGGGGTTGCCTCATAGGGGTTGAAATAAGAAGAAAAATCCGGTAACATAACATTTAACTGTCTTTACGGGATTTTATTTCCCACTCTCATTGTTGCCCTACAACCATTTCGGGGCTAAAATCTTACGAAAATCAATATCACTTTCACACTTTCTTCCCCTTAAACCCGATACATAATAATTTACTGCGTACATAGAGCTAAAACTGTTCCATCGAATTTTGTTTATTTTTTTACAAGCTTAGGTTTTACAATAAACATTCCTATTTATCGTCTAATATAAAGCCTACAGCGATGAATAACATATCAGTGGATAGGATTTTTTCCCCGACTTCAGATATAGCACACTCACTACCTATCGTTGGCAAAAATTCAGGCTGAGACAAATGAATACGCTGCCCCTGCAACGCGACTTCTTATTCTACATGAAAATGTGAAGTGAGCAAATTATGATCTTCATGCCCAGGGTAGAGAAAGTTATGTGAAGTATCATACGCGATATTTATTTACGTGGATTTCATTATGGTTCAGATTGTAGATTGGAGGGATGGGTTACGATACACACGATACTACACCAGAGGGAAATGTAAATAAATGAACAATAAACATAGACCCTACTTGAAATATTTTTTATATTCCAGCTTGCTGCCTTGTGTAAAATCCAGTAGCAATATTTCCTCCAGAATGACAGAATGTAATTAATTTGCTTGCTTTATTTAGATACAAGCATGATATTGTTAATTGATATTAGACTTCAAAATAGTAAACCCTTAGACAGATTTTATTAAAATACTTTTTCTATAAAGGGCATTGCTAATAAAAGTATGCTTGTGATAAAGAAAAACGCTACCTTCGCGTAATTTTTTGTGTTTAGGCGTAGTTGTGAGTAAAGAGTCAGTTTAGTACAGTGTGTTTCACGTACGAGTTGGCCAATAATGGGGGATTCTGCGTCGCGGCGACCACAGCTCTAACTCCCGACTGATCGGGTGAAACACCTCTGCAAATAAAGCCGCTAACAATGTAATGATTCAGGTTCTCACAGTTACAGTTAAAATTACAATGAAAATAACCATGTACCTCTTCACAAGAGATGTTGGAAATGTCCTCTTCTTGCATTCACACGACACTGGCACCTTTCTAGGAAATGTTCTTTCAGTTTCCGAAATAGAGTTCATTTCGCTTGAGATATTGCCTTTAAGTTCTTCTAACAGTGTAACTATTATTTATGGGGAACTTGAAAAATAAAGTACATAGGCCAAACCCCAATACATGATAAGAACTGTATAATCTCTTGGTCCCAATTTTACCATACTCGTGAAGGAAGTCAGTCAGCTAGATCTTGCCGTATGACCAAAACTGCATCATAAAATAACTCTGTTAACAGTCATGCTAGAAGTGAATGATCCTCCAGAATTTGTTAGAGAAGAGACCATCAATATATTTTAAAGAAGTCCCTGAGCACTTACATGAAGCAGTTTGAAACGATAATGGAAGAAAGATGTGAAGACAAGTGTAAAGACGGAAGGAAATGGTGAAACACGCCTTGTGCTTTGTACATTACAAGAATCGTAATCGGAAATTGGAAAACCGAGTTAGATTTCATAAGAGCGTGAATCTCAAGGCTAGCAACGTTTAAAACATCTACCTTCATGTAAAATCTTTCTATTTCGTCACCTATGCCAGTAGGATCAAAATGAAGAAGGCCTATGCAGTATTTTATGCCATGCATAGGGTTTATTTGCTGTAACAATACAAGAGGTATTAAAATCTTTACAACTTTTTTATTTATTTGCATTATTTCTTAATTATATAAGTCTATGTTTTGCAATAAGTATAATATTAACCTAACAATCTTAAAACTAAGAAATAGACAAAATATCATGAAAAAGTACTAGGGGAGAAAGGCAAAAGCTGAGAAAAATGGCAAGACTCAAAATGATAAATCCATACTAATTATTAGGGGGCGAATTTTTTGACCTAAAAAATAGGATATATGCATGCATTTGTGACCTAAAAAACATTAAAATATGACCAATAAAATTTAAAATATGACTTTACCACTTACACATTGTGTATAATTTTTTAAATTTCATTACAATACATTTTATTAAAATATAGTGTTGATTATTTAAAATATCTGTAAATTCTCAAAAAGCGTCATTATAATGCAAAATTTACAAACTAAGATATGAAACTTTAAAATTTCTTTAATATGCACACAAATATGCCAAAAAATATGACCTAATATGCATATTCATACTAAATATGCTACAATAATTGAAAATTTCCTAAATGTGCAGTTATATGCACAATAAAAGCCGTTCCATTTTCACCAGGATGCTTGGAATCGGGTTTAAATTGGTCGGAAACCTGAAATAATGCAAAGGGGAAAATATGACATGTCATAGAAATCCGCCCCCTACTAATTATAATAATGAAAAATAAACAAATTTTTATTATCATGTTAGTAGTGCCAATGCATTTACTTAGTGTGAGTTTTAAAAAAAATTTCCCTTTGCAGGAGGTGAATGCCGTATTGAAATTAACTTATCCTGACAAATGAGATATGCCCGACTCCTATATCTCTGTCTAGAAGAGGACACTAGTTAAAATCTTGGGTTAACTATGCAGAGTAGAGTCAAATAATACTAACAATAACATGACTGCAATTATTAAGCCTGAACTGTGACACTCTTTCTTTACCGTAAGACTGGATGTTGCCTTTTTCTCGCTTGGCATTTTTAGATTTTTTTCACTACTGAAAAAAAAAAAACTGGATTTTTAGATTTTTTCACTACTGAAAAATCCCTAACCCGGCCGGAAATTGAACCCGGACCCAGAGTGGTAGGCAGGCGTGCTACCGACGGCGTTGGACAGGGTCTAGGTAATTGTGTTTAAATTTATGGGAAATAACTTATGAGTTATGACTATTAGCGAATACTCACAGAATTAGGGCATGTAATGAATAATCAAGAACCATGCAAATTAATAAATCTACGCTATTTGTGTCATTGAAAGCGAGAGAGCCTATGGCGAAACAGTCGATACTTTATAATACATCGATCGTCATACCATCGTCGATAGTCGCGCTTGGTGCAAAGTTTTCATCAGCTCAGCTGTGAGCTGTTTATATTTAGATTAAGCTCACTGCTAAAATAGTATTGTATTATTAATATTGTATTTATTATTATACGAGATTTAAAATGCTTCATCACACATAAATAATTATACATTATTTTCCTATACACCCAGACGCTCGGTTCAATTGTGTTCGATTAAAAAATCCCAAAAATATATGAAGATGATTCAATATTGAATATTTGTGAATTTACATTTAAAAAAAACTGAGTAAAGGGGCGATAAAATGAAAATGACCCAAAAAAATATAAAATTATGACGACTATGCCACTCATATGCCGCGTGTTTGATATTGACCAATAACGTTTAGCAATTCGGATATAGACCAATCACGGCCGTTTATCTTACAATATTCTGGTAGGAATCGCGAGGAGTCTGTTTTATCGGGGTAAAATCGTGTCCTCGTTACTAGGCATGTAAGTATCAGTGTGCAGTGATTGCTGCCACTAAGCGGCACGAAAACTGATTATTGTATACAATATAACTTTTTTGGAAATTGAAATAATAGAAATGAACATTGATTAAGAACACAATTTCGATTCGGTGCAAGCCAGTTCGTGTGCTTTTATTCTGTTCTGCTTAGCTTACCTGAATGAAGTTAACCATGTCTTATATGCGCCGTTGGTAGTACTGATTATACCAGGGTAGCTCGAATCGATTCATGGATGGTTGATTCACAGTATACCGTGATCTCACAACTGTTAGTCTTGTTTTTATACAACAAAGCACGAAAGTAATTATTATTTATATAATCCGTTACATTTTATTCATGGAACAGTCTTAATAAATCCAACTCGAGTTGACGAGTTCTATCAGATAAATTCGCTCCTGCTGCGCAGTCGCGAATCTATCGATAAACTCGTCAGCTCTCGTGGGATTACCTATGATAGCTCATAAAATCTCGTGGGATTACCTATGATAGGACCTTGCGGTTGGTTTCACATATTCTTATACTGTATTGTATTGGTCACTACTGATTCATAAGATAAATAGTGAATCTTTATTAGATATAATGAACGAAATATTTCGTGTCACATTCTCAGAAGATGACAAATATAATTTGAAGTTTGGTTTTCTTGCAACTTTTGGCTTTTGAAGTATGGTTTCGCTGTTCACAGACAGGCACACAGATACAAACCGACTGGTCTCACTACTTCATCCAGTTGCACCTAGATAATACAATTATTCAACGTTAAATTAATTTCTTGCATATCAGAAATTACCAGCCGGATACCTATCTAACAATATGGCTCCACTGTAGTACCTGTAAACAGTTGTATTATACCAGTTTCTCCATAGAAATTACAATAAAAATGCAGATGAGTCAAGTTGAAGCGTCAGAGTTTAAAATTACTTGACAAAATAGTTTCGTCTCGTAAGAGCATTACTTTAATATGCTTGAAAATAATCACTCATTTTATTCCATTGTCATTTAAATCTTTCACTTTTATGTAAATTGATTTATATGCACTATATAATTTAGAGGACTATTTCACTCATATGCCGCGTGTTTGATATTGATCAATATTCAATCAATAACGTTTAGCAATTCCTCGGATATAGACCAATCACGATCGTTTGTCTTACAAAATACCTGCTATTAATATGAGCAAGCCGTTTTACCTGATAAAACGTCAACTCGTTACTGGACATCATCGGGCCGTGATTAATACGTCACATGCTGCCAGCTGAAAAAAAAAAACACATTATTTTATACAACATAAATGTTTGGAAATTGAAATAGTATAAACGTACATAGATTAAAGACACAATTTCAATGGGGTGCAAGCCAGTTCGTGTGCTTAAATTCGGTTCTGCTGTTAGCTCACCTGAATTAGGTTAACTATGTCTTATATGCACCATTGGTAGCAATATGGTAACTCGAATCGATTCATGGATGGTTGATTCATAGTATGCCGTGATCTCACAGCTGTTAGTTTTGTTTTTATATAATAAAGTAAGAAAGTAATTGTTATTTGTATAGAAGAAGAAGAAGATTGGGCCTGTTATCTGTTTTCGAGTTCCCCGACCAGAGGCCATACTCGTTGGTAGTTCTCAATATTTCGCTTCATCTGATCTTTACTTTAGCTTTCTGAACATGGTAGCTGTTTTAGGCAAATGGTTGTTCAACTGATTTGTTTCTATAGACATCTGAGGTGCTTTTTCACCTTCCTTCTGATTTGTTTGAACTCTCTCGTTTATCTTTCTGCATTGGTTGTATCTTTAAGCTTTCTGATCTTAGAAGCTTTCTGTATTTGTCTTTCATGACATACGTTCGTGTTTCAACTTTAAATCTGAATTTGTTTATCGCTTTTAGCATGTAGCCATCTGTTCTCTCTGGCTTTACTTGTATTCTGAGTATCCGTTTCATTTTTATTCATGGAATAGTCTTAATAAATCCAACTTGAGTTGATGAGTTTCATCAGATAAATTCGCTCCTGCTGCGCAGTCGCGAATCTATCGATAAACCCGTCAACTTTCGTGAGATTACCTATGACAAAACCTACCATTACAATTGCCCCATCACGATTCTATGATATTAGCAAATTTAAATTGTTCAAGTAATTGCTATTTTGAAGTAATATCACTGGCACATACATTGATTTTGTCAAATATTAGCCACTTAAGAATAACATATAGGTTATATGGATTTGAGGAAATTAATTTATGTATTAATAATTTACTTGACCTTAATGTCTTCTGTAAAATAAAATAAACTTAATAATAGTAACTCAACAATGCTTTACTTTACAATTCGCCTAGGTCTTTCGGCATATTTCCGCCATCTTCAGGGCAACGTCTATTGCTGGTTTGGATTCTCAATAATTAATGTCTCCTGCTTTAAACGATGTTATTGTATATACTAAGGATTCACAAACTGTGTGTCGCGACCCCCTGAAACAACAGTGTTCAAACTGAAATTCTATGGGGGATGTGAAAGTGGAATATCCCCGTATTACTAAAAAAAAAACTCTGCGTGCAACGTGTTTTCATTATTTTTAGAACATCTAATTTGTACAAAATGAGATTTTCTGATGTGGCTGCAATTAAAGTTAAGGGTCATTCCATATTAAATCAACAAATTTTAAGAAAATTTTTTGCCACACCATTTTTGATTTTGATAAAATTTGGTAGGTGATGTGTACCAGTCTTCTGAACCCCAAAACAAATCTTGTTATTCCTCTAAAAAATTTTACTCCTGAGATATAGGCATTTGTTTGGAGCACGAATAAGCAAAAAATGTAATTTCAGACCTATTTTCTGAAAGCCGTAGAGTTTCTATTTGAATTAGTAGGATGATCAGATAGGGCTCATTGGAAAGCTTAAAGAATGGACTTTCTTTTGTGCATACTAAATTAGATTTAAGTTAAGTATAAACAGACGTTTTTAGGGCTCTAATCTTCGTTCGTGAGCTGTCGTTTTGCGTAATTTTAGGCATTAAAAAAACAACGAAGGTCTTGGAGTAACAGGCCAATTTTTTTTCCTGTTACACTTATGTATGAGGAGTATGTGTAGGAAAAAAACTGAGCTGTTACTGGTGGTCCTTCTGTTCTAAAATAACGTAGTAATATAATTCTACTTACGCATATAGGTTGTACTTTCGCCGGCGTGGTCTTGTGGTTAGCGTCGCTGACTACAGATCCGTCGGCCCGGGTTCGATTCCCGGTACCTCCTCGGATTTTTCTGAGGTAGGGAGGTCTGGTAGGGGTGCACTCAGCCTCGTGATTCAAAATTGAGGAGCTACTTGATAGAGAAGTAGCGGTTCCGGTCGAGAAAACCACCATTAACGGCCGTGGGTGTCGGCATGCTGACCACATGCCCCCCAATCCTGCCATCTGCCTACGGGAGATGACGCAGCGGTCGGGTGGTAGGCCAAGTCCCTCCAGGGATGTAGCGCCACGGAGTATAGTATAGTAGTATGTAGGTTGTACTTTGGCGTGAAGACAGTTAACTCAGAATACTTTTCGTGAAAATTTTCCTTTGTTCATAGTATTTTGAGAACCATACTTTAACTGAATTAAAGAATCCTGTTTATCCCGCTCCATATTTAGTAAAAAAGAACATAGAAAAAATATACGGCATATATTCATTTCAGTACACAAAAACAACACTAGGCTATGTGTTAAGAATAATATTCTTAAAATAATATTCTTGCCATTGCCATAGAGAAAGGAGTTAAAAAATTATTTGATTGAAAGAAAGCAATGCATACTTTTGGTGTAAAAACAACTTATACAAAAAATTTGCAGAAACTTTCATACTCCAAGCATCAAAACTATAGAATCCCTAGCATTCTAAAATGAAGGAATCGCATTATATTGGCAACAGAAGAGAAGGGAGTTAAATATTTCTAAGCGCATGAGTGATTCCGTTTAATAATATAAAAAAACTTTGTTTTAATTGGTATGATGTAGTTGAAATTACTATTGGCAGATTGTGAACTTCGTTTAACTTCCATATTCCCTTAGTTTCAAATTTAAGCTCTGCATATTCCTCTATCTTCTCATTAATTATGATAGGCCTATTCTGGTTGTGGCCATCATTATTAGGCCTATTATTATTAGGCGTATTATTATTATTATTATTATACGTATTCTTATTATTATACGTATTCTTCTTCTTCTTCTTCTTCTTCTTCTTCTTATTATTATTATTATTCGTACAATTCCACAGCTTCAGTTGGTATTGATACTACTGAGGAGAAATCCATCTCTTTCAGCAGCTCATAAACTTCCTCACAATCTGGCATTTTTATTAGATTATCTTCTTTGGTATTCCAAGGTCTTGAAGGTTTTATGACAGAAATATTGAGATCACACCTTCCACTCTTCAAATTATTGGAACAATTTTGATGGTATGTAGTTTACAAATTAAAGCCAGGTTTTCTTCTTCTTTCTTTCTTTCTTTCTTTCTTTCTTTCTTTCTTTCTTCACGTCGATTCTGAAGGGGAAGAGAGACACCCTTGTATCCCCCGTTTTTTGGGTCGTCCTCTTTCACCTTTGCTTCGTGGTTTCATATTCCGTGCAACCTCTATCAATTTTCTTTCTTCTGCTCTACATGAGCTTTTCGCTCTTTTCTTTTGAATTTTACTAATTTAGTGCATTTCCGATTTTCCTAAACTGTGAGTGAATGGGATGCTGATATAAATTATAATTGCCTTAGATATATTTTTCTCTACAATTAGCAAATCATGTTGGTCGACTCTTCTGTCTGTTGTTATATCGCTGTCCCAATACAGCGGGATTCATTAAACTTAAGAATAGGATCTGGAATTCGTTTATGTGGTGGTGAATTCTGCAAGGATTTCTGTTGAGAAATGGTGGATTTTGTAGAGAATTTTTGCTATTTGGTTTTGTCTAACAATATATCAATTATCCGCTAGTGCACGGCATCCATATGTTATGTGTTCTATAGTTTCTTCTTGTATATTGCATTTTCGACGTGTGTCTATTAGAATGGTCAGTTTGGACATTTACGCCATATGAAGCAGTTGGGTAACTTCTATGTATGATTTAAACTTACATTGTTATTCGTTGTCCAGTGAGGATTTGAAGGTGTAAATTTGTTGTCAAGTAAAGTATATATTTGGTAATTTTATTCCGGATCTGTGAAAAATATTTGCTCATGTTTTCTATCTGCCTTTTACGCAGTTCATAAATATTTATCAAATCTTGTCCCCCTTGAGATCTTAGGAGATACAGACGCTGTATTGCAGCATGCACGTGACCATACCTAAATTTAAATGTTCAGTATTATTATTATTATTCTGTGTTATTATTATTTATTATTATTAATATTGTTATTAATTATTATTATTATTAACATCAGTATTGGAATAAGTATTAGTATAGTTTATCAAAAAACATTTTCGGATCTTGAGAAATGCATTAACTGGGCAGTGGAGAACTATTATAGTTAGGAGATTCTATTTTTGTGCACTCATCACAGATTGCATGTACATACGATCTCACCCAAAATAAGATCGCTATGTCATGTGGCATGAAGGACAGATAGCAGCCTAGCAATGCAGACGTAAAATTTTTATGGGAAAGACTTGTATGAGGACCTCTATGTAATATGTGTGGGAAATATAAAATGAAGATTTATCTCAGAGAGAGTGAAATTAGGAGCAGTTTGGTAAAAAGATGGAGAATATTCTTACTAAGGAAATTAAACTTTCAGTCCCGTTTTACCAGTGAGTTGATCATGAGTTCGTTGGCTACTTATTACTACATTATATCTTAAATTGGTTTTGTTTTAGTCTCCTGTCAATATCTTTCAAAAAAAATAAATATGCTAGAAAAGGACTAGCTAGGAACGATCTCAGAAAAAATACATATTATTACATTTTCTAAATTACTATCATCATCGTCATTATCGCTCTATAACCTTTATTTACTTTCATTAATTAACGTTGTGCTTCTTTATTAACCTTTATTGTTTCTGTGTAGTTTTTTGCACCTGAGAAATTATGAAGAAAGCATTTGAAGGCAAAGCCAAACTGAAAGTCTTTCTCCAAGCTAATTCGCTGCGTATGTTTTGTCAGTCGTTCCACTAGCTAATTGACTACACATGATTAAAATGCAGACTGGCAATGGAGACTCGCCCAATCACAGCAATTGATCATCTCTATTATTTCAACAACTTTCACCTCTGTGAACGCTCTTCGCTTATACTCCTTATAATAGCAGTAAGTCACAACGCTACCTGTACTTGTCAAACTGAAATGATAAGTAGGACATGTATCGAATGTAGCCTAATGGATGACATTTTAAAATGTAGCGTTTTGTAATGCTTGCATTACGAGAATAATGGAGAAGTTTTGCAACATGCATTGCATATGTTGCGAATATCAAGACGATAAAGAAAATTAGACCTACAGTATTATGTTGAAATAATACTGATAATAATAATAATAATAATAATAATAATAATAATAATAATAATAATAATAATAATAATAATAATAATAATAATAATAATAATAATAATAATAATAAGCTAATGAAGATATATTTTTCTTCTTTTTCTTCTACTAAAACATTACCATAGATCTTGGTCATCTAACCATTAGGCACCTTCATTTGATCCTAATAATCTTAATATGTAAAACCATTCTTTGTTTGAATTCATCACCTAGTTCTTAGTTTTATTTATGGAGATATTACTTTAATGCTTTTATTAATATTTGGATATTCTACCTATAATACATTAATTTTGCTTCCTTGAAGTACAATCTATGAAGGGCAAAGATCTTAATTCAGCGAGGTTATAAATATTATTAATAATATAATGATAGAAATAATACTAAAGTGGTTAATTAACAAGCGTTTTGAAATTAGCAATAACAAAAAATTTTGAGGGTACAGATATATTAAATGCGTGTATTAGATCGTCATGTTTTGTCAATTTTTCTGTACGTATATGTGTTTAAAATATCCTGTTTTTGTTGTTTTAAAAACAAGATCAAACGATCACCTTATCCATAGTCTGTACAGAAAACAGAATAAGATGAACTTTAATTTTGCTTGCAAAGAGGCAGATCAAACTGCATAGATACATACAGTGATACATCACACATCATGTGATTTTATCACAGGTAATCCCACGAGAGATTAAGAGTTTATCGATATACGGTATTTGCGAGAACGAAATATTATAAGATAAACGATCGTGAGTTATCTATATCCGAGGAATTGCTAAACGTTATTGGTCAATATCAAATCCGCGGCGTATGAATGAAATAGTTTAATAAACACTATTCCAGACTTTACTGCACGGACTTTATAGGCCTATCGCTAGACTATTTTTTGTAAATGCGAACTTCATAACAATCACTAGAAATACAGGACTTTTGTCAGACAGGTGTTCCGTAATTTGTAAATTTTTGTCTCAGGTTATTTCGTGAGTTAGACAAAGCTTCATTCACTACCGATAATGCAGAGATTTCGTAGTCTCTTGATGTGTGATCCCAGAACAACCCACATTAAGCTTTACTAGTCTTATAATTATGCTTTATCCTTTTGATGATTACGTTTCATTATGCTTTTTTTTATACTAATTTCTTTCATACAAATAATCTTAAATATTTTTTGTAGTGGTAAAATAAGTTTGTCTTACAAAAATAATAATATATTATACAAAAACACACTACAGTCATAGAACAATGCTAATTAATGAAAGTCTAGACATCTATGTCACTCTGTCTCTGTACCATACTCTTGAGGTTGCTTAATTGCAAGTTATAGGTGACTGTTTCGGCCATTTTTTTCATATTATCCTTTGAACCTTCCATACGCTCCCATACTTGAGGTACGTATACTGCTAGGACCGCCTAAAGTTGAACCATGCCCATCACTCTGTTTCCGAGTTCTATGTTTAAAGCTCCCCACATGCTTTTGCACATCGGACTTCTTTTCAAAATAAAATGCACTCCGAACATAAGGTACATAAATAGTTTCCCTTTTGCAACATCAAAATAATCTGTGGGAATCTCACGAACCCTTTGAATTGCATATACAGTACAGCAATTTTCGGCGTTTTGGTGTTCAATAGATAACTGCTCTGATTCAGATTGTGCACTGGCCATATAACTATTAAACTTTACCTATAAGATGTTCATTGTTGCTGGAAATATATTTAATCTTTGCATTGAATTTATTGTTAGATTTTAAACAGGCTGTTAACCGTCCAAGATTTATGCTTTAGGTTACATATTGTGCTTTTATGCTTTATTTTTTAAGATTATGCTTTATTGTGCTTTTAAAACTTATTTTATGCAGACCCATAGACCCCCAAAATCATGTTCTGGGTAGCAACCACATGTCTAAAGTCCTGTTATGCTTTTTATGCTTATTAGGCTATGTTTTCGGGTCGCTCTGGTGACCACTGATAAGTTTGGAGACTTGTCTCATAGGTTTCGTGAAACTTTTTCAAGAAAGCGAAATATTTGGTTAATGTGATATAAAAATGTTCTGTATACAGGCCATGGAGGCCCTAAGGGTTCCAGGATGATGAGGTCCCAAATTTTAGACATTCGGCACGTGAAGGTGGTAAGATTTTCAGCCTTACGCACCTTTACCCTCAGGATTGCTCCTGGTACTCATTTCTGTTAGAGGCAGAGTCGACCCCAGCGCCATAGTGCCACCAGAAGGATTAGGCCAACTGAAAAATCTCAACGACCTCATCGAAAATCGAACCCGCGTTGCTAATGCGATAACACCAAGTAAAATGAAACCTCATACAACCTTGCTATTTTAACAGAATCTTTAAATGTCTCATCCGATTTTTTATGATTCTAACACATATAGGCCTAAGTTGTTGGAATCTCATCGCACATAAGTGAAGAAGCCACCATTCCTCGTTCTTTGTTATAGGCCTACCTATGAAAATGATATGTTGAATTGTTTTTATAGAAGTTGATTCAGAGGGATATTTAAGACTTCTGATAAGATTTAAATTAGATTCTGTTTAATTTATTTTACTTTTTTAGAAAAATTATTTCATTTGTTTCGCTGGATTTACCAGAACAACGTTTTGCATGATGGAAGATGTAGCTTTTATCTAGCTGGAAACTGTCAGCTTCATTTCCTCTTTAAATTCGTCAGATTTGCAGCGGCGTCAGTGAAGAGCATGGCTGTGCTCCATTTGTTGGAGCACCTTTAGATCCGGTAACTACCGCTGTACTTCAGTTTCCAACCGCACATCTTTATTAAACCACCATTCTTTATTGAAATATTTTTGATGAGCATATCCAATATCTTTTGAGGTTGGTATTATTTTGTTTAATATGTACATATAAGATGTTCTGACCAGTGGGAGCAAATGTTTTCCTTGGAAGCAATTGACGTTATATATATATATATACATGTCTGTGTGTGTGTGTGTGGGAACATGATTTGCTGTATCCATTTGGGAAATTAAATTTCAAAAGTGCCTTAAAGCGTGACCAAAATGTATTGTAACTTCAAGTGTGACAAATACTCTTTGATACCTTTTAGCTATAGCATAAATATAAGACATTGCTGGTATGGACAACTATTTTTGGTTTCCTTAAACATTCTGTATCCATATCGCATGCATGGCTGACCTGAGTGAAATTGTCAAAATACTGTTATAATTCTCACTGTCGTAATTCAATTTGCTGATGTTCTAACATAAAGATTCTAACCTCCTTAAATAGCCATATTCATTAGCAGCGAGGACTATGTTTTACAGCCCAGAAGGCTGTAGGCTACAGGTTAAAGTTATAAAATATTTTCTTGTAAGTTTTTAATAGTCTAAGTTCATGAATAATTTAAGTGTACTTTGCATGTAAAACTGCATGTTTATGTCAACAAGCATACTCAGAACAAATATAATATGCCATAACTTATGCACATAATGAAGATTGCAAGTTCCATGAGGTTAGTAACTGAATTTAGTAACCCGTAATGTTAGGAGCTGTCAATGTTAAACATGAAGCTGTTTACTAGGCGTCTTGTTGTGCAAACTCGCAGGACAATGCTTTTCTCAAGATGTTAATTGGATGCAGGATCAATGTACAGCTGTTGGCCAGAAACATCATGTTGCCTCACCGATGAATAGCAAGGGAGATGTTTATAACTTGCGATAGTAATCATTAGAAGTACTAAACCTGTTGAACTAACAAACATAATGAATAGCGTACTGACTATTATGAAACACTTCGCAATATTTTACTTATGCCAATCTCATCTCAACTTTGGTATGATTACGTACTGGAAGCTGTTCTGTGTCCACATTCCTATTTGTATGAGGACTGATAATGGACCACACAGGCTTTGAGAACCAGAAGTAAAAGAAACTTATACTTCTACGACCTCGGGGAATTATCCATAATGGGGTAGACATTGGAAACTTTTTCTAAAACTTCTACTAAAAATGGTACTGTTCGTGCCATTTTAAGACGACCTCGTCCCAAACCATCGTCTGTCTACAAGATATATAATAGCACCGTTCCCTAATCCGAAAATCTGCACCGACAAGGAACAGGTGCTCTTGTAGCCGCGTGGTTTCCCCAGTGTTGCCGCTGCCATACACGACTTCTCAAGTGAAGTGAACAAGCTGTGGGGCAACATTGTACTGGCCTGCAGACAAGTGTGAATACATCTAATTACCTTTCTATTCACTGATTGGCAGGTCGAAGAGAATTAGGGTAGCAGCAGGCAGAGGCAATTATTTATTTATTTATTTCTTTATAGTAGTTTTACCTCTCCCGTTTAGGATTTAAGCAACCCAAGCCGCCTGGGCATACAGGGCCGCTACCTGTCGGGAGAGGGATTATCTTTGGATCACATACATACTTTTTTGACCAGACAAGGACATGGAGGGCCTCCCCGGATGAGTGATCAGCCCAATGCCGGGGCCACCTCCGAGACAACACGAACACATAGAACGAGACACACCATTCACACACATTCACTCAGAACAAGGCGAGGAAGGGGATGAAGATGATAATGACGGCCAGATGATATCCGAGGACCACAAGGGCCTAAAGTTACCTGACATTTGTCTCACAGGTGAGGGAAAACCCCGGAAAAAACATCACCTAGGTAACTTGTCCCGATTAGGAATCGAACCCGGGCCCGCTGCGTGAGAGGATTGAACGCATTGAGCCACAGCGGTGGACCAGAGGCAATTCTTGGGGGGAAAAAAAGCCTTTAAGAAGTGGCACCCACAATATGTAATGCTTAGCTTACATTCAACTATTGCACTACTCTATTTACTTCCGTGGCCGCATCGAAAGCAATGAGTGTTTACATTTTTCCGTTTCCTATGGCAGCATGAAAACAATAAGTGTTTTCACTGCCGCATTCGACTTCGGACAATGGAATTATCTAACTTTAATACAGACAGTTGTATCTCAAAACTAAACTTTTGGAAATAATGACTCCTGCCGTAACGACGACGATATAACAGTATAAATAAAGCTGAATTTCAATGTACACTTTCCTTCCGTCTACCATATCTCTACAATCCAATACATCGCAGATCGTTACTTGCGTCTGGGAAATCACAGTTATCTGAGGGTTATTCCGGGTAATTACGTTTCTACCCACAGAACTACTCATTAAGAGATACAGTAGTAGTGCGACTCTTCTTTCTTAACACATTATCAAATAACATATCAAACCATCCAACGCGACAGTAAGACCATTAATTCAACCTGAATTGCTAGGTTAATGCTTGCACTCCTGACACTTTCCCCTCCTCTCCGTTTAAACATTAAGGCCGCCTTTTCACTTTTTAAATAGACTCACCGTATAGTTTGCCTCATCTGTTGAATTTTCTGTTTAATATGTAATGGAGGTATTTATTATAAAGAGTTAAAAGACTTTTAATAACTTAATTTTGTATTTATTTTTCTATTGGTGTCTGAGAAACAAGTGAATTTAAATGCAAAGATTTTTATAGTTTGGAGTGTTACACTTTGCAGATTAAATATATCATCTATTAAAGTAAACATAGGTCTATCATAGAACTCGTTTAAATTTCACTTTCCGAGAACTACCGGTTTGCTAAAATGAAATATTATACGGTAGTCAGCAAATGATTGCTATTTGCATGACTTTTGCTTCTATTTTTTTCATTTGCTGATCTTACACATAATATGTGTTCGCAAAAAACAAACACTGAATGTGTTCAAAGTACTATGTTAATATACAAGAACAAACGAATTAATGTTTCTTTTTTTAAGTTAAATTTTTTCGGAGGCTAGTAAAATACTTTTCGTTTACTTAAACACTATGAACACCATGTACGTAATTCCTGACGTTCGAAACTAAGCATATAATCATAGATGTTACAATTACATCTTGCGTCTCCTTAAAAGGTTTATATTTTTTCCGCCACTTAAAAGTTCGTGGAAGAATCCTTCTTGCACCTATGAATAGGCCTACGATAATGATGCTGTAATGTTGTAAATCTCATTTGAAAGAAGGGGCCTTGTCTTGTATACTTCCTGTTCTTCTTTACTCACAAAAGATGGTTGGAAAATGTATTTTCTAAAAGGAGTGTCAGTTATCTCTACTTCATTTTGTATCGCATTTTATCAATCCTGCTATTATTGTCGCCATCTCATGGACTTCAAGATTTTCTGTACCATACAATTATATTATTATGTAGACTACACCAATATCACCCTTAATACGTCTAATACTGCTCTTTGGTACCATCAGAGTTTAAGGCCTACCATCTGTCCGCAACTTATGTACTTTAATAGCAAGTACCATCGTTTAATCATTAGTGAATGCTTTCCTGAATTATTGTCCTATTCGTATGCCTATAAGCGTGGTTTTTGTATAGATTTGAACATTGAAATAAGGATATAAAATGGGCTTAACATTATTCTGTTTAAGGCACTTAGAGAAGAAGGAATTAAGAGTGTATGCTATTTTTCTCTTCGTGCAAAGAAAGTGTCACAATATTTTGCATATAAAAATTATGCATAAAGGTTGCAATACGTGTTAGTCGCTTTCATGTTATAACCTAGTTTCAAGAAAGAGCATGTCTGCAATGCTACTGTGTTTTGAATGAATCTAGAATCTGTTTCACGTTTAAGAATTCGTTGCCAATGAATTAGTTCCACCTCTTATTTATACACTCAGGGTAGTGGAATTTTTAGCATGCATGATTATTGGTTATTCCACTTTCTAAGCTGCACTGTCCTACTTGAGTGTTCGGGGGGCAAGGCCAGTGCCTGACCAGTTGAGTTGAGGTCATAGGTCACGCAGTCGTGAGGAATGTGGTCTATCCAGGTACGTGTAGTAAGACCGGCGACACGGTGACCATTGTCCGATGACTTTTACTTCATAGAATCATCATCCATCTTCGCGTATTACATCAGCATCTCTCAACTACGCTCTAGGCGCTATTTTATTCATACAAATTGAGCAAATGTTACATGCTACACTTCCACGCATGTCTTGGCAAGAAATCTGTGTAATCTGATCAAGTAACTTCTTATGGTTTATCAAATGCGAAATCGCAAAAACAGGTTCATATGTATGTATGTGTTACAATAGCAATCCTACTGTTGTAGGAGGAGGGAACATATACCTGGGTAAAAGATCCAGAAATCACATTAATTTAGTTAGTTACATTATTCTCAAAGAGGGTATCTTGGTCAATGGGAGACCAGTGTGCCGTTGGTGATGACTGATGAATGATGATAGCATCATTTACTTTGAAATTTGGTTGGCAGTTTTCCTTCTCTGATCTGGAATGGCTATTTGCTCCCTGTGTGCACCATTTTACCCGTTTTTCTTACTCCGGACCATCGGTAAGTTTTGTGCTGTTCACAAAAGTTGAACTCACCACTTTTTTTGGTTAAAAAAATATAGACTGAATTTGGCATTGAAAATTTGTTCACACTGAAGGAATTATTTTAAATGACTGTAAACCTACAGACATGGGCCTGTCACATACAATCTGGGCCGGGATCGAATCCCAGCCCCGTATGGACTTCACTACCCAGGCTGAATGAAATGTGTAGGCCTTCTTAGGCCTAATAACCTTCCGTTTTTTATTTCCATTTTTTTGCATGTCTTAACTGCTCTCATTTCTTCTATTGGACCAGAAGAATAAATATCCTTATACTTTTCATTTCCGACATTAGTTACCTCTTTCCATTTCTGTTCTGTTCGAGGATTCTGAATGACATTCATAGTCTAATGACTCTCGGCACTGGTTGTTTCGTTTTCTGGAATCAGAGTAGTTTAAATCTTTAGAGCCTCTAACTTCTCCAGAAAGGCTAATAGGAGCACTAAGAGTGTCAGTATGTAGCTTTCCTCTTCAACATTTCAAAAAAATGTTACAGAAATATTAATGGTAGTTAGTCTTGATTAATTTGGAGCCACTGAACGTGAAAAGGACATTGAAATTTGCAGTTTGGTCTAGTAGGCTACTTCAATCACGACCATGGTCTAAAATTAAGAGTTTTCCACTAAATATTGATTATATAAACGTTCGGCTGCACACAGCTCTGTGTAATCAAGATAATCTTAGATTCCATTCTCATTTTTTATTAAAAAAATTATCAAAACAGGAACACATGAAGAATTTTGTAAAATCTTTAGATATGAACTAAAAGTAAGTGTTTTTATTGTATTAATTACATTATACATAACCTAGTAAATGTTCGCATGGATCAGAGTACACTATCTCACAAAACATATGAAGTTATAGAAAAATAAAGGAAGATGTGTTTGTTGATCCATAAATCAGGAACTCGTTAAATAGCACATTTCGAAGTACGGTAATGACAATCCTATATAATAGTTTCAATGACTTTCTAGGATATATCAAAACCTTATGCTTTAAAGAACATGGATAATAATTTGAGACGAAAATTACACTAAACTGTACTTTGTGAATTTTCACGTTGATTTCTGCCCACCAAATAGCGATGTGAACGACAAATATGGGGTGGCTTCCGTCAAGACATTTCGCTGGTGACTGAAACCTAGACTATGACACAAAGGAAAAATAAATGCTCCCATTTTAGCTATTACTGTTGTATGGTGCTAGTAGATTTTCCTGAAACTGGATATCATTGACGGTACAAAAATGCATGTCGTTAAGATAACTAGTTATTGTACATTTTTTATATTTTATAGTAACTTAAATAGATAATATTCTAAAACCTTACGTTATAAAAGTCACATTTTGATTTAAAGCAGATGTATAAACAGGTTCCTTTTATCTTTAAAATAAGTGTAATTTTCGTACTCAGCGTCCAAAAAAGCACAGAAAGCACTCATTAGGTTCACTAATAACAAAAATCTTTCCGAACTTTGTAGAACAATGAAGAGAACGTTGCATCTATTCATTACAAGTATTTGAGAGTGTTAAAAAGCATCACTGCATAACTTTAAGGATTGATACAGAAGCCTTGGGGGAGTTATTTGAGGATAAGGAACCCTGGTCCGTATCACCAACATGGCGATTTTGATTAGCTAATGAAGTTATTTATATTGATAATGATAGTTATATCAATAATAATAATGGCAATAATACTAGTAACAATAATAATTTTAAAATTACCTCCAACAAAGCTAAACAAAAATAAACGAAAACCAAAACATAATTTGCTAAGTTCTGTTTTATAAACAGCAAATTCCATACAGATTTACTTGGATTCTTTGATAGACATGAATCTAGAAAACAAGAGCGAGTAAGCAAGTTTGATGGCTTTGGTACCTCACTGAGAGAGCATTTAAAATTCTGATCAAATCATGTTTGTAATTGTGACTATATTTTTTACATAATTTAATGAAACATGCTTATAGTTTATTATATATTGTTGCAGGATCATTATTTGAATCTGGATCATCGCAGTGTCCGGCACGTTACAGCTTCCTTGTGAATGAGTGGATGGAGTTGGATAGCTGAATATATCAAATGCATCCAAACAGGATTCAGCCCACATTCTTTCATAACTTGTTGCTACTCAGGGAAGAAAGAAAGGACGAAGACGAGAATTTATGGGTTCTAGTTGCGGAGTGAGGTAAGTGAGAGAGTTGCATGCTATTTATGTGACACACTATGCACTTACAGATCTTATTACTCATAGGGACTAGTATTGATGCATTTTTTATGTAGCCTATTGTTGGGCACTTAAAGCAGGTATAATGCTACCAAAACTTGAATGCCAGTGTTAGATTTGAGAATTTAACTATGATCTAACCCAGCGTTTCTCAACCTTTTTGAACCCGAGGGCCTCTAAAATGTCAACAAAATTTTACGGACCTCTAATTTTACATCCCATTTTAAAAAGAAGGCCTATATTCTAAATATTTGGGGTATTAATTATAGGTCATTATTACGAAATATGTGAAACAATTTTACTTCTTTACTTTCCACTTGCTTTATGATATTTTTAAATTATGTCTGCGGACCATCTGCACCATCTTCGCGGACCATAGGTTGAGAAACGCTGATCTAACCAAATTCTTGGCATTCAATGAACCGCCATAACAAACAAAGAACAAATTACTCGTGTTGTTATGCTTCATAATTCGTAGATCTTGTAAGTCAAATAAATTATTCTTATTGTGCTGTTAAAATGTTATTTTATCCAGTCATTTCAGTCGTTAAAAGCTTATTTTATCTATTGTTTTTAATTCGTTTAAGTAAACATTTTAACCACGGCCGTCTGCATAATATGTATATGACTAGCACATATTTTCGCTTGAGGGAAATCTTCAGATGCAGAAACATCAAAATATCAGCATCTTCTTTTAGAGATAAAGCGGTTTTCAACATTGAGTAACTACTTCAGAGGGTTGAAACCCTACATTTCTACAATTTCTCTGCAAAATACAATAAGATTTTTTTTCCTGAAATACCTTTAATCTCTGCTATTCCTCCACTCGGAAAACACTCTGTATTCTCTTTCGTATAACATCTTCGATTTTTCAGGTAATAAATTATCCATAACGGAGCTAGCTTCTTCAGCGACATCTTCTGGAATGAAAATATCTTCTTGTGAACCGGAAATTTTACGAGAAAACTCAATTGAGAGTGTAAATTTCCTTTTGAACCAATTTTTTTTGGTAACAGTTCTCTTGAGAATGAACCTCGTATCTATTCAGGACTTTTGTTGTCGATCCTGATCACCACTAACCAATTATAAACATTTCTATTAATTCAGACACATTTGAATTTGATATTCAGACGAACTAATTAAAATTCTAACGTTTTCGTTAAAGCTTACTTACATCTATTTATATACACATTTCAACATTTGCGGTAAGAAGATCAAAAAAATAGTTAATATTAACTATAAAGCAGAATGGGAATTTAAGATCTGATAACATAATATTCTGCTGAATTCAAAATCCGAGTTTTTGTTTTTGAATGTGAGTTGGTAGAGTCACACAAGGTGAGGCCAATACAAAGACTCCAACTATAAAACACGATTGACAATGCCTTTTGTTCTGTTTACCATGCCCCTAACCGCATTTCATGGGGAAATAGGTCCAAACTGTTTATAGCACCAACATACTTGTCGATAAACCCCGAGGGAGATATTTCTTTTTCGAATTTTTTTTACATCGACTATTAGAGGGACTTAGAGTGAATAATAGTCATGTTTTTCCAAGGAAGAATTTTCCTTATATTACCACATCTTTCAGGATTTGCCTCTATTATTAGATAGTCGATGGGCCGAAAAAAGTTAGAACTCTGGAAGTTATTATTTTAGGTAGGCCTCTATTAAGCGAAGTTATTCTTCGAAACCACATCAATTCTTTCAGGTACTCTTATAATGAATAGGGCTAAGCGTTAAGGAGAATTTTTAACGTGCACACATAGCGTTATGCAAAAGAATCGCACGAAAGTGAATGACTCATAGGAGTGTTTACAGTAAATATAAAAGGACGCAATATTAACAAATTATATACAATAGAGAACTTGTATAAGAGTGTGTATTCTACGCCCTAGGCATCCTAAAATCTGTAAATACGTTATATAACTTCTCTCATGGTATTTATTACGTCTTTGTTATTTGGAATATAGGACAGATCAAGCTTTATGTAATGTCAAATATGTTATATCTCAAGGCACGAAACACTGTTACATCTTCTTAAATGAAGATAGAACTTGCCATGAGAAGTTCTGCCCTTCTATAGATGTCCTACTAGTTGTCACTCCCATAGAAGTACCGATAGCAGCAAGAAAATCTTGTCGTCGGATACCAGAACATTATTCCTCTCGTTATTTATGCATCTTATGAATTATTTACCTCTTCTGGAAGCTTATAAAGTGTAACTTGCCGGTAATAATAATAATTGGTATTTCAATGGCCGTCTCTATGGCTGAGTGGTTAGACCGCTCGCTTTCCGCCGCCGGGATCCGCGGGATCAAACCTCGGTGGATCCATGTGGAATATGTGGTGGACAAAATGGGGTCGGGGCAGGTTTTCTCGGGGTGCTTCTGTTTCCCCTCCCATATATCATAATACCGTTGCTCCATTCATCATAATATGACAATTGGTTGCAATGAAGGAATTATTACTATTATTTATTTCCCAGTAACTCAGTGAAAAAAATTAAAGAAGCCAGAACATATATAGGCTATAAGTTACTCAATAGAGATTTTTCCGAAAAAAAACTGTACTTGAAAGTATATGTAGTTGTACTATTTCTTGGTGGAAATTTATCACTGGTGCTGCATTCCATATGTATAAGAGTGCTTGAATACCATGTTCACAAAAATCTAATCTTAAGTTCGTAATATTAATCTATAACAACAAGAGGAATTGTCTGTCTGTCTGTGCGCGATGCCCAGCGAAATCTCCTGCACGAAGAGATCAGAAATTTTAAACACAGATAGAGTACAGGGAGGCCGAATCCACCTAGAAGCCGGATTTTTAATTTTAGCTTTCATTCGCGAGTTATGAGTGAAAAACTGGGAAAAAAAGTCAATTTTTTGCTCTATCGAAGTATTAGTTTTCGGTAATACATTTCAATTGTCAAATCAATTGCAGGTGACTTTGCCTTTTTTTTTCTTTTTTTTTTTTCATAATTTGGAAATAAAAGCATTGGGATTTTTTCAATATATCGCATGGAATTATCGATCGTTTTGATTCTGTGAGCACGCCCTGGTCGATTCAGTTGTTTATAATGTCAAATACTGTAGATGCGCTTTCTAATCGTGGAATGCACTCCAAAGCCGGATTTTTAGCTGTTTCATTACAATTATTAATCGTTTAGTTTATGAACGATTCGCGTGTAAGTGTTAGTAAGTATAATGTTTTAATTAGTTTGCTCTTAATTGCTAATCATCGAATTCATTATCGTAGGCGAACCCGCGGGCACCTGCTATGTATTTAGTAAAGTCCAGTTATACAGTTAGAGTTCTGTAATTTTTTTAAAATGACCACTTTTCCTATAGCCTAAGGGAAAGCGATTCTGTGAAATAGTAATTACACTACTATTTATATGCAGTTAAATTTTACTTTACTTCGCCAGTCTATAGCTGAGCGATTAAGAAGAAATCCTCGTATGAAGTTTGATATATTTTATGATAGTCAACAAGGGAATTAGAGATTCTTTTTAGTGTCTCTCTTTTCCCCTCCTGCGCATCAAACCACCGCTTGCTCCCCACTTCGTAAGTTTATATGTATGTTGACTTCTCTTCCGTATTAAACGTTCATTTAAGGTTCAACGAAGTGCAATTAAATTTTATTGAATTAAGGAAAGAAAACTGTTTTTAACCAATGAAAACAAAAATCAGTTTTCATAGGTTAATTCAATGAAACTGTAAATCTAAATATGTAAATTGAACAATCATAGTCTATTTCATGTGCTATTTCAACAGATATAGACTAATGCACTAGACTTCGAAATTTTAATGTTTTAAGTGTATTTTAAAATAATGTCGTTTTCGCAGAAGGGTGAAAGGACTCTAAACAATTCGGAAGGGTAGGTGAAGTGCAGATAAATGAATTAGATTTCTAAGTATTTTAATTATTCACATCTCAGGTATTTCAAAAACTCTATCGGTCGAAAACGACTTTCATAAGAACCGAACACGAGATTTAAACTTCGACTAATTTTAGGTAGATTTCGACCGCCCGTTCATTTTTTTTTGTGATATTTATACAGGCCTAACATTTACATGCTAGCGGCCGTAATTTTGAAGATATTTGAACCAAATTTTACTATGTTATTTCTAGTCCCAATATTTCGGAAAAGTTCGTTAATGAGCAAAATTGTCCCAAGGGGAGGGGTCGGGGAGGGGGTTGAAGTTTTGAAAAATTTATATCTCGGCCCCAATGAAGTATAGAGCGAAACTTTGTTTGAATAAATTAGAGTACTCCCTATGGAGTTCACGGTATCATCAACGATTCGGGGGTTTTGGTGGTACGAGTGGGGGTGATGGTTGGGGGGATGGAAATTAGAAATTTTTGAAACCACGTCTTGTGGGATATCGTTGAAAAGCTCTTGATGAGTACTCTACAAATCAATAACTAGTTTCTCGATAGTTCTCATATAAGGCGAGATTTGAATGTTTGAAAAAGTGCTCTTTCCTCTTTTTTGCAGTTATTATTGCGGGTTTGTCATGCCAAGCATAGGCGTAACCAGGCCGACCATATGGGGGGGGGGGTTATAACATCCGCGGGGTCTGGCGAGTATGGAAGGAGAGGGGGGTCCGGGGGCCTTCCCCCGGAAAATTTTAAAAATTAAGATGCAAAATAACGAGTTTTAAGCTTCCGGGGGTCCTTCCCCGGAAAATTTTAAAAATTAAGACGCAAAATAACGAGTTTTAAGCCTCCCACGCTTTATACTTGTATTAAGCAATTTATGGGCAGACTTAAAAAAATTATACATTTTTCCTTTTTTTAATCAATTGGGGGGGGTTCAAACCCCCAAACCCCCCCCCCTCGCTACGCCTATGATTCCAAGGGCTAACGAAGAAGAGTGCTCCGCAGCGACAATAAATTAAACCAAAAGCACTTCGAAATCTACCTCAGCCTGTAGGCCTGTCTAAAGGGATTTTTTTAAATACTGGCATCGTTTAATAAAATTTCGTTTGTAGAACTATTCAAACATAATGACCAGAAAATCTGATACGTTTTTTCTACATTCTCTCAGTGTGTTTTTTTAGTTGCGTCAATATTTTGTATTTTTGTGAATTATCTCATATTTGCCAAACAGATATTGATGGTTAAACGTGTTTTCGACAAGCATTAGACACTCAGCTCTGAACGAGTTTATGTGTAACATTATTGCGCAATGCCAAACTTTCAACTGTTTACTTTGCGTAGTGCTGCTGAAGAGAGCAAAATGGACATTCTCTTCATTCCTGCGTTCTTTTCTCTCGCTGTGTTGAGTGCTCGAAAGAATCCACTTCACAATATGAGAGCGTGTTATACAATTACCTTGTTCCTCATACTTATTCCTTCCTGTCACATTAAGAATCCCATTGTTTCATTTTTTTTTACATTATTAACACTTCTACAAATTTATTCCTCTGGGCGGAAGTATTTCAGCTCATAATTTACTATTTCAAAAGAAAAAAATCTATAACAATTAAATTAAATACATATACGTGCGCGCACACAGACACATACACCTCACCTATCTATAAACAGGGACGTCCACAAAGTAAGTTTCCCTGGGTCCGTTTGCAGAAACAAAACACAATTTCAAGTAGGCTAAATAGTTATTGCAACAGACACAGCCAGTGTTCAGCTATTTTTCAACATATTCGCCACCGGAATTGAGACATTTGTCCTGCCGTGGGACCAACTCTTGAATACCTGTGTCGTGCAAGTCTGCAGCCAGGGATTTGAACCACTGTGTGACAAGCATCTCCTCCTCTCCCTCTAATAGTCATATATTGTTTCTGTTGTCAACATTCCTTTTTCTCGACTGATAAAAAGCCTAAGCAAAGAATGAGATATCAGTGGATAGGATATTTTACAGACTTCTGACATAAGATACTCAGTTTACGTTCAAACACATTATTTGAAATTTTCATTGAATTCACCACAAGGAATTCACACTGCATGGTAATGAAGCTAATGTGCAGGCTTCATGACAACATTTTTGTTTCCAGTGTACACAGCTGACTTGGGATGTCGCATGATACTGGGACTTGACGTGATGGATAGAAATTAAAGAGGCTATCGATTGAAATTAATTTCTTTAAATCAGTAATAGTGGTATAAATCCACGTAAAAGATTGTGATGTGATGCACTCACATAACTTTCGCTACTCTGGACACAGACAACATTTTCTCATTCCAAATGTTGATGTAGAATAAGAGGATATATTGCGGGGAGTGCGTATTCAGTTATTTCAGCCTTGCGTAAAGCAGAATTAAAGCATGAGTTTGTGCAAACAATGGGTACGAACATGATTAAATAACTACCAACTGACATATTTTTATCGCAACTGAGAAAAATAAATGTTGTCAGGCTACGTTCCCATAAACTCTTTCTGGTATTCCGTGTATCTACTTTTATACAATTCAACGGCCCTCAATAGCGTGCTCACTCGCTCACTCACTTCGTGAGACATCGGGTGTACTCGGCGATGTTCGTCTCTCGCAGTGTTAACATTCACGAAGAGTACAAAATTAGGAAAACCGTTTCTTTATTATATAAGGCCTAAGTGAAATGAACACAATGAAAAAATATTCTAATTTTATTTTTACCTACAATTTTCATAGCAGCTCTGAACCACAAATATTTTTAATCAACTGCCAGTGTAAATTTCTTAAAAATCCTGGAGTCAATTAATAATGACGGGCGAAGCCGCGGGCACCAGCAATTATATATTGATGTATTAACCCTGGAAGTATCGCGGACAATAAAAGTCCAAAGAAACCACTCATGCCCTTGAAAAATTATATAATTTATGAAAATTACACTGGATTTATCAAATCAAATTCACATCATATTCATCTGTCAACAAACAGTTGAGAAACTATAAGTATTATCAATGTTCACAGGTACCTTTGGAACTGCATAAAACTTACGATATAATTAATTTTTGAAATCTACGTACTGGTAGGAACGAATTCTATTCTAAAGGAAAAAGCGACGTCCGTCAATGAAACGGGATGATTCTAGGTGGCCATGAGACAAAGTTGGGAGGTAGTGGGGGGGAAAGGCAACTGGTGGGTCATAATCTGGACAATCTACCATTACTTGGAATGGATCATTGGACAGGTGAACAACGCGGTTATGTAGTGAAAGCGTATTGTCAAAATTGTCAAAGTTTTGTGCAAACTCAGTGCTTTTCGTGCTTTTCGATGTTATTTTAATATACCGCGTAACCAGCCTGTTCCGTCAGATAATGCGATTCGAACATGGATAACCTCAAGCAAACGGGATCGACGTCTAAAAAAAAGAGGACTGTAAAAACTGTTCGAACGCCTGAAAACATCGCAGCTGTTCAAGAGGCTATTGTCAGAAGTCTACGCCGATCAGCCAAACAACATGCCCCTCGCATTGGAATAACTGACTCATCTGTGAGAAGGATTCTCCATAAGGACTTTAATTTTCTCCCTTACAAACTTCAAATTGTGCAATCTCTCAACCCGGATGACTATCAACAAAGAATTGAATTTTGTGAAATTATGCTCCAATAATGCCTTAACTGCAATGGAGGACATCTGGTAGACGTAGTGTTCAATTTTTTTGTATTGTACCCAAAATGGCTATTCTTGTACTATCGATTATCTAGTAAGAAGATATTTAAAAAGTTTTTTTTTTCAACACACAATTATTTCATTCTATCATCCAGTTTCATTGACTGACCCTGTATATGATGAATTGATGAGATATTTTAAATGAAAATTGATGAAGCCAGCGCTGACTTTTGTAAATGTATTGTCAGTGCCTTCAGGATTCTAGACCTGTAAGTTTCTTTTTGCACGACTTAACTAATTAGTGGTACTTACGAATGTTGTTGCCGTGAATCGTAAGTTGACATTCCCACACACAATCTTGTTGCTATGTGCGGTAAGAGTTTCAGTGCTGTTATGAATTTACTTACGCCACACCTCATAATAAGCCTTTATGAACCAGGCAACCCGGGACAAATATTCGGTTCGCATAACAACAAACACATGCGAATCACTTTCTGAAATAAACGTCTATCTTCAAGAATGTATATAGGTACATCATATTTTCAGGTAATATCACAATTAATATAATTAAATTGATATAAATAATCATCGTGCAAAAAAAAAAAAAAAAACATGCAATACTCGTGCCGTAAGCGCATAACGGATCTCGGAAACTTGGAAAAAACTCGGCGCACTATTTCGTCGATCCGTATGCATCGCTTACGGCACTTGTATCGCAATATACTATATTTAAGCATCATTTTAACCGTGGCAAAGCCATGGGCTATTTTCTAGTTATATACACTTCAGTGGGTATTCAAATTCAACAACCCAACAGAAAACTAAATCTAACCATTTTTGAGAGGGGGAAGGGAAGATTTTATGGGCATAATTTTTGCACGGTTTTACTGGTATATGTGTGTGTATACACACTCACACACACACAATCACACATACACACACTCACACACACATATATACTATATATATATATATATATATATATATATATATATGTCTATTTTGTTAGAAGGGTAATCTTACTTGGCAACGTTTTTCATGAAATTGTTTTATTACACATTACTTTCAACGTGTTCACATTACATCGTAATTCACTTCCCATATTTCGGTTGTGAGTCGAAAGTAGTTCTGAAGAATGCGGGTGTTAGGCCAGAGGCAGCTGTTTTGGAGCTCTCACAATGCGGCTATGTGTCGGGAAGCACACTTTTTTGAAAAATTCCCACACAAAGCAGTCCCTAAAGATGAGGATCAGGGAACGCACTGTCTACTTCTGGGGTTTATGCATGCAACATGCAAAATGTTTTGTCTGTTAGTCCATCTTGAGGGAATCTCAATTAAATTTCATCCGAATGCCATCCCAAGATGATTCCTGCACCTTCCACATTACAATAGGACCCTCTCCAGGATGCTGAACATTATGTATATTAACTTAGGAATAACAAAAATAATTTGTTTAACTGCTGTCACAAAGTCAGTTCACAAATTCCAACAGAAATTACTTACCTGCAATTAGCTACCATATACACCTTACACCTAAGGTAAACTAGATTGCAAATTTCTAGGCACACTATCTATATTAATAAAAGGAAGTGTCTGTCCTCCGTCTGTCTGTCCTCCGTCTGTCTGTCCGCGATGCCCAGCGAAATCTACTCAACACAGAGATCTGAAATTTTATAAGTAGGCGGACTGAAGGGTCGGAATGTGCACCTCGAAGCCGGAATTTTAATTTTCGCCTCCGTTCGTGAGTTATGAGTGAAAAACTGGCAGAAAACGTGCATTTTTTTGCGTTTTAGAAGCATCAGTTTCAGTAATAAATTTCAATATCAAATCACTTACAGATGGTTTGGCTATTTTTGTCAACATACCTCATAGCCTACCTTGAAAATAAAAAAGCAACACGATCGCTTGATTTTGTTAATTCATTTGTTTAGAGTGTCAAGGCCCACAGACATATGACATTTTCAACCTACACGGAAGAAGGATAATCAACCCTAAATATGGTCAAACATTGTTCGATTTGAACGAAACTCACTATACAGGGGTTTTCTGGGCCAAGGAACTCGAATCTGAGGTCGCTTTTACCAGGGGACGCTACCTAATCGTGGAATGCACTCCACGTGATTTAGCTGTTAATAATTATAATTTGAAATAATTATCGCGGGGGAAGCCGCGGGCACATGCGGGCACATGCTGTTTGTCTGTCTGTCCACGATGCCCATCGAAATCTACTGAACGCAAAGATCTGAAAATTTAAAGATAGATGGACTGAAAGGTGGGCGAATGCACCTCGAAGCCGAATTTTTAATTTTAGCTTTCGTTCGCGAGTTATGAGTGAAAAACTGGCAGAAAACGTGATTTTAGCGCTGTCGAAGCATCAGATTTCAGTAATACATTTCAATGTCAAATCAATTGCAGTTGGCTTTGGCTATTTTTGTCATACCGTGGAAATAAAAGCATCGCGATCGCTTGAATGTTGTAAGCCCACGCTGGTCGATTCATTTGTTTAGAATGTCAAGGCCCGTAGACATATGAAATTTTCAACCTACACGGAAGAGGGATAATCAACATAGACCTAAATATGGTTAAACATCGTTCGATTTGGACGAAACTCACTATACAGGGATTTTCTGGGCCAAGGAACTCGAATCTGAGATAGCTTTTACCAGGCAACGATATCTAATCGTGGTATGTAATTCACGTGATTTAGGTGTTAATAAAATAATTATTTAACTATTATGCTCTTAATTTTTAATTCTTGAAATAATTATCGCGGGCGATCGCTTGATTTTGTAAGTCCATCCTGGACGATTCATTTGTTTAGAATATCAAGGCCCGAAGACATATGAAATTTTCAACCTACACGGAAGAGGGATAATCAATATAGGCCTAAATATGGTCAAACATTGTTCGATTTGGACGAAACTCACTGTACAGGGGTTTTCTGGGCCAAGGAACTCGAATCTGAGGTCGCTTTTACCAGGCGACGCTATCTAATCGTGGTATGTAGTCCACGTGATTTAGGTGTTAATAAATATAATGATTTAACTATTATGCTCTTAATTTTTAATTTTTGAAATAATTATCGCGGGCGAAGCCGCGGGCACATGCTAGTATGTAATAAGCCAAATAGCCTATAGCTGAGTTGCTAATCCTGGTATGCAATTTGGTATTTGTGGTAGCCAACACGTGATAGCATATATATATATATATATATATATATATATATATATATATATATATATATATAATTATATGTATGTATGCGTGTGTATCTGAAAACCAGTCAATGGAGTGCACCTTGGAAAATGCTCAATGTAAGAACCAACGGTATATTCAATACTTCGTATGAAAATATAATCTTTCGTCAATCAGTAGGTTTCTTGATTGGAGCTTTTAACCACCTTTGCAAAATTTTGAAGAAAGTTTAGATTGACAAAATATACTTTTAGTTCAATAGCTTTCTCAATCCTTATCGGCTCTTTGACTATTTAAAAAATAATTACGAATTCATTCACACAGAGTGAGATGGCAGGGTCGGTGACGATACGGATATACATTCGAGAGGTCGCAGGTTCAACTTCCATCAAACCAGTCAGATCGTAGATTTTTTCGTAGTTTTCCTCACTCGCGAAGACGAATTCTGAATTGGAATTAACTTTCCATTTACCCCGAATGTTCCTATCCTTTGCCTTGAGTCTTTGTGTTCGTAGGAAGAATCCCTGCGTCGAGTTGATTCTTCAATAATGGAGCCCCTCCATAGGCTATTATCTAGCCTAGTGACCTACAGTTTCCCTCTACAGGTATTGAATTATAAATCCTTCGAACGGGTAGGTTAAGTGATTTAAGAAATAAAAAAGAAATGAATTTCCCCTCTTTCTTTGTCTTATTAATTATCCTGTTACCGTGCTTAATAATCCGGTATTTATATTTATGTTAACTTGTTTCTGCACACTTCATCTCTCTCATAATGAATTTTGCCAATTTCTCTTTCTTCTCCTAACGCTAAACATCGATAGGGTATTTTATACCTGTTACATTTTATTCCATTTGCAATATTCTTTTCTCGTTACTATTTCATACGTGCCTGGTTTTAAACCCATTGGCTCTTTGGCAGCCACTAGTTAGTTTTAATTGAAAATAATAACTGATTGTTCACCAGTGTTTACCGTCGGGAGAAGCTATTCTTTATCCTTAGGGTATATAAAATTAATCATTGTATTCAATTTCAATTTTTTATGTAGATGTTCAGTTCTGCCCTGCTAAGCAAGAATGTCTACCTCCAGAAAAAATGAAAAATAGGATTTCCACATATTCTATGGTTTTAAATTGTCAGAAATTCATTGGTTTCAGAAAAAAATGCGATATCTGCAATGGAAAATTTAATATAAGCATTTTATTTTGTCTTTTCTACACGAAGTCTCTAGTTAAACCAAGCAACAATGCGGTTTGTGATTTGCAGATACTACAATCTTGCTTAGTATGAGACACATACTACAGGCTTTCTTTCTTTCTTTCTTTCTTTCTTTACCTTTGTTTTATCTCTCTCTTTTAGGGATATTTAAGCGACCCATTCCATCCGGGCAGTCTAGTCTTTTTCACCACTATTACACTTTTCTCCATTCACTTGCCGCATTCTGTTGCAGGTTTATCTAGATTTACCACCATAATAAGTGTATCCGAGTTTCTTTAATATTATGCGGAACTTATTAGTCTACTTCTTAGGTAGTTAAGTCTATGCTGTATTTGACTTTTTAAAGAATGCAGTCCTCTAGATCTAACACTTAGTTAAATTATACAAATTCTTGGAAAACTGTTCTTCTTAATTTACGTGGAACAGCAAGTGAACTTTCGAATTCTGAAACTGGTCTGGACATGTAACACCTAGCAAAGAGGTAAGTGCTGAAGAATTGCGATGAATGGAATTATCACAATTTATTTATATTGCACTAACAGTGTCATATAAAGTACAATTCTCAAAATTTACTGTACTGAATAAAGTCATGTTGATGTAGCCTAGAGTTAATGCAGGCAGAGCAGTTTATAGCAGATGGGAATGTGTTCTTATTTAGGCCTATATCACAAGACAGTGCTAACGTAGAGAAAACATACGACATTGCTGATAATGCAATTCCCACGTTCAACAATTGTATCAATGACACACGGAAATCGATATTAGGGAAGTAAATGATATATTTATACCTATCACACCCCTCAGCACTGCATTTTTGTTTAGGATGGCAGTTAAAATATGCAATTTTCTATGTTAAACCATAAGGTCATAGTAAGGTAAAGAGCGGTATCTATAGTTTCTACAAAAGTATTAGATTCACATCATTTTCGTTTTTTTTTCACTAATTTTCTGGTATCAGATGTACTCAGACTCCACATAAGTTTTGTAGTCCATTTGTAAGGTCCAACACAAAAACTTTAAACCAATTTTTCTGGCTAAATTAGTTTTTGTTTTTATCAGGGCACAGTTGGCTTTCTATCTTCTTAACTAATACACACACACACACACACACACACACACACACATATATATATATATATATATACACAGGGTGTATCGTAATAAATAGCGCAAACCAAATACCAAAACGGATGAAAGTATACGATAGCAGAATCAAAATGTTCCAGTAAACACAGGTCGAAGAGGATTAGGGTGGCAGCAGGTAGAGGCAGTTCTTGGAAAAAAAGTGTTTAAGAAGTGGCAGCCACAATATATACTCTGTAGAGGAACAAAGTGCTAAATGTGAGCTGTACAGAGTACGTGTTTTACATTCCCTAAGTAGGGCAAATGAAGTGCCTTCGTAGCAGAGCAATGTGACCTTAGTTTAAGCGATAGGAACTTTTCCGACATATTCTTGTAGGTTTGGGGCAACGCTACCGGTACACGCAAAGGAATAGCATTGGCTGTTTCCGAAATTCCTTTTTTAAGTAATTACTATTTGGAATGGTAATTCTTTCACACTGGCCGTATGTAGACTAAACTGGAAAAGTAGAGTCAGCCTGAATAATTCAATACCATAACCGGGATTTGAACCACAGATCTTCGGTTCTCCGTGCCCTGCTCTGCCACTTGAGCTACCATGGCAACATGCTATGCAACAGTAAATTCTCCAACTAACTCAGACTATGTTTTATTGAAACAGGGATTTGGATGAGACATATAAATCCTTGTTATGCCATACAGAATTATGTTAATGCGGCACGATGCAAAAATAAAGAAATTGCTACCGCATGACTTAACGAGATAGAAGAGGGTCATAAGCGTTTATTGCCTTATAATACCAGTCGAATTCATGGGATCTATACTTCTGGCCAAGGTCTTGCATGATAACATTGTCTACCCGAACCAACATTTATCTTATGTACAGAGTTATTTATTGCACTCATTTGTATGGATTTTGAAAAAAATAAATTTGAATAAAATAAGCTGTAATGCTAGGCTGAACCTTTAAACGGAGAAGGAGGTTGAGGTCAGACACGACGACAGAGACAACGGCTGGGTCACGCTCTCTGATGAAACAGGGAGCCGACTGATGTGTGCTCATAGAAAGCGATGAACTTCCTCACAAATGTCTTAACTCCCTCGCCTTGTATCCGCGTGACTTTCATTCCAGGGGTTCGATTCCAGACGCTGACAACATAGTTAAAGTAAATTGAAGGGATGGATCCTCGATAGTTTCGATCCCTCGATACTTTCGATCCCTCGATACTTGCATGATATCGCCATCGAGCGATACTTCAGAAAACTCGCTCGGTACTTTCTCGATACTTTGGTAATTCTGAAATTTTAGGAAATGCGGTATCTCTTTCTGCTTTTAGTAGCCTACTAAATAGAGTAAATATTTCTATTTCTCCTTGAAATGGAGAAAACCACTCTGTGACTTTTGTCTAGTCATAAATAAAGACTTTCCGACTCTTAAAATCCAAACAGAAGAGATTTTTAATTGTTTCGTTTCCTGTCAAACGTTTCAATAAAAACCAACAATTTTAGTTTTAATGTAGAGTTTAAAAATAATTATAGGCTACTGCTGATATTAAATGTTGTCTCATTAAATATGCATACTTAATTAATTTAGTTGGTATTACACAGTTCTTTCAACTTTTAATTTTTAATGTACCTATTTATTGAAACTGGAATGTTGACGGTAACGATTATCGAAGTACCGTATCGAGTATCGAGGAAAAAATAATCTATCGGTATCGAATATCGAGAAAATCTGGTATCGACCCATCTCTAGTAAATTGATAAACTTCATGTTAGAGGGTGGAATTAAAGTAATTGTTTTCTGATCCACCTTATACCGTCATTAAATTTAAGAAAGAAAAATTAAGAAAAACCAACAAGGAGACAAATATTTGTGTCTTACAACCTTATTATTTACAATTATGTTTGCATATAGTCGGCCGCGGTGCTGCAGAGTTTGCGTGACGCCTCTAGATCCGAAGGTCGCGGGATCAAACCCTGCCGCGGTCAATGGATTTTTCAGGACGTAAAAATCCAGGGCCCTCCTCCGGAAAGGATTTTAAGCTGGGGGGCCCCGTGTCGTAGATTTCCGGCACGTACAAGAACTGCAAACCTAAATTAGAGGCTCGGGGGAAAAAATTCTCAGCAATTTCACGTTCCTGAGTGGTCTGTGAGGCGATGGGTTACCACTTGTCCCTCTGTCCTCTCTCGGAAAACAGGCGTAACAAAATTCGCATCGGTAACAGTAACCTCCATTTGGAGGCCCTAATGCCCCGACAGTGGGGGTATACAGGAAGATAGATAGACGGCCTGGATATAGATGTATACATATAGATCAGTGATAACATACTATTTAATGCAGTGACTTTTAACTAGAGCGCCATTTTCTTTTTGGTGAAAGACTAACGGACCGCAATGATATATTGATTACTAATAACATGATACTCACGTAACACAAACATATCAATTATAACTTACAGTATTACAATATCTCTAGTGAGTACTTAGCATTATACGTGTGTGTGTTTTATATTTTGTCTTCAATTTTGCAATGTTAATGAATAACACAAAGCACAGTAATATTCTTGAATTTAATGTGAAACTGCGAGACTTTGTCACAAAATTGTCAATATTGGTATTGTACTTAGGCCTGTATTTCTTTGCGTGCTGCCAAAATTTAAGTCGTGCGTTGAAGATCAATGATTTAAAGCATTCTTTTATGAGGTTATGTGCACGTCAATAGTAGCTTACACTCTTGCAATAATTAATAATTAGCCTGATATGGCTAAGTCCATAGGCTTTATTTATTTATTTATTTATTTATTTATTTCTTCATCGTAGTTTTACCTCTCCTTTTAGGATTTAAGCGACCCAAGCCGCCCGGGCCATACAGGGCCGCGACCTATCGGGAGAGGGATTATCTTTGGATCACATACATACTTTTTTGACCAGAAAAGTACATGGAGGGCCTCCCCGGATGAATGATCAGCCCAATGCCGGGGCCACCTCCGAGACAACACGAACACATAGGACGAGAGACAACCTTCACACACACACACTCACTCACTCAGAACAAGGCGAGGATGGGGATGAAGATGATAATGACGGCCAGGGGCCGTGTCTTCTCAGGTGAGGGAAGACCCCAGAATAAACCTCACCTAGGTAACTTGTCCCGACCAGGAATCGAACCCGGGCCCGCTGCATGAGTGGAGTGAACGCATCCCCTGAGCCACAGCGGTAAATCCATAGGAAAATATACAATATTACAATTGTTATATAAATGCAGACAATTTTAATACTGTAGCCTTTATTAGGCCTGTGGAGTCAATCACATCAGACTGATTTTAATTATTGTAATAGTAAGCTATTATTGACGGGCATATAACCACATAAAAATATTTAATTAGTATATTAACAATTATCTATATGTGTGCATTGTATAATAATAAGTTCATAAGGTATAAATACTCTTCTTGTTAGTTTTTTCTTAAATTTAATGAGGTGGATCAACAAAACAATTTATTTATGGTAATTCTGGGTTATCTGGTTGAGATTGGCAAACAACTTAAAGCTTTATTTTCAAGAATTTTTTATATTTTCTTAAAACGTACTGTACAAATTTTTACTTAAGCCTAATTCTCTTCAAAGTGGAAAAACAAGGCTTCGATTCTCAATTTTTATTTATTTTATCCCTAATTAAATAAATTATTCTATTCATTTTCAAAATTATTCATGTGCTTAGAAAGTGGATTGGGCTTGTGTTTCTATGCCAAAGCTGGCTTCATAATCTTGAACTAATTTCATATTTACGTTTATGATCTGTGGAAAATCGATGACTGATATAAAGAATTATTACCATTGTTGATATTTTGGAGACCTTTTTCAATATCCATTGCTGATTAAGGTCTTGCTGGCCCGGGTTCCACCCCTGGTAACTTTTCGGATTTTCAAAAATAGTGGAATCTGGAACGGGATGCGTCAGCCTCGTCAGGACAACTAGAATTTATTTCATAAAGAAGTACAATAAGGATCCCGTCAAGAAAACCATAACACGGGCCATGGAAGTCGGAATGCCGACCAGGAGCTCTCGATCCTGTCATCAATGAACGAAGTCTAAAGACGGAGGCAAATGACGTCCAATCACGAGTTTCTTCATAATACTAGGACAGAAGAATTTGCTAGATCGTGGTATAAAAGAAACTGCATCGGTGAAGATAGGTTGGGTGGGACCGATTTATCCCAAGGTGCGACTTATATTTGAATTTTCCCGTAGTAGTAGTAGTAGTACTAATAATATGCAGTTTTACTGTCATTGATTATTATTATTATTGTTATTATTATTGTTATTATTCTTATTATTATTTCACGGTAAAAGCATTGAACATAAAGATCGACCCTGATGCTTTCCGTTCTAGATACTTGTTAGTTTTATGAAAATGTAATAAGTAAAATTTAATTGTCTCTTTAATTTATTTTTTTCTGTGCTAGCCTTTAACACGTATATGCGAGAAAGTTTGTGCAACGTATTTTTGCACCATTTATTTATGTTGTGATAACTTATTTTTAACTCTTACTTTAATTTTGTTTGCATATTTTTATATAAGTACACAACCGCCGAGGGCAATTAACTGGAAAAGGATTGTACCACTACAGTATCTTTCCATACTGTTTATATTACTACTTTAGTATTTTAATTATAAAATCATACTCGGCCTACAAGAAATGTGTTTATTAAAGAACGTTGATCTTCATTTTTCCAATACAGCAAATTATTTTCCACAAACTTAAATTTATATTTAAACATTTATAAGCATTAAGCCGTTCGGTTAGTTCAGGACACAAGCACGTGTTGTCAAATACAAATAGGGCGCTCGCTCCGCCCATGCCGTAGTAATACAATTTCTGTCCAGTACTTCGCGCGCATTTAATTGTTTATATCAGGTTCCCTTCTAAAGCCGTTGGTTGTACTTTGTTACCTATACTTTCTAACTTCGAAAATATTATGGGCAACTGTCACTGGTCCTATGGCCATCTCCCCGCGACACCTCGGGTGAGACGGCCAACGTACCATTTTTTAAATGTTGGGATTTCGCCCCTAAAGTATTATTTCTTCTCCATAAAGTTTTGTGTTATGTTAATGTGTACGTCCAAGAACCTAATTGAATTTTTTACCAAACGAATTACCTTGAAAATCCTTAAAATCACAGAGCATTAAAAAAACCGTGGCCATCTCTCCCGGATTACTCTGTAGCTTGAGTACGAGTACTTACTCGATTTACATTCTACCTAGTAGAACTGTAACACCAGCTATCTAGTACTTTTAAGTACAGCAAATTTCCATTTTCAGTTTTGTTTGAACTGAACCTTTTCTCACTGCTAGTGACGTAGCCTATATAATTTATGCACCATCGAAATAATTGCATAACAGCAGAGATATAACGCTATTACAGCAATGCTTTATGTTACAATATGAGGAATTTTATTCACTTATTATTGTTGCCAATCTTAAAAACCAGTTATTCCACTAAAGTTATCTTTATTTATTTCATACTTACAAACTCGCTGATGTTACTTGATGAATGCTTATATTAATATAAATACAGCTCTGACAGGGTTAAACTGATAATAAATTCAATCATTGATGATTATGGTGATGTTACTAAAATATAATAGGCAGTAAAACTATTCATTTTTTATAATATATTAGTTAGATTGAAAGTATTATGGATATTATATTTTATTGCTTGGAACATAAAAATTACTCCACGCAGAATATTTATTATATACTTTTTTAATAATCAGAAAGACCATTTCTACAAAGCGAACTGTCATGTATTATCTCAGTGATTCTGATGAATCTCTGCATAGGCCTATAATGTATGTCAGTCCATTGGAAGAGGGGCTTAGCCCTCATTTTGTAGGAGAGGCGATAAACGTATTCAAGTCAAAATTTCCTGTTATTAGGCTATAGCAGCAAACACTGCCAGTTAATTCGGACGGGATTGAAAAAATTAAGTTATAAGAGAAATTATATTTGTGAAAAAACATAGATTTTTATAGGTTTACCCATCTAAAACTTGTATTATTGTACAGTACATGCATTTTAAAGCACATTTCGTTTAATCCGGACTTTCCCATCTGGTCGAAATTAGCGGGACTCCACCGTACTTATTTATTTAAAAGAGGTGATCTTTTGTCCCCCATAGTTCAAACTCTTATCTTTAATGAGGACTCCAATTAAAACGATCTCAACAAGATACACATCTACGAACAGAATACAATTTGATTCCACTTTCTGACCACATTGACCTTGACACTGCATGAAGTCAAATCTTCTTGAATCTCTGTTTACATGAGTGTACTGAATATGATGAGCGTACTCAAATCGATTTGAATATGTCATGCTAAACGTAATAATTAGTTGCATGGTCTGTTGCTTCAAAGGAATCCATGAGGTATTTGAAAGTAAGATTAGGCAGGTTTTATTATATATAGAACGAAGGAAAATGTGTGACTAGCCTATGTTTTATAGGATACAGCAGAACAGTTACAAAACATTTCATGGCAACTGAGCATGACATAAAAGCATTACACTGTAGCTAAATTAAAGCATAAGTTATGCATTTTCTTTTGATATTCTGCTTTATTTCAGAATAACATAATAGAGATTGTTACAATTTATAAATAACTTGAATTTACAATAATATTTCAACCTTTATCGATTCCATTCTTTTTTACCAATTTATAGCTAATATTCTGCATCTTGACTTGCTTTGCAATTGCAGGAAATGTAGAAGGCTAGTAGTATGTTGATTATTGTAACTTCTGCCACCTGAATAAGGTTTCGGCGTGCCTCTCTATATCTCGCTCACGTATAATAGTCCAGTCATTTGGTGCTCAAAAACGGGGTTACCTGGAAAGTTTTCCGGGAGTTTTGAAAATTGGTGATTTTATAGATTTCGACGTGCTCTTTTCGAATTTTCACTTTGCTACCTATAATAAAACATATATATTCTAAAACCAGCAAAAGGGAAAATTTCGCAACGAATATATTCAACAAAAAGTATCGTAGATAAAACAGCCGCAGATAACATAATATTATTTCTGCACGCCTTCAGTGGCTGTGATACAACATCAGCACTCTTTAAACAAAGAAAAATAAAATGTGCTAATGTATTAAAAAAAATTAAACGAGCTTGTCCAGGTATTCAAAAACCAAAATGCAGATCCAAAGATCATTGCTGAAGCTTCCTCCTTGCATTGTATGGTTACAGTGCCGTGAAAAGTGTGTCGTTAAACAACTATAGATACACATGCTTCACAGAATCAGCATATGAAAATAAATTTAATATTGCATCGCTGCCACCGACGGAAGCAGTAGAACGACAACATTCGTTCCAAACCTATCACCAGGTTCAGCAGTGGTATGGAGTTGAATATATTCGTTGCGAAATTTTCCTATTCCTGGTTTGAGATTATACAGGCTATGCTTGAACGCGTAGATAGAGCCGTCAAAAGAATAAGAAGATCTACATCTTCGCCGACAACTGTTACGGAATCAAATGTAGATGAAATGCTGATTGCCGTATTGATTATATCAGCCTGGAAAGAAGACAAAAATTTCTGCGGTAAAAACGAAAATAGGCGTGTTTGATTAAATTCGCTGTGCTAAATTCGAAAATGCATTTCGTTTTTCTCTATCACATCTGGTTAATTGACATTTGTGAAAAATATTATTTTGACATTTTGTATAATAAAATAACTGCATGCAGCTTTGATGCTGGATTTTGAAACTTATTCCTTTGCGGTAAATGGTGTGATAGGTGATCTTAACCAATTTTGGGTCACTGAACATAAATCCGTTGACCGTTTCTACGTAACACGTCATGTTTTCTTGCATAGGTACTTCACAACGAGAGATATAAGTTATTGCTTAGACTAGCTTACAGGATAAAAAATACTTAAAAATTAGGATAATTTTGATAGTATTTTCGGGGAAAAATCAAATAATATTTTCAAACAGTCCAAGACGTATGTATTCCAGTACATTTTGTGAGTGCAGGCCAAATAAATTTATTTTTGCCAAATCATCTGATGCCGTACAATTGCTCAGTGACAAAAAAAATCGAAGTTTGTTTGCGGGGGAAATATTAAAGATTTGAAATTTTGGGAATTTTTACATTGGTTATAACCTAAAATCTATAAAATATATTTTAGTTGAGCAAATGGTATCTTATTTATCTTATTACATTGATCGAGCTGAACGGTTTTGAGCATGTATTTTAATAAATCTAAAATCTATAAGTTTGCCAAATTTCAAGTTTCTAGCTCATCTGGAAGTGAATAAACATCAATGTTAATAAGTGGAAGATTAGACTGTCGTAGATGTGAATGATGTCACGGCTATCCAGCAAGTTTTTCTATGCTTATGGGGCAGCTAGAAACACCAAATTTAGCACGCTTATGACTGTTGTATGTGCCCAAATTCCTACCAAATTGTATGATTCTATCTTTCATACCATATGTGCCAATATTACATAATATGAGAAAAATATGCAGAATTTATTTAAAATAAAAAAATCTAACTCAATCTAAAGGATAACCGATAAAGATACGTCAAAACGTCATAAGACCAAACTTGTAGATCTCTAAAAATCCGTTACTGCTTCTGCAACAGGTTTTTTTATACGACTTACCGTTTAGCTACTATAAACCCCCAAAAAAGTCTACACAGACCTTAAAATTGCGTCCGCCATAACAGCAAACACGAAAACTAGATGTGAAACAACAAAAATAATGACATTTTTGAAATCAGGAGACCTTCTTTAGTTAAAATCGCTCATTAAATGCTTTACCGCAAAATGATGCAGGTAGTGGCGTATCCGCATCTTCCGTGGCTTTGGCCAAAACGCGTGTCGGAGTAGACTTCGCGGCGCTCGTACGCTGAAACTATTGCATTTTACAAAAAAATCGTTACTACATAAATTATAGGAAATTTTCTCTAGTTTAATTTATTACATAACTATTTTCATCGTAAAATGAGTCGGAAAGGAGATATTGTGAAAACACTGTTTTTGGGCGCCATTTTTCCAATATGGCGGTGCGAGCGGCAAAGATACGAGGTAGCAAAGTGAAAATTCGAAAAGAGCACGTCGAAATCTATAAAATCACAAATTTTCAAAACTCCCGGAAAACTTTCCAGGTAAAACTACCAAATGACTGGACTATAAAGCGCATGATACATTTTGTGTCTAACTCGGAATCTTCACAGTAGCACAGTATGGAAAAAACAGCTTATTATTGTGAATCCAAAATAATTTTAAGGTAGGCCTATTGAATTACTTTTAATCATTGACTTTCTATCAGATCCTAAATTTATTGAAGTGAAACTTCTTTAGCCGGGGTAGGGGTAAATCGAGAGCTTGTGTAACGCTCAAACATCGTCACCAAATTAATGTAACGCTCAAAATCGTCACGAAATTAGAGAGGTGTGACGGAACGGACTGCACAGAAAACAATCAACTCAATGATTAGGCTTATCCAAAGTTTAAAAAATAAATAAAATAAAAATTAAAAAATCCAAAATTAAAAAATCGAAAATCCAAACTAAAAAAATTCAAAGATCCAAAATGTAAAAAACCAAAATTAAAAGAACCAAAATTACAAAATTCAAAGACCCAAAATCAAAATAAAAATCCAAAATTTAAAAAATAAAAATCCAAAATTAAAAAATCCAAGTATCCAAAATTTAAAAATTAAAAATTCAATATTTAAAAAATTAAAAAAAACTAAAATTTAATAATAAAGATCGAAAATTAAAAAATTGAAAATTTAAAATCCAAAACACAAAATTTAAAAAATCGAAAAACCCAATATTACAAAGTCCAACAATCCAAAATTCAAAAAAATCCAATAATCTAAAGTTGAAAAATCAAAAAATAAAAACAAGTTTCACTTTTGTCGCGTGGCGTTCCACGCACACTTTTTTTTAGACCGGTTGATATAGCCAGTTGAATTTCTTCTGATTACTGTGAAAACAGACGTAGTAATAGAGAGCTATTTGCTCTGAAATATGCTGCATATCCAACCAACATCCAGCAAAAGCGATTTGAACTTCCTGTAATTTACCTTGATTTTATAGATGTGTTGCCACTATTAAACTTCCAACCCTCGTACTGAATTATTTAATTAACTTTTGGCTTTTTATTTATAAATTTTAAACATTAAAATAAACTAGAAAATAGCAAGTTTTGTTACCGATGTCGTCTGGATGCTTGTGGAATTAAAAAAAAAAAATAATAAACTTGAATTTGATTCCGAGTAAAATAAATAATTCAAAATGTAGTAGACCTATAAGTTTTATAAATCAACCTAAGAGTCATATAATTTATAATAATTCATAATATAAGTAAATATAACAAATCACGGTTAAAACTTTTCTTATTTCAACTTAACCTGCTTTATAAGAAGTAAAGGCATTTCAAAAGATGGTTACATGATTTTGAGATATCCCATTTAATGCAGGGATTATTAAATAATTGTCATAATGCAATTTTTCCTACTGATTTTTGTACACAAGTCCGTCGTTTTTATTACATTTTTATATAAGTTTTGCATAGATAGCCTATAGCCTAGACTTAGGAAGGACCTTAGACCAACAAAACATACGTAGGCCTATAAGATTTGGCTCTTGGCTTTTAAAGGCTTGTTTAATTATCCTTTTTACCTTTTTTAAAAAAATAAAATTCTATACATCAGATTTTTCCAGCTTTTCGTTCACAGCAAGGATTGGAATTTAATTTTCATTAAGGGAAATTTGAATTATTCTCTTCTGGGCCTATTTAAAAAGTTTGGGAGTTGATTTATAACTTTTTGATTAATTAATTATTCTTTTGGGCATAAAATAACAGAGAGTTTAATATAAAATATATACCGGATTTTTTAATTTTATTCCCACTAAAATATCAAGTTCATTATTTTCAGCAAGACTAATTTTAATAATTTATGTTAGACTTTCTTAGAAATTGGGAGGCACATGTAAATATGTAAAGCACAAAAAAAATAGCCCATCATAAAATGCATTCCAAATATTTAAAGATTTTAACGTACTACGCTTTCTTTAGAACCTGTTATACGCCACGGCTGTCATTAGAGCGTAACAAATGATAGTACATGTGTTCTCTAAGCGATGACAAACGCGTTAATGATGTACATGTTGGTGATGGGGCAATTGAAGACACTGGGATGACCGGTACAATCGACGCCCTACTATCACCGCATAATGTATATACTGGCCATGACCTAAGATGTTGAGCAGTTAGCATACCTAAGTCTCCCTCCTCCTACTCCGCTGCTACTGCTACTGGTAAGTTACCACTTTCAGTTTCAATACTTTACGCTCCCCGCTCGGACGTCAGTTCTTTCACTCTTGCGCGCGCGTACGAATAGTGTGCTCGCCATGTAGTGAACCCAGCCAAGGTATAGTGGAAATAACAATGCATTTTCAGTTAACATTGGTTTAATATTTCTAATGTTCGCAACATATAAAAAGTTATGTTATTTACTATTGTTTTCCGTCTTACACCCTAACATATTTTTCTTAATGGTGCTCTTACATGGTTGCTGTACAGTGTTAAAACCTTTGTGATATGATGTCAGATAATTTAAAATGACTTATCTCCTATAAAATAGTGCAATATACTCATCGCAGTATTAAAATATTTTTTTAAAATCTCCACTGTAAAATGATTTAAATGTTTAAATGTTGCGAGTCTATGTCGGGTCCTTCACTGGAATTAAAATGGATAAAGACTACATGCATTTCAGCCTAAGTAGGCCATCCTCAGTCTCATAGGCACTGATTTGTAAAATGTACAGGGAGTGCTCACTCACTAAAGGAAAATCACATTCAAGTTTAATATTTACTTATGGCAAAAGTCCTTCCTCAATACAACTAATGGCATCATTAATTGATAAACATAAACACTCTGATCATAGTCTCTATTTTTAATTTTTATTATTATTATTATTATTATTATTATTATTATTGTTGTTATTAATGTTTATTATTAGTAATTGCGACTTTTCTTGAGGATTAATAAAATCTTAAGAGAAGGGTGGGATTTTGGTGAATTATGTGTCCATTGCAAATGCTAATGTAATTTCTAGTGATGAACTTATTTGCTATTTCTCCCAAATATAAATGCCTAACTACTTCTATGTGGGGTTGCTACAACATTCATTCGCCGTGGACCCATTGTCGACCTAGTCTACGGAGAGAGGAAAAAGATCGCTTAGCAGTAGTGGAAGATACTGGTATTGTAAGAACTAGTCTCATAGAATTAACAAGTTCTGGTAGTATGTCACGAAGAAAAGCTTCTGTCCGAAGATACTTTTGGGAACTGGGAAGATAACTTCTGCGAACTGGGAATATACTTCTAGGAAACGGGGGGTTCAAAAATGCAAAGCATCCCTGAAGTCGGCGCCTATGCTCAGTCTTATAAAGAATAAATTTAAAATTTAGCTGATATTTTAAAAATATATTAATAAATAATAGGATAAGAATGTAAGCAGTAACCTTTATCAGCTGCGTGTATTCTACCCTAGCCCAGATGCATACTATACGAGCAATGGTAAACTATAAACAGTAAGTTATTCATGTGTTTTCTTTTAATGTAGGGTCCATGGAAGGATTTCAAAAAGACAATTGTTATGTACGACATTTTCATTGACTGTATTATGTTTGTTATTGTAAATTTATTGGGACCCTAAGATGTTTAGTCTATTACTTTTACCCTGTTTATATAGAATTTAGATCCTATTTTCAATATTGTTAAAATCTTTTACCTTTATTTTTTAGATGTTTAGCGAAAACTGATTTAGTTCTATTAGGACTATACTTAATATCTATTGCATGTTGATTATACCTTTTTCTGAACGTTCTGCCAGTTTGTCCTATGTACAGTTTTTCACAGTCATTAGATTTTTACTTGTGTACATCGTTATTTTCATATTAATTTTTTTAAATTTAGATCTATAAATATATGTATAATAGCTTGTCGTAAGGAACTCATTTCACACAGCAAAGATCTACTTACTACCTTCTTTGTATGTACTAAGGTTTCTAGGCCTACTTTCTTTTATAAGTTATGTGCACATTGACTATAGGCTACAATGTTCTAAGACATTTTCTTTGACGTATAGAATAATTATAATTATTCATTGCAATGCTAATTATTGTAACGAAGTCATGCTGTTAATAATAATAGCCAATATTTTAATTTGTGCCATGTGAGGAATGGAATGTTATGAAAGATTTCTGTCTGTTTTTAGGATATCCCTCGAAAATTGTAGTGTTCAATGAAATGCTGTATTGTGTATCCTAACAATAATAATACATTATTATTATTATTAATATTATTATTTTTATTATTTTAATATCATTATTACTATTATAGAAAATTGAACTGTATAATGCATAGTCCTATCTCACAGACCACAAATATTTGTTCATAAATTACAAATGAATCCTCATTGTAAGATTAATATCAAATAATTCTTCAGAACCTCTTGTCCTAGTCTGCATTCCTTGAAAGATTTTTTTTTAAGTATACCTCTATATTAATGATAAAAAGGCCATATATCCTATAGAAATTAAAGAAATTTCATCATACCATACTTTATGGGAACAACAAATCTCCATTAACAACCAATATGGGTAGAAGAACGCCTACATGGTCTACTAACTTGTGGTTAGCGCTGCTAACTATAGATCCTCTGACCCAGTTCAATTTCCGGTCGGATTTTTCTGAATTTATTACTATTCTTTGTTTTTCCACAAACAAAATTCCTAGGAATAGGGGTAGCAATAATTCTAAAAAGCCTACAAAAGTCAAAGGAGTTTCATCTGTTCGTCCAAAATTATTCGGATCAAGCTTGGCAACATAAACCTGGATTAGAATTGAAGGGGCTAGTTCCATAAGGGCGTAAGGCACAAGAGCATAGTTTTGGGAAAACTTGATGTTTTTAAACAATGCTACCACTCACAAGCACGGGTATTTTCTTATGACTGAACAGAGGTTTAAGGCACAAGTATAAATTGTTCACTGAGTATTTAAGAGATTTGAGGAGAATGCATCAATGTTAAAAGCTCAAATTCAAGATGTGCCTTACGCCCTTATGGAACTAGCCCCTTCAATTAGATGTTGCTAGACATGTTGCCCAGCGATCTAGCGAGTCACCAGAGGCATAATCGATATAAGTCATACACACTCCAGAGACTAGATCTGCAAATATTGAGTATAAGTCCATTTTTTAGATTACCGGTATGTTGATCACAAAGTGATGCACAAAAAGCTAAAAAATTGAAAAAATGAGAAGCTAATATTCTCGCGGTGGTTCTCGAGTAATGCTAAGTACCGTGCAGAATACTTTTTACCCGCATGAAGGATAAGAAGCCAAGTAATATTTCATAAAACACTTAAATCGTATTATTTATGATGAAATCTAGATTCATAAATTATATTTCTTCGTGAATGCCTGGTAGCGCTGTATATTGAGCGACAATGAATGAAGCTCAACATTAAGACTAGTAATACAGTCACGATTTTCATTCGTGCCTGCCATAGGCTTGAATCATTATTATCAAGCTCTCCTACTTCATGTTAAATTAATTTTCACGCAGATAGCTATCTTTTACGGAGAACTTTATAGAATTATGTCGTGCAACCAGTTTACCAAGATGGCTATCAGTAGTGGAATTGAGTGATGTGATAAAAGCTGAAATGTGATGTCATTAATGTACAACGTATACTGATAAATAAGTACTGTTGTGTTTTAATATCCACTCTGGGGTTTCCATCCGGATGAAAATAGTTTAAACTTTCGTCAAGAATCCCCATAAATGAAAGGTTGTCTGCTGTGATAAAGCAAGCCAACTTACCAGGTTATGCGCGCGCTTAAATAAAATAATTTTAAGTACACTTACCGGGCTATTGAACAAACGAAAATACTCCTTTAGTGCGACTGATTAAATAACTAGCGTGCGAATAATCAGGATGCGCATTGACCACGTCTTTAGCTCTAGCTTCTCTCCTCCTTTCTCCTCCTACCGCCAGAACGACTTACGAATATGCCCGACTTGAGAATTCGTGCATTTTCGTTGGTGCCAAGCGGCAAACGCGCAATCGGCCAGCAATAATATGTTTTTGTATTGTAATAATAACTTACACAAGTCATTGAAATTTAATGTAAATTTGTAATAGTGAACTCACCTCTAGCTGTCTGCTAATTCCTCCAGCTATAAATATCAGAATTTTAACACTCAGAATGAGATACACGTGGCCTGCTTGTGGGATGGTGGGATGGCAAAGGGGGTAAAAGAAGGATCAGCTGCGCCTATTTCTTTTCCTTATGCGCATCTTGTCCTTTAACTTGTCTCGCTATATATTGAACTGTCAATACTGAAAAGCCAATTTTGTGCATGGAGGTTATGGAAGTTCAGTTTCTTGATAGTTTTGTAAGAAATGAAATAATTTAATACAATTCATAATCTAATTTTTTACAATATGAGTGCAAAGTGGAAGGGGTAGAACTGCGCAGACTTGAACAGACTGTTCCTTCGGTTGTACCAAGTTAGTACGGTACTTTTCTCAGAAAAATAAAATGTTTGTCCCAAAACTTTAAACGTGTTTTATTTGATAAGCATTATCCGTACAGTTCTAATTTTTTGGTCTCTCAACAACAGCGGAAAGGAAAAGGGATGCATTTTCCCTTTGTGGGTTTTCAATTAAGTTGGCAGTTTTCAAGTAAATAAAATACAAAGATTACTAGCCCACCTGGACCATAAAATCCACGATATAAAGCAATATCGGAGACGGAGTGCCATAAGCTTTGTTTTTATACGCTTGACAAAGGTCATTGCCACTCGGTAGAGCCTATCAGGCAGTGAACTGTTGTAATTCTGCCGAACCTTACAACCTAATTATCTTAGTTATTCATAAACGTAATCACAAAACGAAAAATAGGTTTTCTATTTATTTACCGCCTCCTTAAAACTGCACAAGTGCGCCCATATCTCTCTGTACACAAAAATAACAACAATAGCCCTTCCAGTGTTAAAAAAATATGTATTTGTGGTGCTATCGAGATGGTAAGGTGCCATAAACTGCAATAACAAGTTAAGTGTACTATAAGTTAGAGCAGTATTATTTTGTAATTGATTAATGCATATTTTAAATATTTAAAATGCAATTTGGATTAATAAAATCGGAATGGAAAACACTGTTAAATATTCGACTCTACCGTTAAAATAGGAAATGGACAAGTTTCAATTGCTTTTTGCTCAAGATTTTTTTTATTTGCCTTATTGAAGAGAGCCATTCAATTGTTGAAAAGGGAGTGCGTTGCCAAAAGCTCTCGGCTGCAGGCCTGAAAGTTGATTTTTACTAATATTTCTTTTTTTTCTGTGTTTGTTTAGGGAAACAGAATGTTATTTTCCCTGACTAACTTTACAGAAATATTACAATTTTCCTAACTTTTTCACTACTACTAACGCATAAATTCGTCTCCTCAAAAAATTTATAAAATTAAAGATATAAACCAATAGAGTAATGCTTTATGTAAAATATGAGGGTTTTTATAGACTCTTGTTATGATTGTCACTCATGGATACAAGCTCTTCTACTGTAATTTATCCCAGTTTAGAACTTACTGATGGTATCATTTGAAGACTGTTTACATTTAATTAAAAAATTCAGCACCGAGAGAGTTAAATTAAATGAATTTGTCAATTATATTGCTATTTTCTTTTTATTTCCAACTAGACCTACAAATTTTCATTACACTCCTTATCTTCGGGTCGTCCCACGAAGTAAACGACGCATGAATTTAAGTTTATTTCAATAGAACGACATTGTGCGACATCATGCTACCGCGAAATCTTATTGTAAAAGATAAAAACTTTTCCCATGTGCCGAGTACAGTGTTGCACGTCTAAAATAAACCATTAACTGGGCGCATACCTTTCCTAAGCGCGCCTGCTTCTGTTCGATTAGGCATTCTGCAAGACAAATGAGTAGAAAAATTAAAAACATCGCTGCAGAATCATCCAAGATTGAGCAGAAATGCTTACACGGGAGTCTTTAGCCTTTTCACTCTTACTAACGTATAAATGCGTCACATGAAAGCATTGAAGCCGAAATATAAGATTAATACAATAATACTTAATGTAAAATGTGGGGATTTTTATCCGCATGTTACTATTATCATTGATGGAAACAGTTGTTCCATTGCAATTTTCCTCACTAGTTTCAAATTTAGAGCCTACTGATAGTTTTACTTGATGATGATTTCTTATAAACATACAAATAGAGATTTTTGCCTCATTTCGAAAAAAATAACACACAAAGTATTATGTTTAGCCAATAATTTATTTTCAATATTTTCTTATCTAACTTATTTCAAAGTGCAGGAAGAATTTAAAAACAAAGACTATAGGGTAAGAGGGTATAGGGCACAACCCCTTGCAAAACGGACAATGCTTACTAGTGGAGCTTTCTTCAAGGGGGTCGATTACGCTATATTTAAAAAAATATATATTTTTTTCTCTCTTTCTAATATTGTTTCGAGTGGAGTATTCGGTAAGGCAAAGGCTTTCTCTCTCTATGTTCACTGGTTTGATAATATTCCAGACTTATGGCATTGTGTGTATAGTACGTAAATGCAACAGTCATATACCTGCATATTCACAAAAATGTAAAATAACTCTGTTTGACAAAATTCCTGCACACTAATGACGGCTACGTGCATAATAAACTACGAAAAACCGTTGTCAAATAACCTTAACAACAATTAGACTACTCTAGTATTAATTATACAATTTTTGTGTGTAGGGCCTACTTTATGCGGATCAGATTGATATCAAATATCAAAGGGGAAAAAAGTAATATTGGAAATTTTAACGTCATTTAATTAAATGGAAGTTCTCAATTATCTTTGGCGATGAACGAACTATAGCACAGCCATCTGCTTGGGTAACGCTGTGAACCAAGACTATAGTCCTAGCATACTTCGTTGTAAAGTAAGATTTTTCCAGTTGGGGATTAAATAATAGGGAAACAGAGACACAAAGGACAGCAGGCAGGGGCATCCGGGGTGAATGAAAATTAAATTCTAATCCGGAATTCACCTTTGTAAGTAGAAAATGAAGGCAAGAATTTATAGTCAGATAGGCCGGCCTAAGGGATCTGAAGCTGCGATCTTTCAAAAGTGGGTCCGGGACGTTATTACCTCGTCCACCTCACTCGGTAATTGGAGCCTTTTTGGTATATAGAACAGTAGACTACTAATATTAAAATGATAGATAAAAGCGACAAATGACTTTATGGTGATTTTCACGAACTAAATGTCCCAGTTTCCATGTTTTTCAGCAGTAATTTTTACCTGTGTTTCAATAAATTAAGCATGCAAAAAATTAAAAAATGAACCAATTCAAAAATAAAATCTATGATTTTATTCCAATAGTAGTGAACCCAATATTAGACCATCTGGTCAGAAAGAAAAGAAAAAAAAAAACTCAGAAAATAAAATGCGCGTAAGTAGCCTAATTATTACGAACACTTGACCATCGCGACTGTTTCTGCATTGTGAAAGACAGTAATGCATTTCAACATAAATGCACATAGAAGCTGTATTAATTATGTTCAACCCAATGTCATGCCATATTATTTTTGCTCTCCGACGCAAGGATCATAGTCGTCGTTTGGAGTATATACAAGCAGTGTTCCTTCTTTGTAGAATGGTAACAGACCATTGCCAGATCACTGATGCAAAGGCAATGACTTTGCTTACCACTCGCTGAGTACGATTACTTCCACAAAGTATCTGGGTTTTTACGTATATACCTTAGGAGCGAGTGTCACCGTTCCTAGAGTACCTGCCTAGGGGAGGTAGCTGCACCTTGATTGGCTCAGCTCTTATATCCCACTCCACGTGTTGTCTGTCTCTGTCTCGCTGCGGTATTATCCTTCCACTCAACTATTATAGTATTTTCTACGACTGGCAACGTGCTGCATGATCTTCACTCTGTGCTCAACAGTAGCTCACTGATCTTACGCGCATGCGAGTCCGCGCAAGCTGGTAACGAGACGTAACGAAAAGCTCGCTGGCTGGGTTAGTCTTTAAGGCCAGAGACTTTGTGGAAGTAATCGTACTCTACAAAACTCACACACTACGTGCCACACTACCTAGACGTTGCAATACTTCGTGGAAAATGCGGTCCACGTAAAAATCTTTGTATATAATTGGCAAGTAAACTATATTTGTTGACAAACGGTAAAGAGACAATGTACTTTTCCCCCGAGAAGAATATTCACTTGGAACAAATGTGGCTTTTGAATTTTTTGTTAGTTTCTGCCGAAAGGTTTAGAATACTCGTATCCTCGTTAGTTGGGCCCGGAAGTTGATGAAATGTCATCTTTTTTCTGAGATATCATATCACAGAGAATGGCGTAATTGCGTTATAAATTCGTCTCCCCTCAAAACGAACAAAAATAACTGGCTTTTATTTAGAATTGTTTGCATTTTTGGCAATTTATTATCTACTGGTCCTTTTATAGGATATTTCAATTCTTTTGTTGCATTTTTCCCTATTTTGTCTTCAGAATGGACTTTTCGAATATTTCAGACAAACCTATCTCATAATTCCTTACCTCCAGACAGGTCAATGCGTATTGATTTGGCATCCTTATTGTCAGACAAAAAATTACAACATTCATTAGAAAATATAATAAACATATAAACGTTAATAGAAAACACAATAAAATAATCGGTCAAATATAAGAACCTTAAATCTTGTCCTTTGCTTATTATTATACTGCTGTATAACTTATCCCCTTTTTGAAACTTATTTAGAAATACTAAGTCTTTTTCACATTTTCATATCACTTCATAAATTTAAGGTAACTTTATAGGTAATTTTTTAGACTTCTTAGGTCATCAATTTCCGAACCCTACTCATTAGAGAGAGCGCCGGAAGGTAGGATGCTAGAGAGAGAAGGTAAGATGCTAGCTGTAATAAATCGCTTCATAATAATGAAATAAATGGCAGAAAGGATAGTGATGTTAAGCCGGTACATTTCAACTTCCTGACCGCAGACGTAATGATGTGGTTACTTACATTAATTTTATATTTTAAATCTTAGATTTCACTGAAGGTTAAAATTCCTTCAATACAGCGATAAATTCCAATATTCAAATACAGCCTGTTGTTTTGTCGGAAAATTGCTCTATTTGTCCTGTTCTCTGGTATCAGAATTCCGTGTTTTCTATGAATTTATACCTGACATTAAATATTATGACACTGCAAATTATATGACCAGGATCACTACAATAGAGTTCATCAGTCGTATGTTCTATAATACAGTGCGTTTCACGTAAGAGTTGGCCAATCGTGCGGGTTTCTGCGTCGCGGCGGCCACAGCTCTAACTCCCGAGCGATCGGGTGAAATATCTACGCAAATAAAGCTGCTAACGGTTAAATGATTCAGGTTCTCACGATTATAGTTAAAATTACAATGAAAATAACCACGTACCTCATCACAAGAGATGTTGGAAATGCCCTCCTCTTGCATCCACACAACACTGGAAATTTTCTTTCAGTGTCCGGCTTCCAAGATAGAGTTAATTTCTCTTGTGATATTGTCTTTAAGTTCTCCTAACAGTATATGACTATTATTTATGTGAGAAATTGAAAAATAAAGTGTCAAGTTCAAACCCTCATACATTAAAAGAACTTAAAGACAATATCACAAAATAAATTAATTCTATCTCGGCAGCTGAACTTAAGTGCCTGAAACAAAATGTACTTAAAACGTGTCAATGTTGTGTGGATGCAAGAGGTAGGATTGTGATGAGGTACGTGGTTAATTTCATTGTAATTTTAATTGTAATCGTGAGTACCTCAATCATTACACCGTTAGTGGCTTTATTTGCGTAGATATTTCACCCGATCGCTCGGGAGTTAGAGCAATGGCCGCCGCGACGCAGAAACCCGCATGATTGGCCAACTCTTACGTGAAATGCACTGTAGTATTATGATGTATCTTGACACGAGTCTGTGGATAACCAGAGCCAGCTCAACAGCTATTGTACTCGGGGTTCTCAAATTGTGCTTCTCAGGGTCTTTGGTTTTATAGGTAGTTTCAAATGAAAGTACTGTAGTCATTTCTACGAAAAGTCTCTCTGTGAATTCAAGGATTATATTGCAGCACTTCTAGTGGTTGTTTTCATGAAGGATTTCTGTTGGTGTGATGTAACTAAATCATTTATTTGATGTTTTATTTATTAAGGGCCGGTATGGTACTTTATGAGTTTGTGTGGCAGACGGAAAAATGTCTGTCCGTCTGTCCGTTCTTCCGTCTGTCCGTCCGTCCGTTCATAGAAGTCCGTTCGGTTGGAGTATAGCCATCTGCGTACTGCTGTTTTCACTTCTGCATCTGACGCAAAGCTTTACGGACTAGGAATTTCTCCATGGGACAAACAAATGATAGTCCAGGGTGCCAGGTCTTGACTGTATGGAGGATGCTGGAGCACCTCCCAACCAAATTTGGATCACATACATACTTTTTTGACCAGACGAGGACATGGAGGGCCTCTCGGATGAGTGATCAGACCAAGGTCGGGACTACCTTCGAGACAACACGAACACATAGGAGGAGACACACCATTCACACACACACTCACTCCAAACAAGGCGAGAATGGGATGAAGATGATAATGACGGCGAGATGATATCTTCTCCCGACCAGGATTCGAACCCGCATCCCCTACGCCACAGCGGCAAAATAATTTTATTTAACATTTTATTTAATAACACTTACACGCGAATCATTCATAAACTGAACGAATAATAGTTATAAAGAAACGGCTAAAACTTCGGCTGTAGAAATTATTTATATCATGAATGTGTATAAACTATACAACTATAGTATATTGCGATACAAGGGCTGTAAGGCATGGTTACGGATCGAGGAAATAGTTTGAAAACACGAGGCGCTCGCGCCGAGTGTTTTCAATTTTCCGAGATCCGTAATGCGCTTACGGCACGTGAATTGCATGCTATCTTTTGCACGATGATTATTTATATCAATTTAATTATATTAATTGTGATATTACCTGAAAATATTATGTATACATTCTTGAAGATAGATGTTTATTTCAGAAAGTGATTCGCATGTGTTTGTTGTTATGGGAACCGAGTATTTGTCCTGGGGGCCTTGTCCATAAAGGCTTGTATTATGAAGTGTATCGTAATGAATTATGACGTGGCGCAAGCACCGTAAGTAATTTAACCGCATCGCAACGCCCATAGCAACAAGATTGTGTGGGAATGTCAACTTGCGATCCACGGCAACAACATTCGTAAGTACCACTAATTAGTTAAGGAGTGCAAAAAAGAATTAAACAACATATTACATGTTTATTACCAGATGCTTGTGTTTAATCTTTTGTAATCGATAAAAGCAAACTGGGTACAATTTGTTCACAGACAAATGGTACTACACGAAAGTATTGCTTAAAAAAGGTACATATACACATGTTTTCCAGCATGTGCCAATTTTAGGTTTCAAGCGGGCGTCATAGGCTGTAGCAATGGCAGCGAACTCGCGGTCTTTAGCCTTTTTGTATTGTATCATCCTTCCCTGTGTTTCTAATTACAGGGTGATTGTGGTGAAGTAGTGTTATATTTTATCATGAATTGCGCTGTTACGTAAAATATATTTTACACTTATTTTTTATTTTTAATTAGGCTAACCCTCAAATATCTCTTAGAGCTTCGCCTCTGCTGTTTATTACATAACTTCAAACTAACGCCGGTACTCCACTATCAAAGTCCTTGCACGAGAACTTCAGCAAGAACTTGTGCAAGATTAAAATACATTTGAATGAAAGATGCAATATTACAATACATCAAAAACCTTTGAGCAAAAACAGTTTTCTGCATAGAAGGGTATATGAAAGACTTGTGTTCCGAAAATAAAACGCAAATAAATTGAATGAAATCGTAATGGCAAAAAAAAAATTACTTTTATATGGATTTTTTTGTAGCAGAATTGGAGAAGTGACTAAATAACAAGGGAATTGGGCTGATCGTTACTTTTTCTTTTAATTGAAGGATGCGTTAATGATGACACAAGTTTAGGTTAGCTTGCAAAGCCTTATTATAATGAAATAAGGTAAACTGATTTAACAAAGTGAAAGAATGATTTTGTTTAATCAGTGATAATTGCAATTATGATATTCAGAAAAAGGTTATTTTTTTAATCGATTTCCGAGTTAATCTCTAGATCGATTCATTAAGCATGGCTTACGGAAGAACAAAGGTAGGCCTATAGTTTGATAAGCATATGTGAAGGAATATGTGGGTAATGTTATTTGTCAAAGCTATCTGTATTGCAACTTCCAAAGCCGTGTATGAACACTGTATAACCATAATATGTTGTCATGAGAACTGATTTGCATTTGATACATTTTTAAATGTATTGTATGGTAATGTATTACCATAAAATAGGCACTTAATTGAGAATTACTTCGGTACCGGCCAACCGATTTGGTCCAATATCGGCAGGCTTCTTCCCATGGACGTTATAAATGCGTGTGCAAAGTTTCATGAAAATCCGATAAAGCGTATTTGAGCTAACGCGCGTACAGGCACACGGACAGACATTTTCCTGTCCCCAATACAATTTCATAAAGTACCATTCTGGAACTTAATAATTGTAATGCATATTATTTATTTTGGACCAAACCGGTTGACTGGAACCGGAGTAATGCCCGATTTAGTTCCTATATTATGGTAATATATCAGAAAGAATTTATCAAATGCTAATCAGTTCCCATGACAACATATTTTGACAGTGTTCATATCCGGCTTTGGAAGTTGCAATACAGTTAGCTTTGAAAAATAACACTACCCACATATCCTTTTCAACCTCTAGACCTTTGTTCTTCAGTAAGCCTTGTTTAAGGAATCGATCTGGAGCTTAACTCGAATATCGATTACAATTCGATTAATTTGCGCATATCATAATTGAAATTACCACTGACTATATAAAAGCATTCTGGAACTTTGTTATATCAGTTTACCTGATTGTATTAAGTGTCAGTATGGTACTTTATGAGATTATATAGTAGACGGGAAATGTCTGTCCGTCCGTGTGCCTGTATGCGCGATAACCCGAATACGCTTTATCGGATTTTCATTAAACTTGGTATACATAAATAACGGTCATGAGACGAAGCCTATTGATATTGGAGAAAATGGCAATGCCCCATCTAGTACATATTTTATGATAATATATTAGAAAGAATTTATCAAAAGAAAATCAGTTCTCATGACAACACTATTGTTTTACAATGTTCATATACGGCTGTGGAAGTTGCAATACATTGTTGCAATATATATATATACATATATATATAAAATATCTCTATATATATAAAAAGGCTTTGTCCTGACTGACTGACTGACTGACAGGAATCAACGTAGAGCCTAAACTATAACAGGTAGAGACTTGCAACTTTGACAGTACCTTCGTTTCATAATGTAGGTGCTCACTAAGAAAGGATTTTGAAAAGTTTTGATTTTAAATGCCAAAAATTAAATGTTTTTGAGAATACTTAATCCCTTTTTACACAGAATTATGAAATCCAAATCACAGAATATACTGTTGCCAATTGTAACAGATGGGTTTGGAAAAAAAAAAAAAAGGAAAGTTGCAAGTTTGACAAATAAGAGAAGTTATCAATATCATTCATGTTATAAATAAATATTACAGAATGAAATCCACGAAAATAATGCAGTTACATAACTTTCTCTATCCTGGATATAGAGAAAACAAAACGAGGTATGGTAATGTGTAGGGACCGGATTCTTAGGTTTTTACCTATTTTTTCCTTACTTCCAAATCAAAAAGCGATCATACACTTTTTCAATCATGTCCATAGGATTCACCCACATTAATTCTGTGGCACCTAAAATTACCTAAATGGGGTATAAAAACCTAAATATACCTAAACGGGATATAAAACCTAAAATATCTTATTTAGGCTGCTTTTTTTTGTCTTTTTTGTTTGTCAGTTGATAAATCGATATTTTGCGGAGAGACAATTTTGTCGGGTTGAAATTAATACCACCAGCAGCGTTTCGTTCAACCCAATGTCGTCTAGGACGACAGTATCAAGAGAGGAAGTGTAAGAGTACCGGCGTATTCCTTTTTAAAAATTCGTACGAACAACCATTGTTGACGTCATGTGAGGTTGAAAGGACATTTTCTGGCTTCAAATGTATTCTAAGAGATAGATATTTAAGTATTATGTATTGAATCCTATGTAGCACATTCAAATACATTAAACCAATTATTCTACCCGAAAACGATATTTTGGACAAAAATCTAAAAAAAACTATTTCACCTAATGGAAAACCTAAAACAGTGTTTTTAAAAACCTAAAAATCCGGTCCCTAGTAATGTGTATATTATTATATCGCAGGTTTTTGGAGAGAGAAGTATGAAAGTGATATTGCTTTCTGTTTAATTTCATCCCCAAAACAGTTTTATGGTAACATGAGAGTGGGAAATAAAATTTTCCGCCTCGATATTACAATTTTATCTTACAGGAATTTCTCTACCAGGCTTGCTGTGCACTGTACAAGCGATGGGATGCAAAATTCTACATCTTCTATGAGTAATAAAAAACTATATCAAGCGTTTTCTGAGGGAATAGTTTGAGTGTAATAAGTCGTTCTTCCTATTTCAAATTATAAATACCTATATAAGGACCTAGCATTTAAAAATCGAAAATCCTTCATAAGTTAATTTCCAATTACAAAATAAAAAACCCGGGCGACGCCGGGTCTATTAAGCTAGTATATATATATATATATATATATATATATATATATATATATATATATACACATACATAAAAGGCTTTGTCCTGACTGACTGACTGACAGGAATCAAAGTAGAGCTTAAACTAACTTATAACAGGTAGAGACTTGAATTTTGACAGTACCTTCGTTTCATAATGTAGGTGCTCACTAAGAAAGGATTTTGAAAAATTTTGATTTTAAATGCCAAAAATTAAATGTTTTTTTGAGAATACTTAATCCCTTTTTACACAGAATTATTAAATCCAAATCACAGCTCATTTGACAACAGTATTGTTGGCAGTCTTCATATAAGGATTTGGAAATAAATTAAACAAGACTTGACAAATTAGAGAACTATCAATATAATCCATGTTATAAATAATTATTAAAGAATGAAATCCACGAAAATAATACAGTCACATAACTTTCTCTACCCTGGCCATAGAGAAAACAATACGAGGTATGGTAATGTGTATATTATTATATTGCAGGTTTTTTGAGAGAGAAGTATGAAAGTGGTATCGCATTTCTGTTTAATTTCATCCCCAAAACGGTTTTATGGTAACATGAGAGAGAGAAATAAAATATTCCGCAAAGATAATACAATTTTATGTTACCGGAATTTACGTTTCTTCTTATTTGAATCCCTACGATGCTTGCTGTGTACAAGTGATGGGATGCAAATTTAATAGATATGTAAAGAATTTTTTGAAAATTTTTAGCTGTTAAGTAATTTTTGTTTCACTCCTATTACGTATTTATGTTTAATATTTATTACTTTCTTTTTTAGTTAATCACATTATACACTCAATTTCTTTGTCTCTCCTCTTTCTTCACTTTGATATTTTTGAAACTGCACCCGAGCACGAGCAGTCTTGCTCATTCGGGTGTATTACTAAATGTTAATACTTCTTGTGAAGATATAGCCTATATTTCTTTTCTTCTTTTTAAATAGTAGTTGTAGTTACTTTTGAAATTTGTTTTATTTTACTTGTATAAATATGTATTTGTATTTGAAGGCCTATTTGTATAAATGTGATAAATAAATATAAATATAATGACCTATAATTTAAAAATCGAAAGTCCTTCATAAGATAATTTCCAATTACAAAATGAAACACCCGGGCGACGCCGGGTCTTTTAAGCTAGTAGGCTTATAAAACTTTATTAGTTTGTTCTTAATGAATCGATCCTGAGTTTAACTCGAAGATCGATAACAAAAATTCAACATTTTGCTCACTTCACCTACTTGTGGATCGCTGATTGAACAAAAAGCATAACATATAAAGTAAAGGATACAAGACTTCATCTAGGAGTTATGAATATAAAATACAACTTTTCAGATTTATTTGGAAAAAATAGGAAAGAACTTTGTTAATTATAGACAAATATTAATTGGAGTGAATTCGTGTAGTCGTAATTTTATCTTCCTCTTTTTTAATGATTAATATCGGAAAGCTTAAGCGCCGAGGTTTGTGTGTGCTACAAACTCTATTTTGTAATGGGAGATAAGTTACAGCCGCACATCATATCAGTAGTTTGTGGTATCGAGTTCCCCTCAGATTAGAGCGTAGGCTACTGTATAGGCCTACCCCCATCCCCCCCGTGGGAATTTCTGACTCATATATTTTTTGTTGGTATTGCCATCTAGTTTCAGTTTTTAGTTGTTTGCCCAACAACTAAAAACTTAAACTAGATGGCAATACCAACAAAAAAATATCTGTCGGAAATTCCCACGGGGTTGGGGGAGGGTCATGGCCCTTGGTCTAGATATGTTGCTTCACAAATGCTTATCAAACTTTCTGAAGAAACCGTGCAATAAAACTCAATAGTTTCTTAAATATGATTAACTCGATCTGGCACTTTGTTACCTGATTTTATTCTATGAGAAGTTTTACTCAAGCAACGTGCCACTGCCATTTCATGTGTCAACATTTCCAGCTACTATGGCACCGTTCACTTCTCATAAGCTTGTTCAAAACAATTGGTGCTGAACCGCAATTTCAGACCCTTTGCTATGAATATCGGGAAATGTTTGATGCAATGTAACGACATGCAGAAAGCCTTCAAAGAATCTTCCAGAACGGTTTATGTTTAAACTCTTTGAAGCAACGGGCGGTAATTTCCTTTGCTCAAAGCAATTTGACAGTGGGATACCGGTCAAACTAATAACCTGATAAAATAAAATGAATTTATTTGTGTTGCAGAGGATTGGATCGGGATGTGCTAGTCCAGGGGGAGCGGCGTGTCCAGAGACCCGCCAGCTCGCTCGCTGGTAGCGCATCTGCACCACAAGAATATGCTCAAGTGGTTATCCGGATCTTCTGCTGGAACCGACCATCACCGACCCCACCGGTCTCGTCGTCAACGAACATCCAAAGAAATTGTAACTGACGATCCCTTAGCTACTATTCGTGTGCATAAGGTGGATCGTCCCCTCGAGATCTACGCCGTCAGCAGGTTAGTGTATATTCCCCCACTACCAGCTTCTGCAATACTCACACACTTAGGCAGGATACCCCATATTAACATAAGTTTAATATGAAAATCATTTTTAAGGCATTTCTTATAAGGAAATAAGTAACCTTCACAATAAAAGTTGTTTTATGTCGATTATTACCCGAGTTGTGGGCATTTAAATTAATGAATTCGGATATGAAATGGGATTAGCATTTAAAAGCCCTTCATCAGAAAATATATGCCGCAAGTAAATCGCATTTTCTCACATTACATTTTTTATGTCTACTTTTTTTAAACTATACAATGGATTTACACGATTTTTTGTGTGAATACTGTTGAATAGCATAGTTAAAATCTTAACTTAAAATTTTAATTTATCAATTATTGGTTTTCTTAAGAAAAATTAAATGCATCAAAATATTTTGAAGTCTGAAATGTCGATTTTTTTCATACAATTACTCGGCTCAGTTCACTTGCTATAGCCTCAACTTAAAACTGCCATAATTTCATATCAGTCACTGCTATATGTTTAAGAAACAAGAAATATAATTTATTGATATGCACGATTTTCAATCAAAGTCAAAATGGCTGCTATTTAAAATAAAGTATAATAATACATTAAAACTATAATCACTTCCATTACCATACTATGCAATAAGTATAGTTATTACTTGTTGGTAACTCGTTAAAACTTCATTGGAATTGTATAAGTTTCTTAGGAGATATTCGTTTTTTGTGTACAACTCCAAATGAACTGTCTAACCGATGTTACCTCCCTCGAATTCATGCCATTGAGATTACAAGAAGAACTACAGAAATAATTAACAATGCACTGTATTTTCTTAACTTATGAAACCAGAATTTTCCACATTATACAATCATGATTTTACTGTAGGAAAGGAAAGAAACTCCGCAGAGAGCAATTTGTATGTATGTAGGAACAGCAGTTATCTTAGCATCGCATACTCCTGCTAGCAAAACAAATTATCCTGCCCACCTGCCCTCCCATGATATCGTTAGGTACATAATCCCCCATTGAAGGATGTTCCATTGTTCCAGAGCTATGTTGCCGACAGAATATTTTCTCTGATGCATAAGAGTCCTTTACCTCACTGCGGAGCCATATTCCTTCCACACTGTACTACATTTTCACATAACACGAAAATATATTTTCAAATTATAGAGGGTTGATACCACTGAATAATAATAATAATAATAATAATAATAAAAATAAAATAATATTTTGGCCTGCATATAGCCTTTTCTTCCACTCAAGAAGCAGGTTAAATGCAAAATATATAATTTGTAAAGCCTCAAAGATATTGTAACTTAAATGTAATAATAAAAGGGATTAATAGTGATAAAATAATAATGCAATAAATAATTTTTAAAACATAAGGACCTGGGTTAGAAATTATTATTTTAACTACCGATATAGACAAACTCATTAAAATAAAATGAATTTACATTATTTTCTACTTTGCAACCCATTTGAAATATTTTTTTTTAGATAAAATAATATAGGATTATATTTCAGCTATGGTCCTTTACTAAATACGATGAATACTTCTTTATGTAAAATTATTAGGTTTTCTAAGTCTATTAGTAAAAAAAAACTGTTTGTAAAAGAATAACTTGCATCAACTCACACATAGTGGCGAAGTAACGCATGCAATTTTCTCCACTGTACATTCAATATACACAGGGAGTCTACATGGGTGATTTCGAAAAGGACTTGCTGAAAGGTACGTGGGCCATTGCGAACTTTATTAAAGTCTACTTGGTCACTGATTCCTTTTCTTTGGGGACCGGGAGGAACGACAGAAAGTCTTATTTTCTTAGCAAGATCCGGAAACCACACTCCTGAAATCCAATTTTTGTTCACCATTAAACATAGGCGTGACCAGACTTTCACGTGTGCCTAACATTATAAACTCCACTACTTTATATTAAAAAATCGCAAGAGGAATAACACAGCTCTCCAGGCTAAAAATATTAATTTGAACTGCCTATATGTATGTAATATAGAAAATTGCAGACAAAAATTACCACGTCCAAAGAATGGGATTTCATATTCAGGGCCGTAGCAAGGTCCTTCTGCGCCCTTGGCGAGGTTGACAAATCTGCGCCCTCCAACACGGGGGGGATCTGAACATTTTTTTTATTTCTTTAAAATTGTTTATTATCTTAATATAAAAACACTGTTATTATCAAATAAAACCTAAACCTCAATTTGAAAATGAAATAAATGTTGGACTTTCAAGGTACTAAAACCTTATTTTGAGATGATTGAACTACTGAAAAAATAATTAAATCATAAAATCTAGTATCAACAGTAAAGTAGCCTACATAAAAGGCATGAGGCCTACTAAAATGTTTAACACATATATAATTAATACATTAATATAGGTAAAAGTATTTATTTAGAATAGAAACTTTTTAAAACAGCTTCTGCAACATGCTATGAGAAAATGAAAAATGATTAGTATTTATTTATAAATTGCACCAGTCTAAAAAAGGCGGGATTTTTCATGGTTAATTTTGCGCCCTCTTTGTACCTGCGCCCTTGGCGGGGGCACATCTCGCCACCGCCTACCTACGGCCCTGTTCATATTTCCCTCCTACCTGTGCTCCAGGACATAAATTAATACAAAAATGTCTATTAGTTATTTCGGAGAAGACTGGGTAGATGTGGTAGTCTAGCAACCCAAGGAAGCTTTATTTCTTAATTCTTTGAAAGCACCTATGTTCAAAACCGCAGTGCAGTACCAGCAACTTTATAAATTAGATACAGTGTATCAACCTGTTTTGATTGAGGAAGTTGCTGCTTATGGTGTTGAAATGCTATTCGCCCTTCGCCTGGCTTTAAGGAGCACTGTTCTATTATATAATACAAGACCGGCTTTTCTGCATACATTTGTCAAGTCCAGATGGAAACTTCCACGACTCCCTATTTCATAACTCTTTATTTACCGAGAATGCTCCACATAGGCCCCAGGCGCTCCTATGATCAAAACTTCCAGCTGTTACCTTTAGCCTACTGTTGAGTATAACAAACTATTTCAAGTAATCTTTCTCTCTGAATCATCACTTCGGTGCAACGGTACTCCCCTTGCATAATAATTTGTTTGAAGGAAGAGTGGCATAGGTCAAGGAGTGCCTTTGGGGACTGCTTCCCCAACAATAATTCTGATTTTACAGCGTTTGTTCTTCCTACTTGTTTCATTTAATTTCATTTAATAAGCTAGTTATAATTATTTTACAAAATTAAACTTTTACAAATGATCGTCAAATGACCGCAACTATGTTAGAATGAAATTGTTTTCATTGCATTCTCCACATTTTGCACGATGATTAGGAGACTTTATACAACGAGATGTTGACGATTTTTTAATTGCCCAATTATTTAACTCAGGGATCCTGGGCCAGTGGCTGTACCCCTGGTCATACCCTGAAATTTACATTCATTTTCATTCATTAGCAGTTTTTGCTTCTTAGAGATGTCCTTTTTAATCTTCTGCTAAAGTTAAAGTTTTTTTAGCAGTGTTTCAGTGTTACGTTGTTCATTTGGAATTCGCAAACGAATTTATAGAAACTCGGTGATGGCGGCCAAGAACAATTCCAAAACAAAACATCTTATTATGTAGTATTTGTTAATTCGATCTTCGACATACAGATTGCTTAAGGTGAAATAAGCGGTTGTATTGTTACATATGATGATTTTATGTATATTTTATATTTCTAATTAGGTATACAATTTACGTAAAACTGAATATGGTTTGAGAAACATGAATTATGAGAAATGTGAATTGGAAAATACGGATTAATACAGGTCCGTGCAGGAGCCTTTCAGAGACCGGTGGATGAACGCCTCAAGAGGACTCTATACAAAAAGGTCTCACTTCTGAGTGTTATGTAAAATCCCACCAGGATAATGAGGATGAAGTTTTTATATATTTAATAATATTTATTAATTTTTGCACAAAACGTTATGAAAAATTCGGTAACCAAATAAACGAAACCAATACAATTCATTTAAAATTAAACTGATTAATAATGACATAGCTCTTTTAATAATATATTAATCAAACTGATTGAAGAATGAATATTCGAAACTAAAACAACATATTAAAAATTTTAACAAATATAATTTTTTATCAAACTTGGCATTGTTAAATGTATCCAAGAGGGTGATAGATTAGCTCATAAAACAAAGAAATACTCTTCTAATTTTATTTTTTTAAGTATATATAAAAATACAGAAATATTTTAAATAAATTATACGAAAAGCAAAAATTAATTAGTATGAAGAAAAATTTAAGAATTATGCACGAAACCCATAAGAAAATCGGCAAACTATTAATTAAACTAATGATAGATTAAAAAACATTAATCTCATTAACGAAATTATTATGCAAAGATCAATTATTGTCAAGCATAAAACTGATTTTCTCTCTCTTTCTCTTTCTCTCTTTCTCTTTCTCTCTCACTCTTTCTTAGTTTAACCCCTCCCGTTGTAGGAACGTTTATGCGGTCACGCCTCTCCGGCCTTCTAGGGCTGCGACAAAACTGAAATTTCAAATGAATTTAATGAATATTTTTCAAAGATTGGATACACAATTACCAAATCAATTACATTGCATCCTTCAAACAATATGAATCACACACTCCCCATTTCTGGTTCATGTATTTCATTTTTAATGATCCAGTCACTGAAAATGAATTAATTATTTTAACAAATTTAAAAAATGACGATGCTCCAGGAAAAGATGGGATTCCATCAAACATAATGAAAATAATAATTTACAAGTATATTTCCAGAACCTTTTGCTCTCATTTTTAATCTATGTACTGGTATAGAAGAATAAATTTTCCTCGCACAATTAAAAGGCTCAACAACACATTCTTAAATTTGACAATACAGTATGTTCTGAGTAACTACAAACCTATATCAAAAGTTCAATTTGGTTTCAGGAATCACATAGGTACTGAGTTGCCATGATGGCTATAGCATCTAATATTACACATATTATGTCAGATGATGAAAATAAATGTGTAGAGGTTTTCTGGACTTAAGAAATGCATCTGATTCAGTAAAGCATACCCTTCTCAGTAAATTATAAAAAATTGAATTTAGAAGTAAGCCTATTAACTTAGATTCCTATCGTTTTTACTTTTCAAATAGTTACCAACATATCAAAATTAAAATAGTTAATGGAAATGAAGACTGGTATTCCACAAAGAATGGTACTAATTCCTCTTTTATTCAGCACAATATAAATGATTTATTACTTTTAAGCAGTGACAGTACGATTGGTAATAAGTATTCAAACGTTGATGACCCTGTTATGTTCTCTGGATATGATCTTGAGGAAGTTTAATTAGAATCGAGGCGAGAAAGTCAGAAAGAAATTAAATAAAGGTATATACATTATAAAACAAACTGCACTAATTATGGATAAAGACACCCTCAAAGAATTATATCTCGCATTCACTCACTCCCACTTAAACTTTGGTGTTATTCTGTGTAAGAATACTAAGATTATTTAGTCTTTAAATAAAGCACTTACGTTTGTATAGAAAATACCATATATAAAATCTTGCAGAACCATGTTAAAAAATTTAAAATACTCACACTGCCCTGCTTAAGTATCTAGGAAAATATTAAATTTGCAATAATTAATTATAAAGAGATTAAAAATAAAAAATGCATCATCATTATACGAAAAATAATAAAAACTATTTAAAGAAATCGTTGAGAGGTTTTTTAGGCAACAAGTGTATAGAAATTTTTGCAAACGACCTATACAATCACTTACCTGATACACTGAAAAATATAACTAATCATAGGTTGAAGCTAAGAAGGATAAAATCTTTGCTAGTAGTAAATGCCTTTTACACAATAGATGAATTTAGAAAAGTATAAAATACATAGAGGACTAAATTATAAGATATGTAGGCTATATTCAGTAAATTATACCAGTTTATTAATTTTTAATATAAGTTTATAACCTAGAAATTAAGTAGCCTACATTTTGTAACTAAAATTTATTTTGTTCATTTCATATGCTTAATAAAGCTTCTAAACCTTTTACATTTGGCTAATAAATATTGAAATCTTGAAATCTTATTCATCCCGTGTAAAATTGTTAGTCTTAATAGACCCATGCAGTGTTGACCATTGAGTCAAATACTGAAACATCTTACAGAAGGGAAGAAATTAGAAAACATCAGGATACATAGAACGAAATGTTCGAAATTACTTTCAATCTATCATGTCATGCGACTGAACTAATAAAACACATATGTGATGGGGCATATTTGCTGCAGAAATATTTGAGTTTCTTTATAAATGTTGATATAATAACTACAGACTTTAAGCCTTGTTGGAGTATATCGAGGAAATTGCCCAGGACGTAGATTAATTTACTTAATCAACCCATTGCCTGATATGATTTTAGAAGTAACAAATTGTCAGGTTCAGAAATGGCGACATTCGGTTACTAGGCCTATAACGCCTCAATTCGGTAACATGAATTATGATAGCAATGTGGAAGCCGCAACTTAGGGTGGGCGTAGAACAAAGTACATCGTATACCTTTCCCTACTCTCCCTTTCAGTGATAAAAAATACAATTTCTTTAAAAAATCGATTTCACAGTCTACAGTTGGAAGTGTTGCAGGTCAATTCGCACAGTTTTTAAAAGTAAGAGTCAAATGAGATGGTGAAGACATATTAGTACAATTTTAAACTGTACAATTTTAAACTGTAGTTTCTATACAGTAGATGTATTACAAATATAATTTTTCTAAGGTCATAAGGGTAGTGGCAAAGGGCGACAAGGGGCACTTCAAGCGAAGGATGCAGGGGAACAGGACCCTTGTCCCCCCTGGAAATTCAATATTATTTAGAATTTCAACTGAGAGAGAAAATTGCATAGGGAATAATTACTGATTTGGAGTAATAACTTAAGAATATTACTTTCGGGATAACTTCTGTATTACGATTATAATTTATTTTCGGTTCATCAATTGTACTAATAAACCTCATTCTGAAACCAAATTACAGAACTGTTCCTGAAATATATGTTACGCTATTTTGAGAAACTTCTTGTCTTAGTCAATGAGGGTGGAATTAAGTAATTGTTTGTTAGTCCTCATTACATTTAAAGAAGAAAGTTACAAGAAAAGAGTGTGTTTTTTTTACAAACTTGTTATTTAATATAATTGCTTCAGAAGTGCATATACAAATAAAATTAATGGTATTATATTACGCAACCATTCTTTTCTAAATTACAATAGTGGCATGTGTTGGTATGTCAAAAATGTTATTAAAATAGCCTGATGTGGCTAAGTCCACAGGGGTAGTTGTTTAGATAAAATTTCAAGAATATTGCTCGTAATTATAAAAGATAGAAAAAAACCTTGGTTGAGCTTTTTTGTAGTTTGAACTGCTTGGATCTTTTCTTTTTGCGTCTGCTTATAGTCGTTGGGGATGCATTTAGGCTTGTGTCAAAGTAATTATCAACCCTTATTGATCTAGTAGTCTATTAACGTCCTGGGTGAATGTGTTACTGCATTGTGAATCTTACACTAACCGCAATCGATCTAATCTTCCATTAGATTGTTTGCTGATGACTGCTATGGAGGGAAATTTGTAGTGAAATAAGCTAAATTGCTGCAAGAGGATTTGGTCCGCAGAGAAAAATGGGTTTCTGAAATCAAGATGGCAAAATATGAACGTAAAAGTAAAACAGTATATTTCACCAACAAAAGAGAAAAAGTTCACTATAATTACGAAATGGAAATGGAAAATGAAATTATAACGAGAGTTGAATCGTGCAATTATTTAGGAATAACAATTATTTAGAAATAATAAGGAAATGAACTGGAATACACAAATAGGGAAAGTAATTAGCAAGTCATACAAAACACTACACTTAATATTTACATTTTGAAGGAGAAACAATTTAAGAGCAAAAGACTTAGCATATAAATCATTAGTAAGACCAAATTTGGATAATTCTGCTAGTGAGTGGAATCCATATCTGGTAGGTCTAATAACAGTTGTAAATGGTGCAGAGGAAAGCTATGGTATGAGAAAAATGTTACAAATAAATACTAAAAATTACAACGTTACGGTTACCGTACGTAAAAACACTACGGTGGAAATCTTTAGAACCGAGAAGGAAAATAAATAAAATAAGATAAGATAAGATGTTTACATGATGTGTACAGGAAACAACCGTATGAGATGAATTTCACAGCAAATAAAAGAGCTTTATTTCGACAATAGGAATGACCACAAACTTATAGTTAAGGGTAGGCCTCAGAGAATGAATATTCCCAAGTTTTCTTTCATACATAAGAAATTTCAAGATTGGAATGATTTACCTGCAGAAACCTTCGAAAAGTTTCCTTTTAATGCCAAAATTCTTAAAACATATTGAGTAGGGTAAATGTTAAATTCTGATAATGAGTGAAAATGAAGGTACATCAGGTCTATATGTACCAGTGCATGTACAGGTAGGGGAAAAAAAGCGGACCTACTAAAATATCTAAGTTGCTGATATGAGCCACTGCGCTTGCCCAGCGGGTTCTAGGTATGCGCAGTGGCTCATATCGGGAACTTAGATATTTTAGTAGGTCCGATTTTTTTCCCTACCTGTACACGAATATGTATAGTAGACCTATGTAGTTTTGTTTGTAAATATTTTGGTAAGTTATAGTTCGAACGGGCAGTTTGTGCTATTGTATATATTGATATGGGTATTGGTGTGTTGATATTGTGTTGTGTTATATAATATGTGCGTGTGTCTGTAAGGTGTAACTGTTATTAAGTGCCAGTATGGTACTTTATGAGATTGTGTGGGGGACGAAAAATGTCTGTCCGTCTGTCCGTCCGTCCGTCCGTCCGTCCGTGTGTCTGTACGCGCTCTAACTCAAATACGCTTCATCTAATTTTAATGAAACTTGGTATACGCGTTTATAATGTCCATGGGAAGAACCCTATTGAAATTGGACCAAATCGGTTCACCGGTACCGGAGTAAAACCCAATTTAGTGTATATTTTAAAGGCGCCATAACTCACATACGCTTTATCGGATTTTCATGAAACTTGGAATACCTATTTATAATGTCTATGGGAAGATGTCTGTTGATATTGGACCAAATCGGTTGGCCGGTACCGGAATAATACCCAATTTAGTGCCCTTTTATGGTATCATATAAGAAAAGGCGCGGTAACTCAAATACGCTTTATCGGATTTTCATGAAACTTCGTATACTTATTTATAACAATCATGGCAATAAGCCTATTGAATTTGGACCTAATCGGTTGTCCAGTACCGAAATAAAGAGTAATTATCAGTCAAATTAATTATAATATTTTGGTTCATTTCGAAGCATTTTGATTGGCTCGCGGCCAACCAATCAGCGGGCGAGTCCCGTAACTAAGGTAAATAAAGGGTAATTCTGGTACAACCCTTCAATTCCTGTCGAAACCTTCTTTAGTAAAGGAGGGTAAAAAGAAGGCACCTTCTTCAAATGCAAAATCAAATTCTCGGTTCTTTCTTATAGCGTCATCAATTAATGACAGCTTATAAAGCTTCCTTCAGTTGCCATGGACAGTTGACACCTACATGAAAAACAAATGTTCCCATATGTACGATTATAGACGAAATGCTGTTGTATAATGACTAATTATTTTGCTAAAATTGATTACAATTAGATTAAAGCATTGAATTTTACTTCAGCCTATGTCAGATTTATAATCCCTGACCTCTTAATAAATAAAAACATTAACTTCTGAGAATTTGCTTAAGTTGGTACTCTGCTTTAGTGAGGGCTAAATTCGCATTTTTGACTCGAATATCGTGAATATTATGTTACCAATGAATGAAATTATTCTATATTGTAACATAAGATAACTAGAAGGCTCGAAATATAGCCTAATTTCGAAATACGGTGATTTTTCTTTTCTGTGAGATACGACGAGATAGTATTCTATGGTATTGGACACTTAAAAGTCGCAGTGTAGTTTGGTCTTGGGGTAAGATGCTTGTCTAGTAATCAAGAGATATCACGTTCGAGTCCACCCTGAAGCAAAATTTTTTTATTATTATTATCAATTGTGTTAAATTGAGCCTATTCCATTCTTGTGTCCTGTTTTGTCAATGTGCTTAAATAAGTATTACATTTTTCTTTAAAAAAAAACTGGGAATTCATTGTCTTTCATTGACCTACATCATTCCTAAAGAATAACATAAGCCTATAAATGTTATTTCACGAACAGAAACTAGCTTTAAAGTTATTGCGTTGCGTTAAAATTGCATAAGCCTATACTCAGAACAAAACTGCATACCGCTAGGTGGAACTATCCTCTTCTTATTGGCTTACTGTACTATTTCATTGTCAATGCATTTTGTAAAATGTTTACATATTTTAAGAATTATTATATCAGTGTATACCAATATGAATTAAGGTTAAGAATCAAACTTTAGACCTTTGTTCTTCCGTAAGCCCTGCTTAATGAATCGATCTGGAGTTTAACTCGGAGATCTATTTAAAAAAAAATAAAAATAAAAATTAAAAAATAAAAAAAAACTTATTTTCTGTATATCATAACTGCAATTATTACTGATTAAAAAAGCATACTGGCACTTTGTTATATCAGTTTACCTGATTTTATTTATTTGCAACACTGCCACCGGGTTGCTAGCCCAATTGGAGTGTAACACTAAAAATACAAATAAAAACAATCTTACTGTATGACTTGGTCTGATGGCCAATATGATAGGCAGTTTTTAATTTATTAAATTAGAAAAAAATTGTCATTCCAGCAAGATAAGAGCTTCATTCACTCGCTCCTTAGTTGACTGAATATATGTCATGGAACCTTAAAGTTACATCATAAAAACATTACTGCAGTTCGTCTTTATCTTGTTTAGCAATCTATCGTGCTCTCAAAATAAATTTAGCTTTTAACATTCGTATCATAGATAGCTATTTCGACTTACAATCTTAAGTATACGAAATATTCTAAGGACAAACAATTTTAATATGCAGATTTATTTTAATTATTAATATCAAGGAGAGATGTCTGAGGCAACCAAAATTGAATTGGACTGTTCTGTTCTGAAAAAAAAGTAATTGATGACGTTTAGCTCATGTGCTACTTCACAGATAGCCTGTACATAAACTCTGGCTAAAGATATCATGGTTTGAAAATAGGAAATATACCGATTATTTAATGGAATCCCATGCCCGTCTTATTAGCGTTAGAATACGTTATGGTTGGCAACGAAATTATTGCTCAATGATTTTTACCTTTAGAAATAAATGATATATTTTCTATTATTTTTATTTTGTTACTACATCTATTAAAATTATTTTATTAATATTATTATTGCTATTATTATTGTTATTGCTATTATTATTATTATTGCTATTATTATTATTGTTATTGCTATTATTATTATTATTATAATTATTGGCATACTAAATAACTTAGTACGTTGGAATGTCGTACTCTATGGTAAAATCTGATTTATATTTTGTCCATTGTTAATAAGAAGACAGCATTTTATGTATGTTTCTCTATTTTTTTTAGAGTAAATCCCATATTCGATGAGGAAGAAGATGACATCCAGAAGTTTGGTGGTGGAAATCGAAGGTTCCTATATCATCCTCAGCAGCACACAAGAAAAGACCATGGGTCTCCGGAGTTCCCTGGCAAGTCAGCGAGCTCAGGATATGGAAGCAACAGATACAATTCTAGCTCCGAATATAGTAGTAGTGGTGCTGAGGAAAACACTGCAAGTCAACACAGATTCGCAGGCTCGTCGTCAGAGGACGAGTCTGCGAGAGCACGATGCGGTGATCCGCGGATTTCTGTCTTGCGGGACGACGCTATCACTGTGGTGGAGCAGAACGTAGGCTTCGTCAAAAGCATCCTCGTAGCGGTAAGAGGTAACAATGCTAGTCCTAGAACATCCATTGGAAGGCATAACCGTCGACCCAGTGGAGCCTCCGCAGCTACCCTTAGTCCTATCCCTGAAGGCAAAATTGATTACACCATTCCGAGACCTGTTTGGCCAAAGGAAGATGACAATCGAAAACTTCAGGTACAACCCAAGTTACCAAATCCTCCACAGCTTGAACAACATCAAACAGTAGTGCCTACAGATTCCTTGGTAGATGACGCTCTTTTGCTTTACACAAGTTTCACATACGCTCCTTCATTACCATCAGACGGTGCTTTTAATGTTGCTCAAGATGGGATTTCAACAGCAGTAAACGATCATACATCTGTGGGTCAAATTTCAGCTTCTAAACAGCACACTATAACGTCACATGAAATCCTGAGGGAACTCTCTACCACTCTGAACGAGGCCATGCAAGCGAAAAACCCTGAAGAAGTTATAAAAGGACTTCACAGTAAACTAGATGAACTACAGAAAATCCCCTTGACACCATCTTCTGAAGAAGCGCTAAGGAACCTGTCAATGACACTAAGTCACAGGGAGCCTTTGCTTAAAATGGCCCGTGCTTTGAGCAACAGTAGTAGTAGCTGCAGTGGAGGATCTACAAGGGCAGCAAATTCTGCACAAGATGATGGAGATACAGCTAGATTATTGTTACTGCAGAGGTTAGGTGCTACTCCGACTCAGTGGCAAAAACGTTGTGATAAAAGTGACAGTAGAACTTATCGGACTAGCAGAACAAACACTTGTCCCTTGCCTGCCCCACGAAAGAATTTGAATAACAATGTAGATAGAGGTTCGACGTCGTCTTCAACCATTAGTAGTGGGTTTTCGGATCTTACACAAACGACACCTTCCTCATCAAACTCGCCGTCCAGTCGTCGTGGAGGTGATCAGACACAAGTTCTTGCTAATCCCCCGGTGTTTCTCCACGACGACTTGTCAAGTGTACCAAATAGCGTCAGAAACGCGATGATTTATGGCACGCTGTGCAGGTTAAATATGAAGAATGGTGCGTATGAAAAGTTGCTTAGTTCGCAAAAGAATGGTGCTAGTGGAAAGAGTGATGAAAAAGATGATACAGCAAAGGTGCCGCAGGACAAGTGGGAAACTTACAAAGGAACGGGTGTTAAAGCCGGTGATGTCCATATGAAGCAAACCAACCCATATTTCTATGTAAGTACTCATTCTCTATGATTCGTTCATGCATGTTAAGTTAATTATGTAGTTTGAATGTGTACGTTCGCTTTGTTGTTGTTGTTTTTTCCCTTTTAATGAATGGATCGATCCACCTTGATCACTCCTTCGTTCATGCATGTCGCATTTCTTTATTAATTATTTATATTTGATTGTTTATATGCTGTACGATTTATTATTTATTTTATAGAATTCTCTGTTCCCTCTTCCATCGATTTCATCTGTTTATTTCTTTTTAGCTTCTTAACATTCTATCTTTCTTTCATTCTTGTTGAATTTCATATTTTCGTTTCTGCTTTCTTTCTTTGTTTCTTCCATTCTGTCTTATTTTCCTTTTCTATATGTCTGTGGCTGAAGTTATTGGTAAATTATTTTCTAAACTATTAGTGAAAATTATATGATGTAAAAGTAATCTAATTTACATTGGACATTAAAACTGTAGGAATGATTTGTTGTCTTAAACGCCAAGCAATTATTAAAAGATGCCTAATAATAACGTCATTAATAATTATTAAATAGTTATTAAAATTATAATTTTTATAGCAGCATAAAACGCCTAATATAGGTTACCTATGGGATGGAATTATGCAATCGCGAACTTTTTTACTTCTTCTGCCCGTATCATAGGTACTACATTTTACATTTTTTACATTTAGTAACATTACTTACATTGCATTATTATTATTATTATTATTATTATTATTATTATTATAAATTTAATACAAGTAAAAACAAATAAAACCAAACATGCCCCTATATGAGGAAAGCTAGTGTATGGGGGGGGGGGGGGGTATAGTAGATTAGTATAAATATAATTACATATCACTGCACATATACTAGACACGAAAAATTCTAAATTTTTGAGTACAATGTAAATAAAAATAATTTTTCAGCATTAACCAGTGGTTAAAATAGCATTTATAACAAAAAATCTAATAAATTGGACTGAAACATTGACAGACCAAACAAAATTAAAGCTGTGCTATTAATATTATCTAATATTTTTTTCCTCTTAAAATGTTTAAGATTGTAATTTACATATTCAGGGTACTCAGCAATAAAATTGTTATACAATTGTAGAGGAAGTATTGTTTTCAACATAACATAAATACACGTTTTGAGGTAAAAAATACTAATTTCAGAAATATGTGTATGTGTGTCGTATGAATGGAATAGTCAGATTAATTCCATTTCACTAAAGCCCTAGTCCGTGGATGGAGCAAAAAACAAAGAATTGAACAGGTTTCGTACGAAAAAGTCTGTATCTTTGCCCAGAGTCCATTCCTTTCAAGTTAGGATATTTTACTGTGCCATAAACCTGCGACATGGAAGCAACGGCTGAAATTCCCTTTCAATGAAATGCATGCTGCTTGTGTTTAATCCGATCTTAGAAGCTAAAATCCTTTATGAAAGCGTGCCAGTAGAGGTTTCAAACCGAATGAAATAAAATGCCTATCAATGCCGTAATTTTATGGTCTCTCTACTTTCTCTGCCTGTGCCATTGTAGATAGAAGAACCTGAAATTTCGATTTCGTGTTCTCATTAGTTATAAATGCGCGTATTGAGGTCCTAGGTCTAAAAATATTATAAAAATATTATCATGTCTACCTTAATAGCATAGCTTAGGAAAAAATATTGAATCAGAAATAAATGTTACATCATAGGCCTATCAAATGATTTTTATGGATGTAAATCATTTAGACAAGTTTATCTTAATCTTGCTACAATTTTCGGTGAAAATAATTTTTTTCTACGATTTTCTCCTAAATGGCTCTAACGATTATGGTACGTTTAGTTTTGATATATTAACTAAAATTATATTTAAAGGATTACTTTGTGAAAATTGTTTGGTGAATAGTTGTAAGCTAGCCTTCTTTTCTCCTTTTTTAAGTCCCGCCTTTCTCTGAATGCTCATTCGCGTAATGTTGCTATTTACCCTGCGTCAGAATGAGAAGCCCAAAAAGGCAGAATTCTTGCTTAATTTACGGAATGTCACATGGGTACTACGCATAGATTATCCTTAATATTATTCGTGTTTTCTTTTCTGCTTACATAATTTTATATTACCTATGCCATTTCCAAATTGTTTTGCATAGCTCTGCAGAATTGTCTGTAATGTCACATCTGTGCCCAAAGAGCAGTGACACTTCTTCCTGGATTCGTCGTATGCGTCAGAGACAGAATATTAACATCTGTAAGAACCTTATATAATCAGTAAGCATACAGAATTTCACAAGTCAAAACAAAATATAATATGAAAATTTATAGCTTCGCCGGCCGCTGTGCCTAGGGGATATGTTCGCTCCCCTCACGCAGCGGGACCTGGTTCGAATCCTGATCGGGACAAGTTATCTAGGGAGTTTTTTCTCAACCTGTGAGACAAATGTTGGGTAACTTTAAGCCCTTATGGTCCCTGGATATCATCTGGCAGTCATTATCATCTTCATCCCATCCTCGCCTGTTCAGAGTAATCGTGTGTGTGAATGGTGTTTCGTTTCGGCTCGTAGGTGGGTCCGGCATTGGGCTGATCACTCATTCGGAGAGGCCCTCCATGTCCTTGTCTGGTCAAAAACGTATGTATGTGATCCACAGATAATGCTTCTCCCGACAGGTAGAGACCGGGCGGCGTGAATAATAAAATTAATTGTTATTATTATTAATATTATTATATTATTTTTAACTCACTTGTTGAAATGTGTTGACCTCGTATCTCTATTTTTGACAAGTATACTTTAAAGTTCCTCCAACATAATTTGGAAGCATTTAGGGTCCGGATCTTCCTATCTTGACCATCACTAAGGGAATATGTTTTAATGTGCCTTTTAGCAGAATAGTGAAAGTTAAAGAATTATGAGTGATAGTGAATATGCTAATGTAATAGTTAAATCGCGAAATGGGGTTACAAAAGCGATATGTGGATGCAGTCGCAAATTACCACCTTCGTATAGTTTTATAGTGAATTTATAATTTTTCAGGCTGTTTGTCGCTGGGTAAAATTTTGTAGTTCACTTGAGTTTGTTTAGATATATCGAGAAATAGCCTACTCTTAAGAATGAAGCACTTATATACATTTTCATTGGTTATGAAAACAACATTACAAATACTGAGGAAGTTGGCCGAGTTGGTAACGTCTTGGAGTCGCATTCGAGAGATCCCAGATTCAAATCCCTTGGCCGGCCATTTTGACATGGGGATTTTCATGGTTTCCCCAGTCGTAAAGGCAAATGCCGAATCGGATATTTACATACCACGAATAATCCTCACCATTTCATAATATCCATTTAAACTAATATCAGTTAAAATTTACTCCATAAAATACACAAACAATAGAAAATAATTGACAATCAATAGTTCCATGGCCTACCATACTGTATAGACACAGAGCTCGAACTCCTGATATGGACTCATAGCGAAAAGGAGTATAATACAACTGAAATAATAATAATAATATAAAGTTGCAGTTTTTGGATGTCGATATTTATTAAAATGGAACTCATAATTTCAAGCACCATTGAATGTACCTAAATTAAAAATGTAACGTTCTCTTTCACATGGAATAAATAATTCTGCATTGAACAGCTAAATAAATATTTACTCTAGTCAATCAATTTTCGTGGTCTTAAAGAATGGAATGAATCTTTCATGTCAATTATGATCTGGATTCATGGTACTGGAAAGTAATATTCATATTTAGCTAATAACCCAATTGCAAATAATTAGCATATATTCTCCATATTTTCTATTAACCTCCGCCAAGAGTTAAAAACCATCTCCAAGTTCTACTAACAAAAATATTAAGAAACACAGACGATAAAATCAATCTTCATAAATTAATGTCCCTGAAGATAGGAATAAGTTAGGTGGACTATTATATAGAAATGAACTGAACTAAATCGTGACGTTCAAAGTGCCCAAAAATGAATATAACCCTCAACTTAGTTGCAAGGACAGGTTAAGGGTTCACTGCCTCAATAAGTTACATAATTTACCATAGAGTTTTTGCATTAGAACTGTACAGTCGATGTATCCATAAAGTCTCAGAAATAAGTTAGGATCAGTATAAAAACATACACATTCCTAATAACCGAGATGTTTTGTGATAATTTTAGTAGTGCTATTTTCTCTTAGAAATAAACAAAGTAATACAAGAAATACAACGAAGATTTAACTCAGCTATGACATTATCAATGATACATTATGTAAGTGAAGCAAGGACCGTAAAAGAAAAAGACAAAAGTAAAATACAAACATCTGAAATGAGTTTTTTGCGTTCAATAATGGGATGTACTAGAGAAAAACATATAACAAATGAGAGGAATTGAAAGTACAATCACTTCTAAACATATAGAAAACTATAGAAAAGAATGGGTTAACATCTAAATCATATGCCAGAGGATAATTATATTATAGAACAACTGGGCGGAGATCGTCTGGACGACCAAGAAAAAGATGGATTCAATCGATTTGAGACCGGAACAGACAAAATTCTAAACCTTGAAAGAAGAAGATTATTTTCTCCTCTTCCTCTTATTTAAGAATATGACCTATACTTGCTATGTGTATAGTCATAAGATAATTTTCAAAAGGTGACTAGTCTCTAGTAGGGAAAAGTTCACTGTGGTTAGGTGATTGTTATTGATCCCAGGACCTTCTGATTCATTTATTGTTGTTTTAAGACAAACCAAACAGCCAAACAAAACAGCAACAATGAGTAGATACTTGCTGAGATTAAAACAAGCTATCTTAATTTAATTTTTTATAATTCAGGTTTCAAGGCCTAGTGTTCAGAATAATCTTCCCCCAAGTACGTACACTATCAAAACCGTTAAGGAAATTAGAACAAACCACTGAAAAATGCCGAGAATGTGTAAAGTTCTAAAACTGGCAATTAAAAATAAAAATGACAACTATTATGTAAGCAGTAATATACTTGCTAATCAATTCATTGCTCTGGAAGTTTGTGGCTCGCTTACTTTTATATATACAAAAACAAATGTCGAAACAGTTTTGCAGACTTGACATTTACAATATTCGATGCTTTCGTAACGTATGCAGACTATATAATACCACATGGCTGTGAAAACATTTGTTGAATATTTCGATGGCCTCCTGGGGACACAGTATGTCTTTGGAATGGCAAACAGGCAAGATGATAGGGATTGCCTCATAGCCTTTATTCGTGCAAACGCAAAGATTATTTGTCAAGACATACCAGTATGTCGTGATGATGTAACTCAAATTTAAGCATAATAGTAACTCTATTAATCTCCAGAGTCTTAAGCAGTCAATTCGTAATAACTAATTTATGAGTACAAGAGAGAGGACATTTCAGACTGGTTCTTCTTTATTGCATCAAACAATTATACTAATATAGTCATATAGGGCATTATTTTCTATCAGGCGTTCGGTATCTAACGAAATCGCATGCAACGATTTTAAGGAATTAACTATTTGTGAAATAACCAGAATGCTAATGAATTTGTCTTAATTATTAAATAAGAAGATGTTGACTACAGTACGTATTTTAAGAAAGGAAAATGTCCTCTCTTACGTAGGAGATATATCAGATCCTAAAAGTAACGTCAAAATAAACATAAAAAAAATGTGAAAGATATTGATAAGTGGCTATTGGAATACGCTTTTAAAAGTAATTTCAATACTCAGAGATTCTATAGATTTAATAAAAATAAAAATTGTGAATCCTTTTAATCTTCTCTCTCTATGGAATCCTGTGCCCCCATGTTGGGGCGAAGGGCCTCCAAGTGGAGGTTTCTGTTTACCGATGTGAATTTTGTTGCGCTTATTTTCCAAGAGAGGGCAGAGTGACAGGTGGTAAGCCCATCGCCTCCTTAACCCCCTTCCGGAAACTAAGGTATTACTTGGACGTGAAAGGGCCGAGAAATTTTGTCCAGAAGCTATAATTTAGGCTTGGAGCTCTGTTACGTGCCGTAAATCAACGACACGGGCCTTTTAATCTTAATGTTGGCTAAAACATCGAGCAATGAAATAAGTGTTAAAGAAATTTCCTGATACATTGAATTGTATGCTCATTATTTTATAATACACGGTGACTTATTGTTTATGGATATTATTAGTCATTAGTCTATTACATTATTTTATTATTATAATTAATTTTAATTATTAAGTTTATTTACATTACTTTCCAAATATTCGAACCATAAATAACTAAAACGGTCTGGTAAGTCAGAAGTTCTGACATATGACTACCAGGAAAAAGTATGAAGGGAACCAAGATCTTGAAAAAATATTGAAAAATATATAGTCTATTTTTGGTATTGTGTTATGCCCTACTTTTCACCCTCAATTAGTTAAATAGAGAATAAAACGAAGGTGTTGCATATTAGCTATTTATAGCCTTATAGCCATTTCTATTATATTAATTGAGGGTACGCCTATAAGGTGGAACATAATTCAATACCAATCTATAAATAAATTCCCTCAAAAGTTATCATAGAATTAATTAATATTTTGTTTTGTTTTTTGTAAATAGTTTGTAATTTTATACTGAAATTTCTTCTTTTCATGACTTTGTGAATTGTATACACTATTTCAGTGGTTCCAATTTTTTACGGACGACACTTTACTGAACGCCCACGATATCGCGACTCATTTATTTTATTTTTTTATTATTAATTATATAAATCATAGGCTAATATAATAATATCACGGATTTCAGTGTAGATAGGTCGTGATTCTACAAGTAAATACATGAAGAATGTAAAGCGGCAACGGAGAAAGAAATTCGCCTGGTGGGATATTATTTGGGGAATAATGGAATAGTGGTTGAGGTACTCCACTACAAGCCGGAAGGTCGCGGGTTCGATCCCTGATGAGGTCGTTAAGATTTTTTAACTGGGCTGATCCTTGTGGTGGCACTCTGGCCCTGGGGTCGATTCAGCCTGTAACAGAAATGATCATAAGGAGCAATCCTAGGGGTAAATGTGGCCGGTACGTAATGCTGACAACCTTACCACCTTGGCGTTCCGAATGTCTAAAATCTGGGAGCTTCACACTTCTAGAACCCTTAGGGCCTCCATGATCAGTATAGGAACACTTGACTTATTTATTAAGATAATTACAAGTAATGTGAAGTCTGCGCTTCGTCTGATCTACAGAGTTTGTCAACACATATAAATCTATATATATATAAAAGGCTTTGTCCTGACTGACTGAATGAATGACTGACTGATTGACTGACTGAATGACAGGAATCAACGTACAGCCTAAACTATAACATGTAGAGACTTGGAATTTTGACAGTACCTTCGTTTCATAATCTAGGTGCTCACTAAGAAAGGATTTTGAAAAATTCTGATTCTAAATGCCAAAAATTAAATGTTTTTGAAAATACTTAATCCCTTTTTACATAGAATTATCAATTCCAAATCACAGAATATATTGTTGCCAAATGGTATCAGATGGGCTTGAAAAAAACAAATGAAATGCACTTTTGACAAATAAGAGAAGTTATCAAAATAATTCATGTTATAAATAAATATTACAGAATGAAATCCACTAAAATAATGGAATCACATAACTTTCTCTACCCTGGACATAGAGAAAACAAAACGAGGTATGGTAATGTGTATATTATTATATTATATCGCAGGTTTTTGGAGAGAAAAGTATGAAAGTGATAATGCTTTCTGTTTAATTTCATCCCCAAAACATTTTTATGGTAACATGAGAGTGGGAAATAAAATTTTCCGCCTCGATATTACAATTTTATGTTACAGGAATTTCTGTTTCTTCTTATTTAAACCTCTACCAGGCTTGCTGTGCACTGTACAAGCGATGGGATGCAAAATTCTACATCCTCTATGAGCCATAAAAACCTATACCAATCGTCTTCTGAGGGAATAGTTTGAGTGTAATAAGTCGTTCTTCCTATTTCAAATTATAAATGCCTATATAAGGACCTAGAATTTAAAAATCGAAAATCCTTCATAAGTTAATTTCCAACTACAAAATACAAAACCCGGGCGACGCCGGGTCTTTTAAGCTAGTTTATTTATATTCCAAATAATTCACAACAATATTTCCTTTTATTTTCTCCGTAACTCTGCCGGCTATTTTCAACCCTCTGTTTGTGTCCATGTTTAATGCAAGGGAGAATTGTATTTATAAAAATATCAATGCCATCATTATATTCCTCAACAGTCGTGTGTTTCTATACAGATCTGGCAAATCGTACAAGTTTGGCAGGTGTTAGATTCGCTCCTTCGCATGCCAGTGGGCAAACAATGTTACATAACTATCCCTGTGACCGACATTGCTCTTTTCTACCCGTCTCAAGGAAGCGTCTTTCTCAATTAATTCGGTCTTCCGGAATTGGTTCCATAGAGCGGAGCATGAGCAGATTGTCTTAATTATTTTCCACGTCTTGTAATGACACCTTACTTGTGCGTGACCTCATCAAATCTCGTCTCGCCTGTGCGTCCGCACGAAGCATTATTCTGCAGCAAGACATAAGCTTCCAATTTACAGAGGCTCTTGAGCCTTCTAAAATGACAGCAACTATTTTAAGTTTTTTAGCTATGTTATTAGGGAATAAATTATCTACTTTGCTCAACTTTTAATACATTTATACCTAGGCTTTCGTATTTTTATTACATATTCTTCGAGACATATTTCAAGTTGATACAGCTTTTAAATTTAAAAATACTTTAAAATATTATAAAATTGATTGGAAATAAGTGCATGTACATTTGTAGACTTACAGAAAACTTCTAATACTATAGATAAAAGAAACTTTTGGTAAAATTAGATTCATTGGATGTTAAAGGAAACTTACCTTCAATACAGTCCATTATCATATATGGCATAGGCTATTTGGGTGGGGAGGAGCTTCGAAAACTACTTTGTGCACTAATTTTGCTTAAAAAAAGAGGCCTCTATTAAAATGATTGTATCCAAACCTCTTGATAATCTTGTCTAAATTAATAATTTCCTTAATTTAACGTACATAAGAGTCTACAGAATTTATAAATATATTTGATTAAGTTACATTATTTGAATTTCAAGCTTTAGATCATAACCACATCCAATTATATACAAGACGAAATCAAACCAATCCTTTAATTGAATTTAAACGTTTCACATCTGCAGGCTTTGAATTAATTAACCTGAATAATTACAATCCTAAGAAAATAATTAAGTTTATATAAATATGTATTTTTCATGGTTCTTTCTCATTTTTAAAGTGTTATTTCTATTATCTTTATATGAATGTAATTGACTGTATTTTTATTTTTAAACAATATTTTTATTTAAAATAATTTTAATTTTACTTAAAATAATTTATACTTTAATTGAAGTATAAATAAATTTAATGTATTTATATGCATTTCTGAACTGCCATCAACCACGGACATGCGATCATTCGGGTGGCGTCTTAATGAACAAAATGTGTAAAAAATTTTAAAAAATCTTTCATTTATTCAAAATAATAAACTTTCTAGCTTAAAGAATTTCTAACTCTAAAATTCAAAAAATTATATTTTAAAAACCACAACGACGAGGACAGCAAGAGATTACCATTGCGAAGGAGGACTGTCTAAAAAAGAACATTACTAGAACAACAAAATGTGACAGTGATTGTTTTAAAAAATAACTTAACATCCCTGGGAATTTTAAATTACATTTTTAGAAAAAGTAACCAGCGTATATTAGTTTCGAAAGTTAAAAAATATGCCTTGTAGATGATTATGAACATCGCAAGATGTAGGCATAAAAAATACATAAAGCAAAACACATATTTTATACATTTTTGTACTGAGCTTATGTTATTTCTCAACATGTCGTGTAATACTGAAGTTTCATGCTATGTCGATTGGAGAAGAGGTTGGCCGACTGGCAATGATAGAGTTTAAGGTTATGAATGCTATGATTATGGCTAGAGAAATGATACCATATGCATAACCTGTTCTGATGCAGTAGACCATTTAATATTACATTCGTACATGACTGGCATAACTATGCGCAATATTTATAGCCGAAGGGTACAAAGTTCAAAGCAGAACATGCATGAAGGATGATGATGGGTATGTCGTAAAACCATGATATGCCAGGTATAAAGACTGCAAACTAATTGAAATCGAAAGTAGTTGAGTGAAACGACGCTTTCTTTACTACTAGCTGTAGCTCGTGCAATACTGAAGACCGGTCTAATGAGTACTATATACATAGAACGTATGAGGGGTGGAGCATAAGTTATAGCAACTATTTTTTCTTTTGAAAATGTGGGACCATTTAAATTTTTGAAATATACAAAGGAAAGGGAAGGAATGTAATGTAAGTATCATGCAGATTATGAGTAGGCCTACTAGATTAGGATAGTGAAGGAAGCGGAGTACCATAAAGAGCCATACGGGTCTGCATCGTGCCAGTCTAATGTATTGCGGTAGTTGGAAGCATGGAAGCATTCATACCCATTCCATGATCCCTTAAAGTTCGATACGGATGGGCATTATTCCCCAAAGCTTCCATCGGCTTTTTTGTGGTATTCTCTGGCATTTCTTCTTCGAATAGTGACTAGTTTGACGTAAAAATGCTGTTCACATCTTGCCACATCCATTCTGCACAGCGGCTGACTCACAACTAAATTACCATCGCCTCTATTCGTATAACCGTACATCACTATGCTATCAAATGATGTGTCCATAAAATCTCATGGTACCATCGCCTTAATTCGAAAAAAAAAAATAGTTGCCATGAGATGGTCCATCTCTCGTATTTTGTAAAATTCCCTGTTTTTCTCATCGAAGAACTCAACCATAGTACAAAGATCTTGCTTCTTGTTTCCAGTTAGTGGTTGAGCACCTAGTAAGGCCATTAGCTGACACAACAACCTGGGGAGTGATTTTTTCTCTTTAAGGCACATCATTCATTCCATTTCATTAAGTCATTGGAGCTATTATGCTTGCACTGTTGACATGACCAAACCAGGATCATCTTTAGACACCCGCAGACATGACACTTGAATAATTGTAGTCACTAGATCGCCATTGGCGACCAAAAATCTTAGCGGGAGACTAAAGGTAAAATTTTAGGTAGATTTCGAAGAAAGATTTTTTGATAACACTAACCATTAGCTTAAATGATTATAGCTTTGATGTATCAATGTACCGAGACTACGCTTTATCAAAATCAAAAGCTTGTCACTCTTATACAATACCCTATATGATCTCTTGAATCACCATCTTCACATCTTCTACTGTTTGCATTTTTTAACGTTCTACACGATTTGCAGTTAAAGCAAAATCTCTGTCTGATACCTAAAAACTGTGGCCTGACAAGAGGAACTTACTGCTGACTTGTGGTACCGTAATCAGATCAATTAGTGAGAAAGAAGTCAGCGACCATGCTGGCTGCTCTATATTACAACTCTTATAAAAACTAACCAAATGGAGTTGGAACTTGAATCATTATAGCACTGCGTTGACTCTAGAACATAGATAATTTTGTTGGCAAAAATTCAGTTTGTACATTTTGGCTTTTATATCAATTTAGGATTTCCACTCTACAATTCTTTCACAAAATTCAGTCCAAAACGATTAGTTCTTAGCAATGTTTGATAGGTCGGTTGTGCCATTTAAAACAAAAAGAGTTCATATTTTCAATTCCATAAATTATTATTTAGGTTAATTTTTTTCTTTAAAAAGACTACGTAGGGTAAATTATTATGAGCTTATAGCTTTATTGTCTGTTAACTGAGAATTAAGTCTCTCTCTCTCTCTCTCTCTCTCTCTCTCTCTCTCTCTCTCTCTCTCTCTCTCTCTCTCTCTCCAATGAACAGCTGCAAGGCTGTGAGTATAAATAGGCCTATAAATTTGTAGTCATATTGTCGACTGAAAATTTTGTGATTAAATTCAATATCTATAGGCCTATAGTAAAGAGCAAAAGACCACTTACACTGGCTCACCATAACATCCCCTTAATTAAGCTACCTATGTACTGTATACATTAGGCTATGTCAATATTAAATCCTATTTCATTATAACATATATTATGCATACCACCCGTTAATTAGATGGATAATTAAATGCAATTACTATAGTTAGTTCTATCCACATAGCGGTCACTATAGTATCGTTTATGTTCCATGTTTCTTTAATGACTAGATCCAATCTATTTGAAATGATTTGTTATCTTTTTTCATAATTATGAAATGGCACAGGTTTGTTTCAGAACCAGTAATATCCATTATGGTTTATCAGGATGTTATGTAACAGAAATATTGTTTCAACAAATGCCAATTAGGCAATATGCAAACTTATATATGCTATATCGTTTTATTTTTAGTGATCAGGAGTGCTAAATTACAACCAAATAAAGATCTCGCACGAAATCTGTGCCGATGAGACCGTTACTCTCTAGAGAGGGACATGCTATTGTGCGAGAGAGAGAGAGAGGTAGCTTGGCCTTTACAAATAGAAAGGGAGGTACTGTTGTGCGAGAGAGATAGGTAGCAGGCCAATCGACGCTACAGTCCCCACGAAAACGTAATGCAATTACTTAGCAATCGGCACAGTTTTCGAGCGGGATCATATATTTAACTTTAATCTTAGTTACGATACTCCGCAGTGTGCCTGGATATTATAGGGTTCTGATAATAGTAAACGCTAATTCGATATTAGGGCAGTAATGTAAGTTGATGTACGAATTATAATATAAAATTACCATACTGCTAGCTCAGGGGTTCATTTAAAGCAGGAATGTGAAAATAAACTAGATGAATTCTAGGTCCTTGCTTCTCAGTAAAGTTCAGGTTTATTGGCTTAAAGAATAAATTGATTGACATATAGGCTTGCCTTATTATGAAATTTAGCTTCTAATTTTAAAACTCTACCTGTATTTTATCTTCAACTTCCGCCGATGATAATATACGAGGGGTGGAGCATAAGTCATGGCAGCTATCTTTTAGTCAAAGTAAGGCGTTGGTACCACGAAATGTTGTATGTCATATGTAGTGTGGCATCAACAGTATACGGACACATCATTTGTAGCATTGTGATGCACGGTTATACGAATAGAGGCAATGATAATTTAGTTGTGAGTCAGCAACCGTGCAGATTGGATATGACAAGATATGAACAGCATTCTTACGTCAAAATAGACACTACCCGAGATAGAAATGCCAGAGAATACCACATGGAGCTTAAAGAATCTTTGGGGAATAATGTCCATCCGTACAGAACATTAAGGGATCATGGAATGGGTATGTGTGCTTTCATGCTTCCAACTACCGCAATACATTAGAGTGGCGCGATGCAGCCGCGTATGGATGTTACAGGGTGTGTGTTTCTTACTCTTTCCTAAATCTAGTACCCATAATCTGCATTATACATACATTCAATATCTTGCCCTTTCATTTTATATTTTAAAATTTTAAAATGATCCCACATTTTCAAAAGAAAAAATAGTTGCATGACCAATTGTGCCCCATCCCTCGTAGTAAATATATATGAATGTTTTATTTTATTTCATTTTTCACACAGGTTTACTTTTACCAAGAAAAATACAAGTTTACGGTTTAAGATAGGCCTACAGAAAAGAAAGAACTTAAAAATAATTAATACCCCTGCAGTACTTATACCGTTGCAAGATAATAGTAACTGAATACACCCAAATGAGCAAGACTGCTCGTGCTGGAGTGCAGTTCCACAAGATCCAGAGAGCAGAGTGAAGAAAAGAGGAGAGAAAGAAATTGTGGAGAACCTTAAAAATACATTTAAAAAATCCCTTTACGCAGGCCTACAGGCTGAGGTAGATTTCGAAGTGCTTTTGGTTTAATTTATTGTCGCTGCGCAGCACTCTTCTTCTTTAGCCTTGGCATGACAAACCCGCAATAATAATTGCAAAAAAGAGGAATGAGCACTTTTTCAAACATTCAAATCTTGCCTTATATGAAAGCTATCGAGCAACTAGTTATTGATTTGTAGAGTACTCATCAATAGCTTTTCAACGATATTCCACAAGACGTGGTTTCAAAAATTTCGAATTTCCATCCTCCCCCACCCCCACTCGTACCCCCAAAACCCCCAAATCGTTGGTGTCACTGTGAACTCTATAGGGAGTACTCTAATTTATTCAAACAAAGTTTCCCTCTTTACTTCATAGGGGCCAAGATATAAATTTTTCAAAATATGAACCCCCTCCCCCGACCCCCCTTTTGCCAATTTTGCTCATTAACGAACTTGTCTGAACTATTGGGCCTAGAAACAACATAACAATATTTGGTTCAAATATCTTCAAAATTACGGCCGCTAGCGTGTAAATATATATACACACACAAATTTTGAACGGGCGGTGGTTTCGAACTTAAGGTGGCATGAAACGTAAAGATATGAAAGAATTTTTCGAAAGTCATGACATGGTATCGATCGCAATAGGTAGACTTTTCTTCGAAATTTACCCAATTAAAGGCTTAGAAGAAACAAAACAATACTGCCTTAGAAACAGCTAACATTATAAATTATATACAGACTTCCATAAAGAGACTTTGTGCAAAGTGGAAAAAGTGTGATATATAGTATGACAAAGATAAAGTTTGAAAAAATAAATAACATCCTTAGAAAACAGCTAACATAAATTATGAAACAGCAGCCCCTCAAAAAAGAAGTGGAATTCATATCCTTCTTGCACTAGAAACAAAACTTGATATGTAGAACCTTCATAGGCAAAGACACATTTTACTGCAGGCCTATTATATCTTAGGCAAACATTACAATGGTAAAACTAAAGAAACAAAGCTAGAAAGATAAAATTTCTTCCTAGATTAGTGAGAGTAAGAACTGGAAATCCTGGTTCCTGTGCAAAGTATCCAAGATATCCTGAGTGCAGTACAATTGATAAGGAAGTGGTGTTATTTGAGATGAATGTTGAGCAGAAGTCACCGAAACGAGACGTCGCAAACCGTCCCCAAACGGCAGCCGGAAGAAAGACTATTGTATGTGACATTATCCGACTCGCTTTCTATTTCAATTCTATTTCTCCATCTACTGCGTTTCGACTCTCCGGATGAAAGTTTCCTCAAACTAATTATATTAACAATTTTCTTCCGAGATATGGAAACGGTCCGGAAATGTTTTTGCGGTAATTCTGTCAAAACATATTAAACCTTTGAAGATTCACCGACAGCGTAATTGTGGAATGTATTCGGCATGTATAGGAATCTGTTTAGAAACGCATGTAAATATAGCCTACATAAAGTAATGTGAAATGCAATTTCTCCCATATAGTGCAAAAAGTATTATATTTATAATCATGATAGTAAAGAAATGTATTTATCCTGAAGCTGAAAACATCTAACTAAAATTGACAGAGCTGGTCTAACGTGAATCTAAAACTAGCTATTTTAGCACTCTTCTACCATATAGCTTGTTATCCATTATTAGGGAATGGATTTTATGCAGTATGAAGAGGGGTATATTAGCAAAAATTGCAATCTCCATTTTGATAATAAATATGCTAATTTCTAATGAAAGTTTAATGTATTTTCCTGCTACATATTTAGTGTATATATTAGGAAATGCATTAAATTTGTATTAGAAATTCACATCTCCATCTTTTATCAAAATGGAGATTGTAGAGTTAGTTAATAGACCCCTGAAATATATGTGTACATGTACATGTGTATTTATATACATACTAGCTTAAAAGGCCCGGCATCGCCCGGGTTTTGTATTTTGTAATATGAAATTAACTTATGGAGGACTTTCGATGTTGAAACTCTAGGTCCTTATTCAATATGCATGTAGAATTCGAAATAAGGAAGAACGACATTTGGCACTCAGGCTATTCCCTCAGAAAACGCTAGATATACCTTTTTATGGCTCTCAGAGGATGTCGAATGTTGCATTCACTTTCATACTTTCCTTCCCAAAAACCTGGGACATAATATACTGCGCGCGTAGGTCTGAAAATGTTCCATCCCATTTTGTTTTCTTTTAGATACTTAGGGCCTCTGATAAACATCCCTAGGCCTATTTCTCAACTAATACAAAGCCTACAGCTATGAGTGACGTATCAGTGGATAGGATTTGTTACCGACTTCCGATATAGCGTACTCACTGGCACACTTAAGTTGTCCCTGCAATACGACCACTTATTCTACGAGTACATCATAATGTGAAGTGAGAAAATTACATTTTCCATGACGAGGGTAGAGAAAGTTATGTGACTGCTTTATTTTCGTGGATTTTATTCTTCAAGAATTATCTTCAAAAAATGTATTAATTACATCGATAGTATCAGAATTTGTTAAAGCCCAGTATTATAATATAGTTCCAAAGCCCTATGTGAACACCGTAAACAATACTTTCGTTATGTAAACAATTGACAGCAGAACTTTCTAACTCTGCCTCATTTCACATTTCCGACTTTTCCCGTGGATTTTCCAACAAATTTCTTTCATACAAACCTTATCCTGACAATTATGAACACAACAAAACAAAAATCAGCCAAATCGGTCGAGCCGTCCTCAAGTGATGCTCCGCATACATTTTGGAAATTCATTTTTATTAATACTAGCTTAAAAGGCCCGGCGTCGCCCGGGTTTTGTATTTCGTAATATGAAATTAACTAATGGAGGACTTTTGATGTAGAGACTCTCGTATAATATGTATGTAGAATTCGAAATGAGGAAGAACGACATATGACACTCAGACTATTCCCTCAGAAAACGCTAGATATAGCTTTTTATGGCTCATAGAGGATGTCAAATGTTGCATTCCATTGCTTCTACACACCATGCCTGGGAGGAGAGCAAATAAGAAGGAAAATAAATTCCGGTTACATAAGATTGTATTATCTTGACAGAAAATTGTATTTCTCACACTCATTTACCATAAAACTGTTTCGGGCTGAAGTAAAAAGGAAATTCAATATCACTTTCATACTTTCCTTCCCTAAAACCTGGCACATAATACACTGCGCGCGTAGGACTGAAAATGTTCCATCCCATTTTGTCTTCTTTTAGATGCTTAGGGCCTCTGATGAACATCCCTAGGCCTATTTCTCAACTAATACAAAGCCTACAGCTATGAGGGACGTATCAGTGGATAGGATTTGTTACAGACTTCCGATATAGCATAGGCTACTCACTGACACACACTTAAGTTGTCCCTGCAATACGACCGCTTATTCTACCTACATCAAAATGTGAAGTGAGAAAATGATATTTTCCTTGTCGAGGGTAGAGAAAGTTATGTGACTGCTTTATTTTCGTGGATTTTATTTTTCAAGAATTATTTTCACCAATGTATTAATTACTTCGATAGTATCAGAATCTGTTAAAGCCCAGAGTTTCCAAAGCCCTATGTGAACACCGTAAACAAAACTTTCGTTATGTAAACAATTGACAGCAGAGCTATCTAACTTTGCCTCATTTCACATATATATATATACACACACATATATCTATAAAAAATTGGTAAAAAAGTATATAACTTAAACATGTAATGAATTAATTATATGTAATATGAACAACTTAATTTTTTCACTAAAAAATATAAAAAATCCTATTTTTAATTTCTCTACCCGAGCCATATGCACTATAGGAAGAGGAAGTGTATTGTGTTCTAACTTGAAATTTTATATAGAGTTTGCAGTAATAGATATAAACGTTTTGAGTTCCCCTGAATCTAAAAATAGAGTATTTAGAAACATATCTCTGGAAGTTGAAACAGGTTAGTTATTGCGAAAGTATGTCATTTAAAGAACTATCACGTAGTTTGAGTGGAGATTTCGGTACCGGTGGATAAGTTAACCATAGTTAACTGTCTGTTTACGGTCAATCCAGATAACTGCAATTATTATTCGATTAACTTTTTCTCGAAATACAGTTAACTGTTTATCTTGTATCCAAGTAACAATTATTTTGTTTAATGACATGAGGTTTTCCTGGCTTATGATTTGAGTGTAGGCCTACTGTTCTCGGGTTGCTAGCGAGGTGACTATTTTGGAAGACTCCTATGTTTAAAAATCACGCTTCCTCCATCTTCTGGGAATACTCGTGAACCTCTGAATGTCTTCCAAAATACTCACCTGGTTAACAGCCCGAGAACAGTAATCAATATTCAATTAACTGTATTATCTTGTCTGCAGTTAATTGACTGTGCAGTTAACTGTTAACTGCAAAATACGAGGAGGTTAGTGCGCGAATTCTGGATATTCTCTATGACATTATGCGATAATATTTTAATCATAGGTAGTATAACGAAAGGTCTTAATTTTACCGATTTCGTTGCTCGTTAATTTATCTTGAGAGAATCAGGAGCTTGAGTTTTATATACTTTAACTATCTAGCGAATACTCACAGAATGAAACTTGTGTTAATAATATTAAAATCAGAATAATTCCTGTTGAACCACCAATAGTAAATAAAAATACGAATCCTAGGGATCATAAATGTGGTGCACTGTAAGATAATTGAGATCCATAGACTGTTGATAATAAACTAAAAATGTTAATACCTGTAATGAAATTGAATAAAACACATCACTGTTTGTGTTATTGTAAACACGAAAGCTAATGGCAAAACAATTGATATTAATATATCGATCGTCTCGCCATCGGCGATAGTCGTGCTTGGCGCGACTTTTCATCAGCTGTTTTATTTTTTAGATATTAACTTCCTTGGTATAACTAATAATATCGTGTTATTAATATTGTATTTATTATTATGGGGTACGCCGTAGCGTAGTGGTTGAGGCGCTGCGCTACAAACCGGAAGGTCGCGGGTTCGATTCCCGATGAGGTCATTGAGATTTTTCAATTGGCCTAATCCTTCTGGTGGCACTATGGCCCTGGGGTCGACTCAGCCTCTAACAGAAATGAGTACCAGGAGCAATCCTGGGGGTAAGGCGGCCGGTGCGTAAGGCTGACAACCTTACCACCTTCATGTGCCGAATGTCCAAAATCTGGGAGCCTCAACCTCCTGGAACCCTCTGGGCCTGTATAGGGATCACTTTACCTTTTATTTATTATTATACGAAGTTGAAAATGCTTGACCATATGTACCTATATAATAATTATATATTACTTTCATATCTTTTTTGCTCATATGCAGCATTAGGCTTCCCAGTTGCTGTGATGAATGACAAATTGTTTTTTTTTATCAAAGAACCTACAGGTATGAAGATGTTTTAGAGTTCAGTCCTTGTTAATTTCACATCAAAACATGTATACGTAGGTGCGATAAAATTAAAGTGATAAAAATAAAAGGATAAAATTATGACAATGGTCACTTCCGATTGGTTGAAATTCCACTTTACTTTTATACTGGATTAGTCAATGATTCATAGCTAAAGAGTCAGACTAATAAGTAACCTCTCGTGAAGAAAATTTGCATGCTTGGCTTTATTTACTTGCAGTGCTAAAGAATCAGCCATCACGCAAATAGAAACAGGAGTAAGTAGCAATTGGAAAATATACAAGTTTCCAGGAAGTGTGTTTTTTACCTTCAGTTGTCTCTGGTTTTAACATGACAAGGCATTCTTCCTAAAATTTTAAACGTATTTGCTATGTACTACCTAAGATCAATGAAGCAGTGATAATGCTTGAGGCGGAAGTGGTACTCTGACATTACTGCAAAAAGAAATTAGTGTCAGTCATTCTGTGAATGGGTTTCTGCACAATAGGCCAGCTACGGAAGCTGAATTTAAATAAAAAGAAAACCAAAACAAAGTAGGTAGGTCATGAACATCTCTCAAGGAACACTATACGCACATCATGGCTTTTGTTTCTGTTATATAATGTCTTTAATGAAAGCTGCGCGCTTAAAGTTATGGAACAACTGCCTGATGATGCTCTCAACGTAAACTAGAGATCGCCTGACACTCTTAGCAAACATCATGCAAATGAAAAGGGAAAGAGGATGGGCGTCATTGTTATTAATGACTACATGAAAACACTGTACTCCCTTATATATAGACCTGGGATTTTAGGCTCTAAAAAAATTAGTTTTAGGTACCTAAAATAGGCTTTTTAAACAAGTAAATGGTCTTTTAAAAGATAAAATAGGCCCTTAAAATATGATTTAATAGTGTGTAAATAGACAGAAAATAGACTTTAAAATACTACAATATACTCTTAAACTGTAACGTGATCTTTCTACTGTAAGAAGCGTGGTATACCTATCCATAACATAGGCTCCAAAGGTCCAAATAGGCATTTTAGGGCACTATAAAACTCTATAAATGTAAGTGATTTATCATAAAATGTGAATATATTTAAACATTTTCTTGTTATTTCATAAGGAACAAAATAGGTATTTGCCTTAAAATCCCAGGTCTACTTATATCATAAACTCGACATGAATAGCAAATACTAAACATCGTAGGCCAAAAATATGTAGCAATTATGTAATACTTTACTATTCGTATCTCGAATACTTTATTTGATGCCTATATTGTACTTTTCCATTTTTCTTTGTTGACTCTACCTTCCCCATGTAGGATTTCTTGACCAATGCAGGAGGGAACACGCTGATTAATGTATAAAGAGTAACTTACTGAGCTTTAATCAATAAGTATTATCCATAATCTTCTATTTTTTGTTTTACATCATCTCAGGGAAGAATAAGGAAGAATTATTCCCTGTGTGTATTTTTCAATAAAGGTAGCAGCTTTCGTACAAATTACAAAGATTACGATCACATAAATTTGCGACATAAATAACATAATGCCGAAGCGAGTGGGTCTAAGTTTATATGCACGTGACAGAGGCCATTGCCAAGTGAAATAAGCTATCTGGCAGTGCGCTGTTGCAACTCTGCGGACAGATAAATTGAGACATATCACAACTGGGCTTCCTCAACTGTGTAAGCCAAGGGCTACCGCCGAGACGACACTGGCATACGGACATCGGACAACGGACTAGGGAAAGAATGGAAATTTGCCCGAAATAAATTGAAGAAACCATGGAATCCCTATTCAGGATTGCCAACTTCAATAATCGAAATCTGAACGTCCCGAACCCCAGATGCTAGAGCCTGGTTCATCCCGCTTGGATATATAATGATATAATTTTTTTTAAATATGATAACTTTTCATCTTAAGAAAGATAACTAACAGATTAAAATTATCTTGTTTTCTAAAACATAATTTATTCACAATAAATTGAATAAGACACATAGGCTATATAGAACTCTTCCGTCACACAATAAAAGGCTGAAAAATGACATAGGCTATAAATTAATGTTCTGATAGGCTTAACGGAAAATAATTCTTATGAGCTTTTCATTTAATGCCAAAACATTTTCATTCAAACATCTTTACTCGAGCCTTCTATTGTCTGTAAGGATTTGCCTTACTTCATAATTTGTCAGGTCTATTGCATTTCTTTCTTTATCCAATATATCTAGTACTTCAAGAGTCTTATACTCTTATACCCATAAGGGAGGGGACAAATCTGTGGATCGCACATATAATCAGACAGGGCATAGAAGGATCCCCTAATGAGGGATCAGCTCAACGCAAGCCCTCCTACTAAGATAATACAAACATATACAGACAACGGACAAGGAACGTTTGGAGTAGGTTTTAGGTTAAGTCTAATCCGACATTTGGCTTTGCGAATGAGAAAAACCCCGAGAAAACCTCACTACGGCCACGGGATTCGAATCTGCGACCTCCCCAATGTGAGGACTTGGCTCTAGATTTGTTACCTTCAAATTAAAAATCACATGTTTTGCTTTACCTTTGACGCTTATGGCTTATGTCGCCATTTTTACTAAAGCAAGATAATTAGGTGTAGGCGATAAATTTCATACTCTTCTGTGCCTCGCTACTCATTAGTAGGGCCTATAATGCAGAGGCCTATACCTCCCATCAGCCACCATTGTCTAATTGTTTTCTTAATTACGGATTTTCTTCCGCTTGTGAAGTATTATGTGTAGACTTCCGCGATAGTTGCAATTAAACGTTAGTGAAGACGGATTGTACTTTTTGAAGGTAGTCTACTATAGTAGACATACAGGCGTGGAAGCCCTTAGGGTTCCAGGAGATTGAGGCTCATAGATTTTTAGACATGCGACAAGCTGGTAAAGTTGCCATCCTTATGCTAACCGTCTTTAACCCCAGGATTGCTCTTGATACTCAGTTCTGTTAGAGGATGAGTCAATCCCACGGACATGGGGCCACTAGAAGGATTAGGCAGATGGAAAAATCCCAACTGTGGATCGAACCCGCGACCTTTCGGTTTGTAGCGCAGTGCTTCAACCAATTACGCTATGGCGTACCCCACCAGTAGGAAAGTACGAACTTCAATCCTTTCACATCTGCATTTATACACTGATAATAAAACAATCACGAAGTATAAACATCAGGGAGTTCTAAGTTTTAAATTCTTGAGGAAAATTCCAATATAATAACTGGTTACCACAAATGATATTCATAACATGAAAATACCGAGCGAGGTGACCGAGATGGTAACGTCTTGGACTCGCATTCTGGAAGTCCCAGGTTAAAATCCCGTGGCCAACCAATATGACAGGGGTTTTTTTCATGGTTTCCCCAGTCGTAAAGGCAAATGCCGATTTTTACATATCATGAATCATCCTCACCATTTCATCGTGTATCACATCCATTTAAATTAATATCAGTTGAAATGTATTCAATAAAATTGCACCAATAATAGAAAAAATTGACAATCAACAGTTCCATGACCTACCCTACTGCATAGACACAAGTCCCGAACTCCTGATATGGCCTAGCAGCTAAAAGGAGTATAAACACAGCTGAAAAAATGAAGATAAAAATCCACACATTTCAACATAAAGCGTTACCCTACTTATTATATATCTCTGATTTTACTCTTTTTTGAGACCACGTATTTAAATGTCAGTAGCAGTGAAAAGATTTAATATTATAACCAGGTCTAAAAAAAAAATTGTTCGGATCCTAAGAAAACATTTCCTATAAGCAACTATGGTATATATATATATATATATATATATATATATATATATATATATATATATATTTTTTTTTTTTTTTGTGTGCCCACCCTTACCCCCGGAGTGCCAAGCAATTAAGCCTAAACCTCCGGTCAGACCAAATTTTGGTAACCATATGTGATGTGTGTATACCTATTGTGCCCTTATGTACATCCGTAGGGGATGTTGATGGTGTGACGTGTTTGGGCTGAGTACTTGTGTCTTTGTACTTTGGCGCAGGATAGACCTAAGTGCGGATAGGTCTTATGTGCAATATTTCCGAGTGTGTTTCTTTTTAGTGACATGTAGTTATGTATTCTAGAGATTTGTAGTGCGTGTATCTGTTTGAGGGGATTATTGACCAGTCCGGCATTCGCCTAAGAACGAGGGAAACCCCTCAAAAACCTCGTTCGGAAAAGAAATAGATTATAGTAAAAATGTGAAGTGAAGAATCAAATCAAAGAAGAATGCGTGTAATATAAAATGAAGTTATACTTTTCGCTAACATAAAAGTAAGAAAGACCGCCTATATATTCTCGTGGTTAGCGTTGCTGGCTAAGGATCCGCAGGCCCTGGTTCGAACCGTTTAAATATGTAATTTCATAAATTATTTAAAATGCGTATAAATATATAAAAATATGTAAAATAAAACTTCACATAAATAGTCGTCATGAGGTGTACCATCGGCATTCGTGGCTTTCAATAGAGTGAAGGCAAAGAATGTATATATAATTACTGTACTCATATAAAACCCAGCTCTTCTTATTTGTTCGTGTGGGTTATGTTTCCAGGAAACCTAAGGCATACACTTTTTATTTATTGTAAGTTAACAATAATATGTATCATTATTATAAATATATTATTAATTTATTGTATATTGTTGTTTTTGTCTTTCAGTTTTTTCTCACAGAATGCGAAAAAGTCTTCATCTGAACTTTGTCATTTTAAGGTAATCGCCATTATTTCCTACATAAGTTCAGCACAAGACGCAATTTCTAAACTCTTGGGCCGTAACAAGATTCCCGTGATTATCGGAAAGATAATCAAGTCATGTTCACGGTGTGCAATCTGCAACCTTTTCCGTTCTCTGATGAAGAAAGTTTATGAAACTAAGGATAGCACGGAGGACGTCTATTTGTTTGGTAAGGCAGCTTAATAAATAATTTTAAAAAAGCGTAGAATAATGGTTTATTATTTGTTTCTTTCGGATTTGCAAATGTCGTGAAAACTTAATGTAACTTGCGAAATTTACCAATTACAGGAAAATGAGAGACAGTTATACAAAATGTAAATTTAATAAAGTTTTATTTCCGAGTGCGTAAAAGCTGTAGCCATACCACACTAAAATGTTTGTTCCACGGATGTTTATCAATGTTCATTCAAAAATGTATGTGTATAGGAAGTCAACTGTTAAGCTCCATCTGTATTTTATGAATGTCTCTATTCTTCCATGTAACCATCTAACAGAAATGAGTGCCTGCCATATATATTGAGATTATACCAGATGTAATGCATTTTACATTCTTGTCATCTCAACCATCCCTTTTACTATGTTATAGACATAATTATTTTATTCACTATTTTAGAACTAAATCACAATTTTCTTTTTCGGTAATCTTATCATTCAAATAATTTCCACAATATAATCTGTGTAATTCCAGCGTTTAAATAATTTACTCTGGAGTCATTATCTCATTTACCTTATTCATTTTGCATCCGATTAATCTTTTTCTCTTTTCTTCTGCCAGATTATCAATATTACTGATAGCTTACACACAGTCTTGCTAATAATCCATTCGTCATATTTATACCATAAATGTACACAGCTGAGGGAGAAGTGTTACTAACAGTCTCTGAATAAACAACTGAATATATACTCGTATAACCCGATAGTAGCAAGTTGTACTCTCTACACACTTTACACTGCCTGACACGCTTGTATAAACTTGACGTAAATAATAAAGATGGCCGACATCTGTAACAGCCGATCGTTTGAGATTGAATTTTGAAGTTATGCATCTATTCATAAAGCAGTCTGTTAGGAAACAATGCCAGCTGCTATTTTTGCAATTGTTAACTTTGTTCATTGTTTTCTTAATTTTTCCCATGAATATAGTTTTCTCAATTTAATGGAATACTGAGACTACATTTTTCGCGAGAGATGACATACTGCTGTTTGTTTACTGCTCGGATAGATGGTGATATTGATGGAGAGCATTCACTTATCCTTTACTGGTACGGGCGAGAAACGTTATCCCTTGTATGAAATATTTGATGACGTGTCACATTCAAATCTGGTGCAGGTTATACAGGGATTATTAGTGAAACGGCTTATGTTAAACTTGCGCGGTGATCAACCAAACAACCTTTCAACGCCCTTATAAGCAACTTTTATTAATATTTTTATTTATTTTTAATAAATCAACTTCATATCAATAAAGAATAAAACACCAACTGTTACAGTACTCCAGTAGGCCTCCGTAGGCTCACATTCACTTTTTTTCGGGATATGTTTGAAGGGGCCATTGGCTTTTGGTATCTTCCCCTAGTGATATAATGATGTTCATATATATATGAACATCTCATATTTCAGTGACCCCTTACCCTACCAATAAAGGGTAGCTTTGGTGGGTTATATAACGCTACAAAATTGTTTGTTGGCCAATGCAAAATATGTGATTCAAGTCTCATAAAAATAACTCCATTTGTTAAACATTTATTTCAATCAACCACCCCTACCCTAACCCTTTACCCCTGGACAGAAATATATTAATTGGATTTAATTATTATGAACCTGAGGCTTCTGAATGCGAGTCCAAGACGTTACTATCTCGACCAGCCCGTTAGGTTTACGGAAATAATTATTTCTAAACTACGTGAACACTGTTTGATAATACCGTTGCCATGGAAACCAAGCCTTTTCTCGGGGTTTTTAGGGCTACAAATTAAAATAATATATTTTTTGTTTTCCTGTGGTTTACAGCCTCAAAGCTATATGTGTACTAAATTTCAAGTTTCTAGCTCATCTGGAAGTGGGCAAACATTTATGTCAGTGAGTGAGTGAGTGAGTGAGTGAGTGAGTGAGTGAGTGAGTCAGTCAGTCAGTGAGTCAGTCAGTGAGTCAGTCAGTGAGTCAGTCAGTCAGTGAGTCAGTCAGTCAGTGAGTCAGTGAGTCAGTCACAGTCAGCCATGTGGCTTTATGTTATAGGGATATTGCATTTAATTTATCAGAATCAACTGTGCTAACCGTACTGGTATAGAATTATTGGTTAGGTTAATCATTTATCAAGATGCACTTAAGGACCGTTCTAGGATTATGTGCATGTCTGGCGCTAAGAATTTAAAAGAATGTATGCTTTTCAACAGTTTAGAAACTTACAAGAATACATTGCTCAGGGTGGAAATTATTTGAATTTTACCAAATCTCTGTCAAAACATTAAATTAGTTGTGGCATGTGTTTCATTCATTGTGACTGATGGAAGCCCTACTGAAACAACCCTATATCAAATAATAATTGTAAAAATAAAAATAAAAAATAGCCAATAATTTACTAATAGGCTATGTGTTATTAAGTGCCAGTATGGTACTTTATGAGATTGTGTGGGGGACGAAAAAATGTCTGTCCGTCTGTCTGTCTGTCCGTCCGTGTGTCTGTACACACCATAACTCAAATACGCTTTTTCGGATTTTCATGAAACTTGGAAAACACATTTATAATGTCATGAGAAGAACCCTATTGATATTGAACCAAATCGGTTCACCGGTACCGGAGTAATGCCCAATTTAGTGCCTATTTTAATATATTATGGCGCCTTCCTAATAGAAAGGCGCCATAACTCAAATATGCTGTATCGGATTTCCATGAAAATTAGTATACGCATTTATGACGTCCATGAGAAGTAACCTATTGAATTTGAACCTAATCTGTTGATCGTTACCGGAGTAAAACCCAATTTAGTGTCTATTTTAAAGGCGCAATAACTCAAATACACTTTATCGGATTATTATGAAACTTCGTATACGCATTTATATTGTCCATGGAAAGACGTCTATTGATATTCAACCAAATCGGTTGGCCAGTACCGGAATATTGCCCAATTTAGTGCCTTTTATGTTAATATATAAGAAGTCGCGATAACTCAAATATGCTTTATTGGATTTTTCTGAAACTTTGTATACCCATTTATAATGTACATGGGAAGACGTCTACTGATTTTGGACTAAATCGGTAGACCGGTACCGGAGTATAACCCAATTTAGTGTCTATTTTAAAGACGCGGTAATTCAAATACGCTTTACCGGATTTTTATGAAACTTGGTATACACATTTATAATGTCCATAGGAAGACGTCTATTAATATTGGATAAAATCGGTTGACCTGTTTCGGAGTAATGCTCAATTTAGTTCCTATTTTATGGTAATATACGTATTCGAAAGAATTTATGAAATGCAAATCAGTTATCATGACAACATAGTCAATTGTTTTACTGTGATCTTATAAGGCTTTGGCAATTAAAATACAGTTAGCTATGGCAAATAACACTATTGCTTCACATGCGCTTATCCAACTAGACTGTTAAACTGACCCAGGTGGCTGAGATGGTAACGTCTTGGCCTCACATTCTGGAGTTCCATGATTCAAATCCCGAAACCGGCCAATTTGACTTTTTTTTTTGTATTCTGCGTATCATAATTATTGCAATCATAACTGATTAAACAAAAACATACTGGCACTTCGTTACATCAGTTTACCTGATTTTATTTTTTGTGTGCATACTATCTATAAAAATATAATATAGTACTAATGTGAAACACACAACTTCCTCTGCCAAGACAAAAGTTTTCGCATTTAGTATGGTATAGCCTATTATGTATTACATTATTTTAATGTAAATTGGTTGTACTGTTCGTGCCATTTTAAGAAGACCTCGTCCCAAACCATCGTCTATCTACAAAAGAATATAATAGCATTGTTGCCTATTCCGAAAATCTGCACCGACACCGTCATCTTGCTCTTGTAGTCGCATGGGTTTTCTCAGTGTTCCCCTTATCATTCACCACTTCTCAAGTGAGGTAAACGTGCTGTGGTACGAATTTGGCAACATTGTACTAGACTGCAGACAATTGTGAATACACCTAATTACCTTTCTATTCACTGATTGACAGATCGTCGAGGATAGGGTGCCAGAAGGTAGAGGCAGTTCTTGGAAAAAAGTTTTTAAGAAGTGGCGTCCCCGGAGATACAAAACCCAAATAAAATCTTATTAATGCATTCACGCAACTTTCTTGACCGTAAGCATGGGCACTTTTCCCACTTCACATTCTGATACAGAATGAAAGGCCATATTGCGAAGAGCGCATATTCCGTTGTTTGAACCTGATGCAGAGTTTTATTGTTCACCAGGCAAGAAAGAGTTTCTACAAAAAATGAGTGGTTCGTAACTTCGCAGATTTTTTCGAAAAAAAAATGTTCAAACATAAGTTTTATCTCTTAGTAGGCAACTCATGTACAAATTTTAAACAAAATCGTTAGAGCAGTTTCCCAGAAATTCGCGTAAACGAAATTTTCTTCATGTAAAGTGCCCAAGTCGTCTTCAATTTTCGTGTCACATCCCCAGAAGGTTCTGGTACCTACCCAAAATTCAAAGTTTTGTTTTCATATGATTTTCCGTTCTGGAGCTATTTAATAGGCTGTTCACAGGCACACACACAGATGCACACACAGACAGACACATAGACACACATACTCTCACAGACATGCTTCTTTTGGATTTAGGGAACCTCAAAACATGTATCCTATTTATGTTAAAAACTCAAATTCGAATTCCATTTCTTCCTGTAGGCCTACTTAGTACCTAGGCTATGGTACGGGTAGAGGAAGTAAACATTATTTTATGAGTTCCCCTTGAAACCAAAAAAAGAAATCAAAATATTTGATGCCAAAAAATAAATCAAGATATTTGATGCCAAGAAAGAAATCAAGATATTTGATGCATTATGATTTGTGATTATTGTACTTCATTACGTTTGATAATACATGGTTGTATTTTAAACATGAAGAATACTCTGCTGATATGGTTATTCAAGTCAAGATTGTTGTTCATATTAGCAAGGAAGTGTTGTGACCTTTCCCAGAAGCATTGGCGTGTTAGGAAGGAGAGTAGCCACGGTCCATGGAACTGGGATAATGAGTTGACTCGCTTGCTCTCGCCAGACAAATAACGTCTCACAGCGACATTGACCTTCACCTTATATCATGGCGGTCATACTTAAACTTTCTCGACACACACCTACCATAGCAACACGTGTGTTTAACATCTTTTCATATCAAATAAAAAGCAGTGCATTTGTACAATTAATAGGTATCCTATCTAATGTTTTAACCAGTTCTTAGTTGTATACAAAACATTAATTTGGCCTAAAATAATACTAGACCGCTGTGGCGCAGGGGATACATTCGTTTCCCTCGCCCAACCGGCCCTTGTTTGATTCGCGGACGGGACAAATATTTTCTAGTATTTTTTTTTATCGAAGTTCTTCCTCACCTGGCCGTCATTATCACCTTCATGCCAATTCGCTTTTTTTTATTTTTATTATTATTTTTTTTTATTTTTTTATTTTTTATTTTTTTTTTAATTTTTTTTATTAAACATGAGTGTTTGATTGTGTGTGCGCGCGCGACTGGTGTGTCTCGTCCTTTGTGTTCGTGTTGTCTCGGAGGTGGCTACAGCATTAGGCCGAACACTCATCCGGAGAGGCTCTCAATGTCCTTGTCTGGTCAAAAAAAGTATGTTTGTGATCCTAGAAACTCCCTCCCTTGACTGGTCGCAGCCGCATAAAGTTTACGCGGCTACAAATGGAGAAATAAAACTCAGAAAAAAACAAGAAGAAGAAGAAGAAGAAGATGGGCTCCAATGCCATAACATGGTTGGGTAAACTGCTCCAGCACTTAATTACCCTCATGACATGGAATATCTTCGGCAGCTTTTATTGGTATTGCTGTTCAATAAGTTGTACTGTTGGCATGATTGCAACGTTACTGAATTTCTCACCTATAGATGAATCTTTTTGTTTTGAGTGTTTCTTAAACTTATTGTAAACATTTTAAATTGGGATACATCTTGTTATATACAAGCTGCTATAACTATTAACAGTAATATTTTATTAGTAGCTCGAAAAAGGTTAATTGCCATTAGTTTCTTGACATAACAAAATTAAAAGTTAGGTCTGTTAATAAGGCTGAATTCAATGGATTCTTAAATTGCCCACTCGCCCTTTTCCACTGGTAAGCGATGTCAGAGAATGTGATACGACATGACTCTAAGACTTACAATATTAGAACGTGTGAAGCGAGTGTGTATTTGGCGAGTTTGGATGGAAGTACACTTCGACCCTCGATGGCAATCTTATTGAAATCGACATGTTCCTGAGTGTGACATTGGGAAGCAGCCATATTGTAATAGCTTTCTGTCAGGTTTATAGAAGAACTAATTCTATAAGATTTCCATGAATTATATGTATATATATATTATACATAATATATTATATATACATATATATTCACTACAGTCCATAGAATATTTATTACATGTTGACGATGCTATACTCTAACCTCCAAATTTAGCTACAGCATTCCGATGAAGACTGCGACTTCAGCATGCGGTATCTGTGGGGCAAAACCTGGGCCCTATTTCAAAAAAGTTACAATTTTACAGGTGACAGGTGACATAAAATTGTCTTACAGGTTTACATTTTGACAATTGTGTTTTCCATAAAAGCTGACAACTTTACATAAATGTCATGGCAATTTTGTAGATTTGTATGACAATTTTACATATTGTTGTTTCTCAAAACTTTTGAGATAACAGGTAAAAGTCTGACAAATATGTCAAATCTTAGGATACCTATCATTTATGAAACATTAATTTTTGCTGAAATATTTACAAATTTACAAAAAATGTAGAATTGTCATTACAGAAGTGACGGGCAATCTTTCATATGTAGGCCAACAGAGTAGGTTATGTAAATGTGTGGCATAACTTGGCAAACTTTCTTGTGATTTAAACTTTGTTAATAAACTTGCTAAATTGTCTTGTTAATAATGTACACTAGTAGTAGTGATATTGGTAGTAATGAAAGTGGTGGAGAAATAGACATGAAACCACCCAGTGTTTTTAGGCAATGGATTAACCTAACTTTCAATTTCAGTGACTTTGTATTAAAAGAGAAATACAATTCAATTATCTTCGATAGTAATAATCGATTGCTTAGGTATCATATAATAATGTGAGAGCCATCTACAGTGTACTAAAGTAATCTTTAGGTTTGACATAAAATTGTCGAGTTTATAAAATGGGTTCTTTCAGTCTGACAATTTACATTAATTTGCCTGTAATGTAAGGAAAAGTTGTAATATTTATGAAAAATACAATTGTCGTGACACATTGACAAATTTGTCAGACTTGACATAATTGTCGTATTTGTCACACCTGTAGAGTTTTATGAAATAGGGCCCAGGTGGGCAACAAGTGACTATTGGCAAAGATAAGTACTCCAGGAAAGAGAAGGTGTCGCATACTTGTAAATAGAATCCAACATAAATAATGCCCTTCCTTAATTTTTTAAAACGTACTATCTGAGGCTGTATTGGCAGTAACAGTAATCATTAAGACCTTAATAAAATTCATTACAAACACATAGTTAAACACTTTTAACTTAGTCAGTATTTGCTCTTTGACACATGCATTCTGATAATTTAAATAGTGGAGTAGCTCACCACGTTAGAAACAATGATCTCCCCCTATTTGATAGGAAGCCTTTGCCCTTCACGGAACGCATAGGAGTCAATCCATTAGAAATGAACCAGGCCAAGTTGCTCGACATTTTAGATTTTCCTAATTTTTTTACCAGTTATTTCCCAACTAAAGGTGAGTTCAAAACTATGGTAAAAAATTTTTTGGGCTCATACTTTTTTTTGGCGGCCATTTGAAGTTTGCTTTTTAACCATATTTCAGCCGAAAACATGTTTTGCACAAATGTATGTAACCCTGTTAATTTTATAGATAACAAGACAAAATAAACACCAAAATTATCAGAATGAAATGCTCTACATTTTTGTTTTAACACAATATTACCTAAGTAGTGAGGAAAGTGAAGAAACAAATTCAAAACTACAAATTGAAAATTCACTTAAAACGGGAGTTTTAGTGCCACAAAATTATTAGAAGGAAGTAAGACTCGCCCTTAATTTTTTTTTCTGGTGTAGATCTACTATAGGAATACTCGCTCTAGAAGATTAAAGCTTGAGAACTTTGTGGTTTTTTTTTACAATTTTTCAAAAATGCCCAAAAGCGTATTTTGGCAATATTTGAAGTAGAATATCTCAAAAGGGACTGAGTGGAAAATTATGAAATTTATACAGATAACACCTCTTTATGATATAAAGATGTGATAAAAATTTGGTGACTGAGACTCAACTGGTTTCCAAGTTATAGTGCATGGAAGTTGGCCATAACTGCAAACTATGCACCGAAATTTCAACACTCTTCAAAGCTTTGAGGAAACCAAAAATTTGTCATCTAACTGATTAAATGTAGCCTACATATACAACTCTTTTGTGTAACAAAACTTAGGCTCACAAAAATTATATATTTAAAATTACAAAGTGAATTTTTACTATTAAATTACCGTTAAATTTCGTGTGCCTATAACGCAATTTTTGATCAAATTCAAACCACTGTTACTCTGGAACCAGTTGAGTCTCAGTCGCCAAATTTTTATCACATCTTTATGTTATAAAGAGGTGTTATCTGTATAGATTTCATAATTTTTCACTTAGGCCCTTTTGAGATATTCTATTTCAAATATTGCCAAAATACGGTTTTGAGCATTTTTGAAAAATTGTATAAAAAAACCGAAAGTTCTCAAGCTTTAAACTTCTACAGCGAGTAGTCCTATAGTAGATCTACACCAGAAAAAAAATTAAGGGCGAGTCTTTCTTCCTTCTAATAATTTTGCGGCACCAAAACTCCCATTTTAAGTCAATTTTCAATTTGTAGTTTTGAATTTTTTTCTTCCCTTTCCTCACTACGTTGGTAATATTGTGTTAAAACAAAAATGTAGAGAATTTCATTCTGATAATTTTGGTGTTTATTTTGTCTTGTTATCTATAAAATTAACAGAGTTACATACATTCGTGCAAAACAAGTTTCCGGCCTAAAAACTGTTACAAAGAAAACTTAAAATGGCCGCCAAGAAAAAAGTATGAGCCTAATAAATGTTTTACTCTAGTTTTGAACTCACCTAATATTGGGGAGTAACTAGTAAAAAATTAAGAAAATAAAAAATGTTGAGCAAAAAATTTATTCAATTTGGTTAATTTCTAATGGATTGACCCTATTTTGGCATTATTTGAAGTAGTATATCTCAGAAGGGCCTGAGTGAAAATTATGAAATTTGTACACATAACACCTCCTTACGATATAAAGATGTGATAATAATTTGGTGACTGAGACTCAACTGGTTCCAGAGTTACAGTGCATCGAAGTTGGCCAAAAATTGCAAACTATGCACCGAAATTTCAACGCTCTTCAACGCTTTGAGGAAATTATAAATTTGTCATGCTAACTGATGAAATGTAGCCTACATGTACAACTCTTTTGTGTAACATACTTAGGTTCACTAAAATGTTGTATTTAAAATTACAATGTGGATTTTTACTATTAAACTACCGTTAAAATTCATGTTCGTATAATGCAAGTTTTGGTCAAATTCGGGAACCAGTTGAGTCTCAGTCACCAAATTTTTATCACATCTTTATATCATAAAGAGGTGTTATCTGTATAAATTTAATAATTTTTCACTCCGTCCGTTTAGAGATATAATACTTCAAATATTGCCAAAATACGGTTTTGGGCATTTTTTGAAAAATTGTATAAAAAAACCACAAAGTTCTCAAGCTTTAAACTTCTATAGTAGATCTACACCAGAAAAAAATTAAGGGCGAGTCTTACTTCCTTCTAATAATTTTGCGGCACTAAAACTCCCGTTTTAAGTGAATTTTCAATTTGAAGTTTTGAATTTTTTTTCTTCACTTTCCTCACTACTTAGGTAATATTGTGTTAAAACAAAACTGTAGAGCATTTCATTCTGATAATTTTGGTGTTTATTTTGTCTTGTTATCTATAAAATTAACAGAGTTACATACATTTGTGCAAAACATGTTTTCGGCTGAAATATGGTTAAAAAGCAAATTAAAATAGCCGCCAAAAAAAGTATGAGCCCAAAAAAATTTTTACCATAGTTTTGAACTCGCCTTTAGTTGGGAAATAACTGGTAAAAAAATTAGGAAAATCAAAAATGTCGAGCAACAAATTTCATTAAATTTGGTTCATTTCTAATGGATTGACCCCTAGGCTATTTTTCATTTTTCCTTTTTCACACCAGTGTGTCTAACTAAAAGAAAGAATATTCAATGAATAAATGTTATATTCTACTTTATTTCTTAATCATTAAAGAAAATATACCCATCTTTAACGAAAATTTTCTAATTTTCTCTTTGTTCTTACCAGCGAACTTAAAAATCGGAGTTAATATCATACCTTAGCCTTGCCTGATTGGAATCTGAAAATTTCTACAAGACTCTTAAGCTTTCAAGAAAACTAAGGTCTTGTTTGATTTCAAAAATTTCAATAAATTTATAGTGGATCAGCTACACATACATTCATCGTGTTGTTCTTTTTGTCGAATGGTAGTAGTTCACTTCGCTCGAAACAATAAAGTAGTTTCCACAGTGCTGTATGGTTTATCTTGCTTAGCTTTAGACATAGTAATTTTTCTATGGTATACCAAAAAGCTCCGAGCCTAAATTAGAGCCTCTGGACAAAATTTCTTGGCCCTTTCACGTCTAAATAATACCTTAATTTCCGAAGGGGGGTTGAGAGGCGATGGGCTTACCACCTATCCCTCTGCCCTCTCAGGGAAAATAAGCATAACAAAATTCCCATAGGTAACTGAAACCTACACTTGGAGGCCCTTCGCTCCAACATAGGGGATATAGGACTCCAGATACAGATACCAAAAATCATTTTTTTTTGTATTTATTGAATTATAAAAGTTGTAACCATACTTCAATGAATCTTAGATTAACTAAAGTTTTTAAATTAACCTAATTTAATAAATTTCAGGCATGTCGGAAGTTTCCATTCATGCTTATACTATTTTATACTCTGTCATAAATTAGCAACTTTGAGAAAGCTGCCAAAGGAACCATGTAGAATGTATTCCTACGCGTTTGCGGAAATACATACTCATCCAGTCTGGTATTTTAAACGTGCATACGGATAGCAGACATTTAAATTACAGACGTACGATTGAGGGAACAGGTTTCTTGCACGATTGCAGGTGAGAACTGGGGGAAGGGGTGTCGGGCGCGTGCCCCCTCTCTCTGCGGTTTCAAGATTAGCATCTATAAATCAGTCTCCCGCACCTACAAAAACATTTACATTGACTTATAACGATTGCTAGTATTATTGAATGTTGCAGTCAATCAATTTTAGCAGGTAATGGTTACTCTGTAACAATATCCTTCTGAAAATAACTCAACATTCCTAATACCATTGGGGTCAATATGACCCCAAAAGCACTTTTGAAACAAATACCTCCGCTGGTTTTAAAACTATAATTTTTAAAATCTATGACTTTATCCCTCTGAGTCAACTGTATTCAAAGACTTTGTATTAATTTTTAAATTTCAACACATCAAAATGTATTTATTGATTTGCACTGAGTACCATGGGGTCAACATTACGCCATTCAAAATTGGCTTGTTATGGATAAAATAACAAATATAGGATAAGATTAAAATTTATATTATAAATTATGACCCATTATAGGTCAGTGTCTAAAATATGCCTAATCACTAGGGCCCGGATTTAAAGGTTTTAACCTATTTTTTCCCCCAGTTTCCTAATTAGATCATTTTAACGTATTTTTCCGTTCCTTGCCCCTTGCTTTTGAATATATAAATCTTATAGATCCTAAAAAGAGTCTAAAAGGGGCTAAAAAGTACGTTTGCTGAAAAACTAGGGGCTAAAGAGGACTTTTGCAGAAAAATACGATTTTTAAATAGATTTTCCAATTAATGCAAAGGAAAATACTTATATGAATTAGTGCATTTTAAGAAAAGACATAATAGAAAAACTTTATACAACGCATTGAAACTGACAATGTATAGGCTATGTCGCTTGTCTTTGTAACTCAAATATGTGCCGCCTCGCCGTTGCAGGAAATGAAACTTGAGCCATCTTATCTGCATTACTTGGAAATCTGAAACTAATCATGTCGTTTCAACTTTAAATAACAAGTTGCCGACCGACGACAATTAAAGGGACCAATTCGTGACACTCCAGACTTTTCATTAAAATACTGCAAAAAGAAAGAATAATTGTAACATTAAAGGGTATATATCTCAATTTTTTATGCTATTTTTAGAGTGCCGATATAGGGAATAGTTACTTGTTTATTCAGTAAAAAAAACTAGAATAACTGTGTCAAAAATATAATGCAATTTTCCGTGTTAATATTAGTGTTCATTATTATGTTTTATTAAGACGGCTAAAATAGTTTGTTAAAAGCCTAAAAAGGGCTATTCCACGAAAATAAAAATCTAAAATACCTTTTATAGAAGCCTGAAAATCCGGGCCCTACTAATCACCGTTATAAAGACGATGAACTCAGCGTCGAGAATAACTCTTAATAATTACAAAATCTCTAGTAGAAGTTTTTGTAATATATGTCTTTAAAAGTAAGGTTCTGATAATTAGGTCTATATTTATTCAGTATCAAAAGTAGCCTAATTTTAATGATACCAAGAGTAAAAATATGTCATAAATACTCAGTTCGGCAATAAGACCGTGTGTATTTTAGTCATTTTAACTAAAGGTTGTATCTATAGTTTCATGAAGGTCAATGTATTTGGGAATTTGGTTATGTCGCATGTTGTTATGCGTGATCTAATATTAACGATTATCTTGATATTGTAGTGAAGTTCTCTTCCGTGTAACTTGTGTTCATGGACAGACTTGATGCTGTAGTTCCATACGAAGTAAAGTAGATGCATTGCTATTCTTCCTCCAGTGAACAGCTGATCATGACGTATTAGTTGAAATGCATTTCGACGCTTGTTAACAACTCAACAGGTGAACCATACTAACACAATCTTACCGAAATCAGATTGACTGAAGATGATGCTTACAAGCGTCGAAATGCATCTCAACTATTACGTCACAACCGGCTGTCCATTGGAGGAAGAACAGGAATACATCTAATTTACTTCGTATGGAACTACAGCATCAAATCTGTCCATGAAATACAAGTTATGAGGAAGAGAGCGTCATTGCAATATCAAGATAACTGTTAATATTATATCAAATTAATGTTTATTTATACCACATGCGACATAACCAATCACATTGGCCTTCATGAAACTATGGATATTACACGACCTTATTGCTGAACTGAGTATTTATGAAATATTTTAACTCTCGGTATAATGAAAATTAGGCTACTTTTGATACTGAATAAACGTACCGGTAGATCTAATTATCAGAATCTTACGTTTAAAGACATAGGCCTATATTACAAAAACTTCTACTACTGATTTTGAAATTATTACGAGTTATTCTCGCCGCTGAGCTCATCGTCTTTATAACGGTGATCAGGCATATTTTAGACGTTGACCTATAATGGGTCATAATTTATAATATAAATTTTAATCTTATCCTATATTTGTTATATTATTAAACAATACTTTAATCCAATAAAAGAAAAAGTTTATAATTGAATATATTAAATAATATTATTCCTTATAAACTTAGCAGACTTGATTTACTCATTGTATTCCTGAGAGCTCCCTCTTTCAGCTTCCAGCTGTAATTGGACTCATATAGTGGTATATTAGGCGGAACCTCTCCATATTGCTGATTCTGATAGAGCTTTAAATTCCGAACCTTAATCACCATATTATATGAAATCAACTATGGGAGTGAAATCTAGTTATTGGAACATAATTTTGAACCGTGGCTGGAATAGGAGTGTGAATATTATAGGGTGACCATGGCGGTTTGAAACTAACGATGTGAAGTGCCCAATGACATGTGGTTAAAGGCTAGAAAATGTGATAATGGTAGTGGAGCATTATGGTTGTATTGCTGGAGGGTAGATTCCATTAACGTTGCAAAACAACCTTCCGCCACAGCACAACCAAACTACTCATTTAGATATTGCAACACACCAGTTACAATAGAATTCCTGAGATCCGTACAATACATTAGTAATACAAAATTTATGGATCCGTATTTTATTGATACATTCAACTGAAACCTTTTGTTTTCAAGATTATGGTGCAATATCTCTTACTATCTTTGTGTGGGGGAAAAAATCCTAATTTTTGTAGGCTGAGAGCTTAATTTGTTTGTTTTTATTATGATTGTGAGGAAAATAATTACAACAGTCAAATATGTAGAGAAAACTATAAGTTATGTGTGAGAGAGTTACAATGAAAATAAAACACTGTAGACCTTACTTAAGCCATTAAAAATAACAATAACAAAGTAACATATAGGTACCTTTGTTGAAATTTCACAGGAGTAGCAACAAAATCACTTTCTTGTTCTAATCGGAATTTATAGAAAATAACGATGTAAAATACGATTCGGTGGCAAACTTGTTAGCAGTCAAAGCCCTCGATCGTTATATCTGTTTCGGTTTGAAATTATCACAACACTGGCGTAGTTAGGTATTGCCTGCTAACGGTAAAAAATGTTGGGAGTGCTCAAATTTTTACATTTTATAGGATAAGAATATTATAGGAGAAAATTCCCTCTGACACTGGGATTTGAACCCAAGACCTTTGGCTATCCATGCCACTGGTCTACCAACTAGGCTAAGCCAGAGTTGACTTCACAGCGCCAGAAGGAACCTCTCTCCTATGACTGATTGCCCTGACAGACAAGTTATGTCTTATGTAGTACTGTGAGGCACACTAATTAGTGGTTTTGTGACCGGGCTTCCACTGCTATTGTACAGTAACATTCAAGGCATATATATATATATATATATATATATATATATATATATATATATATATATATATATATATATATATATGTATATATGCATTCATGAACCACAGATTATTGTCTCTGTAGGCATTACATGAGCATATTAGAGGATAAAAATTCCTCTGACACTGGGATTTCAACCCCGGACCTTTGGCTATCCGTGCCATTGCAATCAGTCATAGGAGAGAGATTCCATCTGGTGCTGTGAAGTGAACTCTGCCTTAGCTCAGTTGGTAGAGAGTGGAATAAATAGCCAAAGGTCCTGGACTCAAATCCCAGTGTCTGAGGAATTTTTCTCCCATAATATCCTCATGTAATGTCCGACAGAGACAAAATCTGTGGTTCATGAATGTATATATATTTATAGCATATGTCTTAAGAACTTTAAATAGGTGCTGCAGTAACAGATTTATCCTGAAATAGCTGACCCGGCAATGCTCCGCTATTGTTTGATTTCGATAAAGTGAACACAATTTAAAGTCGGTTTGATGTAGGCCTACATCTACAATCATCAGCCGTCAGCCAACGCGGTGGACGCATTTATATTCTTAATGATCTATATATGTAGATTAAGTGAACACAATAATTTTTAAAAAAGAAACTCAGCAATGACTCTAATAATAATAGTAATTATAATAAATACTTCAATCATAATGAATTCAATCATTCATCAAATTCTATCAATTAAATTCACACGAGTCAACATTTGTTTATTTGTTTATTATTGCACACGAACCTAATTTTAATAGTTTGAAATGTTGGCAAAGCGTTCAGTTTTAATTAAGTTCCAATATTACCCGAAACTATCGCATAATGGTGATTAGTTCCTTTGTGGGCTTCCTCTTTATGTAATCTACATTTTGGAGCGAATTACACAACTATAACTTCAGCATATTTTCCATCAAGAAACGCGATTTAATTTAACTACTTTCGTAAGTATAGGCCTACTGTGAGTTCATTATTTAAAACTTTTAGGTTATAAATTAGTAGTAGAATATTATTCTTGCCTTGCCCAACTACTATTGTTTATTCTGGGTTAACATGTGCCAGAACCACATGGCAAGTTTTGTTTTCAACTTAATCTCTATATATTCTTTTCTGGCTAATTTTCTTCACTTCAATGTTGAATATATTATATGACTTCGTTATAATGGATATACCGAGTTATCGTTCAAGATCGGTTGTTGGAATTCCTGAAATAAGAACATTTTTGAAATATATGAAGTGACATAAAATTCCACTCTTTGCACCTGTGTCATGCTAAGTAATAGTGATGATAACACCAAAGAAAAAGATATGCTAATGGCTAAATCACACTGTCATGTAGTTTGCTTACCGCCGTACTATTATAGTTTGAAGCAGGGTGTAAAAGTCATTAAAGCATGGCCCTTAGAGGCCAAAATGGGGTTGTAAAATTATGTAATTTCTGAATTCAACAAAAGGAATTCACACTGCATGTACACAGTCCTCTCGACAATTTTTTTAAGACTACACAGGTGGCTTTGCATGACACTGTCATTTCATGTAAGCCTATTATTACACTTACAAGAAGATAAGTACCGGTACTTCTTTGGGACAGCCTATGTTTTTTTTATTTTCATAGGTGGAAGCCTTATAGAAGAATATAGCCCACGCATTTCCTTTCGTAGGCCAACTGTTACGTGACATTTAAACAGTTTTAGAGACCATTTTGATGAAACTAAGTTGTATATTTAAGCTTAACTACCTTAACCAGTACAGAAGCAATTTTTTTTTCTTACTCTAGCCCCTTAAAGAAACGATCTCGTGTGAAACTCGGAGATCGATTACAAAAATAATATACCTTATATCATATAATTCTGCAACTCTGCGAAGATGTAGGTTGAACGACTATTATTAAAAGAAAACAATGTGGCACTTCATGTACGAGTTATAATCATGAAATTTAAATTTGTGCATTTATTCGTTAATAATATGGTCATTTTTATTGCTTCCTATTAAAATACATTAATTGGAGTGAATTGATGCGCATTTTTTGCACTTTTTGTCTTTTCTGATTCTAGCCAACAATGAGTTTATGAGGAGGGTTTTTTCAGTACCTCCAGGAGCGTCCAAAAAAATAGTTGTCCAATCTCAGAATGATCATACCTATACTTTTTAGGTAGATTACGAAGAAAAATCTACCTATTGGAATCTATACCATGTCATGACTTTTGAAAAATTCTTTCATATCTTTACGTTTCATGCCTCCCTAAGTACGAAATCACCGCCCGTTCAATTTTTTTTTTAAATTACATATATTTATCTTTACACGCTAGCGGCCGTAATTTTGAAGATATTTTAACCAAATTTTATTATGCTATTTCTAGGCCCAATAGTTCGGACAAGTTCGTTAATGAGCAAAATTGGCCCAAGGGGGGTCGGGAGAGGGGGTTGAAATTTTGAAAAATTTATATCTCGGCCCCTATGAAGTATAGAGGGAAACTTTGTTGGAATAAATTAGAGTACTCCCTATGGAGTTCACAGTGACACCAACGATTCGGGGGTTTTGGGGGTACGAGTGAGGGTGGGGTGGGGGATGGAAATTCACAATTTTTGAAAGCACGTCTTGTGGGGTATTGTTGAAAAGCTCTTGATGAGTACTCTACAAATCAATAACTAGTTTCTCGATAGCTCTCATAAAAGGCGAGATTTGAATGTTTGAAGAACAATAACACTTAAAAATATATCTCAGCCTGAAGGCCTGCCGAAAGGAATGTGTGAGGACCGACTAAGGATATAATTACCAATGTAATAGAGTTTGAAATATTAAAAATAATAGTTACACACCTTTAGAACAATAATGCATGACAAAATAAAAAATAAATAATAAAATATATCAATTTAAAACATAATAAACAGCTCTCTTTTTATAAAACAGATTCCAGATTCATTTATATTTCATATTGGTGCGGTGTACCCTTTGATATTGCTGTGATAAAATAATTCTCAGTAAAAAGGAGTTTAATATGAAAGTGTTGTCCTCAAAGAACATTGGGACTTGTTGATACCTTGAGTTTGATAGAGTTATCAGAATTATTATAATATCATTAATTTTGTCTTGTTTAGCGGCTTTGCTAATTTTATTCATGGCTGATCTTGCGCACGGCCTCCCAGAATATTATATCCTTTTCTTGTTGTCAAAACAAATTATTGTAGGCTCTTCCTCTTTACCGAATTCAGTTCTTACTATTGCGGGTTTGTCATGAAAAGGCTAAAGATGAAGAGTGCTGCGCAGCGACAATAAATTAAACCAAAAGGACTTCGAAATCTACCTTATCCTGTAGGCCTGTCTAAAGGGATTTTTTTTATTTAGTTTGGACTAGTTTTCGTGGACTAACTCTGATAATTCGACTACGTCATAGAAAACCTCCCTCAGTAACTCACGGTGAATCAGTACTTTGGGTAGACAGGTCGTATTGCTGTAGGTAGGTGGTGGCCAGACATAGCAAAGACCAAATCCTCCAACACAATCAAGGTTTTGCTGTACAAAATAAGCCTCCTGTGGAGCACTTCCCCTTGACACTCCTTTTGAAGGTTCCTTCTTTACTTCCTCCGACATGCTGTCCTTGTAGTTCTCCCGTATTTATTGGTTTTTGAGAAAAATAAATATAACAACAAAAATAATGTATCAAAATCTTGTTAAAACGAAACAAAACTGATTTCAAACTAAACGCAACAAATTCAGTCTTGTTTGAAAGAGATCAAATTCGATTTTTTAAGACAAAATAGATAATAACGAAAACAATGTATAAACATCTAAACTAAGGAAAACTAAAAAGCCTGAACAACCTATTCTGTTATAAAGATAAAAATACAGTAAAGGGCAATGGCTAAGAGTGAATTTACAGTAAGCGTGTTGAAGAGTAGCAGGAGAAAATATGTTCATATCACCATTTTTTAGCATTTTACAGATACATAATTTACCATTATATGCTATGATAATATCTGGTATCTCTGGTATCTGGTACCCTATGATCCCCAGGTGGGGCGAAGGGGCCTCCAAGAGGAGGTTTCATTACCTATACTAATTTTGATATGCTTATTTTCCGAGAGAGGGTAGACGGACAGGTGGTAAGCCCATCGCCTCGCAACCCCCCTCTGGAACTAAGTATTTCTTGGACGTGAAAGGGCCGAGAAATTTTGTCCAGAGGCTCTAATTTAGGCTTGGAGTTCTTTTACGTGCCGTAAATCTACGACACGGGACCCCCAGCTTAAAGTCCCTCTCGGAGGACTCCGTGCCCAGGATTTTTACGTCCTGAAAAATCCATCGACCGCGGCCGGGTTTGATCCCGCGCCCTGCGGATCTAGAGGCGGGCACGCTACCTCTAGACCACCGCGGCCGACTATGATAATACGATAATTATAAATTAATCAGGAAATTATATCAATTCATACTGTGTGAATTCTCTTTCGCAATACAGGTCTAGGCTAACTATAAGAAAACAGCTGAACTCGTAAGAATAGAACCCAAGTCCATCTGTATTTACTCCGTGTCACAAAATAGTTGAGAAACATTTATAGGAATTCTATCGATAGCCTTTCTCATTTTATATCTATTAGGCCAACTCGAAATCACAGTGTCATTCAAAGCCCCTGCGTAGCCGGAAAAAAAAAATATATATCATGGGGATTGTGCACATTCAGTGTTAGCCTAATTCCTTTTCGTGAATTCAGAAATTACATAACTTTAAAACCCCATTTTGGCCTTCAGAGGGAAAATATTTTTAAATACTTTCTTAGTACGCCTCTCTAGAGCCTATGAGCAATATGTGTACCACGTTTCACGTTCCTAGGCTGTACAGTTTTCTAGATACTGTAATCAGTCAGTCAGTGGGATTTGGCTTATATAGGGATAAATGGAAAGAAGCTAAAAATTTCAATATTAAAAAAAATAGATAGGAGAAATTGTTCACACTATAAGGGAATTAAATTACTAAATTCTCCGTATAAAATTTATGGAAAATTTTTAATGAATAGAATAAATACCATACCGGAAAATGTGTATTACTTGAACAACAATGAGGATTTAGTTAAGGCCGCAGCTGCATAATCTCCGTATTTTCTTTTACGCAGTTACTAGAAAAGAGGAAACAATGTAATGTTCCAACTTATAGGCCTATCGTTTTTCAGTATAAAGAAAGAAATGTCTGAAATAAGATAGGATAATAAAAGCTACTGATTTAATCAGCGATAGTCTACTTCGGGCACATTTATGGGATGTTGATCGAATTCATGACGAGTCTACAATTTACCAGCACACGTCATAACAGTGAAGGTATTAAGAAAAACGCAACACATGAACCCAATCAGCTATAGGTCTAGGCCTAAGCATGCTACGGGTAACAACATTTACGAGAACCTAGAGACGGGAAATTCCTAAACAGGCCACTCTTCATAATAGCAAATAGAATCTGTGAAATAAATGTTTAAAGGTTCGTTGCTACGTTTCACTCGAACCCAACCTATTAAATAACTTAATAGATCCAGGAAACCAAAATTTTCCCACAATTAAATCTAGCCTCACTGGCGTCATGCTGTTCATTTGGGTGTCCAACGTTTTTGCACTTTAGCGGTTCGTAGAGGAAACGAATTGAGAGTATGCAAATGCAAATGTGTATTGAAACTATGATTGCCTGGTCAGTTTTAGACACTTGTTTTAAAGATGTATCCATTAGAATACATTATAATTAGGGGCGGATTTCTATGACCTAAAGAATAGGATATATGCATGCATTTATGACCTAAAAAACATTAAAATATGACCAATAAAATTTAAAATATGACTTTACCACTTACACATTCAGTATATTTTTTAAGTTTCATTACAATACATTTTATTAAAAAGGGGGTTAATTATTTAAAATATCTGTAAATTCCCAAAAAGTATCATTATAATGCAAAATTTACAAAATATGATATGAAACTTCAAAATTTCTTTAATATGCACACAAATATGCCAAACATATGACCTAAATATGCATATTCATACTAAATATGCTACAATAGTTGAAAATTTCCTAAATATGCAGTTATATGCACAATAAAATCCGTTCCATTTTCACCAGGATGCTTGGAATCGGGTTTAAATTAGTCGGAAACCTGAAATAATGCAAACTGAAAAAATACATGTCATAGAAATCCGCCCCCTAATTAAATTGTTCTTGCATTAGTGCACTATATAATAATAATAATAATAATAATAATAATAATAATAATGTTTATTAGCCTATGTCCATACAGGTGAGGCATCGTCAATATACATAATAACAGTTCTTATAAGACAAAGTCAGCAGTAAGGAATTCGTGTACAGAGTAAAATGGTCTCCTTATTAGCCATGCATATACATAATTTTTAAAACTATTTATGGGTAAGCAACGGACGCTTAAAGGCAGTTTGTTGAATAAATTAATTCCATTATAAAAACAAGTGTTATAAGAACTATTTAAACGACACTTCGGTAGATTTAAATCTGCCCTATGTCTTGTATTATAATTATGCATTTCTATATCAGTATAACTCTCTAGATTATTCTTGACAAATAAGATACAATAAAATACATATAAGTTAAAAACTGTCATAATATTCATTTCAGTAAAAAGAGGTCTACAGCTTTCTCTCTGACTTTTGTTTGCCATTATCCTCAGGGCCTTTTTTTGGAGAAGTAAAATCGAATTTGTTTCCCTGGAATGACCCCAGAGATATATTCCATAAACAATATGGCTTTGTAAAAGAGCAAAATACACAGTCCTTAAAACTTCAAGTGAAATGCAATTCTTAATTCTTCTTAGAACAAAAATACCTCTCGCCATTTTCTTACAAATATTTTCAACATGGGGCTTCCAAGTAAGCTTAGAGTCTAGGTGAAAACCAAGTAATTTAATATTGTCGCAGTTATTAGGTATCGTGCTTGTAAGACCAAAAGAGTATTTCTGAGTCTTTGAATCATTTAGAGCAAACCCATTTCTACCAAACCAGTCCTTTGCAGCTTTGAGGCCATCCATTTCCATATGTTTCATCTGATCTAAGCTTTTATCAGAAGATATAAGAGTGGCATCATCTGCATATAACACGATATCCACTGGTATATTATAAGACAGATCATTTACTGCAACGAGAAAAAGTAATGGTGCCAGTATAGATCCCTGTGGAACTCCACAGTTTATGGATCGAATATCAGAACTTTGGTCGTTTATACTAACAAACTGTTTCCTGTCATATAGAAAGGACTTAATTAAGTTCAACTCAGCGTTATTAACCCCATAGTACTGTAACTTTTTAATTATCAGTTTATGATCTATGGTGTCAAAGGCCTTAGTTAGATCACAGGCTGTTAGTGATAGTTGATCCTTATTTTCAAAAGCTGTGATGATCTTTCTGACTACATATTCAGTAGCTAACACCGTGGACTTTCCTTCCAAAAACCCATACTGTTTGGGTGATATTATGCCTCTTAGATATTCCAATAACTGTTTATGCATGAGAGATTCAAAGATCTTGGACAGAATTGGTACCAAGCTTACTGGTCTATAATTAGCCGGAGAGTTCTTATCCCCCTTTTTGTAGACTGGAACAACTTTACTTATTTTCAAGCGGTCAGGGTAAATTGCATACTGGAAACATAGATTAATTAAAGTAGTTAGGGGGGCTAAAATTGACAGGATAATACTCTTAATGAAGTAGTTGGACATGCCATATACATCATTGCTCCGAGAATTTGACAATTTGCTTGTTACGTTGTACACCTCCTCTCTGGTGATTAGTTTCCATTTTAAACTTGTACCACATTGTGGAGCATTTTCACATAGTTTCATGGCCTTTGTTATATCCATTTGACAGCTATTAACAATATCATTAACTGACTGAATACAGTACTGTTGAAAAGCCTGTGGTTCAATTTCAACCTTGTTAGAAGTATTAATGTTTATTTCCGTTTTAACTATGTTCCAGGCTGCTTTAGTTCTATTATGGGCTGTATTAATAAAATTATCATGAGCACACTTCTTTCTTTCAACCACTAAACATTTATAATTGTCATTCAGCAATTTGTATTTTATCTTGTCACTTTCCAGGTTTGTAGACTTGAAAACCGTCCTCTGAGCAAGTACTCGGCGATGTAGTTTATCGAGATCATTACTGTACCACTTAACAGCACTCTTAGTTTGTCTTTTATATTTATATGGAAAGCAGTAATTATAGTGTACTATCATATGATTGATAAAGTTTGCGAAGGCAGTATTAATGTCTCTTTCATTATTTAAAATTTCCCAATCAGTATCAAACATAAATTGACAAAACATTTCTATATTGGTCTCATTCATGTTACGAAACCTAATAAATTCTCTGTTTACTTTCAGTTTACTCCTATTTACAATCAACAGCAGAGACTCATGGTCTGCAATACAACATTCTATATGTCTAACCGAAATCATTTCCTTACTGATGTCTGTTAAAAAATAATCTAGGCAAGAAGTCACTCTCGTAGGGCTCAAACTAGTGGCATAAATATTAAAAGTCCTGAGCAGATCCAAAAGTTGGCCAGCCTGACGGCTTCCTTCTGGAATATTTACATTTAGATCGGTTCCAATGATAATTCTTAGTTTAGGCCTATTTTTACATATTTCTTTTAGTATTGCTTCAAAACAATTCAGAAAATCATAAAAATCGCCATTTGGAGATCTATATAAGGCGATTACAATAATATTGTAATCTAAAATTTCAACTGCACAAGCCTCACAAGTTTTTTCTATACAATTGTCAACAATGTCAATAGCTTTAAAATTTAGTCTCTTGTTAAGAAATATACCGGACCCACCGTTTTTATGAATAGATCTACAAAATGCAGAGCCAATTTTAAAGCCATTAGGAACATACAGATCCATCTCTCTGCTCTGTAACCAATGTTCACTGACACAGATCACATCAGGGCAGAGACTTAAAAATGACGCTTCCACAATTTCCAGTTTGTTTCTGATACACTGCACATTTGTATGGATTAACTTAAATCCGTTATGATTGTCTTTCCTAAGTCATTCATCGGCCAGATTACTTATCTGTTCCTGCTTAAGTTTTCCGTAAAATTCCGAGAACAGGCAGCCTTCGGGCCACAAATCGGGCTCCAGTATTCTGTTGAACTCTGATTCGTCTACCTCAACATGAAAAGACGAATACGAATCATATTTAGTTCTTAATTTTGTCACTTTACTACACAGGTTATGTTGTTCCAAATGAATTTTCATTTCAGCGGCTGTAACCTCGGATGCCAACCTCGTCACGAAAATTGCCTTTTTTCTTGATACTTTAGCTGCAATTTTCAAATTGTTGGATTTACCAGTTCCTTTTCCCGTCACCTTTTCTTTCACTTTCAACTGAAACCCAGCATCGGTAGCATCTGTCGGAGAATGTTAAGACTTCTGTTGAAGGGGAGTATTGGGTGAAACTTCTATATTCTACATTTTTAAAGATAAATACATATTGCTCTGTACACTTGCTCATTGTTGTGAAGAATTTTTATTTTAACCAGTTTATGAGTTTTTAAATTAACATTGAAAAATTTACAGATTTCAAAGTGAAACTTGTTACACAATTTTTCATTAAATGTATGCTTGTTTTAATAGGACCAATAACATACTTACAAAAAATATCATGCATTTATTTTCTTATATCTTTACTACAAACTGAGAAAAAATGAATATCCAAACACGTCTCAAATTTAGTAAAAAGCCTTGGTCACCATACAGTTTATTTTGTGTTGTAAAAACTGATGACTTCATCTAAAAAATCATTGCTATTTTATTAGTCTTAGGCCTACCTTCTAGAACTTACAGTAACAATTTCAGACATCTTGAATTACATTTACACAATCCATTTATTCTGAATATATCGCAATTGAGAGAAATTAAAGTACAGGAAAATGACTTTAAAAATTTCCATGACATTAAAATAAAAAAAATCCCTTTAGGCAAGCCTACAGGCTGAGGTAGATTTCAAAGTGCTTTTGGTTTAATTTACTGTCGCTGCGTAGCACTCTTCTTCTTTAGCCTTGGCATGACAAACCCGCAATAATAATTGCAAAAAAGAGGAAAGAGGACTTTTTCAAACATTCAAATCTCGCCTTAAATGAGAGCTATCGAGAAACTAGTTATTGATTTGTAGAGTACTCATCAAGATGTTTTAAAATTTCAACCCCCAACCACCCCCTTGGGCCAATTTTGCTCATTAATGAACTTGTCCGAACTATTGGGCCTAGAAACAACATAATAAAATTTGGTTCAAATATCTTCAAAATTACGGCCGCTATCGTGTAAAGATATATATATATATATCACAATTTTTGTTTTGTTTTGAACGGGCGGTGGTTTCGTACTTAGGGAAGCCTGAAACGTAAAGATATGAAAGAATTTTTCGAAAATCAAGACACGGTATCCATTGCAATATGTAGATTTTTCTTCGAAATCTACCTAAAAAAGTGTACATACAGCCTCGTTAGATATACCCAGCTTTCAAACTGCTTTTTTAAAATTAACTAACCTGCGTATTACTTTTCTTTTTCTTAGGGATAATCTCCTGAAGGCAGTTTAATTTTCTAAAAAATATATTTATTTTCATCTCTAAGATATAAACATGGTCCACCGCTGTGGCTCAGGGGATGCGTTCAATCCTCTCACGCAGCGGGCCCGGGTTCGATTCCTGGTCGGGACAATTTACCTAGGTGAGGTTTTTCCGGGGTTTTCCCTCACCTGTGAGACAAATTCCAGGTAACTTTAGGCCCTTGTGGTCCCCGGATATCATCTGGCCGTCATTATCATCTTCATCCCCATCCTCGCCTTGTTCTGAATGAGTGTGTGTGTGAATGGTGTGTATCGTCCTATGTGTTCGTGTTGTCTCGGTGGTGGCCCCACGTTGGGTTGTTCACTCAACCGGGGAGGCCCTCCATGTCCTTGTCTGGTCAAAAAAGTATGTATGTGATCCAAAGATAATCCCTCTCCCGACAGGTCGCGGCCCTGTAAGGCCCGGGCGGCTTGGGTCGCTTAAACCCTACAAGGGAGAGGTAAAACTACGACCAAGAGAGAGAGAAGAAAGAAGAGAGATATTAACATGTAACGAGTTTAGACATTTTAATATCGCGTAATTAGGGAGACTTAAAAGTGCCTGAGAAGACTGAAACATATGCAACATTTACATTAAGGTACATAGTAGGCCCTAATACAGAAAATAAAAAAACCCTGATTTTGACAAAAGTGGTGACTATTTCACCCACTATCCCCTTTAACCATCCCGGGCGTGGAACTGATTTAGAAGATAAAAAAGTAAAGTAATAACATTGTTTCAAAACGTGAGTTTCAAACGTTTGGTGCTTCCTACACCGTATTGTACGAGGGATATTCCGAAAGTAAGTTTCGTCAATGTATGGCAGGAGCGGCGTGTTCACCAGGGGAACCAAACAAACGCCAGACGAATCCCCACCCGTGGCTGGTTCCACGACGGAAGTGGCGTCAGCGGAGGAGGCATGACGCAGGCGCACTGCGCCGTAGAAGAGCGAGTCGCAGCAGACTGGCGTGGCCGCGGGTATTAGTGTACCGCTCACGATGGCACGAGAGATTTGGCGCCACTGCCATGTACCGCTATATCCCCTCTTTCAAACGAGCCATTGCTGCAGCCGCTGAACCTTTTATTGTCCGAGATAGAGCTGTTTGAAATTGATCTCCCGATTTCCGTCCCCGCAAAGTGCGGCCTCCACGAACCCATCTCGCACAAACCTTATGGAACATCAATTTTCACTCAAAATGGTCTGTATGGAACCTTTAGTAATGTCAGGAAGCTGAGGTGGAACAGGCTGTGCGCCAATTCCTTGCATCGCAGGGCACCGAGTTTTACCAATGTGGGTTCTTCAAACTGATCGCACGCTACGACAAATGTCTCAATGTCGCTGGCGACTATGTCGAAAAATAGTGCACGGTGTATAGGTCATGCTGCCATGCTGTATTGCTTTTGGGTCAATAAAGTGTCCGTGTGACAAACTGACGAAACTTACTTTCGGAATACCCCTCGTACTATAAATAACAAGTCAATACGGAGTATGATTCTAATAATTTCTCTTCTTTTGTTCTTTATTAATTTAATATTTGCTTAGTAATAATTACAGAGTGTGATGAATTCGTTTAAGGGGAGATGGTAGTTACCAATGTAAAAAAAATCGATTTTTTTTTCTTTGGCTAATGTAATAGAGCATAGTTTTCTGAACATTTTGATATATTGGTCTTATATGTAGCTTTATTATTAAGCCCCTTTAAATGCCGTAATTTAAAAGCCTACACGCCTTCCATCTTAGAAACGCCACGCCCACTCTTGCTTTGACAGTCTTCCATTTAGACAAGATATTTTTCCTGAATATTTCCCTACCACTGGGAATTTTGTTGTTGTTATTGGCTGCACTGTAAGTCAGCTCATGGTTCCTAGCGTTCTCATACAAAGGAAACCTTCCTGTAAATGTTTTGTTTACTTACTAGTTGCAGCTTGGCGAAAGTCAGTTTGTGGTGTAAAAAAAGTAAAATATTGCTGTTTTATCGTGTGCTCTGCTAGACAGTATACATTCTAACATGGGAAGAGTTCGGAAATTCAATTCTAGATATAAATTTAAGGGTAACCAACACACTGGTTTGAAAAACATTACAGTGGAAGGTGGCACATGTGCACCTAACCTGCATTCCTCTGCCAGTTCAAGTGCTTCAAGAAATAAGTTATCTGGTCTATTCAACATCAGTGATGATATTAGGGAGTCACCATCATTAGATGCTAAGAATAGTGTAAATATAATTGTTGATTTGTCTATGTTGTCTGCATTTATAAACAAAAGTGTTTCGTGTTCACAGTGCAATTCTGTAAATAGTGTGTATATAACTGAAGAGATTGAAAGTAGAAGAGGCTTGTCAGCTAAACTAAAGCTAGAATGTAAACAATGTAAGTACAGAAACTCAACTATGACATCACCAGTGAATCCAAGGAGAGTTTCCTGTGTTAATCTTAGATTCACCTATGCTATGAGGTGCATTGGAAAAGGCTTACAGGCTGCTCGTACCTTTTGTGCTCTTATGGATTTACCACCACCTCCCAGTAAGTTTGATACATATAATGATATTATATATAAGAGTGTAAAAGTGGTTGCCCAGGGTTCAATGTGGAGTGCTGCTAGAGAAGTCAAAGAGTTGGAAGGCAGTTCTGATACTACAGTTGTAATAGATGGCTCTTGGCAGAAGAGGGGCTTCTCTTCGCTGCATGGTGTCGTAACTGCAACATCGCTGTTGACAGGAAAGGTGTTAGATGTAGCAGCATACAGCAAGTATTGTGCAGGGTGTACTAAAGGTGGAAATCATGCCTGTGTCAAGAATTTTGATGGCTACAGTGGAGGGATGGAGGTTGAAGGTGCAGTTGAAATATTTTCAAGATCTGAGCTCACTAGAGGTCTGCGTTATGTGGAATATTTGGGTGATGGTGATTCGAAGGGGTTCCAAGCAGTGTGTGAGGCAAAGCCTTATGGTAGTGAGGTTGAAATAAAGAAAATTGAATGTGTAGGCCACATTCAAAAGAGAATGGGTCGATATCTTTTAGAATTATGTAAATCTCTGAAAGGACAGAAGTTAGATGATGGAAAGCCAATTGGTGGTAAAGGTCGACTTACCAAATCAGAAATTGACCTTCTACAGACTTATTATGGTAAGGCAATTAGAAGTAATTGTAATAATGCCCAGGAAATGAAGAAAGCTGTATGGGCTACATTTTTTCACAAGTCCTCAACAGATGAGAGGCATTCCCATGGTCTCTGTCTACCAGGAGCTGACTCGTGGTGCGGTTACCAGCGATCACTTGTGACTGGCGAAGAATATAAACATAAACATCCCTTGCCTCCTGCAGTGTTGGAGAAAATCAAGCCAGTTTACAGGAAGCTTGCAGATGAAGAGCTACTAAAAAGATGTCTTCACGGTAAGACTCAGAATCAAAACGAGTCGTTTAACAGTTGTATCTGGCAACGAGTCCCAAAAACTGTATTTGTTGGGGCCAAAACAATTAACATTGGTGTATATGATGCCCTTATATGTTTTAATGATGGCTGCTACAAGAGAATCTATGTAATGAAGGCAATGGACATTGAACCAGGAGAGAACATGAAAACAGCACTGCGAGCGATAGACCTGGACCGTGTCGCTAAGGCTGATAGAGCTCTGGAGGAGATGTCCAAAGAAGCCAGAATCAAGAGGAGAGGACTGAAAAGGAAGCAGGAAGACAAGGAAGCCAAGCAGAGTGACAGTTATAGTCCTGGAGCTTTCTAGAATGGATAAAATAAGGTTAGAACATGCATGTAATTTTCTTTTCGCTCTCCTGTAAAATTACATTTTTTGTACTTCAGGTACCATTTTCTAAAAACCTATTCATGCTAAAACAATGAAACTTTCAGGAATTCATTATGGATGGATGACAAATCGCCCCTACCAGAATTTTGGGAAAAGTCTTGAATATAAAGAATTTACAACTATTTTTATTTTAAAAAAAAGTCTTTTTTTGTAATCGTGAAGTTTTCATGCAGTTCTCAGGCAGTAATATTGTATATATTAGAAAGATTGAGGTAGGGTAAATAGCAGTACCCATTGTTAGTAAGTTACCAAAGTTTCACAAAAATCTAAGCTACAGAAATGGAAAAAAGCGTACCTATGTCAAGGGAAGAAACCGTAAAACTAAATTGTCACCTATGTGTTAAAAAATTCTTTTCTACCAAACAGTGATATCTAGAACAACCATTCTCTGCTTATTTTAAACTACAGAGTGCACATGCAAAGCATAAAAAAATTCAACTAAACCTGACTGTTAACACCTGAGTTATGGCATCTTGAAAATACGGCATATTTTCTATAATTTTGCTAGCGGTAACTACCATCTCCCCTTAAAGAAACGTGTAGGATTAATTTTTAAAATCAAGTTGGCAAAATCGCCATGCAAGCAAAATAATTTAGAAAGCATACGCTGCTATCTAGGGAAAATATTGGAAGTTAAAGACATAATAATTGGTATACTTAATATAAACCAACAAAATAATGAACGAGAAATTCAAACTTGGATTAAAGGCCTACATGATGAAATTCCTTATTCCAAAAGCTATTTTATTATTATTATTATTATTATTATTATTATTATTATTATTATTATTATTATTATTATACCAGGTCTATTTGGTGCTCAAAATAATTTAATTATTACTATTAGTCTACTGCAATAATAAAATATGGTAATGGAAAATTAAAGGTAATGTATTAATGCAGTTAAATAATTCTAGACATTGATCTTCAATTGATATTTGTGTGAATCAACACGAACCCCAAATTAGACGACAGGGATCACTAGAATGGCTAGATATGCCTACTTGTAAATTGCTGTAGGCCTATAGTTGAATGATTGTGATGGGTGTATTTTCTAATCATCAGTATTCAATTATTAGATCAATTGCCATAACAACCGGGGGAAAAAAGAGTATTGAATGACTTGAACAGAACTCACTATGCGTTTTCTTTAATTTTTTTGGCTAGGGAACTCGAATTTGAGGTAGTTTTTTTCCTCGGGCGTCGCATTTTAATCGCAAAATGTTGACCTACAGCGAAACCGGGATTTTAGTTTTTTAATTAACAATTGTTTTAATCGTTTATGCATGATTTGAGTAAGGTTCACGAGTCTGTGTTTCATTTCGAATCTTATAAAACTAAAACTAAAACTAAACTCCGTGGCTGTGCATCCCTGAAGGAACTAAGCCTACCATACGACCGCTGCATCATCTACCAAGGCAGGATGGCAGGATTGGGGGGCATATGGTCAGCATGCGACACCTACGGCCATTAATGATGGTCTCCGTCACCGGAACAACTACTCCTACTTCTTTATCAGGTAGTTCCTCAGTTTGAATCACGAGGCTGAGTGCACCCCGTTCCAGACTTTCCTACCTCAGAAAATTCCGAGGAGGTATCGGGGTTCGAACGCAGGCCTACGGATCCGTAGCCAGCGTCGCTAACCACGAGACCATACAGGCTGCCTCGAATCTTTATGCCTTACAGAATTATTTATATTTGTTGCGGAAATCCGATGATATAATTAAGAATAAAATTATATAATTCATGCAATTTATACAAAAGCGATGTAAATTTTAATAAATATAATGTTATAATTATTTTTAAATTATTTGTTGAGTAAATAATTGCGGGCACTTGCTTGTAAGATGTAATAGACGATTAAGGCTTTTCAATAAAAATGCAACCAATTCCGGTAATTTTATGTAGAGCAAACTGGAGAGAGAGAGAGAGAGAGAGAGAGAGAGAGAGAGAGAGAGAGAGAGAGAGAGAGAGAGAGAGAGAGAGAGAGAGAGAGAGAGAGAGAGAGAGAAAGAGTGAAAGAGAAAGAGTGAAAGAGAAAGAGAGAGAGAAGAGAAGAGAGAATGAGAGGAAGTGGGAGGGGGGGAGGAAAAAGAGATTAAAGTGAGAGAAGTCGAAATATAGCCTATACCAAAGAATTACATTACGAGTATTTCTTGCATTTTGCTTTGTTTGTGTGGGCATTAAGATATTGCGTTACGCCTTAATTGAAACTTGTTAGATATTGGTGATAGAGCACGCATATGAAAACAAGACTTTCAGTCAACTTGTCTGCTAGTACAAAGCTTATTATGCATATCTTACCAGGAATTCCAAAACAGCTTCTCAAGAAATAAGAAATGCGTATTATTACCAAACATGCCTTGAGGGAATTCGAACTATTTATACCCCTCAACCTGTCAATAGGCGGCAGAGCGAGATCTAAGTGTCGGTGACAAAAACTTTCCCTCATACAGCACGGCCGGCACACCTTTTCAAAATAACTTTCATGCTTTCACTTTCTTTTCTCCACCCTAGTGTATGCGTGATCACTCCTTCTGTGACGTACGTGGGCCATCTATAAAAAAGCTGATATTTCTGACAGGATAATGAATGCTGAAGTCTGGTACAGCTCGTTTGTTTGAATATGCATAGCCAGCCAGCACTTGGAATGCTTTGTTGTCACACTTCTCAACTTTATTTACCCTTCTAGGCTTTTTGAGGAAGACAATAATAGGCGGGAATTAAGTGGAAAGGTAATAATTTAAACTGCTTTTGAGTGGTTTTGTTCTTGTTATTATTATTATTATTATTATTATTAATATTAGTATTAAATATTTTCTTCGAAAAGCCTTACTTTACGAAGAAGTATGTTAGGACTAGTGATACTTTCGATACCTCGATACTCTCGATACTTGCATGGTATCGGTATCGAGCGATACTTCAGAAAACTCGCTCGGTACTTTTTCGATACTTTGGTAATTCTGCAATTAAGTGAGAATGCTAGTATTTTTGAACAAAGACTTGTAAAGTGGACTGTTTAAAAAACTAATTTTAGTTTTAGTGTAGAGTTTAAAAATAATTATACGCTACTGATGATATTAAATTTTGTCTCATTAAAAATGCACACTTAATTAATATAGTTGGTATTACACAGTTCTCTCAACTTTTAAATTTTAATGTACCTATTTATTGAAACTGGAAATGTTGACGGTATCGAGTATCGAAGTATCGAGTATCGAGGGAAAAATAGTGTATCGGTATCGAGTATCGAGATAATCTAGTATCGACCCATCCCTATTTACACTTCCACCATAAATTAATGAATAAAATATTATGATACTGTAAAATGTTTAAAAACCTATAATCTATGGAAAACATTCAGATCACTATAATACGACTGACTGACTGACTCACTCACTCACTCACTAACTCACTCATTGACATAGTTTACTCACTTTCAAATGAGCTAGAAACTTAAAGCTTTTAGTCTGTAACCGATAGAAAATTTAAAAAAAAATCAATTTTTTAAATTTTCACCCTCCAAAAAACATTCAAAATGGCAGACGCAACTGTATTTCGGAAGCTTATAGTAGCTAAACGGCAAGTCATATCTTAAAACTGATTGCTCATCCAGTAACGGGAGATCTAAAAGTTTGGTCCAGTCACTTTTTGTCATATCTCCATCGGTTATGCCTTAGATAGAGTTAGATCATTTAATTTTAAGTAAATTTCATACAGTCTCCACAATTACGTAATTTAATGCATTTATAGGACAGGCAAAATCAGAAAACTTGGCAGGAATAATAATACATTAAATTGCCATAAGCATGCCAAATTTAGTAATCCTATCTGCTCTATAAGTGTGGTAAAGCTGACTGGATAACCATGACGTCTAAGATAGTCTAAATTATCCACTATCTGACATTAATGTTTACCAACTTCCCCAAACCTTATAGCTTTTAGCCTGTAACCCGACGGAAAAATAAAAATCAAATTTTAAATTTAATCCCGAAATAATCTTTGAAAGGTTGTACTACATTAGTTTACCCACTTCCAGATGAATTATAAACCTGAAATTTGACAAACTTATAGCTTTTAGCCTGCAACCGATGGGAAGATTCCAAGAAGTTCAAATTATTTACTTTGCCTCCGAAAAATCTTAAACTTGTTCCTCCCTTTTTAAAGTATATGGCTAAACGGTAATAGGCTATACGGCAGTCTTAATACACGGACTATCTCCGATACGGTGTCAGTTCATAAAAAAAAGCTTTTCCCGATAACCTCTCTGCGGGTTTGGGGGCAGTGCCCCAAATATGCTTGTTACAACAGCGTCTTTTGAATATACTCGTATGTATGTTAATGCCTAATGAAGGATCAGGTCGGCGCAGGGTATCTTCCTAAAACATCACAAATGTAAACAAGAAATGTTCCGGATAACTGAAAATGAATTATAATTAGGCCAATCCCTTCACGTGCAAAAAATTCCTCAGAAAATCCATTTTAAGATTTCCAGTCAACACGATTTGAAGCCGCGAACTCCCAAATGCTAATCCTCGAAGTTAGCTCCTTCATACTTTCCATAGTATAATAAAGGAACGGTTGCTATAGGCCTAATGTTAATGAACTGTGTGAATATAATTATGTTGCTTTTCTAAAATCAAGTCATCCTCATTCTAAAATCAAGTCATTTATACAGAAAAGGTTTTTCTGTATAAAATTATATCTTATCATTTATTTCATAAAAATAGGACAACAGCCTTACATAACATTCTACAATTTAAAAATTCGTTCACTACCACAAGAGAATGTAAATCAGAGTCGTCTAATCGGTCAGATTCCGGTCAGTTTCGATTCCAACTCAGTCGATGGCATTTATGTGTACATAAATGTGACAGGATTAGGTCTGCTTTTTACAGGTATATAAGAACTGATGAATAAAATTCCTGCACACCGGCGACGGTCACAAGCAAAAGTTACAGTATACACCTCCGTTAAATAACCATAAAACCAATTAACCAACCAGTTTCCGAAGATATCCCGAAAAACTGAGTTTTCTTCATGTAAGTTGATAGAATACTGTAAAATAAAAACTTCCTATAGGCTATATATAACTCATTTTGGTCCTGAAATCGTTTTGTTTACTCTGCGGTCGGCCATAATACATGAGTTTAAAGTACTCCGTTGTCTTTTCGGCAACAACAATAGAATGGAACATGCTAGTCACCCCTACTTTACTGCTATGACACCACCTCCAAATCATATTCAAATTATGGGGCAAATGGGCTTTGCCTAGGTACCCATTGCCTACTACATAGTAGTGGGCATAAAAGAGGAAGGAGCCACGTATCAAAAGTACGTTGCAGATATTCTCAATTCGATTCCGATTCCGAGAAAAATCCCTTAATGGGGAGTAAGTATTTTTTACTAATGTTCCGGAATAAGATTGTGTTCTTCTTTTTCAAAATATAATAATGCAGATCTGTCAGGGATGATTATTGATTTGACAGATTACCGTAATGGATGTTGCACAGTTCAAGCGCCATTTAATAAATTTAGTATACAATAACATTTAGGAATTGATGCTAATTAGTCTATCTATTATATTAATAAAAGGAAGTGTCTGTCCTCCGTCTGTCTGTCCTCCGACTGTCTGTCTTCCGTCTGTCTGTCCGCGATGCCCAGCGAAATCTACTGAACGCAGAGATCTGAAATTTTATACATAGGCGGGCTAAAGGGTCGGAATGTGCACCTCGAAGCCGGAATATTAATTTTCGCTTTAGTTCGTGAGTTATGAGTGAAAAACGGGCAGAAAACGTGCATTTATTCCGTTTTCGAAGCATGAGTTTTCAGTAATACAAATCAATTACACTAGGCTTTGGCTATTTTTGTCAAACCTTCGACATAAAAGCATCGCGATCTCTTGAATGTTGTACTGTAGCTCACGCTGGTCAATTCATTTGTTTTTAATGAAATTTTCAACCTACACCGAAGACGATTATTATTATTATTATTATTATTATTATTATTATTATTATTATTATTATTATTATTATTATAGGGATAATCAATATTAGCCTAAATATGGTCAAACGTTGTTCGATTTGGACGAAACTCACTATACAGGGGGTTTCCGGGCCAAGGAACTCGAATCTGAGGTCGCTTTTACCAGGTGACGCTATCTAATCGTGATATGTAGTCCACATGATTTAGGTGTTAATATAATGATTTAACTATTATGCTCTTAATTTTTAATTTTTGAAATAATTATCGCGGGCGAAGCTGCGGGCACATGCTATCTTAAAATAATAAAAGGACGTGTTTGTCTGTCTGTCCACGATGCCCAGCGAAATCTACTGAACGCAGAGAACTGAAATTTTAAACATAGATGGGCTGAAAGGTGGGCGAATGCGCATCGAAGCCGGATTTTTAATTTTAGCTTTCGTTCGCCAGTTGTGAGTGAAAAACTGGCAGAATACGTGATTTTAACGCTGTCCAAGCATCAGATTTCAGTAATACATTTCAATGTCAAATCAATTGCAGTTGGCTTTGGCTATTTTTGTCATACCGTAGCAATAAAAGCATCGCGATCGCTAGAATGTTGTAAGCCCACGCTGGTCGATTCATTTGTTTAGAATGTCAAGGCCCGTAGACATATGGAATTTTCAACCTACACGGAAGAGGGGTAATCAACATAGACCTAAATATGGTTTAAACATCGTTCGATTTGGACGAAACTCACTATACAGGGATTTTCTGGGCCAAGGAACTCGAATCTGAGATCGCTTTTACCAGGCGACGCTATCTAATCGTGACATGTAGTCCACGTGATTTAGGTGTTAATAAATATAATGATTTAACTATTATGCTCCTAATTTTTAATTCTTGAAATAATTATCGCGGGCGATCGCTTGATTTTGTAAGTCCATCCTGGACGATTCATTTATTTAGAATATCAAGGCCCGAAGACATGAAATTTTCAACCTACACCGAAGAGGGATAGTCAATATAGGCCTAAATATGGTCAAACATTGTTCGATTTGGACGAAACTGACTGTACAGGGGTATTCTGGGCCAAGGAACTCGAATCCGAGGTCGCTTTTACCAGGGGACGCTACCTAATCGTGGAATGCACTCCACGTGATTTAGGTGTTAATAATTATAATGATTTAACTATGCTCTTAATTTTTAGTTTTTAATTTTTGAAATAATTATCGCGGGGGAAGCCGCGGGCACATGCGGGCACATGCTTTTTGTCTGTCTGTCCACGATGCCCATCGAAATCTACTGAACGCAGAGATCTGAAATTTTAAAGATAGATGGACTGAAAGGTGGGCGAATGCACCTCGAAGCCGAATTTTAAATTTTAGCTTTCGTTCGCGAGTTATGAGTGAAAAACTGGCAGAAAACGTGATTCGCGCTGTCGAAGCATCAGATTTCAGTAATACATTTCAATGTCAAATCAATTGCAGTTGTCTTTGGCTATTTTTGTCATACCGTGGAAATAAAAGCATCGCGATCGCTTGAATGTTGTAAGCCCACGCTGGTCGATTCATTTGTTTAGAATGTTAAGGCCGGTAGACATATTACATTTTCAACCAACACAGAAGAGGGATAATCAATATAGGCCTAAATACTGTATGGTCAAAAATTGTTTGATTTGAACGAAACTATACAAGGGTTTTCTGGGCCAAGCAACTCGAATCTGAGGTCGCTTTTACCAGGCGACACTATCTAATCGTGGTATGTAGTCCACGTGATTTAGGTGTTAATAAATATAATGATTTAACTATTATGCTCTTAATTTTTAATTTTTGAAATAATTATCGCGGGCGAAGCCGCGGGCACATGCTAGTCTATATCAATAAAAGGAAGTGTCTGTCCTCCGTCTGTCTGTCCTCCGTCTGTCTGTCCGCGATGCCCAGCGAAATCTACTCAACACAGAGATCTGAAATGTTATAAGTAGGCGGACTAAAGGGTCGGAATGTGCACCTCGAAGCCGGAATTTTAATTTTCGCCTCCGTTCGTGAGTTATGAGTGAAAAACTGGCAGAAAACGTGCGTTTTTTTGCGTTTTAGAAGCATCAGTTTCAGTAATAAATTTCAATATCAAATCACTTACAGATGGCTTTGGCTATTTTTGTCAACATACCTCATAGCCTACCTTGAAAATAAAAGCAACGCGATCGCTTGATTTCGTTAGTCCATCCTAGACGATTCATTTGTTTAGAGTGTCAAGGCCCACAGACATATGACATTTTCAACCTACACGGAAGAAGGATAATGAACCCTAAATATGGTCAAACATTGTTCGATTTGAACGAAACTCACTATACAGGGGTTTTCTGGGCCAAGGAACTCGAATCTGAGGTCGCTTTTACCAGGGGACGCTACCTAATCGTGGAATGCACTCCACGTGATTTAGGTGTTAATAATTACAATTTGAAATAATTATCGCGGGGGAAGCCGCGGGCACATGCGGGCACATGCTGTTTGTCTGTCTGTCCACGATGCCCATCGAAATCTACTGAACGCAAAGATCAGAAAATTTAAAGACAGATGGACTGAAAGGTGTGCGAATGCACCTCGAAGCCGAATTTTTAATTTTAGCTTTCGTTCGCGAGTTATGAGTAAAAAACTGGCAGAAAACGTGATTTTAGCGCTGTCGAAGCATCAGATTTCAGTAATACATTTCAATGTCAAATCAATTGCAGTTGGCTTTGGCTATTTTTGTCATAACGTGGAAATAAAAGCATCGCGATCGCTTGATTTTGTAAGTCCATCCTGGACGATTCATTTGTTTAGAATATCAAGGCCCGAAGACATATGAAATTTTCAACCTACACGGAAGAGGGATAATCAATATAGGCCTAAATATGGTCAAACATTGTTCGTTTTGGACGAAACTCACTGTACAGGGATTTTCTGGGCCAAGGAACTCGAATCTGAGGTCGCTTTTACCAGGCGACGCTATCTAATCGTGGTATGTAGTCCACGTGATTTAGGTGTTAATAAATATAATGATTGAACTATTATGCTCTTAATTTTTAATTTTTGAAATAATTATCGCGGGCGAAGCCGCGGGCACATGCTAGTCTTTCTTAATAAAAGGAAGTGTCTGTCCTCCGTCTGTCTGTCCTCCGTCTGTCTGTCCTCCGTCTGTCTGTCCTCCGTCTGTCTGTCCTCCGTCTGTCTGTCCTCCGTCTGTCTGTCCTCCGTCTGTCTGTCCTCCGTCTGTCTGTCCGCGATGCCCAGCGAAATCTACTCAACACAGAGATCTGAAATTTTATAAGTAGGCGAACTAAAGGGTCGGAATGTGCACCTCGAAGCCGGAATTTTAATTTTCGCCTCCGTTCGTGAGTTATGAGTGAATCACTGGCAGAAAACGTGCATTTTTTGCGTTTTAGAAGCATCAGTTTCAGTAATAAATTTCAATATCAAATCACTTACAGATGGCTTTGGCTATTTTTGTCAACATACCTCATAGCCTACCTTGAAAATAAAAGCAACGCGATCGCTTGATTTTGTTAGTCCATCCTAGACGATTCATTTGTTTAGAGTGTAAAGGCCCACAGACATATGACATTTTCAACCTACACGAAAGAAGGATAATCAGTCCTAAATATGGTCAAACATCGTTCGATTTGAACGAAACTCACTATACAGGGGTTTTCTGGGCCAAGGAACTCGAATCTGAGGTCGCTTTTACCAGGGGACGCTACCTAATCGTGGAATGCACTCCACGTGATTTAGGTGTTAATAATTATAATTTGAAATAATTATCGCGGGGGAAGCCGCGGGCACATGCGGGCACATGCTGTTTGTCTGTCTGTCCACGATGCCCATCGAAATCTACTGAACGCAAAGATCTGAAAATTTAAAGATAGATGGACTGAAAGGTGGGCGAATGCACCTCGAAGCCGAATTTTTAATTTTAGCTTTCGTTCGCGAGTTATGAGTGAAAAACTGGCAGAAAACGTGATTTTAGCGCTGTCGAAGCATCAGATTTCAGTAATACATTTCAATGCCAAATCAATTGCAGTTGGCTTTGGCTATTTTTGTCATACCGTGGAAATAAAAGCATCGCGATCGCTTGAATGTTGTAAGCCCACGCTGGTCGATTAATTTGTTTAGAATGTCAAGGCCCGTAGACATATGAAATTTTCAACCTACACGGAAGAGGGATAATCAACATAGACCTAAATATGGTTAAACATCGTTCGATTTGGACGAAACTCACTATACAGGGATTTTCTGGGCCAAGGAACTCGAATCTGAGATAGCTTTTACCAGGCAACGATATCTAATCGTGGTATGTAATTCACGTGATTTAGGTGTTAATAAAATAATGATTTAACTATTATGCTCTTAATTTTTAATTCTTGAAATAATTATCGCGGGCGATCGCTTGATTTTGTAAGTCCATCCTGGACGATTCATTTGTTTAGAATATCAAGGCCCGAAGACATATGAAATTTTCAACCTACACGGAAGAGGGATAATCAATATAGGCCTAAATATGGTCAAACATTGTTCGATTTGGACTAACTCACTGTACAGGGGTTTTCTGGGCCAAGGAACTCGAATCTGAGGTCGCTTTTACCAGGCGACGCTATCTAATCGTGGTATGTAGTTCACGTGATTTAGGTGTTAATAAATATAATGATTTAACTATTATGCTCTTAATTTTTAATTTTTGAAATAATTATCGCGGGCGCAGCCGCGGGCACATGCTAGTATATTAATAAAAGGAAGTGTCTGTCCTCCATCTGTCTGTCTTCCGTCTGTCTGTCCGCGATGCCCAGCGAAATCTACTGAACGCAGAGATCTGAAATTTTATACATAGGCGGGCTAAAGGGTCGGAATGTGCACCTCGAAGCCGGAATTTTAATTTTCGCTTTAGTTCGTGAGTTATGAGTGAAAAACGGGCAGAAAACGTGTATTTATTCCGTTTTCGAAGCATGAGTTTTCAGTAATACAAATCAATTACACTAGGCTTTGGCTATTTTTGTCAAACCTTCGACATAAAAGCATCGCGATCTCTTGAATGTTGTAGCTCACGCTGGTCGATTCATTTGTTTAGAATGTCAAGGCCCGTAGCACCGCCGTCTCGAGAATTACACGATTAATACAGTTTAGAAGGCAGTGGCCCGTAGACATGAAATTTTCAACCTACACGGAAGAGGGATAATCAATATAGGCCTAAATATGGTCAAACATTGTTCGATTTTGGACGAAACTGACTGAAAAGGGTATTCTGGGCCAAGGAACTCGAATCTGAGGTAGCTTTTACCAGGCGACGCTATCTAATCGTGGTATGTAGTCCACGTGATTTAGGTGTTAATAATTATAATGATTTAACTATTATGCTCTTAATTTTTAATTTTTGAAATAATTATCGCGGGCGAAGCCGCGGGCACATGCTAGTAATATATATTTTAATTTTCATTATATTGTGTAATAACTAAGAATGTATTTGTTTAGACTTTCGTCTTTTTTTATTTCTTTTAATTTATTTCTTTCATCTTTTTATTTTAGTCATTTGTATTACATATTCATATTATTCAAGTACTTATGTTCGAATTTTTTCTTTGTATTTAATGTATGTTTCTTGTATTCATGTATATCAGTTCTTCTTTAATTTATTATTAATCATTATTATTATTATTATCATTATGTATTTCATGTTTTTTGCCCTGGCTGAGTGGTAAAGAAGGCCTTATGGCCTTAACTCCGCAAGGTTAAATAAATAAATAAAAAAAAAATAAATAAAACGTTAGGTAAAGGAAACATTTGCTTCTGTGTAGGCCTATAATGGACCTAGGTATCTAGTTACTGGTAATCCCTTGCCTTCACTTATCCACATCAATAGGCCTATCATTTTTTGCTATAGCCTAAATTTCAGTCTTACAAAATTGCTACTTTAGTAATCTTAATTAAATATCACAATATCAGTCACTGGAACAACAAATTTTGTTTTTTGCTTATTTCTTGCAAATTGACTTTAACATGAAAGCTCTGTCAACTTCCATTTTACGTTGGACGATACATTGTGAAATATACGATTTGATATTAATTTATAGCATATTACATTTTGTTTATACATTTGAGTCAAACGATTCAGTTCATTCAGCCTTAGACATCTCAATATGAGCAACATTCTCATTGGTTGAATGCTTATTTTTAAAGGGCAGCGTTTTAGAAATGAAATGGTGAATATGGATACTTCTAATGTGTTTATCTCCTAACTGCCCCAAACACAGTCCTGAATTCAGGGGTTCTGTTCCCGACCATGTCCTCTACAACCTCTTTATTGACTGGACTATTAGTTTTAAGCCAATTTTAGGTTAACATTACACTTTTATTGTAAGTCATAGGCCTGTATAAATGTAACAATGGAACTACCTCCGAGCATGAGCTCCTGCTCTTTCAGGGTGTCACCAGCATGTGTATTATTTATATATTCATATAATATGAAATAATAAAAAATAATAAAAAATAATTATATACAGGATATTAATGAACAACGCCGCAATATTTTTCCTGCTTATAGAGGAGACCTAGAGAAGCAAGTTTTATCAGGAAATTTAGGCTCTATGGATTCTATTTTTTCTATTATAAGTTAGCATAAAATATCCCACGGCATGGCCGCCACTGACCTCTAACATTCGAAATTATGCGAAACAAAGAATCTTCGTTGTTAACACTGGAGTTATGAACAAAAATAATCATGCAGAGTCGTGTGAAGAGTGTATAAATTTTGCAGATTATGACAAATTATGATATAGCTGTTGTTGAATGATTAAGAATAAGGTTTTTATCGATCACTAAGCAGGCGTGAAGTTAATTTAATGAAAGTTAAATCCTATTTTGCTTCATTATTGACTTATGAACTCACCAAATTATAATTACTTTCGTGCCCTGTAGCATACACATTTTACGTCTGTGAGTTTTGATATCCTAATAAAAGTTGCGTGTGTATGTCCCCTCTTTACCTCTATGTCCCTCCTATACCCAGGTAAAATATTGCAATGTTGTTCATTAACACTCTGTATATTAAGCTTTCGTCATAGGTGGGGGCAATGCACATGATTATAATTTCTGAGAACACAAAACGTTGTAGTCGAAAATGTATGAAACTTAAATTTTCGTTATAAACGTAATATACATACCTGTGACTAAAATTTCGATTCAATTTGTTAAATTTTGCATAATTTAGCATGTAAAGTTTAGGTTCCCTTAGGCTTAACACTCCTGTAGGGCCTTCTTCGGTCTGCCAGCGGAACTTTTCTAATTCTGTTACGGCCGAAAAATTCTTCTCCTTGTGTGGTAAAGCATTAGTATAAATTATATAAGCTGGATGCTGGATGGTAAAATTTGATACTTTTGTTTTCTTCCATTTACAAGAGACACTTGCCTGTATTGGGCAAAATGCCAAGAGATGAATGATACGATATGGAAATCGAAGGAAAGAACATAGAAGGTATAGGTGTGTGTTACATAAAAATGTCTTAATGATCTGAGTTATTTTCAATATTTCACAGCTTATACGGCGAATATTACGTAACATCTCTGCTGTAAAAGCAGTTTGAACAACTTCCTGTTCAGTATGACTGACTTGGAACAATGTTGTGAGTGGTGCTCGTTAGCAAGTGCCTTATTTCATTTCAACGGGCAGCTGATACCCTTTCTTACTATTTTACGTCATTATTTCCGTACATGCTTCATGTTGTGTCGTTTTCGGCAACATTTACATACAGTTTACAATAATAACAATAATAATAATAATAATGGTGATAATAATGATGATAGTAATATTGTTAATAATCGTGATGATAATAACAAAGAATAATAACAACAATAATAACAACAATAATAACAATAATAATAACTAGGGCTGTACCGATTAATCGATTAAACATTTAATCGTCGATCAATTACATTTTCCGATTAATCGGCTTAGTCGAATTGTGAAAAACTGTTTTTTTTAGAGAAATGGGTCAAATGACCAAACTCCTTTCTCTCGTTATTCAGAAACCTGAAGGGTAGTTTAATTTTGCAAGGTTTAGCGTGATACTGAATATTCAGTATGCTAAAGGAAAGAAAGTTTTCTTACTGAAATCTAGCAGATTTTGCTGCATACACAGTTTTGTATATATTTTTTCACTATTTAACTAATAATGGTATTAATTAATACAGAATTTCTTCTGATTATCTGTAGTGTAGTAGTTATTAAACGTGTAAAATAATATTAAATGTACACTTTGGTTTCGTTTAAAATACTGACCTGTTTGTCGATTAATCGGTCGATTAATCCATTAAAGTTAAGCATTAACTCGATTAGAAATTTTAATCGATTTTCAGCCCTAATATTAACAATAGAAACAACAACAACAACAACAATAGCAGTTGGGGATCTAATTTTATCTCTGAGGATCTTGTTCTCTGTTGACTGATTTACTCATTGTTCAGAAACGTATTTTACGATGTATGTTTACAGTTTGGCCTGGACATATCTGCAGAGATTATTTTAAGAAAAATAGTATTTAACGATGTTCCTGGGCTCGACTCAGTCTATAACAGAAATGAGTACCAGAAGATATCCTGGGGGTAAAGGCGGCCGGTGCGTAAGGCTGACAACCTTACCACCTTCACGGGCTGAATATCCAAAATATGGGAGCCTCAACCTCCTGGAACCCTCTGGATCTCCATAGCCTGTTTAGGGAACACTTTTAACGTTTTAACGATACATGGTTTATATATATTTTAAAATAAGAGTGTATTTATGTAAACTTATAAATACCAATGGAGACTTTCATACTTACAGCACTCGGAATAGAGAGGCTTTGAACATTTACCTGCTTATCGAATAAGTAAATTTAGTAAATCATTTATGGTGCGTGGTCTTAAACTGTATAATCACCTGCCTGCTAGGATTAAACAGATAAATAATGCCAAGGGTTTTATGAAACATGTTAAGATTATTTTAAGTGATATCTGCCCATGTTACAATGATGACTTTTTTTTAGCAATGGTTAGTTATGTATGATCTTATTTTGTGTGACGAATCTTGTGGCCTTGTGCTCTACAAGATTCTTTTATAAATAAATAAAAAATAATAACAATATCAACAACAAAATAATAACATTAATAACGACAATACCACCAACAACAATAACAACAATAATAATCGACAACAATCTCAATTAAATTCTTGGCTAAGGCCAAAATCTAGTCTGTTAACAATATTATTATAGTGTAATAATTATAATGCAAGTGCGCTTCTTTCCTTTTATACAGATATACGAGGGTGATTCGAAAAGAACAGAGACTAATTTTTGCGAAATGTATATTTCAATTACAGATACAAACAAGATGTCATTTTTCAACATGGTTAAAGATCTCGCACGAAATCTGTGCCGATGGGACCGTTACTCTCTGGAGAGAGACATGTTATTGTGCGAGAGAGAGAGGGGTAGCTTGGCCTTTACAAATAGAAAGGGAGGTACTGTTGTATGAGAGAGATAGGTAGCAGGCCAGTCGACGCTACAGTCCCCACGAAAACGTAATGCAATGACTTAAGCAATCGGCACAGATTTCGTGCGGGATCTATACCTCCTTTTCGATACATGTTTTACACCGTTGCACCAGCTTTTTATTCCATCACATAGAAAGTTTTTTTGGGAAAAGGTAATCTGCGCCACTTCTACCTTTTCCCCCAACCTACACGATGTAAACTGCGTCACCGACATATGTAAACTGCGCCACCGACATATGTATACTGCGCCACCGACATTTAAATGGCGTTACCGTCATACTAACGCACTAACATTTTCCTTCCCACTTCTCCAGACTTAGGACTGGCTATGAAATTGCATAGGTGTGGTAGCTCCGTCTTTTTAAAAAATGTTAAAAACAATATCCTAATTTCTTTTGCATGAACGCTTCGTCACTTATAAATTTTTTTAAAAACACTACCCAGATTTTTTTGCATGATTACTTTGTTATCATATGAAGCCTTCATAATAAAATCAAAACGGGATATTTCATTGTTTATATATTGTTCTCTCCACTTGAGTAGACGAGAATACTTGTCATTTATTTTAGCTGTTCTTCTTACAGGTATCCCTTGTTCAATATGTCTCAGTTTTATGTACGCACTTGTTTGAAACTGGAGAAGTGCATCTACATATCTCCGTGGCGCAGTTTACATATCTGTGTGGCGCAGTTTACATATCTGTGTGGCGCAGTTTACATATCTGTTTGCCGGAGTTTACATATCTCATTTTTATTCTATTTCAAATTCGGTGTCAACCGTGGCACAGATTACATACACCCAGTTTTTTGTGTTCGCAACCAAGAATGCACCGCTTCTTTGGCCTCGTCATCACTTCCAAATCATTCTTCAGGGGTCTAGACACGTGGTAATCCGGAGGAGCGAGATGAGAGCTGTATGGGGCTGTACTGTCCTGTATGAGGGATTTAACACCTGAAATTTCAATCTCCAAAATGAGGTCAAAGTTGCAACGCGCTCCCACACCGCAGCTGTATAAGGTTCACTTAAAAACATTAAAATCAACGTTCTAGGTATTGGTGGAATTTATTAAACATGGAAATGAACATGAATTAAACCATTTTTCGATTCCATTAATCTGATGATTCTAAGAATATTAACAATTAACATTGTTAAAATGCTCTACTCTGCAATTAACTGTGAATTATGCTCATAAAAGAAATTTTATCTTTCTGAAATTGTTAAACTATCTTTGAAGTCGGCCAGAGACCAAATTCGGTTCTCTGAAATGTTGATAATATGGTGAATAGAGTTGCTGAATTCATTACTGGTTAACGCATTACATAAATGAGAAAGCACAATTTATATGACACACACACACAGTCACACATCGCACTCCATATTGATGAGGTAAACTACAAGCTTCCTCATCCCGAAGTGGCTATGCAAATATGGCTTTACATTTTTCTGAACACTGCTGAGTGTAGAGATGGTACAGTACAATATTTTTGCTCAGAAGGCTGTTTATTATTTATCATCATCATCATCATCATACACCCGATTATTTCAGTTTGAAAAGCTGTTTATACGTTACCAAGCATGTCATTTAACACTGTTCATTATTAGAATCGTCCGCCTACATGTCTCCGTGGTTAGCGTCGCTGGCTATGGATCCGCAGGCCCGGGTTTGATCCCCGGTACATTTTTTCGGAACTTTCTGTGGTAGGGAGGTCTGGAATGATACAAACTGAGGAGCCATTTGATAAAGAAGTAGCAGCTCCGGTCACGGAAACCATGATTAACGGTCGTGTGTGTAGGCACGCTCACCATATGCATTCCATTCTTACCATCTACCTATGGTAGATGACGCAGCGGTCGAATGGCAGGTCTAGTCTCTGATTTTTTCCTAAACTGATTAAATGAAATTAATTATTAATTAATTATTATTAATTAAATATTATTATAATTATTATAATAATTAATTATTGATAATTAATTAATTATTAAATTAAATTAATTATTTATCTCTTTAAAATTGTTTCAGTAAGTTAAGTTAAATAAAAAGAATAACAAATTTTATTTTACCTAACTGGTTGAATCTTTCCACCCTAAATTTACACGAAAGCCATAACCTTTATTGCAAAACTGTAAAAGTTAATTTATTTTTTACAGTAATATATTATTTTCTGGTATGTATGTTTTGTATTTTAAAATAATTTAATTTTCAACTGTTGCATACATACATGAAGAAGGGTATTTAGTTCTTTACCCCGAGGATTGCTCCTGGTATTCGTTTCTGTTAGACGCTGAATCAACCCCAGGGCCATAGTGCCACCAGAAGAATTAGGCCAATTGAAAAGTCCCAACGATTTCATCGGGAATCGAACCCGCGACCTTCCGGTTTGTAGCGGACTACTGCCACGGCGTACCCCAGTTATTTGTGTACTGCCAATAATTTCCAAGAAAATACACATTAGAAATCATAATATAGCTTTCAGTGGGTCGATAATAGAAGAGCCAATGTCCCCGTTGTATTAAATTTGTAAATGATTTTTTTCATTATTGCTAGCTCCCCTCATAAATACATTTTTGCACATTTTAAGTATAGAATTTTTTAACTATTTTAATGTTAGAACATGCTCAAAACATTTTGGTGAAGAAAAATATCTTTTACAAGTTTGCGTTTTGAAAGAATAAATAAACCCATTTTTATAATGACTGCAACACCATGACTGAAAATGTTCGCAGAAATTTGGGAATGTATTATGGTTTCATGTGAGAATATTTTGACAAATAATACATTTTTTCATAGATAGGAACCAAAGTAATTATTCGAAGTCGCATTCGCACGAGAAGGGAAGCAATGGTCATCAGCAGGGCCCGGACTCTAATGACACGTCATCTTTTTATTGATGCTGCATAGACATTTCCAACTTGTAGATAAATCCTAATCATGGCCTCTTGATTATAGAAATACATTTTTATTAGGTCATTTTTGTCATTTTATGCAATTTTATATTTTTAGGGCATTTATTTCAATTTTAGGTCATTATTTTGTCATTTTCGTGTCATTTCCTTCCTTATTTAGTCATTTTCATGTATTTACATTGAGTATATTAACTTTTTATTTTGTCGCTAGCGGTGCTGTCTTTGAAGTGTTGTTTGTTTAATGCAAGAAGGAAAAATTCGGCGTTAAGTGTTGTCATGTCTCAGTCGGAAATGAGAATCAAAGAAACGCCAAAATTTTGAATTATATTACTGTTGTTATTAGATTGACTTGGCACCACAGTCAGCCACCTGCTTGGATTTGAGAGTGAAAACTACTGTTTACCCTCAATAAACAACAATATAATCCGACAGACCACAAAAGGATGTGGCGAATTTTGACTCATTAGTGCCTCAGTGCCAGTATAAATTTCCGTGTGAAAAGACATTCACAACATTACAGTTATTTACAGTTTTTACATTTATGTACAAACTAGTCTATAACTTTGTATGTACAATAATAATTTTTTATAAATAAAATATAAGTTTTTAGGTCATTTTTACTTCCTCTGCCCGTACCATAGGTACTATAGGTAGAGGAAGTATTGTTTTCGACCCCAACATTCGAAGTTGAGTTTTTAGCATATATACACGTTTCAAGGCCCCCTGAAACATGTCTGTGTGTCTGTCTGTCTGTCTGTCTGTGAACACTCTAGCTCCAAAACGAAAAATCGTATGAAAACAAAATTTCGTATTTGGGTCAGGTACCTTCTGAAGATGTGAGGATAAGATTGGCGACTATTTTCTCTTATTTTAAGGGGACTTTACTTGAAGTAATTTTCGTTTTTCGCGATTTTCTCGAAAACGGCTCTAACGATTTTCTTTAAATTTTGCACATGGGTTGCTTATACTAAGAGCTAAAACTTTTATTTGAAACATTTTTTCGAGAAAATTCTCTGAGGGTAGTTACAAGCCACCCACTGTTCACCCACTGTTTGTAGAAAGTTTGTCTTGAACAACTGAATTCGCGCTCTTTCACGGCCTCTTATTCTATATAAGAATGTGAAGTGAGAAAGATGTATTGTTGGCCATGCATAGAGTAAAGAAGTATCTGAGGAAAATATTCGATAAATTTCGGAAATTATATTTTACGGCAGAAAGTTCAATAAACGTCTGCAGTCATTTTTTTTTTTTTTTTTTTTTTTTTTTTAAGTTTGTTATATAGACTGCGCTTTTAGTCGCATCATTGAAAGAAGAGGTATTTATAGGATAATTAGCGTAAAATTGTGTCTTGCGATTCTGTACAAGGATATGTGAATACTGCTAACTTTTATTTGGGCAGAGGAAGTTATGTGACTTTCACATCAGATTTTTAATAATTATATTAAGTCATTTTCTTTAAAATTTTGGGTCATTTTATAGGTCATTTTTAAAACAATTTTAGGTCATTAGAATCCGGGCCTTGGTCATCAGGATATTGCGATACTGACGCCATGAATTTCACTTAGGAAGGTGTAACCCCTACACAAAGGCAATGAGACCCAGTGACTAATGGTCATTTGTTGGAAGGAAAGAAAGTGCTGTATGCAATGGAATTTAAATTGCGCTATTAACTGTTATTGAATACTTCGCTAGAAATGAGCGTAATACTCTTATGTTCGTACCATAAGCGAACTTACTTAACTACTATAATCTGCACATGATTTAATCTAGATTACTGCAATTTTATGAAATAATTATTTTCCCGTTTTGTAAACCAATTACAATTATACAACTTATTTGATCTGTTGTATCCTTAACTAATAGCGTACAGGCCTATTCGGGCATATGAATGGTTATGAAATAGTTCAAATATTTCGTAGTCATTTAAATAATTCACCAGTTTCATACTGGCTAAAGTAGCAACAGTAATAATAATAATAATAATAATAATAATAATAATAATAATAATAATAATAATAATAATATAATAATAGTTCATTTGGAAATTTTCAGCTATTGTAGCATATTTAGTATGAATATACATATTTAAGTCATATTTTTGGCATATTTGTGTGCATATTAAAGAAAATTTCAAGTTTCATATCATATTTTGTAAATTTTGCATTATACTGTAATGAATTAATGATACTTTTTGAGAATTTACAGATATTTTCAATAATTAACATTATATTTTAATAAAATGAATTGTAATGAAACTTTAATATATATATATATATATATATATATATATATATATATATATATTTGGACAGGCCTGGACTTCCACTTAACCAGAATAAACACAGAAAATATTATACTTAGTTACGTTAAAGAATTAATTGCACATAACATCTGTTGGCAATGTTGCATGTATTCAGATTGGATATGTAAAAATACAGCATTTACTAGCCTTATCATTAGGCCTATGGATCGTATTTTTGGTAATAGCAACATTTTACAAAACATCTTTCCCAAGCTATATTTAGTTTTATAGATGCTTAAAATCACTATTAAGCAAATTATATCCACGAAATATCGGGAAATTTATTCGATTTCACGAAATATGTAAATAAGCGCGAAATACGCTCCATCCAGGACGATTATCGAGATATGCACCTAGGGTGGCCAGACGTCCGGCTTTTGGCCGGACTGTAAGGCTTTTGGATAAGCAGTCCTCCATCCGCCGCGGCTTTATGCCGGACGTTGATTTGTCCTCCTTTTCGAGACTCTGATGGATCGGTAAAGCGTATTAAATAAATTTGTATTTTCCCGTACGTTCCTGCCATGGAATCAATTCCTAAGGTTGGCACGCTTGTCCATACGATGATACCGTACTATCATTTGTTTGGTGCAGTACGTGGCGTTGACCGTACTGTAGATTGTTGTTCAAATCTCCATTTGTATTGTACATTCATTGCATTGTACATTCATAAATAAAGATGAAAATATCTTTTTGCAGTGTAAAATCATTTATTTTATATAAATGCAGTTATTAAGTAAAATTAGTCAGGGTTATACCATGTAATTTCTGCTGTCCAGCCGTCCATGCCCGAAGTTATACTATGCTAGATTACCGAAGATGTGTGTCCTCCTTTCTGACATTTTACAAATGGCCACCCTATATGCACCTAAAATGCAGTTGTTAGTGATTGAAGTTTATTTTTTTCATTCTTAGTAGCTGTCTCAATAACTACCGAGAAATTATTCAATTCTGATTGATTACAGCAGATTGGTTTACGATTTTGCATTTCGTACAATATGCTTGTCATTCTATTTGAAAACAACTATTTTTGTCAACAAAACTTCCCTCATAAGGGGGTCGCCACATGGACAACAATGTAAGTCAGGTAAAATGAAAATTGAAATGTGACAGATGCAGTGATTTAAACTTTTGACAACTTTTGCATAAGGCATGCTTCAACCTTGAAACTAAAATTTAATTTATTAGCCCAGTCAAATGTTACAAAAAAAAAAAAAAAAAAAAAAAAAACGCGTGAACTTACATTAAATGGAGTATTAATGATTTTTGGAGGGGACTTTAGGACCATTACTGGGATCACAAATCCAGATTTGCAACCCTCAGAAACCTGTGCTCGCTGAATGGCGGTCGAAATAAACCGGTTTTTTCGAACTTCTTTCGGTTTTCGACAATATCTCCTAAACTATGCGTTTTTTGGAAAGAATATTACTTAGCTTTTTTAAAGTAAATTAAATTGTCTAAAATATGAGATCAAAATCGTTTTTGTAAGTTATATAGTTACCGAGATAAGGATTTTCAAAGATTGGCCTTTTTTTTCAAAAAGTTAAAATTTTAAGTTTTCTTCGTGTTTCTAACTGAATACCGGCAAAATGATATGTCCTACAGAAAAATCAAGAGAACAAAAGTTGTAGGCAATTTAAGAATCTTTAATTTGAGCTATAGCTGGTTCTTGTAGTTCAGATAGTCTCGTAATAAATGACCAAAATCGAAAATATGAAAAAATGCTTTTTTGGGTGAAAGTTGAATAACATCGTTTCCTCCACCAACACCTTAACTTTTTTGGTAACATGTTGGCGGATAATGTCTTATAACTGTGTATAGAAACTATTTGTGTGTATATGTGTCTATGGGAGATGGATTTTGCCATAAAAATATTTAAGCAGCATATTTCATTAAAATGTATTTACTTTTAAACCAACAGGCATATTTAAACCATGTGTGATGAGGTTCCTGGTATGGGATGGTATGGGACCTGGGAAGTCGAGGGTTGGATGATGTCTTCATCCTTACTTGAAGAACTGTCATTCTGGGGTGTGAGCACATTGCATTTCAGCCCAGTTTTGCTGCAGCTGCAGCCCCCAGCACAGCTGAAACTGGAATTATTCCACCCTTTCGATTTATTTATAAAACAATAGTTAATTAATATTTATTCAAGTTATCTAAATTATTATTATTATTTTCCGTATCAAAATTCTCGTTCAGATTATTATTATTATTTTGTAATTCCAAATTTGAAATATTAACTGTAAAAGAAACGTACTTATTCAAAATACAACGTACCAAATTTGTATTTCCAAACCGCGAATTGGTTTAGCCAATAAAAAGGCATTACGTAAGGGATAGTGTAGCCAATCAGAGCAAAGCATTCTACAGCGCGAAACAGAGCGTTAGTAGGAGCTCACGTCACTACCATACGTCTAACAGCACAGACCGTCGTGTCGTGCTCGCTTGGAAAAGTTCGCGGCAATTAAACCTAAGCTATGGCGATTCCCACAGCCACATACGCAACACATTCAGAATATATATAAGCGTGTGAGTTACTTTCATTTGTGATTAACAAGGCAAATCCAATATCACGTAAGTAAATGATAAGTGAAACTCAAGTGGTGACGACATACACACAGTAAAACAAACTACAAACTACCAGTTTATAAATAAATTCCGTTAGACAAAGGATTATAGTGGTTATACTAGCTATAAGATAGTACCCTGAGATGATTCGTGCACCTACCACTGAGCACAGCAGCTGTGGAAGTTGAGGTGCGTAAAACAGAATGGACTCCGACTGGGAATTGAAGTAAGTACTTTTACCGAAGAAATCCTTCACCCCTCCAACTCAACCCGAGTCCACCTCACAGCCCATCTTGCACTTGCACGAGATCAGTTGCAGAAGGGTTTGAGGGGCTGGTTCAACTTCCATTGCAATTGGAGTAAGCCCAACTCGTCCAACTTCCACCCCAATCCGTGAGTTTTTTCCACCCCAACCACTTTTGTACCTGCATAAAAGTAGAATGAAAGTTAGTTATTCTATAATATTTCAAAGCATTCACATGGTGTACAATGAGAGTATATAAGTGAACAACGAAATTTAAGAACATAATGATAGGAAATGTACATAGACATACTTGGTAATAAATACAATATACATGATATTTTGCAGCATCTGTGGTTGGTGACAAACGGGCGAGGTTGACTTTGGCTGTCAGGTCTTTGAAGGTGGTGTCAGTCGCTCCTTCATAAACTGCGACGAGATACTTCTCCCCAGCTGCAGCTATTTCATCGTGACTCACATCTGGGTGGAGGAATACTTCTGCTTGCCTGAATAGTGCTGGGTTCTTGAGGAAGGTTTGACAAATTTGGCTTTCCCCAGACTGAAAGGGTCCCGGGACAGTAATAAGAATTTCCGTTGGTGAACGATGTAGATGAATACTGGACGTCTGGCTCCCCTCTTCTGGAAGTAGATGTATTTTTTGGAATTCAAACCAACTAATAACACAAGCAGGTCCACATCTTCCACAATGATTACAACCTGCAGCTCTAACAATGTCAGCGTCAGCGTTCTCTTCTGTCACTACAACACCGTGCTGCTCAAATCCAGTTATCAAAACCAGTTATGTATCTGTTATCTGCTCAAACCAGTTATCTGCTCAGTTATCAAATCCAGTTATCTATCAGCCTATGGTTATTTGTGTCGTTCGATAAGAACTTCTCTTGCGTGATGTTGATGGTAGTTGAAGCTGATAGGACAATGTCACTGCAGTTGAGGGCGGAGTATCGTCTGAGATGTTCGGCGCTTTTGGTACTTTTTTGAGAGGCGTCCTCCGGGTATCCATCGAAGACAATGTGTTACATCTGTCCCAAAATGGTTTTTCACAAAATGAATGTAGCCGTCAATGATGGTCTTCACTGATGCGTTTTGATGCCACACGTATTTTTGGAGCAAGTAGCCACCATCGAGCACGTTGTGGATATTGGCGTCTCGGGAAATGTTGGTAGTGAGGGATGTGAAACACGAAAATAGAGCTGCCTTAGTTCCCTTCCTCACTCCAGCGTCGTTGAAAAGAGGCATTGCGTAAGGGGGCAATTCATACTTGCTGTGGGCTTTCAACTCTGCGTCGGATTTTTATGGTAATGCTAACTCGCTGAAATATTGCGAGAGGGTCAACTTCAATCTTCTTATTAGTGACTTGTATGGAATTATTGACGCTTGCCAAGGTAACAACTTGCAACGAAGGTAACAATTTTGTCTTTACGTTTGAATCCAACTTTCCCAAATGTCTGGTTTTCTATATTAACCACTCCTTCTGTTCCCAGTTCCTTCGCAATTGAACAATTGGCTTCATAGCCTCCAACAATCCCACAGCTAATAGAAACTATTTTGTCAGTAACGGGGAACTGATCTCGTGCAAGTGCAAGATGGGCTACGCTGGGAGCTGCAGCTGCCGCAAAACTGGGCTGAAATGCTCAGCTTTGTGCGCTTTCTACAGGGGAAAAATTCTGCCGCAATGTGCCCACACCCCAGAATGACAGTTTTTCAAGTGAGGATGAAGATATCACCTCACCCTCGACTTCCCAGGTCCCATACCATCCCATACCAGGAACATCACACATCGTTTAAATATGCCTGTTGGTTTAAAAGTAAATTCCTTTTTTTCCCTGCAAAATCATCTCCCATAGACACATATACACACAAATAGTTTCTATACACAGTTATAAGACATTATCCGCCAACATGTTACCAAAAAAATTAAGGTGTTGGTGGAGGAAACGATGTTATTCAACTTTCACCCAAAAAAAGCATTTTTTCATATTTTCGGTTTTTGTCATTTATGACTAGACTATCTGAGCTACAAGAACCAGCTATAGCTCAAATTAAAGCTTATTAAATTTCCTACAGCTTATGTTATCTTAACATTTCTTTAGGACGTGTCATTTAGCCGGTATTTAGTTCGAAACACGAAGAAAACTTAAAATTTTAACTTTTTGGAAAAAAAGGCCAATCTTTGAAAAGCCTTATCTCGGTAACTATATAACTTACAAAAACGATTTTGATTTCATACAAATATTTTAGACAATTTAATTTACTTTAAAAAAGCTAAGAAATATTCTTTCAAAAAAACGCATAATTTAGGAGATATTGTCGAAAAACCGAAAAAAGTCCGAAAAAAACCGGTTTATTTCGACCGCCATTCAGCGAGCACAGGTTTCTGAGGGTTGAAAATCTGGATTTGTGATCCCAGTAATGGTCCTAAAGTCCCCTCCAAAAATCATTAATACTCCATTTAATGTAAGTTCCGATGTAACATTTGACTGGGCTATTATTTTCCTTGTCAAATTATGTTTTATAATTTGGTTGTAGTTCTTACCATTATATTTGAGAGTAGTGTAAATAAAGGAGACCGCCGGCGTGGTCTTGTGGTTAGCGTCGCTGACTACGGATCCGTCGGCCCGGGTTCGATCCCCGGTACCTCCTCGGATTTTTCTGAGGTAGGGAGGTCTGGTAGGGGTGCACTCAGCCTCGTGATTCAAATTGAGGAGCTACTTGATAGAGAAGTAGCGGCTCCGGTCATGGAAACCACCATTAACGGCTGTGGGTGTCGGCATGCTGACCTCATGTCCCCAATCCTGCCATCTGCCTATAGGTAGATGACGCAGCGGCCGGGTGATAGACCTTGTCCCTTCGGGGATGTCGCGCCACGGAGTTTAGTTTAGTAAATAAAGGATTAAACTTTCCAATGTCAAATATCGTATTCTTCGAAATAACTTATTTCGCGAAATAGGCTTTGCAGCGAAATATGAGGAAATTAACTCAGATATCAACCGTTTTATTTTTCCAAAAAATCAGATCCTTACCTACTGTAGCCTACATAAGGCTCTAATGAAATACCTCGTACCGAAGCCGTGTTTGAATCAGAATTCCTGAAAAGTGAAACACAGGGATAAAGCGCACATTATGTTTGGAAATAATAAGTATACAAAGCATAGAATTTTAGCAGACAATACTGATAAATGTGTTTATCATAAGAGTCAAAACACTGAATTTAGTGCTTACTTAAAAAAATCGTTTTGGGGACGTTATTCTTACCATTTAGGAAAATGAAAAATGCCCTCACGAAATTCGTCACTCCTGCTAGAATTTTATGATTAGGTGTAAAACTCTGAACTTGAATACTGGTCCGTTTTCCTCTAAATTTGAACCGCTAAACAAAAGATAAAACGAATAATCAATAACTAGTGTGGAAGCAATTCATCGTAATTCGAAAAAATGGAATGAATACGAGATGGCAGACTACACCCTTTCAGAGCTTAATTTCTACACTAGTAATAAGGCATTCATCAAGTGAAATCATCAGTGGGCCCTAAGTTTGAAATCGATGGAGGAAATTTCCGTGCAATAACTGTTTTCCATTAATGGCAATTCTAATATGTAGATAAAAATCCTTATATTTTTGGATAGAGCATTATGCTTTTAATCTTAATCCCTGCTTTTAATCAGTTTTTGAGGCGACGCATTTTATACATCAGTAGCAGTGAAAAGATTAAATAAATGTACATTGTGGATCTAAGGAAGTCTAAAAGAGAAAAAAAGTACCGGTAATATGCTCCTTCTTCGGCATTGATCTAATAGGATAAACTGGACAGTTACATCAGATTCCAAGTAATTTGTATAAAACACCGTTAAACTCTTTGTATTTATGAGCGCCATGTACCGGTACTTAATAATATTTATGATAAATGATTTTCTTCTTCATATTTATATCGATAATTCAAAGTTTCCGTTGTAATTTCAAGGGAGTAATTTGTGTTTTTCCCAATTTATCTTTCGGTTTTTATTTGTGCTCTCTTGACATTACTCTTGACATAATTTACTTCTCTTGACATAATTTAATTTGTCATTATTCCGGTCAATAAAGATCGAAAAACACCGGATAAAACAAAAAAATCGTGTGGTTTTGAAATTTGGCAGCATTGTCGGGGGAAGTTTCCTGAACAACATACTAAAAATCCCCGAGGGCGAGGATGTGAGGGGGCAGGGGGACACGTAGAAAGTCCCTCTTATTGGATTTTCGCTTATATCTAAACAACGGTGCACCGTAGGGGAAAAGTTTTCCTGTACAAAATTCAAGCTGATAAAATTTCCTACATGTTCGATTTCATACATTTTTTTACATTCCCAATAGCTTTCGAGATATCCGCCAGCGAAAATAACACATTTTCGTTAAAAAGCTCTTTCGCCTTACGCTAATCGACACACTTTGCCTTCTAGAGCTTCAGCCATTAGATATACAGCAACGTCCCCATAAAAGGCGTGGTAGGGCAATTAATTCCCTTTTTTAAAGTGGTCCTTTGTTATTTTTTATTCTAAGTTCAAAAGTTATAACAATTTTAAGTTTCGGTCAAATTTCGAGATTTCGGAAGAAAACCTGCCATCTCACTTTCACTATATTCTCCATAGGTCTGTACAAGAAAGAATTTCCAGAACTATATCAATCTTGATCTCCTTTTATTTCCTGAACCATTAATTTTACATAATATATGATTCAGATCAATTCTGTAGGAAATTCGATGTAGTCTGATTTTGTGCATAAACTGTTTTTTGCTAGAACCCATAGTTTTGTGGATGTAGGCCTATAGGGAAAACTGAGAGGAACGACATTTAAACGTCCCCCCACCTCCCGCTCACCCCCCATCCATGGGGACTTTTAGTATGTTGTTTAGGACACTTTCCTCCACATCTCTGCCAAACTTCAAGACTACATGATTTTTTCAACAAACTTTTCCTTTGTTGCCTGGACTATACCACCATTACATGTAGGCCTACTGTGCTTGTACCGTGATCGGACTTTAATAAATGCATCTTTAATGGTTGTGTGTTTTACGATATAAATACACAATATACACCTTACAAACAAAGATATAACCTTTCAATATAAAGAAAATGCTATGGCCGGTTTTCTACCGAAATTTGGAAATTTGACCGAAAATTAAAATTGTTATTACGTTTGAACAATTGAACAAAAAATAACAAATGAACACACATCTTAAAGGAAATATGTCGGCCTACAGCTTCTTTTTTATCTAAGGTTTGAAGCACTAGAAAGCAAAGTGTGTCGAAAAGCGTGAGGCAAAAGAGCTTTTTTTCGAAAATTTACTATTTTCTCTGGCGGATAACTCGAAAGCTGTTGAGAATAGAAAAAAATGTATGTGATCAAACTTGTAGGAAATTTTATATGCTTGAATTTTTTACTGAAAAACGTTTCGTCTGTGATGCACTGTTCTTTAGATATACGCGAAAATTCAACATAAGGGACCTTTTATGGGGCCCCCCGCTCACCCCAACCCTCGGGGACTTTTAGTATGTTGTTCAGGATACTTCCCTCAACAACTCTGCCAAATTTAAAAACTACACGATTTTTTATTTTTTTTTTATTTTCCCTTCGTTGCCTGGACTAATGTTCTCTCTACTTCAATTGTAATATTACAGGGGTGGCCACAACGAAGCTCGCGAGTCGCATGCTAAGAGTAAATGTGATACAGATTTTAAGAAGTATAAGTTAATATAATTTAATGGAAACATATTACGAGGAAGTGAAAAAGTTATTTCTGATTTAGCGCAGAGTATTTAGTTTTCAGACCAAATTAAGACTCTTTCAGAAAGACCTTGAGACTAAAACATTTGCTCATTTCAAATGTTTAAAGAAAATTACTGAAAGCCTTCCTGACGTTCAGGTGGAAACAGAAGATTATTTGTGTAATATGTCTGGTCTTGCTAAAGAAATCAATGGCAGATTTAATGACTTGAGAACACTTAAACCTTCATTTTCATTCCTGGAAAATCCTTTTGCTGTTGATGTTCTGGGCGATGGCTGTCCTGTTTCATAACCAATTACAAAGGATACAGTTGGAGCAGGGTTGGAGTTACTAGAACTGCAAGGGGACGAAGAACTAAAAGGACTGAATCGAAGTGGTGTTTCGGTCACATAATTTTGGAAGAAAGTTCCAGAAGAAAATACCTACTAACAAAAGAGTGTGCTACGAGACTTATCTCGATATTTAGGACTACTTATGTATGCGAATTTCTGTACTGAACGCTTCATTAAATCTAAATATCGATCTGAACTAACTGATGAACATTTAAGTGAACTTATGCGAACTGCGCTTACCAATTATCAGCCAGATTTCAAACAACTAACTGCAATAATGAAAACTCTAAAAAGCATTTCTCAAAAGTAAAATCTTATTTCTTGTTGTATAATTGAACAATGTTTATGTGTAGCCTATAGTAAAAACAATGTGGTTCGCTTCGAACAGCTTTATAAATTTGCGGCTCCCAAAGTTAAGGTTATTGCCTGGAAAGCATTTAACAGAAATTATATTGTCGGTTGGCAATATCATCTGCAATATCAGTAAGAGGTATAGTAGATCTCCAACCATCCGAAACTCAACTATCCGGATCGCTAATTAACCGGATCGCTTTGAGGTCGTATTCATGTGGTTTTTGCAGCAGGGAGCATCATTCAGGGCCGATTATTTGAAAGAAAGCAAAACTTTCAACCGACAAAATCGACGGTTTTTCTGCAGAACAACTGTCTCTGACCGGTATGTTCAAGAATGGACACTTTATGTAAGTACAGTACAGTACAATTAGTTTATTTAAAGAAATTATATTTTTTCATGATTAATCTAATTATAGGGATATTTTATGATCAGGATATTTTATATTTTATTATCCTGATTGGGACCGGTCCCAATTAATGCGGACACTAGAGTTCTACTGTATTCCCGTAATAAAATATTTGTTTTATAGTTTCGTCACAGATTTAAGATATTTACCACTGCCTTTATTTATTGTTCTCCTATAAATGGATAAATTTGGAAAATCTTTTCATACATTTCCTTAATGAAAACTTTATAATAGGAATGATAACTTAGCAGTATTTGACTACAGCGCTCCTACTTAGCTTGAAACATGTTTATTTTAGCGTGAAAGTTAAGAGATAAAAAACTAGGCATGCTTCATTACTGTGTAATTTCTTTCTTTTGACATACGCTGCAAAATATAATTACCTCCGTGTCCAAGCATAACACACGAGAATACTTGTTTGGTATTTGCTGCAAGTAAATTAATTGTATACTGAAAAGAATGTTTACTGCTTTCTTAGATTCAAAACATCAAGCGAATGTTAATTCGATTTTCTGTGAAGGGCTTTGTGCCCTATAATGTTGTTAGATTACATCAACAATTCTGACACATTTTAAATTTAAAAACAAATAGAACAGAAATTTAAGCAAAATAAAACCATCAGAGTTATTATTCAAATTATCAGGTATAATCATTAAAAGCAACTTCAGACGGTTAAAATCCGATCACAGATTCTAAAACCTTATGTATATTTAGGATTTCATTTATTTTTCACAAGCATATAAAGATTGACATGATTATCGTTCTGTGTTAGAAAGAACATTTTTAAATATATTTTTCAGCATTTATTGACGGCATCAGTATTCTAAGTGTTTGTGAAAACTTAAATGGCAAATTCTGGAATACTGTTAGGCTAGATTAATAAAATTTAAATAACAGATCTAATTTGCTCTTTGAGTTTGTGCCTTGAGTTATAAAAGTTTTGAAATAATCTTCAGGCGATATTTTGTTGTTTATTACACTCACCCAGGAGTGCTGTTTTAGGTACCTAAACTAGGCTCTAAAAATTGGAAAATAGGTTCTAAAAATCATAAAATGGTCTCTTATAAAATCGTTAAGTTACCAATTTTCTGAAATATGTCAATTGCAATGCAGAATATTATATTTATTGAAGTCACCATTAATCAATAATCATGATCAAACACAGATATAGGCCTATGGTATACAGAGTTATATAGATTTATTACTAGGGTCTGAATCAATACCATAACAGTGAAAACCTAATCCCTGCGCCCAGAAGCTACGCACGCTAGCATATTCAACCCCTTGTATCCCTCAGTGATTCAGAGAACTACTTTTTTTTTGTTGCTGGATGTGGGAGTCGGGAGAAAACACTACATTTTCTTGGGAATTCCAAGGAATTTTTCTACTGAAGACTAAACATTCCTTACTATTTAACCATGTCACAAATGTGTCATGTACTGCACATTCCGAGCTAAAAATTTAGTACGAACGGAAAATAAATCCTAGAATTTATAACAAAAAATAACTTATTTTGAACTTTAGAGGAAAAACAAGCAAAAAGGCAATATTTGGCTCTAACGTAAAAATAGGCTGTTTTAGGTCCTATAAAAGTATCAGTTTTAGACATAGTAACTTATGAAACATGCATATACAAGTTTTCGTCCATATATCACTTAAGGATTAAAATAAGTTTTTACCTAAAATCCGAAGTCTGATTATTATTATTATTATTATTGTTATGATTATGATTATTATTCAAGGGAAGTTTTCAGTCACGAGCGTTTGCCCAGTCGGGTATATATTTATATGTAGCCAAAGTTTGTGTATTTGTAATACTATACTACAAACTGAGGGTTTAGTTTTCTTCATAACGCACTCCTACTCTTTCGCCCCGCGCAACAAACCAACTTTTGATTCTAGGTGTCTTAAGTGGCAGTCAGTTTAGGAACAGTGAAATTTGCGTTGATCTCCATCAAGTTTACATTCCCACCTTTGTTTCTGGACCACGTGGCCTATTCGCAACTCACTGACGGTCTTAATTATCGCCTTCCAATAGCCATTTTCTGTTCAGAGATTGGTATTTTTAGGTTAGAAAAGTGACATATTCATTATCATTTTTACGGTGTTTCGGACACTTTCCAGAAACGAATCTACCACAACAAGCTAAGAATCGCCGATTTTGAACTTTTCTTATGTGAATAAACACAGAACGTAATCATGGGAACCATCTCCAAACTAATTTTTTGTTCGACCATACTATAATACGTTTATCACGTGTGACGGAACGGTATACACATTTCGACTCTGATTTTTATTTCGAAACTGGTGTGGTATCGATTATTATCGAACACGGAACGATCTTGAAATCCTTAGAGCTGCAAATTAAAAAGCGTAACTAAACTATCTGTAGGGCTATTAATGAATTTCATGTTCAGACAGGGTTAAAATAGTTATAAAATTGAAAGAGTGTCCACCTTAAAACTCTTGTCGTAACACTTATCTGGGGCAACTTATATAATATAAAATAAAAATAATACAGAAGGCACACGCACACATTAAAAACAATGTTGTCATAATATTAAAATCTTTTTCTTGGTTCCAGATGCGTCCATTATTTGAATATGCATTTCGATGCAAGTTGCATCTTCTTCAGTTCAGATTTGGAGATACAACAGTCACTCTGTCAAGTAATATACTCAGTATATCATTTGACAGAGTGACAGAATGCATATTCAAATAATGGACGCATCTGGGACCAAGAAGAAGATTTAAATATTATGACAACATTGTTTTTAATGTGTGCGCGTGTCTTCTGTATTATTTTTATTTTATATTATATAAGTGGCCCCAGATAAGTGTTACGACAAGGGTTTTAAGGTGGACACTCTTTCAATTTTATATCTGTAGGGCTATTTAAAATAAAATCAATTCAGTTTGTCTTAATATTAATGTTATACTACATTGAATTTATTTCTTGTGTTTTAATATGCGTTGTTTGACATTAACGCTCAAGAGAAGCTCTGCAAATCTGCACATCTTATGGCAAGAATCGTCTGCTTAATCAATTACCGGGTATTCTAAAAACAAAAAAACTTAAGCATTTAATTATTGTCGAAAAAAAAGTCGTATGCAACTTGCCTATAACTTAGTGGTAATTAAGATATGCGAATGTTCCTGAAATGGGCTTACAACAAAGTTTAATAGGTACAATTACAAACAAATGTAGGGTAAGGTGGTACATTTTCGAACACTTAACAAATATTCTTATTTTATGAACACAATAAACATAAGACAAGTTCAACTGTATCGTAATCACAAAGTTGGCAATGTAGTTGACCCTTCAAAAAAATATGGAAGTCAAACAGCTGTAAAATTGGTCTTGGCAATCAATCTTTCATTTCCAGAATGTCGTTCGAAAATGTACCACAGTAGGTACAATTCTAAACACCAGTGGGTACTATTTCGAACAGTGGCATTTTCAACGAACGAACTGCTTTCTTCCAAATATTATATTTTATTATTATTATTATTTATCAATAATATGAGCGTAATAATGAAGTGTCCCGTTTTGAATAGGCAGATAACAGGTTTGGGGCAAGTGGTCAGCATGCCAACTCCTACGTCAGTTATTGATGGCTTACTGAAGCGGAGCCGATACTTCTTTATGAATTAGCTCTTCGGTTGGTGTCAGGAGGCTGAATGCACCCCGTTCCAAATCGCCCTACCTCAGAAAAATCCGAGGAGGTACCGGGGATCGAACCCAGACTTGCGGGTCCGTAGTCAGGAAACACTAGACCATGCAGGCGGGTCTGTCATAACATCAAGAGCAATAATAAAAATACTTAACAACTCCAGAACGATTTCTGTTTGCTATTCCGTATTGCATAATTGCTGAGATGTAATAACAATCCAGAGGAAATGCAGTTCATAAATTTTCGTTGAAAGCTGTGAGAGTGCCATCCTTTTATATTTGACTGGCACAGTTAATAATAATAAACATGCAGAATGCTGTGATGGCAAAACAGCTTTTCCATGCAGGCGATCGCCGGTTAAAGTACTGTTCGAAATTGTACCTAAAATTTGTTCGTATTTGTACCTCGAGCTAGTTTTTGTAAATTACTACATTGTTGAAATTCCGCTCACGAATGACCATTGTTGTGCCAATGACTTACGTATTAAAGACTACGCTATTTGTTGGTATGAGTTAAAAATTGGTCCTCAAAAATATATTCCAGTAACACAACGTGGAATTATAAGCAATTTTATAACGTGCCATTTTTCAAGCATGGAGTTCTTACCTTCGATTGGAAAATAATTTTTTATGGCCGAATGAGACAACTCAAAACATCATTCTCGAGGATACAGGTCAACAAAACAATCAGTAAGGACGCTGTATAATTAAAAAGAGGTTGGCTAACATTTGAAACCCAAAAATGGATAAAAATCTTAGTCCGTTCAGAATTGTACCATGTTCGAAAATGTACTACCTTACCCTACACATGAAGGCATAGGCGTAACCAGACCGACCATATGGGGGGGTTATAACATCCGCGGGGTCTGGGGGGTATGGAATACCCCCAGGGAGAGGGGGGTCCGGGGGTCCTCCCCCGGGAAATTTAAAAAATTAAGATGCAAAATAACGAGTTTTAAGCTTCCGGGGGTCCTCCTCCAGAAAAATTTAAAAATTAAGACGCAAAATAACGAGATTTAAGCTTCCCACGCTTTATACTTGTATTAAGTAATTTATGGGCAGACTTAAAAAAATTATAGAATTTTCCTTTTTTTAATCAATGGGGGGGTTCAAACCCCCAAACCCCCCCCCTCGGTACGCCTATGCATGAAGGGACATCTTTTGCCAATTTTTCTATATAGTCGCCAAGTTCCTCAACACATTTCTTCCATCGTGATACCAGTTTCTAAATTTCCTGTTCATAGAAGTCCGTCCGGTTGGAGTATCGCCATCTGCAGACTGCGGTTTTCACTTCTGCATCTGACGCAAAGTGTTTACCGGTCACGAACAGCTGCAGCAACGTGGGGGAGAGCATTGTCGCGAAGAATTTTGGGCTAAAGATAAGATTAAGTCGCCCCTTACGCTCCGAACAATGCGTTGCTGTTCGCTTGTTATCTCGGCACACCCGATCGTTCCTTCTCTCCAAACTCCCGATCGTACCAAATACAAGCTACCAACCCATACACCAAAATGACAACCCTCTAGCTTACTTGGCACTCCCGACCAGACCACAATCACCTCTTCACATAATCTAAATAATGCAAAACACTAACCACATTAGTTAAGTGCGCGAGCGGAGGCGGCAGCCGAAGCGAAGCGCCCTTGCATTTTCGAATAATGTACGATACACTGTTTGTAGGTTTCGAAAATGTGGCATATTAAATCTTCCAGACGTTAGTAAGCCTGTCAACTTTTACGTAAGACATGAGGCTTTTGTTTACCGGTATGACGTCACACTACCAACGTCCAATCTCGAGTTTCTACGTAATATGAGGACAGAAGAAGTGGTATAAAAGAAAGTGCATCGCGAGGGAGCGGTGGGCGGGAACATTCATCCAAGGTGCGACTTAAATTTATTTTTTCCCGAATTTTGGTCCCATGAAGAAATTCCTGGCCGGTAAACGCTATTCGTCAGATGCAGAAGTGAAAACAGCAGTCCGCAGATGGCTATACTCCAACCGAACGGACTTCTAGGAACACGGTATTTTGAAACTGATATTACGATGGGAGAAATGTATTGAGAAACTTGATGAATATATAGAAAAATAAGACAAAGGATGTCCCTTCATATGTGCATAGGTTTGTAATTATACCTATTAAACTTTTTGTAAAAACATTGATTGTGCGTTACCGGTACTTTTCGATCCACCCTCGTATCATTATAGGCAAGTTGCATACGGCTGTTTTTGTTCGAATATAATTGGCATTATCCTATAAATGTTTAAATGTTAAGACTTTAGATTCATTCAAACAAACGGCCACGCGCTGGCCTTTGCATCAGCTGGTTGTAGTTCTTGTCTTCTATGACAGATGGCAGCTCATGTCATCGGTCAAATCGAAGCTATTTTTTGGTAATTTCCTTGAAACCAATGGATTTTGAAAACACGAAATTAATTCATTTTAGTATGATATTAAAATTAACATGAACGGAATTGATTTGGTTTAAATACAGGCTATTTAATATGCAGACTTCAGCTGCTACTCTCAAGATCTCAAGATCGTTCCGTGTTCGATAATAATCGATACCACACCGATGTCATAATGAAGATCGGTTTCGAAATGAGTATCGTTAAAGCGACGTTACGTTACACGTAATAAGCGTATTATAGTAAGGTCGAACAAAAAACGATAAATAATCCATTATTTTTTATTATGGAATCCATAAGTAAAGGTCGGTTTTAAGGGAAATTAGTATTTTTTTTTCGTAGGAAAAACAGTTAGGATGGTATTCACAGACTTCTGTTACATCAGCAAAAACAGTGCGATTTCACACTACGTTAAACACTTCCCATTTCCACAGTTCCGGAATGTAGTTCTTATCATTCCATCATGAGTGAAGAGTGGTTTTTAAATACGTGAACAATAGTTGTACCATTAATTATTTTGTTTGTTTAAATGACTACAAATGGAATTTTTCTACTAGATTCGAGCACGCAGCCAGCTTCAGAAACTGGTTTTGTTTTCCCTTCTGGCTTCTTTCGTCTTTAATTGGGTTAATTATCCTATTAGCTTTGTTGTTCACGTTAAACTAATGAAATGGCATTTGGTTCTTACCCTTTGGGACAGTTATTTGCAATTGATGGTGTCGTTGGACTTGAATGGAATCTTGTATTGTTGGTATTCTTATATTATTTATTTGTTTTAATATTTGTAGAATTACCACTTAATCCTAACACATTTTGAATAATTCATTCCCTTTTCATACAATAACAGAGTGGTAAAAATATTTTGAGAGGTGGTAGTGTTCACCATTAAGTTATAAAATAAGATTTATTAAATATGGAGTTTTAAGTCAAGAAGGTGGTACGTAGAAACTGTTGTAATTTTCGATATGATCGATATTATTTTATATCCTTCATAGAATATACGATCTTCTATCTATCTGTCTGTCTGTTTGTCTTTCTTTCTTTCTTTCTTTCTTCTTTCTTTCTTCTTTCTTTCTCTCTTTCTTTCTTTCTTTCTTTCTTTCTTACTTACTTACTTCTTTACTTACTTACTTACTTACTTACTTACTTACTTACTTACTTACTTACTTACTTACTTACTTACTTACTTACTTACTTACTTTCTTACTTTCTTACTCTCTTACTTTCTTTCTTACGTTCTTTCGTCCCTTCCTTATTTATGAATTTATTTGTCTATTTCTCTTTTGTCTGTCTGTGAGCCTTTCTGTCTCTTCGTGTCTCTTTCTACTTCACGCATACTCATAAACATATACAAAAGAAACATACGTCTACAGCCTTACTGGGCTAATAAAAGTTGCTTTGACATTTTGGGTGTTGAACGGTTGCAGCATCTTTGCGCCATAGATAGGCTAAGAAGTCATAGTTTCATCATTGTAATCGCGAGTAATATGAAGAAAACGCAGTGACTATGTTGTCAACGATTCAGTAAAAGCAGCTATCACTAGCACAGATATTGACCATCTTGAACATTTACTTTCATATTAAGCAAGGCTGACAGTTTGTGTAAAGTGTGTAAGCAACTTCTCGATACCGAGTTACCCAAATTGATTCCCTTATTAAGGTTTTATTATTAAGATTTTGTTTACATCGTTACTTACATACCTGGTATAGAAGTTATATACCGTATATAGATTTATCAGTATTTGAAAATAAGGACTACAAAGCAGGAAAGCTGAGAGACTAAAAAATAATAGGTACACAAATAAATAAGAAAAAAAGTAGACATTTAAAGGAAAAGAAGACAACGAGCTGTAATGAGATCAAAATGTATAAATAGTTTAAATGAAAAATAGCTTATTTGAAGAATAAGAGGTAATGACATCATGTCGGCCTTGGTGGTGTAGAGGTAGCATAACTGCCTGGATCCAAAGGTCGCGGGTTTCAACCTGAGAGAAGTCGACGGACTTTTTAGGACGTAAACTTTCTGGGATGGAAGTCCTCCGGGAAGGACTGTTAAATAGTGTCCTGGATTTATAGGCACGTTAAAGAACCCGAAACCTAAATTAAAGCCCCTGCACCAATTTCTCCACCCTTTCATGCCCAAGTACGGTAATTCATATTTCCTCTACCTGGTCATCGATGCGATGGGCTTACCACCTGTCTGGTTGTCCGGTTGGACAAGAATAATTAAAATTAGTGTTCGGTAATGAATGCTCCGTTTGGAGGACCTATACTCCCTTCGCGGAGTTACAGTTGTCATCCATCCATCCATCCATCCATCAATCACCCAAGTTAGATACATAACTATAGCCCAACAAAATTATTATTCTACGGTTATGTAAATTATACTCCAATACTGGGAATGATGAGTGGTATTCATCTCATTATAGTTAATATAATGATAAAAAGGAAATACATCCTATTCAGTAATGGACATACGAAAGTTCTTCACATGATTCGCTATTTTTCAAATGGGGGATTCTAAATAATATTTTAATAGTATTGCATGACTCACGCATAGCTTCTTTCTTACCGGAAGGAAAGTTCGCTCGTGCCTATACCTTTTTTTCTGACATAATTAATCATGCCACTCAGAATTCAATCTATAAAAGGTTCGTTGCAAAGTGGAACGCAACATGCTAATAAATTAATACTATAACCTGCGGCAGTAATTTGTACTTGATTGGTGGAGGGGATATTTAAATAAAAAAAGCGCTATACATTTTCAGTTATTTAGCAATTGAAATTTAAAAGAATACTAAGTACAAAACTATAATTTATTATTTTTAAAAAGTTTCTAATATATTTCACATATTTCAATTTCATGTGAGTTAGAACATTCATTAAATTTTCCTATTCAAATATGCATGCAATTAAGAAACTTTTATCTTTTCGTCTTCTGTCCAGAAATCGAAAAAATAAAATTTATAAGACCATTATCCTGCCGGTTGTAGTATATGGGTGTGAGGCATGGTCTTTGAGGCGAACATAATTTGAGAGTTTTCGAAAGCAGGGCGCTTAAGAAAATATTCGGAGCTAAGAGAGATGAAAACGGGGACTGGAGAAAACTGCATAACGACGAGCTTCATAACCTGTACTCTTCACCGGATATAGTAAGGGTAATTAAATCATGGAGAATGAAATGGGCTGGACATGTTACGCGCATGGGGGAGGAAACACACATCCGAAGAGACCAGGGACAGATCCGAAGGGAAAAGACCACTTGGAAGACCTAGACGTAGGTGGGAGGACAATGTTAGAATAAATTTAAGGGAAGTAGGATTTTCGAGGGATGTTTGGATGGGCTTAGCTCTGAATAGGATTGAATGGCGGGCTCATGTAAGCGCGGCAATGATAAAATATATAATATTCCTTTAGCTTGTTTAGGAATTGTGTGTTGTTATTGTGTAAGTAAATAAGTATTTAAATGTTCATATGTGTTTATATACAGTAGGCCTATATATACAAACACACAAATATTTACAGTTAAGCTACAATGTATGAGCTTCATAAAGAAAGATAGTGACTGACTTTTTCTGAGTTTCTTGCCTCTGGCAGGCTCTGAATTAGAAATACATAATGCGGATGTCAGAGTCATGAAACCGATGTTGTGGCAAGTAGAGTTGTGTTTATTAGTTGTGAAGGCATCATGTAGGCCTATCTCTTGACGAAATTCCCCTGGCTTCAATTAATGTCACTTTAGCTGCATTTTCAAAATAAATTTAGCTGCATCGATTAGTGGCGTGGATTAGTCGTGCTTACGGCGTCACTAGTACACAGGAGTGATAATATTAATAGCAAAGTAGTAATAAAAGAGTAGTTAATTATAATACTAACAACGGCAAATATTACAATAATGCTCGGTAAATGAGGAGCATACTGGCTTCACACTCCGTTACAATAGACATAAATTTCTAATTTATATGTACAATACAAGTTTCTTGAGCGGATACAATAATTTAAAAATGTTATATTGTCTTACGTCCACCGCTGTGGCTCAGGGGATGCGTTCACGCAGCGGGCCCGGGTTCGATTCCTGGTCGGGACAAGTTACCTAGGTGAAGGTTTTTCCGGGACAAATGTCAGGTAACTTTAGGCCCTTGTGGTCCCCGGATATCATCTGGCCGTCATCATCATCTTCATCCCCATCCTCGCCTTGTTGTGAGTGAGTGAGTGTGTGTGTGTGAATGGTGTGTATCGTCCTATGTGTTCGTGTTGTCTCGGAAGTGGCCCGGGCATTGAACTGATCACTCATCTGGGGAGGCCCTCCATGTCCTTGTCTGGTTAAAAAAGTATGTATGTGATCAAAAGATAATCCCTCTCCCGACAGGTAAGGCCCGGGCGGCTTGGGTCGCTTAAATCCTAAAAGGGAGAGGTAAAACTATGACCAAGAGAGAGAGAGATAGATTTATATTATCTTACATTGTTATCTTGTTCATTAATGTGAAATCCTCCGCTCTTTCTGTTGAATCTATGTTTATGCATATTTCCTTAAAATATAACCGGAGCTTTCTCCTCTTTCATTTTCGGTATTTTATTATACCTTATATAAATTAGAACGGGGGAAACTGATTTTCAGAATTGCACTACTTTATCTGCAATATCCGTTTAAGAATAAAGTGTAAGGGAACTATTTATAGTAACCCGAATGTAATTTTGTAATTCCGTTGGAGCAACCATGTAACATAAAATATGCGTTCTTAATGAGAAAATTTAAGTGTAGGCCTAAGGAATTTATATTTGTTATTATTTCCATTATAAATGGACGTCTGGTCGTCATCTGCCCAGAATATAAAGACCACAAATTTATAAGTATTAATAAAGACTATACTCTTACGCTGCATAAGGCAACTGTTTTAATTCCGCACAACATTCATGTTACATTCAGTAAAAAAATATGTGCATAAATAAATAACATGAAGTGTATTTTCAAGATATCCATCGAATTTGAAAGTTATGAATTATGATGCACAAAATAAATTATAGGACTCGATTGTCTGATATGTAAAACTTGACACATAATGGGTTAATCATGACAATGTTCGGGAAATTAGGATCGATTTCAACATGATACCGGAAGTTTGCATTTAGAGGTCATATGTACTGTACTGAAGACGATCTTCAAACTGAATCCGCATGTAAACATACTCATAATCGTTATCATTTTTATTTTCAAACAAACCTAATAAAAAAAACTGCCTTCCAACACCATAGTTTGGGAATAAAATTACTTTCGCTAAAATCTACCATATTTTTTCTACGTCGTGCTGATTCAAAGTTTATTTCAACATAAACTAAAATAGTAATAGGTGTCAAGACAATGCATTCAGTTATTTTTATTTCCAAACGTGGTTTTTCGTTCAATAGACTGAAATGATTAATCGAACAAGGCGATGAAAGCAATAATTATAAGGAATGATTCTGCATAATATGAAAATGCAATGTTAAGAGTGACTATTCACTTAAAATCAATGTATCCTCGCAGAAACTTGCAACCTTCTGTTGTAAAAGCTGGAGATATACGACAGATGTATTTAATGAGCGTGTCCAGAACTTGTTGATTGTGTTGTCGTGCATCACTTTCCCAAAACGTCGAACGCTATGCTGTAATTATTTAATACTTTCGTGATTTTGGCGAAAGAACAAAGTGTTATTAACTAGAAGACTAGTTTTCCATTCTAAAAGAACATTAAGAGGAAGGAATGATAAATTTTGAGATACAGTACACCAGTGATAGACACTACGGAAATAATTTGGATTTATGATCGTGATCCAGAAAACATAAATAACCTCTTTATATGTTACAATGACTAAATGTTGCATAGTGAGAGCATTAGCACTGAAAACGATTTTATAATTTTGCCGTAGTGTCTGGAACTAGATTGCTTTTGAAGTATATAGACTGCACATTGTGTCTGGAGACTAGGCTAGTAAAGACTAGGTGATATCTCACGATTTTCTTATTCGTATTAGACCTGAGCTATACCATGATGTTCTGTATAGATCCGTTATAGAATACTATTATGATGGTACACTTTTAACTTCTGTATTATTTGTTTAGATTATCATTTCTGTAGTTTCCTCTCCTCTCAAAGTTTTTATATCCATACTTTCGATGATTTTTTTTTTAATTCGTTAATGTTAACCATTTTCCCCTGTAAAAAATAGATAACAAATAGGCCTAAGCGTCGTATAGTTTCGGATCAAATTTCTGACTAAATAAAGATGTGTGAATTTAACATTTGCTGCAGAAAGTTGTCCAAGTTCAATTCCAATCTTTTCGCCGCTACTGACATAGGCTATAAATTCGTCACCCCAAAAGGTTTATTTTAGCAGATATATAAGATTAACAGACTATTGATTTAAGTAAAATATGATGAATTTTATCCTCTTTTTACGCTCGTCATTCTTCGATACCAGCTATTCTCCTGAAATTTTTCACGTTGATTCCCAGATTAGGGCCCATAGATGATTTCACTTCATGGCTACCTATATCAATATGGAAATCAAGCTCTGAAAGGATTAAGTACTTAAGTTCCAGGCAGGGAGGCCATACGTACGACTATAGTCGTACACATACGACTATTTCATAGATTTGTACGACGCAATTATGGGTCGTACGCCTATTTGTACGACTATTTTTAACATAGCGCTTTAATATTTTTTTATTAGGGTTGTTCCACAATACAATGATTTTCCTTCATCCCACAACAATCTTTTGCCTCCATAAGTCCCTATCCATAGCATCTTCACTTAATCCTTTACTCGCCATACTCCTTTTCACCCCATCCATCCAGCACTCTTTGGGCTTCCCTCTACTTCCCTCATAGCGCTTTATATATTTTTTTAAATCAATCTACTGACGAATTTTAAATTTTGATATGTATCAAGATTTTTTTTCTCGTGGTTTTTGTTGTAAGCATGTTGCTAAAATCAATATGATTGGAAAGCAGTCCTGTGCCTTTTGCAATAATTACAACACTGTGACAGCTACTGTTTATTTTATTTTTTTGTATTAAATCAAATTTAGCACACCAGAAATTCAGCACACCAAATTTAGCACACATGCATAATACAGAATATTTGTTATTTATTATTATTATTATTATTATTATTATTATTAACGCAATACGTTCATTATACTGAAAAATCACAAAGCATACGACAGTTTTAACTAGCATACGACTATTTCGGGTAATGGTACGACTGTTCTACGTTTCTGATCTGGCAACCCTGGTTCCAGGTAATTTCATATCTTCTCCAAAACCTTTTTTCTTTATAGATTTTATGAGAAGCTAAATATTTTGAACATCATTTATCAAAGCGATTCCATTGCCTTCTCTTCCACTCTACCAGTCAAAAATAATATTACAATTATATAATACTAGCTGAAAAGGCCTGGCGTCGCCCGGCCTTTGTATTTTTTAATTTGAAATTAACTTATGGAGGACTTTCGATTTTGAAACTCTAGGCCCTTATATAATATTTATGTAAAACTTGAAATGAAGAAAAAGATTTATCACACTCAAACTATTCCATCAGAAAACGCTAGTTATAGCTTTTTATGGTTCATAGAGGATGTCGAATGCTGCATTCCGTTGCTTCTACACATCATGCCTGGGAGGGGTTGAAATAAGAAGAAACATAAATTACGTAAGATTGTATTAACTTGACGGAAAATTTTATTTCTCATTCTCATGTTACCATACAACCGTTTCGGGGCTGAAATAAAAGAGAAATGTAGCATCACTTTCATATTTTCCTCCCCTAAAACGCGGGACATAATATGCTGCGAGCATAGGACTCAAAATGTTCCATCCCATGCTTAGGGCCTATGATAAGTCTCAACTAATAGAAAGCCTACAGCTATGGATAACGTATCAGCGGAAAGGATTATTTATCTACTTCTGATATAGCATACTCACACACCTAAGTTGTCCCTGCAATACGACCTCTTATTCTACATCAAAATGTGAAGTGAGAAAATATTTCTTATGTCGAGGGTAGAGAAAGTTATGTGACTGTATCACACTGTGCTTTATTTTCGTGGAATTCATTTTTCAGTAATTATTTTCGCCAATGTATACGTCGATGGAATCATAATTCGTAAAAGTCCAGCATTATATAGTTGACAAAGCCCTATGTGGTCAGAGTAAACAATACACTGTTGTCATGTGAACTGAACAGCATTTCATTTTTTTCAGTATAATATTCTCAGAAATTATATACATTTCAAGGGAAGTACTGATTTGTTTCAATTTTAATGTTGACCGCGTTACTTCCCGGGCTTAACTGGGTATGTGCGCAAAATTTCGTGTAAATTGGTAAAGAAATGTAGATTTGTATGCGTGTGTGATGCGTATGATGTGTGAATTGTGCAACAAACCATGTGGTCGGTACCATGTTGAAAAGTGTATAGAAAGACATTTATCACTTCATAAGTTTTGTTCAGACTAACTCACCTTATGCACATTTGTGCGCATTTAATCTCATTCAAATGTAGATTTGTATAGGGAACAAACATACATACATACATACACACTTTCGATTTTATATATTAGACTCGCTTCGCTCATTGGGGGCTCCGCCCCCAAACCCCCGCTGAGGTTCTCGGGAAAGGTTTTTTAAAAGATCTATGGGAGATAGTATTTAGTCTGCTGTATTATCTACTACCTTTTTTGAATTTGATCAACATATGTCCTGGAGACACCATTGTGTGAATTTAATTTTGAAATTAAATAGTGTCTGCTATCAGATCAGGATTTTGAGAACTATTCTTGACCATAACATTACACTTTCTTTCTACTACACACAAGTTGAGTCTAGATTATCGTACGGTATTTGTTTTTGGGGGTCTGCAGCCATGTTAAATGATGTATTTATTGTCCAGAAACGTATCGTCAGATGCATAGCAGGTGTTGACCAAAGAACTTCATGTAGGGAATATTTTATGAAATACAACTTGTTAACAGTATATGCTTTGTATGTTTTGAAACTTCTGGAACTTGTTCATACAAACTCATCTGAATATCAGAAAAATAGCGACTATCATAATTATGATACAAGATATAGAAATAATCTCTGTACACCGTCTCACCATTTATCTACACTTAGTAAAACATATATGGTTTTTGGTTTACAATTATATAATAGTTTAACTGCTAATACCAAGACGCTAAATTTACTTCCGTTTAGAAAACATGTCAAATCTATTTTAATACAAATATGCCCCTACAGTTTGGAGAATGCACGCGAGGGCCTTTTAAATCACATAACTTTTAAGTAATAGGCCTAGAACTAATTTTAATTTTTTATATTAGTATTAGAGGAAACCTTGACACTGTCCATACATTTACTATGTCTTCGACAATAAAGATTATTATTATTATTATTATTATTATTATTACTATTTTGATTATTATGCATGCTTTAACTGCATATAGTTTATGTCACGTGATTCGATTGTTTGGGTTACCAGTAGGCTCTCGTATTAATTAATTCGTGTGCATTTGCTTCTAATGTTCGGTGATGTCTTCTTGACCGATTTTCAGTTTAAAGGATTATGATATTAGGTGACATAGCGGCGACGAGTTATGGAAAGGAATCAGCTCCTAGAAGTCCGGCGTTTGTCTTTCCGAATGAAGGAAACACAATTAACCGTTTAGCCCAGCCGCTACAAATGTACACGTACAGACAGGCAGACAGACAGACGTCATCCCAAAAACACTTTTTTCGGTTTCTTGAAACATGTTTCCCGCTGTTATCTCGATTTCTATTTGTTGATACGATCATAATAAATCATTTAACTGTTGGCAGTTAGGAATAAATGTGTTGGCGGGTAGTTTTATATTTACTGCAACTGTACAATACATTTCTAAACTGTTGTTCTCTATACAAATTTCCCATACACTTCCAGGGGCACGATAACTAGTTTGAGTGCCATTACCATAGTTCATGCGTGTTGTTTTCAGCATATATCCCTTCATTGATATGGATGGAGAATAAAAATTTGGTTGTTATTGCTACTGAACTCTCGATAGTCCTATAATTCCAGCAAATATTAAGCGCTAAAATATCTCCGGTAATATTTATAAATGTGCATAAAATAATCACTTTATGTAGTAAACACACGTTCGCAATGCCTTTCTGCTCTCAAGTTCCTGCCATAACCTCTGTCCAGGTCTATTTCATTTCATTCGACGGTTACAAGCCTCAGTAACAGTACACAACTGCCATTAAATAACCACAATAAACAGTTCAACTACATAATATACCCACACTGAACCAGCTATTATATTATGCGTTATTTCTCAAATATTCCTATAACACAATCACATGTCATTTTTCCATCATGGCTGAGGAGAGATTTCTGGAGAACTCAATACCTCTTCTAGAGATACTTTTATTATACTAGGTGTCATGTTCTTAAATCGTACATTCATAATTAATTCAGAGCTTGCTTTTATTTGTACTTTAATATAATTAAGAGTTCTTCACAAACCCCATTAAATGCAATTTAATGCATTACTTTAAATAAATTAATTTCAGGTACTTATGGTGTGACCTGGGAGATTTGATGTTCTTGATATTGAAGACTAGGGTAAGGTGGTACAATTTCGAACGCTAAACGTATTTTCTTATTTTATGAACAAAATAAACATAAGAAAAAACTATTTGTATTGTAATGACAAAGTTGGTAACCTAGTTGACCCTTCACAAAAATATGAAAGACACACAGCTGTTAATTTGGCCATAGCAATCAATGTTTCATTTTCAAAAAATCGTTCGAAAATGTACCGCATAGGTACAATTCTGAACACCAGTAGGTACAATTTCGATCAGTGGCATTTTCCACAAACAAGCTGCTTTTTTCCTTCGGTTCCTACGCACAATTCATGATAATACGTTTTAAATGACTGGCATCGTATCCAGTCGCCTTTCTTCATGGACTCAGCACTGTTGTAGTTCAACAAACAAAAACCACACACGTCTTCTTTTGTTGGAGCTTGGCTTTACAACTTCTTTCGCGGCATCTAAATATTAAACAGAAAATAAAAAAAAATAACTCCACTAATAGTTTAACCCGGCATCATTCGCATATAGGCTATGACTATCATACCATGACTCGTATATTAGATTTTACCAACGTACTTTTTTCTCTTTTATAGTTATTAATTACAACTCAAACGTAGCCTATTTTTTAAACTAACAATTAGTTTATATGAAATCACATTTATACTTTAAAAAACACATTATTATAATTTTTTATTATTTTTTTTATTATTATTATTATAAATTACCTTTCAAAAATAATATACTTTTTAAATCATATAATTCAAATAATGTTTATAAAAGCCAATAAAAAATAAAATAAAAAATTAAGACAATAGTGTTTGCATAATAATGATTATTTTGTTCTTATTATTGCTGATATTATTTTGTTTACTATTATATTGTTATTGCTATTATGTTGTTATTATTTTATCGTTATTATAATATTTTAAAACAGAAAAAAATAATGAAATCAAAATTTTGTTGAAAGGCCTTAGCACATTCTTACCGTTCATAAACAGGGTCCAATGGAAGATGAACTTATAACATGTGCACCAATAAAACATATACTCAACACAGCTATACACTTACGTCAACAGCTTATCTAAACTATTACTGAAGGCTAATGTGGATTGCATATTGTTGAGCTGTAATCATAACAACAGTGCAGAGGAAGTACGATTTGCTGAGTTGAAATAATACTGGTGTTGACGGATATAAGATATCCTTTTACACTTGAATTGCAGAAATAACAAACCCTGTATGTTTTTAAATGCACTACTGGCTACCAGCTGTCTTATGCAATGCTTAAGCATATATTTCTAACAGAGCAAGTGATGTTCGAAATTGTACTGCTTACGTTCAGAATTGTACCTAAAAAATGTTCGTATTTGTACCTCACGCAACCTTTTATAAAATATTACACAGTTACACATTCCACTCACAAATGACACATGTTGTGCCAATGACATGCGTATCAAAGACCACGCATCGTTGGTATTAGTTAACAATCGCTCCTCGACAACGTATTGCAGTAACACAACGTGGAATTAAAAGTAATTTTATAACGTGCCGTTTTTCAAGCATACTGCACATACCTTCGAATGGAAAATAATATTTTTACTTCAGAATCAGACAGCTTAAAAGACCACTCTCGCGGAAACAGATACACAAAACAATCAGTATCAACGCCATGTAATTGAAAACAGGTTGACTAACATTTGAAACCCGAAAAAGGACCAAAATCTTACTCCGTTCAGAATTGTACCATGTTCGAAAATGTACCACCTTACCCTATAGTAAATTACATTATTAGAGACAACATGAATTTCTATAAGTTATGTATACGAATATTTTTATGCGACTAGATTTTTAGAGTTTGTAGTTTCTAGACATTATAGTTCTTCATATTGTTATTAAACCATAATCATAGTTATATGTAACGAGTATTTATCCTTTCATAATTTTGTTACAGTAATATAATAGCCTACAATAGACATTTATTATCTATTGTAGTAAATGTATTTTTTCTCAGGTTTGACTTTTCCGTTGAGTACAACAGGAGTTGTAATTGCAGCCTAATTTTTTTTCTACTTTCTTGTTCATTTAGTTTCTTTTATTTTTTCGGCTTTATCTATCATCACTAATATTATACTGCCTGTGGAAGGTCAGTAAGGCCTAAGTGTATATTAGAGCAACATTTTGGGACGGGTGAAAATGCTTACACAGGTTCATAAAAAATTAAAGTTACGTTCCAGGAGAATTTGATTTTCCAGTTTTATATAAGAATAAACGATTACATCATGTCTAATTATTTCCGTCCATCTTAAAACCACAACATTAGTTGCTCAGCTGCGATTACCATATTGTTCACAGGTCCCGATTTCAGGTACTTTGCACCCTGGACGCCCCTTTATTTTTATTTTTTTCTCTTTTTTTTCTTCTTTCTTCTTTCTTTTGCCCCGCATCCACTCCCATCCCAAAGTTATTGTTTTTATTGTTAAGTTTGGGTTTGGCAAGCTATTAACCAATAGTATTCTGATAGTATTTTATTATTGTGAGTAATCCAATCACAAAAAAATAAATAAAAAAAAACTGTTTTCTAAAATGAAAGTAATTTCGTTTTGGTGAAAAATACGTGATTGCTATTGTAATTTCGTTTACAAAAAATTGCCTAAAAATCTTAAAATAATTGTAATATGTAATCTAGGCAATCTTTGAAATTTTACAAAACTATTTTATGTAGGCTATTCGGCAATTTGTAAGCATATGGTAAATTATATTTAATTATGCTCTTATAAATATGTATTACATCTATATTAAAACCTCCCATGCTAGGAATCAATCATTCAAATCCAGCAAACTGCATGTTATATCCCTTTGCATCGGAGGGTTGTTTCGGGATCATTGTAAATCCACAGTGTCCTAAAGGTTTTGAAATATAATACTTTGTTATATAATACAATTTTTTTAATATTACAAAAAGATCCCCCTCAAAACCTGCTGCCCTTTCTAAGATTACGCTCTTTCTAGGTTTACGCTCTTTCTAGGTCTGCCACCCTTTATAGGTTTGCTGCCCTTTCTAGGTTTGCTGCCCTTTCTAGGTTTGCTGCCCTTTCTAGGTTTGCTACCCTTTCTAGGTTTGCTGCCCTGCGCAAAAGCCCAGTCTGCCCATTTATAAATCAGGATCTGATTATTCATTGAAACATATTCCGAAAATGAGAGTGAATTTTACAACCGGACGTGATAGGTGTCTACACAAATTCTCATGTGAACTCCACTTGAGAAATGAATTATGCATGTGTAAACAAGGAGTTGTTTCCCGGCGTCTGGCTTCGTTTGAAGCGTAAAGAGAGACAATGAAGGAGCGAGCGGGTCGCCCCAGATCTGAACCAGACCGAAATCATCAAGGCATCACAATGATGCAATGCCGCCGCTAGTCTCACGCAACAACCTGTGGACTACCGTAATTTAATATGAAGTAACTCCCAGGTTTCACTTTCTTACTGCATCTTCACAAACCAGAGATTTATTTATAATTATAATTGATATATTTCATGAAGAAGGCATCTCTAATGAGGTCACAGCTTCAGACGTGTAGGCTGTGCTGTTCTTATATTATTACCATACGTATGTGTTGTTCATGAAAAAAGTCTCCTGTGGTGGATTTACTATTCTGCTGGACAAAGGCATCGGACTTGGAATTATTTTTTTTTTCTAAGTCTGAGATTAGAAAATTGAATATACTTTCATATATTATATATAGGGGGCGGATTTCTATGACCTAAAAAATAGGATATATGCATGCATTTATGACCTAGGAAACATTAAAATATGACCAATAAAATTTAAAATATGACTTTCCCACTTACACATTATGTACCTATATTTATATATGTTGAGGTATATATTTTTTAAGTTTCATTACAATTCATTTTATTAAAACATAATGTTAACTATTTAAAATATCTGTAAATTCTCAAAAAGTATCATTATAATGCAAAATTTACAAAATATGATATGGAACTTCAAAATTTATTTAATATGCACACAAATATGCCAAAAATATGACCTAAATATGCTACAACAGTTGAAAATTTCCTAAATATGCAGTTATATGCACAATAAAAGCCGTTCTATTTTCACCAGGATGCTTAGAATCGGGTTTAAATTAGTCGGATACTTGAAATAATGCAAAGGGGGAAAATATGACATGTCATAGAAATCCGTCCCCTAATTATTACCATTCTTATGTGTTGTTCATGAAAAAAGTCTCCAGTGGTGGATTTACTATTCTGCTGGACAAAGGCATCGGACTTAGAATTATTATTTTTTTCTAATCTGAGATTAGAATATTGAATATACAGGGGTGCCCACCCCCCAAACTTCATGACTCACCCCCCCCCAACTTCATTGCTGACCCCCCCCCCCAAACTTCATTGCGCACAACCCCCCCCCCAACCTGATTGGCTGTCGACAAGGGCGCCCATATGATATTTTCTAGGGGGGGTTATTTTTTTAATTCACTTATTTTTTGTTGCTTTAACTTCTTTGGGCATTTTGTAACATTATATTAATAATATAATAAGTGCAACAATGACGTAGCCAGAAAATAATTGCGGGGAGGGTCGAAAGTGCGGGGGGGGGGAGGTTTGGAATAAAAAAATGGGGGTCGGGGGTCCATCCCCAGAAAAATTGTGAATATTGAAGTAATTAAAATCACATTTTACGCTATTTTAGCACAGAAAAACTAGTTATGAAATTTGTTTACCATACTCTAAGACTGCCAATATAAATAAGAAATCATTAAGTAGGGGGCCACGCCCGGAAATTTTCAAATATTGAACTAATGAAAATCACATTTTACGCTATTTTAGCACTCAAAAACTAGTTAGGAAATTTGTTTATTATACTCTAAGACATGCCAATGTAAACAAGAAATTGTTACCGGTACCTAAGTCGGGTGTTCACCCCAGGAAATTTTTAAATATTGAACTAACGAAAATCACATTTTAGTCTATTTTAGCACTAAAAAACTGATTGGAAATTTGTTTACCATACTCTAAGACATGCCAATGTAAATAAGAAATCATTACCTAAGTGGGGACTCCACCCCCTGAAAATTTTTAAATATTGAACTAATGAAAATCACATTTTACGCTATTTTAGCATTAAAACACTAGTTATGAAATTTGTTTACCGTACTCTAACACATGCCAATGTAAACAAGAAAATGTTACCTAAGTCAGGTGTCCACCCCCGGGACATTTTTAAATGTTGAACGAATGAAAATCACATTTTATGCCATTTTAGCAATGAAAAACTAGTTAGCAAATTTGTTTACTATACTCTAAGACATGGCAAGTTAAACAAGAATATGTTACTTAAGTTATAATACTTATTACTATTTATAAGAAAAGTTGAATAACACATGGAACAGTGGATATAATAGGCCTACTCATTATGTTATGAAAAGAAAATAACTGTTATATCATATTTGACACACCAACAAATCTTGTTTAATTAAATAAATATTTTTTTAAATATAAATATAGAATTTTAGGTTTTGACTTTTGGGGGGTCCAAACCCCCTGGACCCCCCTTTCCTAATCCACTGTTAGAAGAGACCTTTTGGAGTTATAAAACTTGACCGTTTTTATTTTTAACATATAAAACGTTAATTTTGCAACAATTTTCAACCCCCCCCCAGAAAATTCATAAAACGATAATATTTTGCCTCCCCCAGAAATTTCAATGACGCAGTCTGCGTCTTAACCTCCCCCTGTGGGCACCCCTGGAATATACTTTCATATATTTTCATATTATATATATATACATAGCCTATATATAGCCACTCCTACCATCCGACCGCAGTGCCATCTATTGTAGGCAAATGGCCTTTGTTCAGCATGCCGAAACACATGGTCGTTAATGATGGTTTCTGTGACCGGAACAGCTCCTTTTCAATGAAGTAGCTCCTTTGGTCTAGTTTGAATCACGAAACTAAGTGCACTCCGTTCCAGACCTCTCTTCCTCAGAAAATTCTGAGGAGGTACCAGGGATCGGACCCGGGCCTCCTAATAATTACGTCGGTTTTTGGGTAAATTCCGACCTGGACAAAGATCTCCTCTATAGTATAGCAGTAGTGAAATAAGATTATCAATTACGTTACATTTTAAGATGCTATTTGTTTGGAACATGACATACTTTTGAACTAACTCAAAGGATACATTATATTGATATTTATTTTTTACCTAAATGTTTTACTTTAAGCCAATTTTATAAAATAGTTTACCTTGTCAGTTTAGCAGTCCTCATATGAGGAAAGTACGCAGATAAATATATAATTTTCAAACAAGCAAATATAGCGGACCTGGATTTCTTAAAATTCAAGTAGAAAAGTCCATAATTTAATTTAACGCAGTAATAATCGGTCCATGCTAGAAGGGTCTCAGTCTTTCTGATCCAATTTTGAGAAAACAAGGAAAAGGTATTTTACTAAAAACCCATCAGTATTAAAGAAGGGAAAAATCATGCATATGCTTTGTAATTAATGTAATCCTTATGTACATATAGAAATAAAACCAACATATAGGCCTATATTGGCGTAAGAAATTCAAAGTCTATTGACTGAGGCCCTTTTAGCATATATTGTTTTTTTCTAACAAATCAGCCTATTATAAAGTAGATTTAAATACATAGTTTTCTTTAAATCATTACCGCATTTAGTTATAGGTTATAGTACGTCATATAATAATATTTTCTTATGTTATTTCACAATAATGTATTTACGATATCTCAGTCAGTAGGAGGGCCATTTCAGTATCTCCTCACAGAAGTCTTGATGGTCTTGGGGTCCAATATAATTCATTTTTGCTGTTTGCCAGTAGACTTAAGATGGAAAGTTTGCTTCAAGATGGAATCGATTTCTGGCCGTACTATGATGTAACTTAACTTGGAAACTTTGAATTGTAAGAGAAGTGCATGATAGGAAACTGAACTTTTCTCTTGGTAACTTTTGATACACGTTTCTTTTGATTTACAATTGTATTGTAAAATTATTCCTGCCACCAGTTTTTAAAATCTAATATTGTCGAAGTCCCACAGTAAATTCGCTTCGTTGTAGGTATGCTTATTTTGTCGTACACATTATTGCTTTAGTTATAGGGAAACTATAATAATAATAATGTTCTTATAAAAACAAGCCTACCAATCAACTAAGCTGACTGCCATTGCCAATATTATATCCGAAGAGAATTATCGTCATTGACTGAAGACCTTTAAGCATGGAACATCTATATCTCCACTACATATTTAAGATATTCTCAGATACCCATACATCTAGCTAAGGTCTTTTTAGCATAGAACAATGACACTTCCTCTGTTAAGCATTATACCATTCTTATCTCATTATTGCTTAATTTTTTACTAAGGCCTTTTAGCATGGACCAATTAAGTTATGGACTCTCATGTGTTTTTGTTTGTTAGTAAAATGTGCGATTAAAAAAGAAATAAAATCAGGTACACTGATGTAACAAAGTGCCAGAAAGTTTTTGTTTATTCTTGATAATTGCAATCATGATATGCAGAAAATAAGTTATTTTTTAATAGATTTCCGAGTTAAGCTCATGATCGATTCATTAAGCAGGTCTTAGACGGAAAAACAAAGGTCTAAAGTGTGATAAGCAAATGTGAAGGAATATGTGGGTAGTGTTATCTGCCAAAGCTAACTGTGTTGGAACTTAAAAAGTCGTATATGAATACTCTAAAACAATATGTTTCATGAGAACTGATTTGCATTTGATAAATTCTGTATAATATATTACCATAATGTAGTAAAATGTAGCATGTTTAAATATTGTACATGTATTGAATATTTGTATGTAAATTATTAATTTGTAAATGTGTGTGTTAAACTTTAAAAAATGTAGTTTATAAGTATATGTAAACTTATAAGTGTAGGTTAATGTAAAACACTGTACTGTGTAAGAAAATAAACTAACTAACTAACTGACTAACCATAAAATGGGCACATTGGGCATTACTCGGTACCGATTTGGTTTCGTCCCGTGCACGTTATGAATGCGTATACCTATAAGGTGAATCTGAGTTATCGCACGTACAGATGCACGGCCAGACAGACAGACTGACAAACATTTTCTCGTCCACCACATAATCTCAGAAAATACCATTCTATTCTGGCACTTCATAAATACTACCGAAAAGAGTTTCTCTATTCAAGCAGAGGATCTCTTCAATAGGCCAATTGGGCCAAACAAATTAGCCTGCAATAGGCCTAAAGCTAGTTTAGACGAAGCACTTTCTTCACACAGACACTTCAAAACCTAATGTTTTTAATTGATGGATCTTAAAACGTACGCTTATGCGTGAAAACCTTGATTTATAAAATGTTCATGATAGCTACACATGAAAATGTTAGCAATTATTTTCTATTTACACGATTCGATACTTTCTATTGTCATTTAAATTTTTGACTGAATACATTAGCCGAGAGATCATGGATTCAGATATCGTTATCAATCAGACTGGGTGTCTTTTGCTGGGTTTCCCCAAATGCAACGATATAATTATATTAAAGAGGAGTTTAATAACTATTTGTCACGAAAGTTCCATGGAAGTTCTCTTAATTTTTTTTATACATTTTCTTAAGAAGATTTTCATTGTGCTGTTCAAACAGCAAAGAGTCCTTCCATGCCCTGTTTATGTATACCATGTGACTGGAAAACAAATGTAAAATAGCCTTAAATCCCACAGAAAATTTAAATACAGGGTCGTTGCTATCCTATTAAAATTGAATCTTGATTTCCTCTTTGTGAACTTCATTACGCCTTTGAATTCGGCTACTGTTAACATATTACAAGAAGGAAAGTCTGAAAAAGCAATTTCCGGCTCAGCGGAACTATCTGATTCATGTGATCAATTCATTTGTTCCTTTTCTACGGTCACAGAAGGAAAGCAGAAAGAATATCCTAAAACTGCCTCCTTCGAAGTGTGGAGTCGATAGGCCTACTATAGATTTTCTCAACCTTAAAAGACAATATGGAGTTAAATGAAGCATTTGCATGTTACTTGCACTCGTACGTTCTGCAATTAGCTTCATCCTTTTCTATCCTGCCAATGTTTCCAATTTTCCGAAAACTCCGAGTGGTAAATATAATAATGTGATTGCGTGGTCTTGTAGAGAATTTTTCGTTCTGATGATGTAAATTGTGAAGCCATAAATAATTAATATGAGGCCTGTTTTTCACAATTACTTTATTTTGGCGGAAGTCTGCATTTCTTCAGTGAAATAACTTATCATGCGATAGACGAAAATCGAACAAGAATTTTTTCTTGATTTTTTTTGTGCCTGATGTTGATAGAAAGTACTGTATTTCTCTTGGTAATAAATTTTATACAAGAAGAAAGCTATATTTATTTTTATTATGTGCTGTTTGAAAATTCTCGAATGGCGTCACAGAAAAGTTAGGTAGCGAGTAACCTATTTTGTTTTTGACTTTACGTTGATGACTAAGCAAGAAGAAATGCTTATAAATGTCTGAAATAGTTTTTAAAACAAACCAGAGCTCGGTATCAAATACCATTCATGAGTTATCGCAGTTTTTATTTTTATTTTTACCTAGCGCAGCATTCTAGCGGTCATGACTCAGTTGTTGAGATTTTGTGTAGACCTACTAAGATGTTTCATAGACCATCATGTCTACTTCAGAGACCAGTGTTAGAATATTAGCTGTGTTGTGAAAATTAACTGTGCAGTGAAGTGGTTCTTGTGTTTTTATAAATATATTTTTATATTTATTATTATATTATTAATAGAGAAACTAGAAATCGTAGGGAAGTACTAAATGTATATAATTATTTCTTAAAGAAAATGAACGTAACCCAGGCAGTTGGAGAGACATCAGAAGCTACCGGCTGTTCAGAAAGTTTACTAAATAGAATAATAATAAAAAAAAAATGTGTCCTCTGAAAACGCCAGCGTAAAGGAAACCTAAAAGAGCGAGCAAGCAAAAAAGTGCACATTTAAATAAAGCTCATATAATAGGTCTTGAAATTTTTAAGAGGTGATTTCTTCCAAAGTTAGTTTTGCCTAAATTTTTCTCCTGGTTCTATTTTCTCTGAGTGTAAAGTCTGGTAAAAATTGGCCAAAGAACGTAGATTTAAATAAAGGTCATTTAATAGGATTGAAAAATATTTTAAATTATGTTATTTTCTAAAATTAATTAGTTTTGCCTAAATTTTTCTCCTTGTTCTAATGGCTTTTTGTGTAAAGACTGGTAAAAATTTGTCAATGAATGTAGCCTACATTTAAAAAAGGTCGTATAATAGGAGTTTCAACATTTGAGGGGTTAGTTAATTCTTCAAAATTAATTATGTTTAAAATGTTCTCTTGGTTCAATAGGTTCTGTGTGTAAAGCCTGAAAAAATAGATTTAGATTTTGGTCATATAATAGGGGATGAAACATTTAAGAGATGGTTTCTTCCAAAATTTATTCTGATTAAAATTTTTCTTGGTTCAATAGGTCCTGTGTATAAAGTCTGATAAAAATTGATCAAAGAGTGTAGATTTAAATAAAGTTCATACAATAGAGTTTAAACATTTAAGGGGTGGTAGTTCTAAAAGGTTTAGCCTAAAATGTTATCTTCGTTCTAAAGGTTCTGTGTGCAAGTCTGGTAACAATTAGTCGAAGGATGTAAAGTTCAATAAAGGTCATATGGCAGGGGTAGAAACATTTAAGGGGTGGTTTGTTCCAAAATTAGTTTTGCCTACAATTTTCCCTTTTTAAAAATTTAAAGTTTGGTAAAAATTGGTAAAATAATGCAGATTTATACAATGGTCATGTAATAGGGGATGAAAGATTTAAGAGGTGGTTTCATTCAAAATTTACGTTACCTAAAATTTTTCTTGGTTCTATAGGGTCTTGTGTAAAGTTTGGTAAAAACTGTTCAAAGAATGTAGATCTATTTAGAGATCACATAATGGAGCCAATTATCTAGGGGTTGAAAGTTTCATAAGGGGTGGTTTTCCTGAATATTATTGTCTCATAGAATTTTCACCCAATTCTACAGGGTACATGTGTAAAATTTTGTAGACATTGGTCAGATAATGTAGATTTGTATAGAGAAAGTTTTATTAATGGGGGTTGAAATAAGGGATGGGATGGGTATACCGTCCGTCGTTCGATCTGCAGGGCATAATTTACAATAATTTTTATATGCAGCAAACAAATATAACGGAAATTTTGAGGTTCTTCACGTCTATGTAAGAGCTTTGTCATTTGTGCCTGACCTTATATGTGAGTAGATCTGGCATCAGTGCGATCTGTACTGCCTTTTAAGGTTGAGACGATTTTTAGTGGGATCGTTTGATTTATCATAACTGTCATAAAATAAATTTTGTATGCTATTATAGATTGTCACTGTCATTGATTCAGTATCGTTTACCTCATATTTTGGGAAAAGTTTAGATTTTGATGAGCAGTCATCTGTTACGGGTTATTGTTATTATTCTCATAGCTATCGATCCATATGTCACTGCGTATCAACCAGCATGTCTCCAGGGCTGCCTGGAGTTTGCATAATTAACATTCAGTTTGCCAGAATGCAGGATTATAGCATAAATGAGGATTTTCATTGTGACACAATTATCACTAATTCTGTTGTTTGTTTAAACTACATATCCTTTTGTAATACCAATATTAACTCTTTTGGACGTCAATTTAAAGTATTTGAGTTGAATAATTATAAATAAACAAATCCACAAATATTTCTTTTAAGGATAATGAGGACTCCATTTTTTTAAAACGTGACATTCCTTACATAAATATATAAATATTCACTCATAAATTCTAGGCTTCAGGGGCGGTGACAGAACATGTAGCAAGCCTATATACAGGATCATGTTAATTATTTATGGCTTCACAATTGACATCATCATCATCATCAGGGGAAGGGTGGATAGAAAATAACAATGTTTTTTTTACAAAAAGTATAATAGGTGCAGTTACAAACAAATGCACACATGAAGGGACATCTTTTGTCTATTTTTCTGTATAGTCGCCAAGTTTCTCAACACATCGTGATACCAGTTTCAAAATACCCTGTTCATAGAAGTCCGTTCGGTTGGAGTATGGCCATCTGCGGACTGCTGTTTTCACTTCTGCATCTGACGCAAAGCATTTACCGGCCAGGAATTTCTTCGTGGGACCAAACAAATAAAAGTATGGAGGATGCAGGAGCACCTCCCAACCATATTTGTTGATTTTCTCACGAACAGCTGCAGCAACATGGGGACGAGCATTGTCGTGAAGAAGTTACATCATCAGCATGAATGTTACAGTCCAGACCTGGCACCGTTGGATTTTCATTGAAAAAGATTGGGAACCACTGGATTTGATACTCAAGCTCAAGTATTAATAACAATAACTTCAAAGTAGCCTGTAAATTTAGATAAGTTCTGAAAGGGCCAATGTCATAAAACTTGCTTTTGAGATAACTTACTTTGAAGCCTTTACAGATGAACCACTTTTTGCTAAGAACTTCCTACATTGGCCTCTAAGGTTCTGTATTATGTCTATTAATAGCAACAAACATTGGTACTTTTAATATACGAAAGTTAAAGACTAGCTGAGATGAATAGTACATAGATCTCATTTTTGCAAGAAATTGACATTGGTCCTTTTAGATGCAAGCCACAGAATTACATCACTGGATATCCGACAGTAGTGATCTCAGTGGACGTGTGTAGTTTGCGGCTGCTATCCTCATTGCAAGGGGAAGTGCTTGCCGTTAGTCTGTGCCTCCCAAGACAGATGATGGTCGCTGGACGTGATTTCAAAACGAGAGTGCAAGCTGACGGTTTCATAATAACTTTCATCTTAATATTCTCATTAACCTCAATTGAATTGAATTATTTTTAATAGTGTTAACGTTTCTTTTTAAGCAGGGGGGTATCTAATTAAATTGGAAACTGTTCATTTCCGGCCCAAAGTGAAACATTAACTGCTTACACTGTTTAACCTTTTCACAGCTACTGATATATATTTGCGTGACCTCGAAAGATTGTATAAAAGCATAGATATAAGTTAACAGCGTCAAGCTTTGCTTGAAATAACGGATTTTTATCCACATGTTAGAATTGCCATTCATAGAGACCATCTAATTTGATACAATTTTTCTGATCGATTTCAAAGTTTTCTTTCTTTTTTTCTTTTTCGTAGTTTTACCTCTCCCTTTTAGGATTTAAGCGACCCATGCCGCCCGGGCCTTACAGGGCCGCGACCTGTCGGGAGAGGGATTACCTTTGGATCACATACATACTTTTTTGACCAGACAAGGACATGGAGGGCCTCCCCGGATGAGTGATCAGCCCAATGCCGGGGCCACCTCCGAGACAACACGAACACATAGGACGATACACACCATTCACACACACACTCACTCAGAACAAGGCGAGGATGAGGATGAAGATGATAATGGCGGCCAGATGATATCCGGGGACCACAAGGGCCTAAAGTTACCTGACATTTGTCTCATAGGTGAGGGAAAACCCCGGAAAAAACCTCACCTAGGTAACTTGTCCCGACCAGGAATCGAACCCGGGCCCGCTGCGTGAGAGGATTGGACGCATCCCCTGAGCCACAGGATTTCAAAGTTAAAGTAATAAATTCAGCTCTGAAAGGGTTAATTATCGTTTTTATGCAGGACTAGCTTAAAAGGCCCGGCGTCGCTCGGGTTTTGAATTTAGTAAATTCGAAAATAACTTATAGATCCTTATATAGGTACAAGAATTTGAAATGAGGAAGAACGACTTGTCACACTGAAGCTATTCCCTCAGAAAACGATAAATATAGCTTTTTATGGCTTATAGCAGATCCCTCCTTCGCCCACGATAATTAATCGAAAGACTAACAATTAAGAGCAAAATAATTAAAATATTATATTTATTAACACTTTGCACGCGAAACATTCATAGGTCCAAACTAAACGATTGATGGACCTAATTAATGAAACAGCTATAAATCCGGCTTTGAAGTGAATTCCACGATTAGAGAGCGCAGCATGGGAAAAATAACCTCAGATTCGAGTTCCCTGGCCCAGGAAACCCCTGCATAGTGAGTGTAGTCTAAATCGAACAATGTTTACGCATTGAGACCTATACTCATTATCCCTCTTCCGTCTAGGTTGAAAATTTCAGATATCTGCGTGCCTTGACATTATAAACAAATGAATTGACCAACGTGGGCTTACAACATTCAAGCGATCGCGATGTTTTTATTTCCAAGGTATGACAAAAATAGACAAAGCTAACTGCAACCGATATGACAACTGAATGTATTACTGAGAACCGATGCTTCGAAAGCGAAAAAAAAAAAATAAATAAATAAAATTAAAAAATGCACGTTTCCCGTTTTTCACTTATAACTCGCGAACGAAAGCTAAAATTAAAAATGTACTATGCCAGAAACCTTCGCGGGAGTGTACTCAACATTTTCTCAAAGTTTCATGGCGATCGGATGAATGGTGCAGTAATGCATAAAGGACAGACACACATACATTCGTTTTCTATATTACGCAAGAATTGTGACATTCTATACACATGACAACTTTAATTTTTAATTACTAATTCATCACAATAAATATAATAATAATAATCTTATTTGACCAAGCAAAGAAAGGTCCTGTTTTGATTCAATCGTTCGGTATTTCGTCTGTTTCTTTGAAAATCTGTATGATAGGGCAGATACGACCAGATACGTTGTTTGACATTTTCCTTGAATTTGGTAGGATAGTTCATTAAAAACGACGAATGTGTAAGGATTTTTATTTCTTGATTCCGTTTAAAGATGTTTAAAGATGTTGGCCGTTTAGATTGTTCCGTTTCATGAAATGTTCAGTTTGTATCAACGATTCTACCCAGGGGGTTCATGCTCTAAAATGTCAGACTACTTCTATCCTAGTGTGTACAATTTTTTACACTTTAGCTCCAGTGCATTTTTGACATAACTCAAATCGTTTTCTGGCATTTCGTGTTTCTCTGTAAATTTATTTGTTATGCAGTCACGATCAAACGCATGGTTTTGATATTATTCCAGTTTTGCATGAATGTTCTTTGAAGTCATTAAAATCGTCATAGGCCTATGTGTAAGGATTCTTATTTTTAATTCTGTTTAAAGATGGTGGCTGTTTTAACTGATGAAGAGCAATTCTCAGATTTTTTGGACGCGAAGTCTACTGATCAAAACTATTAATTATAGCCGTAATATATAGACTTTACTATACCTAGGTACAATAATATATATCGTCATGTGAGAACCAGAGGAACATACCTTCATTCAGCGGGGTCGATTTTGTTGATGCCGCACATTCTTTATTATATTTTTGAAACACGGAAAATGGCCAAATTTTAGCTTGTAAGTGTTCAGCCTCTTTCGTTCCTAAGAGAAAAAAATCCCTTTAGGCAGGCCTACAGGCTGAGGTAGATTTCAAAGTGCTTTTGGTTTAATTTATTATCTTTTTTAGCCTTGGCATGGCAAACCCGCAGTAATAAGAACTGAATTCGGTAAAGAGGAAGAGCCTACAATCATTTGTTTTGACAACAAGAATAGGATATAATATTCTGGGAGGCCGTGCGCAAGATCAGCAATGAATAAAATTAGCAAAGCCGCTAAACAAGAAAAAATTATGATATTATAATAATTCTTTTAAGTGTTATTATTTTCAAACATTAAAATCTCGCGTCATATGAGAGCTATCAAGAAACTATTTATTGATTTGTAGAGTACTCATCAAGAGCTTTTCAACGATACTCCACAAGACGTGGTTTCAAAAGTTTCGAATTTTCATCCCCCGCCCCCACCCCCACCCCCACCCTCACTCGAACCCCCGAATCGTTAGTGTCACTGTGAACTCCATAGGGAGTACTCTAATTTATTCAAACAAAGTTTCCCTCTATACTTCATAGGGGCCGAGATATACATTTTTAAAAATTTCAACCCCCTCCCCCGACCACTCCCTTGGGCTAATTTCGCTCATTAACGAACTTGTCCGAGCTATTGGGCCTAGAAATGACATAATAAAATTTGGTTCAAATATCTTCAAAATTATATATATATATATATATATATATATAAATATCACAAAATTTTTTTTTGAACGGGCGGTGGTTTCGCACTTAGGGGAGCATGAAACGTAAAGATATGAAAGAATTTTTCGAAAATCATAAAGTGGTATCCATTGCAATAGGTAGATTTTTCTTCGAAATCTACCTAATTAGTCTTTTAGCATATTTAATTCATTTGGTGTATAATCACTCCCAAATGTTTCTAACAGTTACCCACATAGAAATAAGAAAACATAAATAAAATTAAAATACTTATATATTTTTAATAAATACGCCTATATGAACCATAAATTACCTAGTAAAGTTTCGAATTTTCCTGTATCAACTCATTCACAAGAAAGAAACAAAACGAACCTTATGAATGACAAACAGTGTGAAAGTGACATTCATGTGGAACTTCGTGTAAGTATGCTTTGTTCTTATGTTAATGCCCGTAATGAATACACTTACCCCGTTATTTCACTTCGCATGTCGCAAATAAACGTGATGTGAGAGATAATCTATACAATTGTTCAAGGCTATAAAGTTTTACCCCATTCTGTTCTTACGAAAAGGCCATCCGGAAGTTCTCATCTTCTTCCATGATGACTCAACAGCATTAACTACAGATGTGTAAGTGCGTAACACATCAGTTTGCGGAAACAATATTAAGAGAACAACATGACGGGGAACTTATCTGAAAAGCATACGCCTACGTATAGTTCACATTAGAAGTGTTAGGTGTAACCATTGAAGTTTGGGTGCTTATACAAACGGTGAAAGCACAGCTTTCTCCTTTAAGACATTTGTTAGAACCCATTAAATCTAGCAGTAATCTGTATTACCATAAAAACTTATCAAAATTTAGTTTCTTCAAACATTGTCAAAATACAAGAAGAAACAGCACGTGTCCCTCTTATTGCTCAGCATCCTGATTTCATAAAATATAGTGTCAACCAATTTAAGATAAAAATTAAAAACCTATTTAATATTAATAGCCTAATCTTAGGAAAATATTTGGGCCTAAAAGAGATGAAAATGGGGACTGGAGAAAACTGCTTAACGACGATCTTTGTAACATGTACTCTTCACCGGATACAGTGAGGGTAATTAAATCACGGAGGATGAAACTGGCTGGACATGTTGCGCGCATGGAGAAGGAAAGACATATCTTATGTTGACTGGGAGACCTGAAGGGAAGAGACCGCTTGGAAGACCTAGACGTAAGTGGGAGGTCAATATTAGGATAGATTTAAGGGAAGTAGGATTTGCGAGGGATGGTTGAATGGAGTTAGCATAGAAGAGGGTTGAATGGCGGACTCAGGTAAGAGCGCCATGAACCTCCGGGTTCCATAAAATAGACAACATCCCTTTAGCTTGCTTAGGAATTGTCTGTTGCCATTGAGTAAGTAAGTAAGTAAGGAATATTAATAACCAAGTCTTATAGTTTTAGTTTCTTACACATGCTTCATCTTGATTTCTTCCACCTACTTCTATTTCTATATAAAGTAATTTTGAATTTTCTACATTATTTTTTTGTAAACATTGTTAACTGATTTTAGTTTAGATATCTAATTTGTGTGTATGTCTGTAAATGTCTCTGTTTCTCTCTTATTTAATATAGGCTATAAGATGGTAAATGCAGCCCTTAAATGCGAACTTTGCTGACCTGGGGGCTTATGTTTTATAATGCATCATAATTTTCTTTGATTGTATGTATGTTTTAAAAATTCTGGTTTCAATAAAATTTGATTTGGTTTGAAGAAAACAATTGCACAAAGTCAAATTCCTAAGGGGGAAAAATTGTAATTAGAAAACCCAGCAATCTTAGTTATACATGGGCTTACTTAGGCCTAAAGCATGTACTTTGAAAAAAAAATATATATAGTACGAGGGGTATTCCGAAAGTAAGTTTCGTTAATGTATGGCAGGAGCGGCGTGTTCACCAGGGGAACCAAACAAACGCCAGACGAATCCCCACTCGTGGCTGGTTCCACGACGGAAGTGGCGTCAGCGGAGGAGGCATGACGCAGGCGCACTGCGCCGTAGAAGAGCGAGTCGCAGCAGACTGGCGTGCCCGCGGGTATTAGTGTACCGCTCACGATGGCACGAGAGATTTGGCGCCACTGCCATGTACCGCTATCTCCCCTCTTTCAAACGAGCCATTGCTGCAGCCGCTGAACCTTTTATTGTCCGAGATAGAGCTGTTTGAAATTGATCTCCCGATTTCCGTCCCCGCACAGTGCGGCCTCCACGAACCCATCTCGCACAAACCTTATGGAACATCAATTTGTCACTCAAAATGGTCTGTATGGAACCTTTAGTAATGTCAGGAAGCTGAGGTGGAGCAGGCTGTGCGCCAATTCCTTGCATCGCAGGGCACCGAGTTTTACCACAGTGGGTTCTTCAAACTGATCGCACGCTACGACAAATGTCTCAATGTCGCTGGCGACTATGTCGAAAAATAGTGCACGGTGTGTAGTTCATGCTGCCATGCTGTATTGCTTTTGGGTCAATAAAGTGTCCGTGTGACAAACTGACGAAACTTACTATCCATTTGAACTCTTCATTGAGTTCATTGAGAAATAGGTTTAGTGTACTTCTAACAGCCAAAAATGAGTTAAACTGAAGTACAAAATGGGAATTCAGTGTGACAATTCAGTCAAGTTAATTTTATACCTTAACCATGTATCTAGAATCTAGACATTTTCTCGCTTTTCATAGTAAATGTATAATTGTGGGAGTCTCAGCCTCACATTAGAGCAAGTTTTTGTGGGATTGGTACACTTGTACGGAGCCTTAGATTAGTTGGTTGGTTTTTTGTTCTTTAACGACAGAATGTACTTCAACTTAGGCCTGGGACCGGTGTGCCGGAATTTTTTTTCTTTCCCGAAATATTCTTTCATGCCTGTAAATCTACAGACATGGGTCTGTCACATTCATGCACACATAAGTGACACCGATTTGAATCGGAATCGAACCGGTTGACCTAGTCTTTTTGTCTGGAATGTTCGGAGTTACGGGGAACGTCAACATATTCCCTCTCCGGGCAAGTGTTTACTTCATTTCTGCGGGATATTACTTAAAACTAAGTTTCTGGAAGGACTGGGTTACTTTTGTAAATAAAATATTGCAATAAAAGTACCACCAATAACTTACATGCAACTGATAATGATAATGATCGGTTGAGAAAGTATTGTGTTTCAGGCCCAAAAGAAATCTTCAGGGAAAAGACGTATCTGTGTGTCTGTCTGTGAAAAGCATGCCTCGGGAAAGATTGGAATATCACAATTAACACTTAGTCTACAGAATTAGACATCTGCCGGTTAAGTAACCCGAAGCTTCTGTTTTTTTCTCTCCTTTCTATTCATTCAGAAGAAAATATCGGTTATCGTGTTTTTCTTAAGTGACTCTAATGATGTAGTTAAAATTACGTAGTTAGGTCTACTTGAAGTTAACCTGAAACTTGTATTATGACGTGTTTTCATATCAATTATCTATTGTCTTGTAAGATAGTATTCCACTTCTGATTTGCTCACAAACATGAGAGTTATTAGTGACGTTGAGCAATGCAGACATTTGTAGGCATCCTGTAACCCCCAGTGACTTCCAAATGCAGGTTTCTATACCTAGATTAATATTGTGGTAACCCATAGCCTTAGAACCATCGCAGGAAACACAAAGTTATTACCTGGACGTGAAAGGACCTAGGAATTTTGTCAAGAGACTCTAATTTAGGCTATGAGTTCTTTTAAAATAAGGGCCCCCTAGCTTAATGTCCCTCCCAGAGAACTCTGTGTCCAGGATTTTTACGTCCTGAAAATCCACTGACAGAGGTCAGGTTTGAGTATCTAGAGGCGGGCACGTTACCTCTAAACCACCGCTGTCGATGTTAGAATTACTTAGGGTAGGGAGGAAGTAATTTGAGATTTTCAATAAGCTTTTTAAACGTTATGCTTAATTTCTGGTGTTTTATACCCGAGTTAGCTGATAAATACTAATTACCAGGGCAAGGCATTTGATGATTTTGCATCTTTTTTATGTAAAGTTTGAAAGATTGATTGAATGTATACAAATGTGTATCATGAATTAAATGATTCAATAAGTGCAATTTATCTGGGCATTATTTGCTTTTATTCGTAATTTTTAAGAGATAAGTCATTTTTTGGCATTTCAAGGCAATTTTCAGTATCTTAGGTCGTTTTCGGGAATTTTATAGTTTTTATAAAGTGTTAATTTACGTTATATTACAGATTTTATAAGCTGAAATAAAAAAGTGAACTTGTAGCATAAATAATACTCTTATTTTTAAGGAATGTGCATTTTGAACTCTTCTACATTTCTAATAAAACATACTTTCAGTTAATAGACAATCGTCTTCAGTCGAGAATCTACGCCCAATTTTCATTATTAATTTCAATTTCAATTTACTGTAAACAGCCACTGAAAAGTGTGTTCTAACAATAAATAATTAAATATTTTTATTTAATTTTAAATTGTATTTATTCGCTAGGGCATGCCAGTTCACAAAATAAGTTTTTATTTTATTTTCATAAAGGTTGTCCAAGTAGTCAGTATCAAAATAGGGTTTTTTATTTTTTATTTAAATATATCACCGCTATTTATTAAATTCCTCATTTATTAAATTAAACTCATTAGGCCTACATGTAAAATAAGCAATTACAAGAAAGAATGGATTATTTATTGGTAATTTTAAAAAAGTGTTATTTTAAAAATATTTAGGGTCATAAATGCATTTGTATTCTGAATTTTTCACAATTTGTTGCCATTAAATGTATTGCCTTACTAATCACATTGTTTTTGTTGTTACAGCCTTCCCCAGAGAGACCGGACTTCACGCTGGACATGCATAAAGCAGAACGACTCATGCGCAAGATCCAGTCTGCCAAGAGGAGGCGCTGTTGGTGCAGACTCATCACCTCATTCCTCGGCCTAGTCTTCTTCCTCTTGTCTGTTATTGTCGTCAGTATGCTTATAACCAGGGGCAAAAGAGTCTTTGGCCCCATCTGATTCTTACACTTAATTCACTTAAATAATACGATATTAACCTCCAATGATATTCTAGCATAATAGCCAGTGTATGTTTCAAACCTCTTTAAGGTTGGTTCACAGTAAATCAGGAAAACTGCAACGAGGAGAAAAGCAGGTACAATTACTTCTCATTAAACGAGAGCATTCATAATAGTGTACACGAGAAACTTAATCACTGCTAATGACCGGAAGGTTGTACTGTTAACGCACGTTTTAAAGACCTTCTAATTTTTAGTACGGTACCGTAATAAAAAGAGAAATCAACGTCAGAAGACAACAGAAGAAAATATCAAGGGATGGTAGAAACGATGGGCACATTCGAAACGGATTGCATTGTCAAAGTTCCACTCCCAAACAAAAATATTTTAAAGCGATGGTTTGTAAATGAAAACAGCTATTATCTATTTTGCTGATATTTACAGATTTTATAGGTAAAGGGTCACGAAGTTAAACAAATTTTAATTTTTAATTTTCTATAATTTATTAAGTGTGCTTTCGTTTTTCATTTAGTTAAAAGCATTCCAAAATATCTCTAATACGTTTCGACATATGACGAAAATCGTGAATGTGTCGATTAAATTGGACCTTTTAATTTACTCATGGTATTTTTTGGTAAATTTGTCGCTCATTTCCCATGTCTTCATTTTGTAATTTTTTTGCCATAACTTGAAAGTTTTTAGGTAAATTAATAATATTTAGTACCAAAGAACAAAAATGGAAACATTTGTTTATAATTTCAATTTATGATAGCCCATATATTTTATAGGAAAATGAGTAAATATACAAATCTTGACATAAATCTGAAAAAATAAATATTTCTCACTATCATTATGTGAATAATAATGATCACGTTTGTAAACGGGTTTGGTATGAATAAGTATAATAAAGCAAAATCATTTGTCAAAGTTGCCACTCCCAGACAAGACTTTAAAGGGTGGTTTATAAGGAAAGAAAAGTTATCTATTTTACTCGTACTTTCATATGTAAAAGACAAAGTATTCCAGGACCATTACAAAAAGCACGTACACTCACAAGAATGCCATAACGTTACAGTAAATTTCAGCTGTCCTCTCACAGTACTCTCTAACAAATCCAGGCCTCGGGCATGAATTCAAGTCATATTACTTGTACATATTATTGGTACATTATTGTTATTGCTATTACTGTTGGAACACATAGACTGATCGTTTAGAAATACTACAGCATTTTAGTTTCCTAGTATTATATGTTACTGCTTAGAATGATAGAGAGCAGCTGAACTTGTGTGTCCATGGGTTTTGTGTTTTGTTGGGAAAGGAACAGACTGGCTCAGAAAGAAAATAACCAATAGTTTAGACTTTAGACGAAAGTCTTTCTCGTCCTTTTAGTACAACAGGATATAATTTTCAAAACACTTTAACTCCTTTTATAATGAATTTTTCAGGCTCTTCTTCATGAACAAATTAATTAATTTTCTTCGGGTGTATTTTTACAATATTGACAGAATAATTATTTCAGAATAATGATTAACGAGATGGAATTAGCTGATAATTAATCATATTTACTCTTTATACTCTACTTGTAGTAATCTTTGATATTTTTAAAAAATGGCAGGCCCATATATTCTTAACTGTTTTTCAGGCTCGACAACGAAACGGCAATGATGTCCCAGGTCAAGTTATTATAGTTACTAACGAGCAAAGTATGTTTTTAAACTTACCATTTGCTGTGAATCGAAATAGATCATATTCTGGTTAATTCTCCCTTTGTATCGTTAGGTTTATTGTGGACAAATTTTATTATTAAGCTCTATTGTGGGGAAAAAACAACTCCTCCTGCCTTCCCTAATTTAAAGACGACTGCATTCGTGATCATCCTCTTTTAATGAAAAAGTCAGGACTCAAGCTTATGGCAATAAAACTAAGAGTAGAATAAAATATATGTTCTTGAGAAAATTTAAAAAATACAAAAAATGCAAGATAATTGTTTGTAAAAACTATGCTTTCCAAATTTGTTGACCCACTGTACACCAAGTAAGAGGTTTGAATCCTGCCAAAGAAAATTAGTTACACCGTAGAAAGACAAAGGATGGCATGAAATTAATTCATTCCACGGAATAGTCACTAGTCACTGTGTCGTGGATGAAGACACGTTTCTAATAAACAGCTCGGAGAATAAGTTGTATGTACTACACATAACACAGCCCTTATATGGATTATATTCATTATTTATATGCATAAGTACACTTCTGAAATAATATCGCATTTCGAAGTGTAGCCTTCTCAAATTATGACAATATCATATGCTGCAATTCTTATCAGTGGGTGAGGCATTGAATTCTAAATATTAGGGCTGAAAATCGATTGAAATTTTTAATCGAGTTAACGCTTTACTTTAATCGATTAATCGACTGATTAATCGACAAACAGGTCGGTATTTTAAGCGAAACCAAAGTTATTGTTTTACACGTTTAGGCCTAATAACTACTACACTACAGATAATCAGAAGAAATCCTGAATTAATGAATACCATTATTAGTTAACTAGTGAAAAAATATATACAAAACTTACATTTCCGGTTACTTTTTCAGTCAAGACTTGGGACACACGAGTTTGTTGACATTTGAATGTTCAAGAGACGACCGTAGCTTGTTTACAATAATACCGGCAGCACTAAAACTCTCTCACTCGGCACTGAGAAAGGAGTTTGGTCATTTGGTCTCAAAAAAGTTTTTCAGAATTCGACTAAACCGATTAATCGGAAAATGTAATTGTTCGACGATTAAATTTTTAATCGATTAATCGAGCCGATTAATCGGCACAGCCCTACTAAATATCCAGTTGCATCTTACTATTATGATAAGAGTGGCTAGCTAGAGATAGTGCTAAATTAAATTCTAGACATTCACTTATCCGTTGCACGTTTCACCTTTACCGTTGAGCAGGCAAATCCCTAGCATATTGTTAACAAAGTTATTTGGGTAAGGAGGGCAGTAAGAGGATAGGAAAGGATGCATAGGCTATATATTACCTGCCGCAATATTATAAACTCATGTGAGTTACTTATACTAATGTAAGTTAGTGACATAGCAATCCATTTTGTACCGCAATCATTACCCTTATCCTTTTTTATAGTACCATCTTAAACAAATATAATGGCGTTATTTCTAGTGGGAAAGAGTTTCAAGTTTTGATGTGCGATTCACACGAATGAACTTCTTATATCAGCTTTGCAACAGAACCAGTCCTTTGACGTCGACAAGTAGGCGGCTATAAGCCTCTCTTCGAGCCGTCTCCATAGCGGTGTCTGCTGAGGCATGTGATAGTTGTCCAGAAGAACGCTAGTTCGGTCCCGACTCCCTCATGTTTCAGTTTTTGAAACGTCGCTAATTTTAAACGTGTTAGCTAAAATTGTTCATTTTAATATCTTTTTACAAAATGAACTTTTTATTTCTAGCTCTTCTGGATGGCTGGACAACCCTAGTCAACAGAGTTATAATTAAAAGTTTGTTATTAACAGGAAGCTGATCACATATAGCAAAGTAATAACGATATTTACAACCCTCCTTTCATTTATAAATCACGGGCTTAACAACATGGTTTATTTCCACAATGAATGCAAAACGCATCCTAATTCATTTACATTGACAATTTTGTAACGTAATCTCCATTTCAGAACATTTCTAACGCGGATGTAGATCTAGTGCAGTGATTAAAGCTCTTGGGGGACTCGCACTTTCGATCGCCAGTCCGCAAAAAGCTGTTCACCCCCAGCGTCGGGGGGCGTCAGCGATTATCGTCCATGACACTGTTGCTATCCACAGCTATAGCCTAGTTGGCCGTGTCAAACAGCTGACTAGAATTTTTTTCACCTGTTTTTTTTCTAACGATCCAGCTACATCTTGCCACATCTTTTGTTTTGTGTTATAATTTTTATAGCCCGTTAAGTTCACGTCATACAGGACAATATCTTTAATATTTCGTCAACTTGGGAAAAATTACAATAATTTATTACTTTTACCGCCATGATTAGGCTACGTGCAAAATGATTTTTTTCTTGTCCTACTAAGGGCCTATACATGATGGGGTACGCCGTAGGGTCGTGATTGAGGCGCTGCGCTACAAACCGGAAGGTCGCGGGTTCGATGCCCGATGAGTTTTTCAATTGGGCTAATCCTCTTGGTGGCACTATGGCCCTGGGGTCGACTCAGCCTCCAACAGATATGAGTACCAGAAGCACTCCTGGAGGTAAAGGCGGCTTGGTGCGTAAGGCTGGTATCTTTACCACCTCCACGAGCCAAATGTCTAAAAATCCGGGAGCCTCAACCTCCTGGAACCCTCGGGCCTCCATGGCCTATATAGGGAACACTTTACTTTTCTTTTTACTATATATACATGATAATCTGCGGCGATCGTCGTCTTAAACCGGCTGCATTGATATTCATTGAGAGAAAAGGCAGCGATGACCGCCGGTGGCGTTGCCGTAGACAAACCATAACTTTAAAGACGATATAAAACGAAACAGAAAGCATCTTATTATCTCAAATAGACTCTCATATGTGAACCTGTCTGATCATGAGCAATGCCTCATTTATAGTTCTTATAAGATACCGGTACGCTATTCGTTTTGTCTAAGATGGTACGTTATCATAACACCTCAATATGCTTGAAAGAGAACACTTGGTTGCTGCTGATACCTATGTTACTAGGTTTGTTCCGAAAGTCAGCTCATCTACTCTCAAGGACTAAGCACATTGTCAGTTTCGCTGAGTGACTTATGAGCATCGTAGCCTATCATTTTTCAGCGTACTCACAATGTATGCACGAGTCGAGGTACTTGATAGTACATGATTTAGCTTTGGAGACAGACCTATTATTACATCACCGGTAGTTTCAAACAGCGAACGGTGAAGTTATATGCAACGGGTAATAGACTGGATCTTACAGTTATGAAAAGTGAATAGCGATAATCTATCGAAATATACCTTAATATATGACCAACAGAGGGGTCATATTGTCTGAATTGAATACGGTATAATATAAATATTCTTTATTTAATAAATACATTACTCTTATAACTCCAGTCATTCCGAAATAATTAATCGAACAATCTTCTTGTTTTATTAAAATTTAAACACCTATTTGATCGGTCAAAAAGTACTTTTGGTACATGTAGGCCCATCCGAAGCTAAAACTTCTTATAAAGGCTTTTTCGAATACAACAAAATAGTCACTAACATATTCTTTATTATTATTCTTCTCCTCCTTCCTAATAATATCACAATCACCATCTACATTATCATTCATTACCATATTCAGTATCTTCAAATAATAATACTGATAAAATAAATAGCAGCTTTTATCTCGTCGAATCGGGTAATTCATAGACTGTGACAAAAGTTATCTATTGTAAGAAACATTATTCTAGGGTAGGCTATATGCTGCTTACAGTATTCTAAACTTACTTCGCTAACTTTAACTTTACTTCAATCTAATTCGTGGTCATAAAAGCGTTGGTAAAGAACTGGATGACCCTTTTCTTACCTTTTAATTTAGATAAATATAAAAAAAGATCTAGGTCCATGTTCTATATTTTGGCCCTTAGCTATATATCATTATCCGTTCATAACTTGAAAGAAAATAGAATACCTTTCCCACATATTTTTCACATTTTAGCATTCCTTCTTAAAAAAATGTAATTATTATTTCCACATGCATTGAATTAAAAATTCATTGTCATGAAAATGTGAAACTTATAAATGTTTACAAACCGTTTAAAACTTTTCCGGCGGATATTACTATAAGCCTTAATATAAATTACAAATTCTTAGGCAATCATCCGAGTCAAATATACGCACTTTAGACTTTCGGTAACGCATTCTGTTGTCTTCATCTCACCCGGGTGATAACCCAACAATTTTGAATAGATAAAAGTTTCATTGCTTACTTTCTATTAAATGAGGTGATTATCGTTTCTTTCAGTCAGTGAGCGTCTCTATGCATGGAAAGATAGAAGCGAATATACTTTTTGCTTATTTCGACTTGCGACTACACGAAGAACATGTCTTGTGTTTGGAAAAGAACATGTACGTTTCTTAGAATTCACTATGAAGAGTTATGTCCGATTATCCGGAGAACATGATATTCATCCATCCCTTCCGAGCCCAGAATTATGTTCCGGGTAGAGTTTCAGCTTATCTTAAACAGGGCCTATGTTTGTAACACATGAACACACATAGCTCCAACATTTCCTGATAAATTGATACTAGAGCAAGAAAATACCGTACATAGAAAATACATTTAACCGACATGAAACATTAGCCATATAGCTTGCTTCATGTACGTCTGCAGATCCTAACTGAAGATAGCTCGTAACTCTGAAATATTTTACTTACGCATATTATCTTTAAAATTTCCTCCGTAATGTTATAAGAACAATGCTACCAAAATATTTTATACCCGTCTTACTGACGAATAATTAGAACATACGAGCGCACATATATATTTCAGAATATTACTTCCTGCTCTTGTGCATTCTACAAACGAATCGGTGGCAAGCCAGGAAGAATGATGTGTGAATTGATTTACTGGTTATTTTATGACATAATCACAGTCATTCCAGTACTGGTGGTGTTGCATAAGATATCTAATATTGATTTATTTCCGACGATCTTAAAGTACATGCCGCACATGGTCTTTTGTCTTACGTAACAACTTGCATTACCTTACATGCCAAGCACAAGAATAGCACTACCGCTTATATTTTCATTTATGAACCATTATGGCCCATTCTGTAGGCCTATGCACTTTCGAAAAAAATTCTTGTAAGACTTCGGGTATCTTGGGCTGTGTATACCGGATAATTCAGAATAATCTTAATGTATCCCATAAATTTTGGTATATTATGTAGTTGTGTACTCATGGAGTCACAGAATATTGTTTCTATCGAACATTACGTGATAATATTTCTTCTGACACTGGGATTCGAGTCCACGACCTTCGGCTTTCCGTGACGCTGTCTTTCAGTGAGGTAGACGTAATCTGTCATAGGAGAGAGATTCCATCAGATTGTGTGAATGGAACTCTGACTAGCTCAGTTGGTAAAGCATCGGCACGGAAAGTCGAAGGTAATGGGTTCGTATTCCAGTGTCAGAGGAATGTTTCTTCTAAAATATTATTTTGTATATGAATGTTTCAGCGTACAATTTACTTGAACATTTCTCGACATTTTGAGACAGGCGACCACAAATACGCACACCTAGACCCCCCTCCACACCCATGAAGGCACAAGTACAAGACAGTAAAGGAATACCGATTTAAAAAATAAAAAAAACTCTCACAGAGTAAAGTTTATTTCATCTTACGCAAAAATCATTAAAGCAAGTCATTATTAGTCTCCAACAAAATAAAGCAGAACCAATTCAAGTTCCCATTTTGACGTCACTGTTCTTAATTATGTTTTTCCAACGTGGAGCTGGTGGTGGCTTTGTAAACATGCATCGTCACTGTCCTTAATAAACTATTGTGAATAGCGTAATATCGTTTTTCGTTAAGCCCACATTCTTATTTGAGTTTGACCAATAACTCCATTGGCACCAGATCAAATGGAGGGACATTGCTCAAAATCCGACCACTATTTCATATAAATAGGTCTTTCGCATTCATTCATAGAAGGTAGGATCTGGGGACGTATTGTCACCATTCCTAATCCCATGGCCCTTATTGATAGCTTTCTTGAACTGTGTTTGACAAGTAGACTGTTTATAACTTCCTAATAATTTGACGTGTAACTATTATGACCAGTTTCACAAGGCAGCTTGGTTTGTTTCTGTTTTGTTCTGCATAAAATCAGACGAGTTATTTTGAAGTAATTTAGACGTGCTAGTGCCAAATTATGGCTGTTTGTTACATGGTGGTAAAGTAAAGTGATCCCCATACAGGGCATGGAGGACCAGAGAATTTCAGGAGGTTGAGGCTCCAAGATTTTGGACATTCGGCACGTGAAGGTGGTAAGGTTGTCAGCCTTACGCACCGGCCGCCTTTACCCCCTGGTACTCATTTCTGTCAAAGGCTGGGTCGACCCCATGGTCATAGTGCCACCAGAATGATTAGGCCAATTTAAAAAGTCCATGACCTCAACGGGAATCGAACCCTCGATCTTCCGGTTTGTAGCGCCTCAACAACTACGCTACGGCGTACCCCTTGTTACATGGTGGAACTCTATCCATTTCGATTGCTTTAAATTGAACAATGAAATCAGATTATATCCTCGTTATATGGAAATGATCTATGACTGTACGGTTAAATGAGATATAATGACGCCCACACTTTGGCAAGTTCATTCTTTTAGGCAGTAATGCCCTATATACGATTGATTTTTAATTGGTTCTACGCTGTTTGTTTTATTTATGTACATTGCCCGGAATTTACTAATAATTTTGTTCTGGCGATTCCATTCGGATAGCGTGCGGCGTTTAAGCTCCAGGCAGTTTTAGATGCAATCTATTGCGGAGACAGCCAGGTTGATATATTATGTATCGTAACGCTATGCTGCAGGAGGAAGACAAGCGTTTTGATGTAACACTCTTATGGCGAAATAACCTCAATATACATACGTAATTTGCTGCTCGATAAAAGCGTGGGCACTTAATTGTTTTACATCCACAAATTTGACCATAGGCTAAGGCTGATGTTTAGCATTAGACCCGTCATTAATATTTCTTCTTACTTCATTATGCGTAGGCAAAAAATAGTACTTACGGCTCTTATACTGCTTGCATTAGGCAAAGAATACACATGGCCACGATTGATTCTATTGCCTTCCGCATTGAGATATTTGTGCCCAAGTGATTGAACCCAATTTCTAGTGACGTCACACTTGACAAGTTTTGTTTAAGCAGTTAAAGGGGAATTTATTGCAAACTGTTGGTTATGTATTTTGTCCAGGTATCCATCCAAACAAATGCAAAGGAAATTATCGGCCTAATTTGCATTGTCACAGCTTTATTAAGAAGTCACATTATTCGTGAAAATAATAATCATAATAATAACGATTTAGTGGTACCAATTTCAATATAAAAATTATTACAAATGAAAAAATCTAACGCTATCCGAAAAAAAAGCAAAGCTTGTACTCAGGGCGGTTCAGTAGAATATGTTGCACTGCACTAAAATTTTTACAATATTACAAAAAGGTATGTTTATAAACATGGAAAATATGAATTAGGTAATTTACAATAAATTTGCTAAGATTGTGCACGAAATGAGTAGCTTCCGAGAATTTATATTAAAAAAATAAATGAAATATTACGGATTTCGTGTACACATTTTAAACAAAATCATTAAGTCATTTTCGAGAAAATAGCAAAAAATGAAATTTTCTTCATGTAAAGTGGTTGTAAAAATTGAAAGTCTGTCTTTCTCACTTCGCATTCTGAAATGGAATAAGAGGCCACATTGCAAGGAGTGCGTATTCAGTTGCATCTTACACAGCACATGTTGCTTGTTACGCAAGTCTTAAGAGCCTAAGTTTCTACAAACAGTGACTGGCTTATAATTACCCTTGAGATAATTTTTACAAACAAAATTTAAAAAAAGTTTTAGTATAAGAACCTCTTATACAAAATTCAAACAAGATAGTTAGGGCCGTTTCCGAGAAAATCGCAAAAAATGAAATCTTCATGTTAAGTGGCATTGAAGGTAAGAGAAAGTCGTCGCCAATCTTCGTGTTCCATACCTAGAAGTTACCTAATCAAAATATATAATTTTGTTTTTTACGACTTTTAATTTTTTAGCTATGCTGATCGTAGATGCACAGACACATACAGATTCACACATACACAGAAATTTGTGTGTGTAATTTTCTGTGTATATCTGTGAAATATTTTCGTGTTGAGGGCATTTAAAAACAAATATTTATGTTGAAACGCGACAACGAATTTCAGGATCGAATACAATACGTCCTCTACCTATAGTATTTGTGGTATGGGTTGATGAAGTAATGAAATGATGCCTCACTGACTTACGCAACTTTAAAATATACAAATGTTTTAATGTGAAATTTCTTCGTCAAGGAAGCATACAGTCGGGCTTGTCTCTGGCAGAAAACAAATACAAATAAATACTCGCAAGGAAAGTGTCGGATCCTTCATGCCCAAACACTACTTAAAATTTTGTGAAATAATCAATGTGCTATTCTATAAAAGAACGCGTGCAAAACTTAGCAGCCTATTTACCTCGCAAACACTGAAATTGAAAGCGGAATTATTAATGATTAGACAGTACTGACGCGCAGCTGGCAGCCTAAACTCAGCGTCTATATAGTGAGTAGCTGATGATTCCTTTGTATAATACCTTACAATCAAAAGGTAACCAGTAGCTAATAGTAGGGCTGTAATTTTCCAATTATTTAAGTGCATAATTCAAGGAACTATGTCGAGACTTTACGATGGAAAACGACATATAATTTTTTGCACGTCTCATATTATAGTAAACAGACTATATCATCAAAATTTTAAACTAGAATTGATACTTTGCTACTTTTTACCAAAAACGTTTTCAATGATACACACAAACACAAAAGTAGTATCCCCACTTCATTCTGAGACGTGTGCAGACGTAAATTCAATAAACAGATTATCTGTTAACCCTTTCAGAGCTGAATTTGTATAAGTTATAAGCAATCATCAAGTGAAATAAATGAGCTCTACGGTTAGATTCGATCGGGACAATTTTAGAACAAGAGCTGATATCCTTGAATGACAATCATAACAAGAGGGAACAAAAATTCACATTTTACATAAAACAAAAGTCTCTTAATCTGTTATCTCTGCTTTTAAATAATATTTTTAGATGACAAATTTATACGTCAGAAACAGGTGATTAGGCCTACAGCTTATCCCATATTACTCAGTAAATTATTTTTCGTTTGGTGGCATTTCTCCAGGAATATAACTATGGTTTTGCGTAAACAAAACTTTGTGGAAGAAATAGTGTTCCCTGTTTGGTAGGAAGTGTTTAAACAGTAGTCTAGACCAGTGGTTCCCAAACTATGGGTCGCGACCCACTGGTGGAATATAAGGCATTTGAACACAATAAAACTATTGAAAGGCATATGAAAAACATGTGCTGTATTTTATATAGCCTATATTGATTATCGTTATGTAGTAATGGGTCGTGAAAAAATGTTTATATAGCCTAGCCTATAGGCTATTGGTTATCGTTATGTAGTAGTGGGTCGCGAAAAAAATTTCTAGGTGAAGGTGGGTCCCAGGACAAAAAAAGTTAGGGAACCGCTGGTCTAGACAAAGAAATGTGTAGAAATTGGATTAGAAATGCTGTTATAAATGGTTTTATTAATATATATATATAATATATTATATTATAATATTACATGTATTATATATAACCTAAACGTTAGAAGCATATAAAATAAAGTAATAAGGGTTATTTTTTTAAGTGGAAAAATTACACATTACTCAATCAGTCGAGCAAATATTCCCCGTCACTGTGTATGATTTGTACTATGTGCAATACCCTAATATGCAAGAATCGTATTACGACATTAGAGCGAATGGAGCACATTTCCTGGCAGTAATTACTTCGGAAAGTTTATGACACTTTGAGAAAAGCAAGACGGCAGTAGAGATTTTATTCTTTACAATTACAACTTTAACGTTTATCGCTCTCATTGTTAACATGTAAGTGATTATAATAGCGTTGTCCTTATCGCTTTCGCAATTGCCATCATAATAAACATCATCATCACCATAAACAGCAACAATTACACCATTCGGGTCGATATTATCTTGTATTTCTTCATCATTATAACCACCACCGTCACTCCCATCTCCACCACCATCCCTCTTCCACCAATAATGATGAGCGGTGATTTAAGATAATGTTATAAAGAAAACACAGTTCAGTTGTATATCGCTTCACTAATAGCCGATTTCATTATCCGGACTGAAACAGTACATTGTACTTAATACAACGAGCCTTTAATGGTATTTATTAAGACACGAGTATGTTGCTTCGCTCGTTTCATATGTCCATACGAGTGTTTTAATTATCATCATAGGCAAGTTGCATATAACTTTTTGTTCGACCATAATTAAATGTTTAAGTTTTGAATTGTTAGATTCATCAAAGAAACGAATAGGCTAACCTCGACTATCAGTTGTTAGTAAGTTCTCGTCTTTTGTGACGGATGGCATGCGGGGAACTCGAAGCTTTTCTTGGCGTTTTAACCTCAAACAAACGGACTTTAAAACACGAATTGAACTCAATTTAGAAGATACAATATTAAAATTAACACGAATAGAATTGATTTTATTTTAAATACAGGTTGTTTATGGTGTCGTTTGATTTGCTACTTTCATGGCTTCGAGATTGTTCCGTGTTCGATATTAATCGATACCACAACAATGTTATAATGAAAGTCTGTACTTTAATGGAAATCATTAAGATACTGCTATGTCACATGTAATAAGCGTATTATACGAACTTATGGTCGAACAAAAATTAATGTATCACATGGTACAACGTTTTATGCGGGAGTTGTAAATACATTGTCACTATAATGCGATGTGGCGTAAAATATACTCGTGCCATATTACAACAATAATAATTTATCATAGTCTCTACTGGGATAGTCTAAGTTATCTACAAATTACTGTAGAGTATAATAATTCTAAAACGTATTTTCCTAAACAAACGTCAAACCAGAAGTGCAAGTTTTGAACTTAAGCACTATACCGAATTTTGAAACATTGAATAAATTTATTCAACAATATTGAGGAGGTGTCAATGTTGTGAAATATTCTATATAAATAAATATTGTGTATATAGCAAATAATTTATTATGTAGTGACAAATTATGAACTAAATAGTACAGATCTGACTACAATTATTATTATCTGTAAATAAATTTTAAGACTCAGTTTAATCTATGTGATATCTATACATGCCATGTATTAGAGTGTGCATGATATATCAATAAAAATTACATTCAATCTATTCCCTCCATAGTTTCTATATTACCAATGAAATTCTTAGAAAAACTCTAGTTGGAAGATTGTCATCGCAGTCAAGTTGAAAGTAATACCAGAAGATTTTAAAGGGGTATTTTTGTCAACAGTGTGTACTGTAGGGTAAAAGTACAAAACGACTTTCTAGGATAATTATTACAAGTACAAAAAACTTCTAATAGGTTTCAGAACTACCCAGAAGTGATAGCTTGGCAATTCGAGATTATTGAATGCTCGGCCGATTTTGGGTTTCTGAGTTTATTTTACCGATTCTTTAACCTTTACCTTAACATTAATGTAGTATTGTTCAGCATAAAATTACAAAATTCAATCCTCGTTGATTTTATTAGAACATAGTGATAAGATTATTAACTCGCTTCCACTTTAAAATTGTCATTATTAAAAGTAACAACTTCGTATTATTATACGAAAATGACGGAAAAAATACTTGAAATATTGCAGCTTAATATATGCTTACAATAATGGTGAGAATGTAATTGCAGAAAATGCAATGCAAAATAATGATGCTTTCTTTTTACCGTATCAGTTTCCTTCCTGGCAGATATAACACGGTTCCCCATTCCCGACCTGTGGTATGTGACCGTATTGTGCTTTTGAGCTGCAAATCACATTTATTTGTTTTAAGGGGGAAACGTAAATATGTGAATGTTATTGGTAGTTCAGACTTTTTTCCATCTTCCTTTGAGCATTACGCTTTCTTTAGGATAATTATGTCATTTGTCAATGACGTCCATTGCTTCAGCTTTTAAGCAAATATTTTTTTAATATATAAATTCTATCGCTGTTTCTAAAGTTTAAATGACTTAATATCTAACATTATAGAATATATATATAATTATGAATTTAAATGAAGCTATAAATTATATAATTACTAGACCTGGTATTTTAGGCTCTAAAAAAGTTAGTTTTAGGGACCTAAAATAGGCTTTTAAAACAAGTAAATAGGCTTTTAAAAGAGAAAACAGGCACTTAAAATATGCTTTAAAAATGTGTAAATAGATAGAACATATTCTTAACAGAATTAACTGCAAAATTAGGCATCACGAACTATATTCACTTAAATAGATGTCCTTTCACTGGTGACTTGACACATTAGTCCTTCTTCCATAATCCTCCCCCTCCCCGTCAGTCAGCATTCCTTTAAGAACAATTGTGTGGAATAATCAAGTTTCTGTGAAAAAGCAAACTCTGCTGTTCTGCTTTTCATTGAGGGATGTCCATTATAAGATTGTAAAAATTACAGAAGTTGATTTTTTTAATGTACAAAATAGGCATTTTAGGCACTAAAATAGTAAAATAGTCTCTAAAGGTCCAAATAGGCATTTTAGGGCACTATAATACTCTATAAATGTAAGTGATTTATCATGAAACATCCACATATTTAAAAATTTCCATGTTATTTCATAAGGAACAAAATAGGCATTTGCCCTAAAATCCCAGGTCTAATAATTACATAATGTTATTATATTATGTTACATTACATTATATTGCATTATATTACATTATATTGTATATATGACATATAGACTATAATGTTTGTTTTTATATTCCACCTTATCAATTTATGAATAATCTGGGAGTTTCGTTAAATAATATTTGCTCACTCAGTACAATGTGAAACATTTTCTGAGTTTATTTTACTTCCTAAAACAAGTAAGTTTTTCTTCTTATAAGCACGTCAATCATAAGCATTTAACAAATTAAATTCAAATTGGAATCGAACAGAATAGTTTAGACTAATCTCGGGATCTCATCACATACGAATTAATTCATAATGATTATTTTTAATGAGGTCGTTTGACTCATTTTGAATATTCCGTACTCGAAAGATTCAGCCGTCGATTAATTACGAAACAAGTAACCCATTAAACTTTAGAGTAAGAGTTTTATTCATACATACATATAATATGTTTTATATGACTTAAAGAGCTTCATAACTGGAAGTAATATTTTGTTAACATTTCTACTTTTAGGTTGGATGGCGTTGTCAGTAGGCACATCGACTACGTTTCTAATAGCACAGACTTTAAACGGATGAACAAGGAAGGACAGAAGGGCACAGGAAAGACCGATGGATGAAAGGACAGAAGGACTTAAGACAGACGGAAGGAATGACGGATAGACATGGAAGGACGGACGGAGAGACGAGAAGTGGTATATTCATAATTTTCTGATTACTCATTATTTAATGTCAATAGAATGTGTACAGGTAGGGGGAAAAAAGGGGACCGACTCTTGTAGCTGATTTCAGAGCCTTGTGATACGTAAATAGATGTAAGAAATGTAACGGAAACGTTTGTTTTCACTAGCAATGCAAATTACGTGAAATTATTTCTCAATTCAAGCAATTTATCGGCTGTAGAACAAATTTCAGTACATTTCCTGCTATCCTGTGAATGCTAGGCATGCGCAGTGGCTCATATCAGCAGCTTAGATATTTTAGTCGGTCCGCTATTTTTCCCCTACCTGTAACTCCCTTTTTCTCGCAGTCACAATCCAGCGTGGCGGATTTTTTTCTGCTGAAAAGACCAAACAGACAAACACTAGCAACATATCAGAATGAGTATTACAATCTGGTGCATACTATAATTGTCAATATCATATATATAAATTGGTTTTACACAGTTAAGCTCAAAATTTTAGATGTGCTTATGAAAAGATTTCAAAAAGATTGTGTCGCATCGAAAGAGCGAAAGACTTAATGGGTGCGACCCACCGTTTGAAGACCACTGGAAAATATTTGGCATTATCTATGAGGTTTGGGGTATAAGTCCTGGCAACTATTTTTTTCTTTTGAAAATGTGGGACCATTTTAAAATGTTGATATATACAAATATACATATACAGCTTATGGAATGTATGTATGATACAGATTATGGATACCAAATGTATTTTAGGGAAGGAAACCGACACCCATAAACATCCATACGCGACTGCGTCGTGCCACTCTAATGTATTGCGGACTTGGAAGCATAAAAGTACGCATACCACTCCATGTTTGGTACGAATGGATATTATTCCCCATAGCTTCCATCAGGTACTTCTGGGTATTCCATGTCATTTCTCCTCGGATAGTGACTATTTTGACATTTTGACACCTTGTCATATCCATTCCGCATGGTGGGAGACTCAAAACTAAATTACCATCGCTTCCATTCGTATAACCGCACATGACAATGCCACCAAATGATACGTCCATATATTAGAGATGCGACACTCTCCTGTAACATTCAGCATCGCATGATACCAAGCGCCTTTGTGAAAAATAAAAGACTGCACTTTGAGAAAAATAATAGTTGCCATGTCTTACGTCCCATCCTTCGTATTTATATACCATGCATGTACCAATATCTAAATTATTCCATCCTTCTGCCTAGTGAATAAGTTTCAGCTCTTCTCAGCTTCGAGGAGGATGCAGTACGAGGTCCACGTTCATGTCATGCTCATCGGTCGGGACATCATCGACAATCTGTTCACTAAACGCAAGAGCGACTGTAATGGGCGGTGTTTTCTGCACTTCTAGACATCTTCTCAGGTAAGTGTCATAGTATCCTTTCCCACGACCCATCCTCTTTCCATCCACAGTAAATGCCATTCCTGGAACCACTATTAAATGAAGACCTCCTACAACAGTGAACAAACCGTATTGAAAACGTAATTAGGTAAGTAATTTTATACAATATCGTTACCGGTATATTAAGTTTTGGTACTAATGTTTTGATTCTAATCTTTAGTCTTGGGAACGTTCTTTACATAAAAATGCTTTCAACAAAATGGCAGTTTTAAAGTAAATTTTCAAACGAAACTAAAGTTTTGCTAGAACATGGTTTCTAAACCTGGAAAAACCATAGGACTACAGTCGTTCGAAATGATTCTCGATGACGGGTGTTTTATTGGCTTACAGTAAGAACTGGTTATGTTCCTTGCCTACATTCAACTTTGCTATGGCCAAAATATTAATTAAGTCTAATTCTAAGACCATTTGCCATATTTAAAATGACAATCTCTACAAAAAAGTATATCATGATATTTTGAGATATGGAGAAAGTCGTCACAAAGGCTTCCGGTGAAGAATGGGATTATGATTCTTGTCGAGATTTCTTTGTTTTTGTACACAACAAATTGCCAAGAAGAAGGAATAGCAATCTTTCAGTCGCTTTCTGGAAGAAACCACTAATTCTAAAAATGACCATTTTAAGTTAAATATACTACTACATTGATGAAATGGTGCTTTATAGGCAGGTATTACTCACTAATTAATAACCCGACTCGTTTCCAAGAAACTAATACTTGTATTAGTCCAAATATACAACGGTTTATTCAGACTTTAAAACAGCTGTATCTCAAAACCAATTACTTCTGTCAGAACGATGATGCATGATAAAGCCTACAAAAGCCAAAGCATTGTCGTCTGTGCGATAAAATAAGTAGGATCAAGCCGGAAACAGAGGTTACAATATTAGATGCTGCAAAACATGTTGCGCAGCTATCTAGTGAGGCCGGGATGATAATGGTCATATAGGCACGCATGGAGTTATCAAGACAGGCATGCCATTCAGCCTCATTTTCAACTTCCAGAAGAATCAGGCGCACTGAGAAACGAAATACGGAGAACTTCCTCTTGGTGTTTCTCAGATAAACCTGAAAACAGTGCAAAGTACTGGACGAAGGACGGGTAGCCAGGTAGTTTTAGATTCCAGTAAGGATGATACACCGATTTTTGCCAATATTATCAAAGGAATTAGTCCACATAATTTTACTGCTGGTTAATTTGAAATTAATCTCTCAAGTAATGAAAGATGTAGAAAGTGAAATATTCACAGCAGAGCCGATGGTTGCTGAACCAACTCTAACAGAAGTAAAATCCCTCTAGGCAGGCCTAGAGGCTGAGGTAGATTTCGAAGCGCTTTTGGTTTAATTTATTGTCGCTGCGCAGCACTCTCCTTCTTTACCCTTGGCACGGCAAACCCGCAATAATGACTGAATTCGGCAAAGAGCAAAAGCCTACAATCATTTGTTTTGAAAACAAGAATAGGATATAATATTCTGGGAGGCCGGGCGCAAGATCAGCAATGAATAAAATTAGCAAAGCCGCTAAACAAGACAAAATTATGATATTATAATAATTCTTTTAAGTGTTATTATTTTCAAACAGTAAAATCTCGCGTCATATGAGAGCTATCAAGAAACTATTTATTGATTTGTAGAGTACTCATCAAGAGCTTTTCAACGATGCCCCACAAGACGTGGTTTCAAAAGTTTCGAATTTTCATCCCCACCCCCACCCCCACCCTCACTCGAACCCCCGAATCGTTGGTGTCACTGGGAACTCCATAGGGAGTATTCTAATTTATTCAAACAAAGTTTCCCTCTATACTTCATAGGGGCCGAGATATACATTTTTAAAAATTTCAACCCCCTGCCCCTTGGGCCAATTTGCTCATTAACGAACTTGTCCGAACTATTGGGCCTAGAAATGACATAATAAAATTTGGTTCAAATATCTTCAAAATTACGGCCGCTAGCGTGTAAAGATATATATATATCACAAATTTTTTTTTGAACGGGCGGTGGTTTCGTACTTAGGGGAGCATGAAACGTAAAGATGTGAAAGAATTTTTCGAAAATCATGACATGGTATCCATTGCAATATGTAGATTTTTCTTCGAAATCTACCTAAAAGGGGGGGAGAAGTTAGATTTTAAACTGAAACCGAGCAAACAAGCTATTCAAGTTCTTTAAATATGACGTCAGGATGATTTTTCAGTGCGCCCGAACGGCACACAATTTTACAGAATTACACTGTAGGGTATGCTGGATTTTGTTACCCAAAGTTAAATTATATATATATACTAGCTTAAAAGACCCGGCGTCGCCCGGGTTTTGTATTTTGTAATTGGAAATTAGCTTATGAAGGATTTTCAATTTTAAATTCTAGGTCCTTATATAGGCATTTATAATTTGAAATAGGAAGAACTCAAACTATTCCCTCAGAAAACGCTTGATATAGTTTTTTATGGCTCATAGAGGATCTAGAATGTTGCATCCCATCGCTTGTACAGTGCACAGCAAGCCTGGTAGAGGTTTAAATAAGAAGAAACAGAAATTCCTGTAACATAAAATTGTAATATCGAGGCGGGAAATTTCCCACTCTTATGTTACCATAAAGCATTATCACTTTCATACTTTTCTCTCCAAAAACCTGCGATATAATATAATAATATACACATTACCATACCTCGTTTTGTTTTCTCTATGTCCAGGGTAGAGAAAGTTATGTGATTCCATTATTTTAGTGGATTTCATTCTGTAATATTTATTTATAACATGAATTATTTTGATAACTTCTCTTATTTGTCAAAAGTGCATTTCATCTGTTTTTTTCCAAGCCCACCTGATACAATTTGGCAACAATATATTCTGTGATTTGGAATTGATAATTCTATGTAAAAAGGGATTAAGTATTTTCAAAAACATTTAATTTTTGGCATTTAGAATCAGAATTTTTCAAAATCCTTTCTTAGTGAGCACCTACATTATGAAACGAAGGTACTGTCAAAATTCCAAGTCTCTACCTGTTATAGTTTAGGCTGTACGTTGATTCCTGTCATTCAGTCAATCAGTCAGTCAGTCATTTATTCAGTCAGTCAGGACAAAGCCTTTTATATATATAGAGATAACAACAAAAATGGCTAAATCATTAGTAGTCCTACTGTCGGTGCCAATTTAAGAAGACCTCGTCTCAAACTACTGTCTGTCTACAAAAGAATATATTATCATTGTTCCCTAATCCGAAAATCTGCACCGACAAAGAACAGGTGCTCTTGTCGCGTGGATTTTCCCAGTGTTGCCGCTGTCATTCACCTCTTCTCAAGTGAAGTAAACGTGCTGTTTGGCAACACTGTACTGTACTGCATACAAACATAGGCGTAACCAGGCCGACCATATGGGGGGGGGTTATAACATCCGCGGGGTCTGGGGGGTATGGAATACCCACCAGGGAGAGGGGGGTCCGGGGGTCCGGGGGTCCTCCCCCGGAAAATTTTAAAAATTAAGATGCAAAATAACGAGTTTTAAGCTTCCCACGCTTTATACTTGTATTAAGTAATTTATGGGCAGACTTTAAAAAATCATACAATATTCCTTTTTTTAATCAATAGGGGGGGGGTTCAAACCCCCAAAACCCCCCCTCGGTACCCCTATGCAGACAAGTGTAAATACTCCTTATTACTTTTCTATTCACTGATTGACAGGACGAAGAGGAATAGGGTGGCAGCAGGTAGAGGCAATTCCTGGAAAAAGAGTCTTTAAGAAGTAGCACCCACAATATTTCTGTCTCCCTTAAAGTACTATGTTCTAATGAACATGAACTAATTGTGTTATCAAACTGAAATATTTACCTGCAATTTCTGTTTAGATTTTAGTTAAGTGTGTCCAATTTCAACTTAAAGCACAAATACTTTAGATAATCTCTCTCAACACTTCGGTCATCTCTTAATATTTCCTGTTATATTGTCATGTAACTCCATGGAAACAAAATTTATGTATTGCTTTTAGTGTAAGATAAATTTACAAGTGAAATTAAAGCAAAGATGTAAGGTAAGAACTGTTTATATCAGTTAAAATGTGAAAAAATCCACCTTATACCCTCGTTGATATAGGCCTAATAGAATTTGAGTTCAACCTAAGAAGTTTAGTCCTAGGAAAGAATAAAATAATCAGATAATAAAATTAATTTTTGGCAATTGACATTAAAGCTTATATGGTCTGGATCAATAGCGTGTACATAATCTTGTATTTGATTCATATACATAAAAATACACCTTAAAATTGTGAAATAAAGTACAGTGAAAGCCGTTTAATGTAATCGCGGATAATGTTATCAATCGGGTAATGTTATCACTTATATGAAGTCTCGTACGGATTAATACTGATAGGCTACACTAAAAAAAAGTTGTTTATTGTGATTAGAGTTGCCACCTGTCCCGCATTTTAAGAACATTTTCAGCGTCCCGAATTATGCCTAAGAGGGACGCATTATATATATATATATATATATATATTATTATTTTGCTAGCCTTTTCTTTTCTAATGTTAGTGCTACTGTTATTACACAGCCTATTCAGTTTTGGCTTTGTAACGAATATATACCATCTTTCTCTTATTAATAAATTGTTTCATGTACAAATTTAGGTATGAAGATCGGCGAAATGCATATATTCGATAAGTGTCCCTCCTTAGCCTTACCAAAAGGTGGCAACCCTAATTGTGATCAACGATTCGGTGTATGTTATCACATTTTCAGTTTTGCGGTTTTATTTCCAAGTAGGCTACTGTACGTCATTTAAAATTTCGTTTTAAGCGTTTCTTTTCTAACTCAACTGTATTGTGTTGTACTGGAGGTAGCAATTCTGTTCCCAGCTCACAGGATGATTAGTTCGAGGGGGTGGCATTACCTAACTTCCTCTTTTAAGCAATAAAACATGTTTCACCCTCCTCGGTTAAGATGCAGCTTTTGATTTATGAAGATAACAGTGTTGATATGCAGTGATGGCTAGTGTAAAATGAAAATACTTGGACAGACAGGCGTTAAATGATTTGCTTCGCAGTGTTCACCACAGATCGGTATAGACTTCCAAAAACACTCGTAACTGAGTATGGTGTATGGAGTATTGGTTAATGGACTCCTAAAGGAAGGTAAAAACAATTAAAAACTTTGTTACTGGTTGAAAAAATAGTTGCTTGCAGTCTATTACTGTATTAGCCTATGAGTGGTTCAATGATTCATAGTTACGTATTATTTTATGACTGTTACCAATCAGTTAACATTATCAGATTAGGTGCGTCCCGAAATGATCACAATAAGCGGCGTGCACTGTACAAGAAAATCACTGTATATATGCATTCATGAACCACAAATTATAGTCCCTACCTATTAAGGACAATCAATAATAGGAGAGAGGTTTCATCTGGCGCTGTGAATTGAACTCTGGCTTAGCTCAGTTGGTAGACCATTGGCACGGATAGCCAAAGATCCTGGGTTCAATTCCTAGTGTCAGAGGAATTTTTCTCCTATAATATTCTCATGTGAAACATTATTATATATTATTATTATTATGTTCTCTCTTATTACGTTCTCTTTTAACTATAAATGTGCTGCAGTTTTCATGACATTAGCTTCAACATTTGAAAAAACTCTCAAAGCTGTTTGACGAAAGTAGCGCTAACTCAAATACGTTTTTTCGGATTTTCATGCAACTTGGAAAACACATTTATAATGTCCATGGGAAGAATCCTATTGATATTGAACCAATTCGGTTTACCGGTACCGGAGAAATGCCCAATTTAGTGCCTATTTTATGGTAATATATTAGAAAGGCGCCATAGCTCAAATATCCTGTATCGGATTTCCATGAAACTTGGTATACGCATTTATGACGTCCATGAGAATTACCCTATTGAATTTGAACCTAATCTGTTAACCAGTACCGGAGTAAAACCCAATTTAGTGTCTATTTTAAAGGCGCAATAACTCAAATACGCTTTATCGGATTTTTATGAAACTTCGTATACGCCTTCTTGGCCTCACATTCTGGAGTTCCATGGTTCAAATTCCGAAACCGGCCAATTTGACTTTTTTTAGTATTCTGCGTATCATAATTGCAATCATAACTGATTAAACAAAAACATAATGGCACTTTGTTACATCAGTTTACCTGATTTTATTTATCAGAGGGGAACGTAAGTTGAGTGTACTTGAGTTGGTTCTCGTGGAGAGTGGACGTGTTTCGCTGACTCTCTGTGCTGTTTGTGATTCTATTTCAACGGTAGGTTGACTATGGTGAATGAGGGCGAAGGCACGTCTGTTGTGCCAAAAGTTTGCAAACGATGTAAAAGTAAAACTGTTACTGGTTGCAAGTGTATACTATGTGCATCAGTTTTTCATAATAGTTGTGCCAAATTGTGTAATAACATTAAATTTATCAGTGATGAAACTGTAATATGTTGTGAAGTGGACAAAGAGTTAAGTTTTTCAGACGTGTTTGAAACGTTGAACAACAAGACAGATTACAATGTTCTTAAATATATTATTCAGCAGAAGGATGATCTTATAAAAGAACTTAGAGATAAAATAGTCCTCCTTTATGACAAAGTGACATTACTTGAACATATTGCAAATCTCAAAGCAAGTACGATAAGCATCGACACGCCTACTGATGTGGCTAAAAATAGTGCAATAAGCATCGACACGCCTACTGTTGTGGCCAAGAATAAGAATAATAACGCTGTTGATGGAGAAATGTTGAGAAATCAGACAGCTAGCAACTCAAACGAGGTAATAATAATTAACTCGGAAGAAGGTTTGTCGGATGATCCACATTCCTCAGGTAATCAAGAAACTGGTAATGCCCAGAAGATCTCAAATAGGCCTCTGTATAGTGAAACTGTAAAGAAAATTCCCCTTGTAACCCCAAGTGATTCTAAAACTGTTCTTGGAAATGACAAGAAAGAGACTAAACAGTTTAACAGTGAATGGCAAGTCGTACGACGTAAGACGAAAGTTGTTGGGAATAACAAGACTTCTAGTGCCATAAAGAGCGTACCCAAGTTTGTGGATCTACACGTGTATAGGCTGCACCCAGAAACTACAGTTGATGATATGAAGAACTTTCTGATACCAAGTTTTCCAGAAATTGTGTGTGAACAGTTAACTGGAAGAAACTCACACCTATACTCATCGTTTAAGATTTCTGTGTATGAGAGTAACTTTAAGAAAGCCATGGATGCATCCCTATGGCCTGAGGGCACGTGTATTGGGAAGTTTTTTCGTGCACGCGAAAAGATTCCTCCACAGGGTTAATTTATAATCCGGGCCTATTATTGCTGAATGTTCAAGGTCTTACTGAGAGTAAAATGAACGAGATAGAAATTGAATATTTAAACAATTACGACAGCTTAAAATATTTGTGTTTTATAGAAATATGGGCTAATATGTATTCCATTCATCCTCTTATATTTAAAAGTTTTAATTTGACAAGCTTCTATTGTCGTAATAGATATATACATGGGGCAGTAGGCTTGTGGTGTAAAGTAGGGGTAGAGGCCTGTAACATAAATCTTAATGAATTTTGTTTCGAAAAGGATTTCGAAATATGTGGACTGAAAACCAAGGTAAACAACTCTATGTTTGTAATCCTATGTTGTTACCGTTCACCCTCAGGTAATATTAATTTATTTTTAAAGGGTATATATAATGTTTTAAACTTTGTGTACTCATCCAATCTCAATTTAATCTTATGTGGAGATTTTAATATTGATTCTTATAGCTCTTCCAGTATTTTTTTAGATTTTAGTAATTTATTGTCTGTATTTGGATTGGAGCATAAAGTCAAGTGGCCCACACGTGTTTACGGTTCAACGGTCACGACACTTGATAATATTTTCATGAATAGTCTTGTTCAAGTTACTTGCTGTGTGTTTGACAATACACTTTCCGATCATCGTACTGTTTTATTGGAATTTGACAATGAAATTAAAATTAATGAATGTTACTCTTATATCAAGAGGATTTTTATTTCTTACAATACTGAATGCTTCTTATCTATGCTATCGTACGAGGATTGGATAGGTGTGTATGATTGCTATGATTTTAATGAGAAGTTTAGATATTTCTATCAGACACTGTTGTTATACTTTAACGTCTGTTTCCCATTAGTTAAATTTAAATATAGGAAGAATAATAAATCGTGGGTAAATAATGAAATCAAATGCTCAAGTTCACGTTTGAAAGATATGTATTTTTTGTGTAAACTTTATCCTGAGCTTAATGATAGGTATAAGGAATCTAAGCGTAATCATAAAAGACTTGTAAAGGGTACAAAAAAGAGATATTATGAAAGTATTTTAAATGATGCAACTAACAAAGGCAAGATGGCATGGAAAATTATTCATCAACTTACAAAACCCGACGAGGAACATGTTAACATAACGCTCAAAAATTAACTTGGTATAATTGACGATCCTCAGGAAGTAGTTGAATCTGTTAATGCATTTTTTAAAGAAGCTCCAGAGAAAATAATTTCAAATTTAGATCCCTCAAACCATAATTCAACAATTAATCATATTAAACAAGTTACTCAGTCTATTTACTTGCACGAATTTACAGAATGTGAGGTACTGGATATCATAAATAAGAAACTAAAACATAAGATGTCCTCTGGCCCTGATGATTTTCCTGCCATGCTTCTAATTGAATGTAAAAATATCATTATAAAGCCTCTTACTTATCTTATAAATGAATCGTTTCGCTGTGGTGTCTTTCCAAGTGAACTGAAGTTAAATAAAATTATTCCTGTATTTAAAAAGCATGATAAAAACAATGTGGAAAATTATAGGCCTATAGCCATGTGTAATAGTCTAGCTAAAATTTTTGAATATTGTATGTTGACCAGGCTTCTCAAGTTTATCGACAGACATGATATTTTGGATGTAAATCAACATGGGTTTAGACCATCAAAATCAACTAGTACAGCAATTTATTCTGTCTTTAATAAGGTTTTATTATCACTAGATGCTGGTAGGTGTCCTTTTGGGATCTTTTGTGATCTTAGCAGGGCATTTGACTTTGTTAATCATAGTATACTTCTCTCTAAACTTGAGAAATCTGGCATTCGTGGCGTTATTTTGGACTGGTTTTCTTCATACCTAAGTAACAGGCTTCAGTATGTTGAAGTGATGTATAAGATTAATAATTGTAAGAGGCTGTACAAATCAAACTCTCTGGATGTCAAAGTAGGTGTTCCCCAGGGATCTATTCTGGGACCCATTCTATTTCTATTTTATGTTAATGACTTGCCTAATCACTTGAAAGATTATTTTATTACGATGTATGCCGATGACACAACGGTTGTTGTTGATGCTCAGAATGCTCAAGGGTTACAGACAGACTGTAATGCACTGCTTGATAATCTCCAGAAATGGTTTAATATTAATATGTTATATTTAAACATAAATAAAACTTGTTATATGAAATTTCACAACATACAAAACAAATCAATAAATAATTTAAATTTAAGCATTAATAATCATGACATTCTTAGTGTTCAGGCAACTAAATTTCTGGGAATAACATTTGATGAACATTTGAACTGGCGCCCACACTGTTTAGAACTTGTCCGTACTTTACATTCTGTCTGTTATCAAGTTAGAATTTTAAGATACTATGTCAGTAGCAATATGATTTTATCTTTTTACTTTGCTCAAGCCGAGTCAAGGCTAACATATGGTATCTGTTACTGGGGTTCATCTACTATGTTGAATGATGTTTTTATTGCACAGAAGCGAATTGTCAGATGCATGGCGGGTATTGACAATCGTACCTCATGTAGAGACTATTTCATACATTTTAGGATACTTACAGTCTATGGGTTGTACGTCTTCAAACTATTAGAATTTGTCCACATTCATAGAAATGAATTTAGTTGCAATAGTGATTTTCATTCCTACAATACTCGAAATAGAAATAAGTTTAGTATTCCACAACATAATTTAAACAGTTTCAATAAATCTATCATGGTGTATGGTTTGAAGATGTACAATAATCTGCCTGTTAGCATTAGAGTCATTAATGACCTGAAAGTTTTTAAAAGACGTGTCAGAAAGATTTTAATTCAATTGTGTCCATACAGTATTAATGAAGTAAATGTGGGTAATGTATGATTTATATTTAATCTTAGATATAGTGACAAGTCTTATGGCTTTATGCTCAAACAGACGATTATTATTATTATTATTATTATTATTATTATTATAAACCACATTATGCTAAAAATCAATTTGCTAAAAATCCGTACTTGGTACTTTCTTGAAATCACTGTTTAAAATTCAACTATGGGCCCGTATTCTTTCAAGGTAAATTCCAGATCTCTCGTATATTACCTTAAACAAGTTATCTTCTTTTTGCAGGAAGTAAAAATTCCGAAATGCCGACAGTGATTTGGCCTTAGAACCTGATATTTAATCCTCGGCCCAAAACGAATTGGTAAAATGTCTGCTTAATCCTATCCACAACGATGCTTCCCTTAAATAATCATATTTTGACAACTTATGAACATCCGTTATGACACAAAATGCAGGAATCCACGAACAAAATACAGAAGACTTTGAATTTTGAGACAAATCCTGCGGCATCTGTCACCACGGAACCTTTAGGCCACGAAAAGCGAAAATCCAGGAATAAAACACTGAAGACTGTGAATTTTCAGACAAACTGTGCGAAATCTGTCACCACGGAAAATCCTTTAGGCCACGAAATGCGAAAATCCAGGAACAAAACACAGAAGACTGTGAATTTTCAGACAAACTCTGCGGCATCTGTCACCACGAAACACCCTTTAGGCCACAAACTGCGGAAATCCCATAACAAAACACTGAAGACTGTGAATTTTGAGACAAATTCTGCGGCATCTGTCACCACGGAACCTTTAGGCCACGAAAAGCGAAAATCCAGGATTAAAACACTGAAGACTGTGAATTTTCAGACAAACTCTGCGAAATCTGTCACCAAGAAAAATCCTTTCGGCCACGAAATGCGAAAATCCAGGAACAAAACACAGAAGACTGTCAATTTTCAGACAACCTCTGAGGCATCTGTCACCACGAAACACCCTTTAGGCCACAAACTGCGGAAATCCCATAACAAAACACTGAAGACTGTGAATTTTGAAACCATCCCTGCGGCATCTGTCACCACGGAATACCCTTTAGGCCACACTGCGGAAATCCCATAACAAAACACTGAAGACTGTGGATTTTGAGACAAACTCTGCGGCATCTGTCACTACGGAAGACACTTTAGGCCACGAAATACGAAAATCCAGGAACAAAACACTGAAGACTGTGAATTTTCAGACAAACTCTGCGGAATCGGTCACCACGGAATATCCTTTAAGCCACGAAATGCGACAATCCACTAACAAAACACTGAAGACTGTGAATTTTCAGACAAACTCTGAGGCATCTGCCACCATGGAACACCCTTTATGCCACAAACTGCGAAAATCCAGGAACAAAACACTGAAGACTGTGAATTTTCAGACAAACTCTGATGCATCTGCCACCATGGAACACCCTTTATGCCACAAACTGCGGAAATCCCATAACAAAACACTGAAGACTGTGAATTTTGAGACAGCCCCTGCGGAATCTGTCATCATGGAGCACCCTTTATGCCACGAAATGCGAAAATCCCCTAACAAAACACTGAAGACTGTGAATTTTCAGACAAACTCTGCGGAATCGGTCACCACAGAATATCCTTTAAGCCACGAAATGCGACAATCCACTAACAAAACCCTGAAGACTGTGAATTTTCAGACAAACTCTGAGGCATCTGCAACCATGGATTACCCTTTATGCCACAAACTGCGGAAATCCCAAAACAAAACACTGAAGACTGTGAATTTTGAGACAGCCCCTGCGGAATCTGTCATCATGAAGCACCCTTTATTCCACGAAATACGACAATCCCCTAACAAAACACTGAAGACTGTGAATTTTCAGACAAACTCTGCGGAATAGGTCACCACGGAATATCCTTTAAGCCACGAAATGCGACAATCTACTAACAAAACACTGAAGACTGTCAATTTTCAGACAACCTCTGAGGCATCTGTCACCACGAAACACCCTTTAGGCCACAAACTGCGGAAATCCCATAACAAAACACTGAAGACTGTGAATTTTGAAACCATCCCTGCGGCATCTGTCACCACGGAATACCCTTTAGGCCACACTGCGGAAATCCCATAACAAAACACTGAAGACTGTGGATTTTGAGACAAACTCTGCGGCATCTGTCACTACGGAAGACACTTTAGGCCACGAAATACGAAAATCCAGGAACAAAACACTGAAGACTGTGAATTTTCAGACAAACTCTGCGGAATCGGTCACCACGGAATATCCTTTAAGCCACGAAATGCGACAATCCACTAACAAAACACTGAAGACTGTGAATTTTCAGACAAACTCTGAGGCATCTGCCACCATGGAACACCCTTTATGCCACAAACTGCGAAAATCCAGGAACAAAACACTGAAGACTGTGAATTTTCAGACAAACTCTGATGCATCTGCCACCATGGAACACCCTTTATGCCACAAACTGCGGAAATCCCATAACAAAACACTGAAGACTGTGAATTTTGAGACAGCCCCTGCGGAATCTGTCATCATGGAGCACCCTTTATGCCACGAAATGCGAAAATCCCCTAACAAAACACTGAAGACTGTGAATTTGCAGACAAACTCTGCGGAATCGGTCACCACGGAATATCCTTTAAGCCACGAAATGCGACAATCCACTAACAAAACCCTGAAGACTGTGAATTTTCAGACAAACTCTGAGGCATCTGCAACCATGGATTACCCTTTATGCCACAAACTGCGGAAATCCCAAAACAAAACACTGAAGACTGTGAATTTTGAGACAGCCCCTGCGGAATCTGTCATCATGAAGCACCCTTTATTCCACGAAATACGACAATCCCCTAACAAAACACTGAAGACTGTGAATTTTCAGACAAACTCTGCGGAATAGGTCACCACGGAATATCCTTTATGCCACGAAATGCGACAATCTACTAACAAAACACTGAAGACTGTGAATTTTCAGACAAACTCTGATGCATCTGCCACCATGGAACACCCTTTATGCCACAAACTGCGGAAATCCCATAACAAAACACTGAAGACTGTGAATTTTGAGTCAGCCCCTGCGGAATCTGTCATCATGGAGCACCCTTTATGCCACGAAATGCGAAAAACCCCTAACAAAACACTGAAGACTATGAATTTTCAGACAAACTCTGCGGAATCGGTCACCACGGAATATCCTTTAAGCCACGAAATGCGACAATCCACTAACAAAACCCTGAAGACTGTGAATTTTCAGACAAACTCTGAGGCATCTGCAACCATGGATTACCCTTTATGCCACAAACTGCGGAAATCCCAAAACAAAACACTGAAGACTGTGAATTTTGAGACAGCCCCTGCGGAATCTGTCATCATGAAGCACCCTTTATTCCACGAAATACGACAATCCCCTAACAAAACACTGAAGACTGTGAATTTTCAGACAAACTCTGCGGAATAGGTCACCACGGAATATCCTTTAAGCCACGAAATGCGACAATCTACTAACAAAACACTGAAGACTGTGAATTTTCAGACAAACTCTGAGGCATCTGCCACCATGGAACACCCTTTATGCCACAAACTGCGGAAATCCCATAACAAAACACTAAAGACTGTGAATTTTGAGACACCCCCTGCGGAATCTGTCATCATGGAGCACCCTTTATGCTACGAAATGCGAAAATCCCCTAACAAAATACTGAAGACTGTGAATTTTCAGACAAACTCTCCGGCATCTGTCATCACGACAGGTGTTGCCACTCTTCTAACATTAAAACCAGCTAAAGAGGCGACTCTTCAGAATGTCTTGACAGACCAAGGATTGCTGAAGATTGGGATACTCCCCTTGAGATCACTATACCTGTCAAATATTGTCCAGTCAACGCCTCTTGGATTAAACAAGCTTTTCATGTCTCCTGGTTTGAGCACGCTACGTAAGCTAGGGCTTTCTTCATGTCAGACAGTCACAGATATTGTTCTAACATCTATTGCATACAACCTGAAGGATCTAGAAAGCGTATCTTTTCCATTCTGCTACAATATTAGCGTTGGAGGATTTATGAAGCTATTTGGAAGCTATTGGAAATTGTAAGAGTATTACAAGACTGAACATAATTAATTCTTTTTGATATTGAAAGGCGCAAAGATCTTGTAACATACGTCATATGCAGACATGTGAAATTAAGTGAGATTGTTCTGTTCCCTTTGGATACATATTATCCGTCAAACAGCATCCTTTTGCAGAAGCTGCAGTTGATGAATCCACAAATGAAAATAATCCTAAGGAAAGAAGATAATAAAGTTCTAGAATGCTCAAAAGTCGTGCGTTTCAAACAACTGAGGCAGTTATCAAATAAATCTAACATTTTGGGCATGTAAATAAAATTTGAAGAAAGTGATATAGTACATATCTTATTTCTAGGTTTACTGGCACCTTCTTGTTAACAGAAGAAATTACGTTTTAAGTGAGGAAAGTGAATATTTTATAATTCTAGACTGTTAAGGTAAAAGAGTAGGCTATAAGTAAAACATTGTGAAAATGAGGTAAGTAAATTACACTGTGTAAAAAGAAGGTCACTTTTGACAAAAGAATTTACTTATATTCTTTTGCCTTAAAAGTCTAGAATTTTCATATTAATTGTAAACTGTATTGTTAGCCTATTGAAACATATTGTTAACATACAATGGGTTTAACCCACATTGTTAACATAACAAGAAAGAGTCAACGATTTTACAGTCCAATTTAAAAAAAAAATCATTTTGATTTATTGATCATTTACTAATAAAATTCTTACAATTTCAATTTCTACATACCTATAAAAGCACTCCTAATATGCTTAATAGATAGGGCCTTGAAGGTTTTAACCTATTTTCCCTCGGCTTCCTAATTAGAACATCTTAACATTTTTCTGTTTCATGTCCCTTGCTTCCGAATACAGTATATGAATCTTATAGAACCTAAAAAGGGCTAAATCGCACTGAGAAGCCTAAAAGGAGCTAAAGAGAACTTTTTTCAGACAACACGATTTTTAAATAGATTTTCCAATTAATACAAAGGGAAATAAATAAATGTGAATTATTGCATTCTAAGAAAATATATAAGAAAAAAATAAATTTCTACAACGCACTGAAATTAGCAATATTTGTCGCTGGGACCGCCGGCGTGGTCTTGTGGTTAGCGTCGCTGACTCGGGATCCGTCTCGGGATCCGTCGGCCCGGGTTCGATCCCCGGTACCTCCTCGGATTTTTCTGAGGTAGGGAGGTCTGGTATGGGTGCACTCAGCCTCGTGATTCAAATTGAAGAGCTACCTGATAGAGAAGTAGCGGCTCCGGTCATGGAAACCACCTTTAACGGCCGTGGGTGTCGGCATGCTGACCACATGCCCCCCAATCCTGCCGTCTGCCTATAGGTAGATGACGCAGCGGTCGGGTGGTAGGCCTTGTTCCTTCGGGGATGTCGCGCCACGGAGTTTAGTTTAGTTTTAGTCTTTGTAACTAAAAAATGTGCCTTCTCACCGTCGCAGGAAATGAAATTTGAGCCGTCTGAAATCTGCAACTAATCCATTGTGAAGCTGGTATGAGACCCCCTACGAAGTTTGTACGGCACCTTATGGAGACTTTCTTCCCACTGACCGTTAAAATTCAAATATCCTAACTTTTCTTCTTCAATTAAGACAATACCAAAATTACGACACCTATATTAATATTACCGTTCGATAGATTTATTTACTCCCTTTCATTTCATATGTCACTCAATTAATATAATTACAGGACTAATTATTTATTCGGTTTTTATTGATTAACATATTAAATTTACATCTTTTCATAGAGAATTTTACACCACCGGACTCAGCGAGAAACAAGCTACCGGACTCAGCGAGAAACAAGCTACCGGAATATGATATTCAATTTTTCCTCGATAATTCCAATTCGGAATTATCAAGGAAAGTTCCAATTTCTATAGAACTGTCTCTCCCCCGCTAGTTTTCGAGACTACTTCGTAATTAATGGCTGTTCCTGACAGTCTGACTTTTGTTCCTTCAGGATTCCCGGATTCTTAACGTCCTCTTTAAAAACTTTTCAACCAATAAACACCCGTGGCGCGAAGTTGTCACCCAATAGGGCCCGTATTACGACCAAATTACGTCACATCCCCAAAATGTATAAAAAGGACCTCCGCCAACAAATCGGGGCACTTCATACAATTTTCCAGACAACTACTCCACGCAACTCGCCTGTGCATTATACACACGAAGGATAAGTTACTCTATAAACACCGTGTGTTTATAGGCCTATAAAGTTGCTGTTTATTTTTCCGTATAGGATATTTCAGTACGGATCCATAATAATTAAGTCTACGAATTGTAAGCGTAACTAGGCGAGGTGAAGTATTATATTAGCAATGTGTATGTGAGGTGGACGAAGTATAAATAGGCCGCCATTCATATGTGAGGGCACCTACACCAAAAGTGTACGAGTGACGATATATTTTTGTCATAAAAGTTTTAAAATATATAAGTATATTTTACATCGTGTGCCTTTTATGTACATATATATATAACCCCTGTGCAATATCCTAGCTATTGTGATTGTTAGTGCTTGAACACAGACATCGCCACCACGAAGCCCTTGCTCTATCCGACTGACTACGCCGGCAGCCCACATCTCGCAGGTACAATATCTACTGATCGACAATATAAATGACGCCCAAGCGAACGGCTTCATAAGTGACGCCCGAGCGAACGGCTTCAATTGTCGTTTCAACTTTAAAATAACAATTTGCCGACTAACAACAAAGAAATATATTAAAGGAACAAATTCAGTCTACTTATTTTTGTAGGTAGGAAGTGAATTGAGTGATGTATTGAATAATTGTATCATTAAAAGGTATATATCTCAATTGTTTATGCTATTTTTCGAGTGCCGATATAAGGAATAGTTACTTGTTTATTTTGTAAAAAAAACTGGAATAACTCTGTCAAAATTTTAATACAATTTTCGGTGTTAATATTAGTGTCCATTATGTTTTATTAAGACGGCTAAAATAGTTTGTTTAAAAAGCCTAAAAAGGGCTATTTTACGAAAATAAAAGGCCAAAAATACCTTTTATAAAAGCCTTAAAATTCGGGCCCTATTAATAAATAAAATCAGGTAAACTGGTATAACCAAGTGCCAGTATGTTTTTTTAATCAGTGATAAACGCAATTATGATAGGCCCATGCATAATAGTTACTTGTAATAGATCTCCGAGTTAAACTCCAAAATGTGCTGGCAATAATAATAATGATGCAATAGGCCTACGATTCGCTGATATCTCTGTTTCAATTTTAAGTAGCCTTAAAGGTTATGAATGAATAAAAAGTCAATATGAAATCTGTCACGAATTACATTAGGTATATTGCTGCACAGAAACGAATATAAAAAATACTCACATTAAAATATAGCCTAATGTAAATATCGGTAGTCTACATAACCATAGAATACACAATATAATATCAATATTCAACGGCTAGTTGTTATAAATCGTTTATTTACATAATTTAGCCCACAGTGACATCGTTATGAAGAAAAAAAAATCAATCAAAGTTGCTAACAATATCAATATACGATTGGCAATTTGTTACGTTTTTTTAATACACTGAGGGCCATGAAAGAAAATTCATTACAAAATTTATCTTCATATACTAGTTATTTCGGTACCGGTCAGCTATAGGCTGAGGTAGATTTCAAAGTGCTTTTGGTTTAATTTATTATCGCTGCGCAGCACTCTTCTTTTTTAGCCTTGGCATGGCAAACCTGCAGTAAAGAGGAAGAGCCTACAATCATTTGTTTTGACAACAAGAATAGGATATAATATTCTGGGAGGCCGTGCGCAAGATCAACAATGAATAAAATTAGCAAAGCCGCTAAACAAGACAAAATTATGATATTATAATAATTCTTTTAAGTGTTATTATTTTCAAACATTAAAATCTCGCGTCATATGAGAGCTATAAAGAAACTATTTATTGATTTGTAGAGTACTCATCAAGAGCTTTTCAACGATACCCCACAAGACGTGGTTTCAAAAGTTTCGAATTTTCATCCCCCACCCCCACCCCACCCTCACTCGAACCCCCGAATCGTTGGTGTCACTGTGAACTCCGTAGCGAGTACTCTAATTTATTCAAACAAAGTTTCCCTCTATACTTCATAGGGGCCGAGATATACATTTTTAAAAATTTCAACCCCCTCCCCCGACCACCCCCTTGGGCCAATTTTGCTCATTAACGAACTTGTCCGAACTATTGGGCCTAGAAATAACATATTAAAATTTGGTTCAAATATCTTCAAAATTACGGCCGCTATCGTGTAAAGATATAAATATATATATAAATATATATATATAATATATAAATATCACAAAATTTTTTTTTGAACGGGCGGTGGTTTCGTACTTAGGGGAGCATGAAACGTAAAGATATGAAAGAATTTTTCGAAAATCAAGAAGTGGTATCCATTGCAATAGGTAGATTTTTCTTCGAAATCTACCTAAAAAACAGCCATGGGTAAACTAAAAATACACAAATCTCCAGGCGTTGACAAAATTCCAGCAGAATTAATTAAGGCAGGTAGGGACAGATTAAACTCAGAGATCCATAAACTCACTCTTATGAATTGGAGAAAGGAGGAATTGCCATAGGCATGAAAAGAATCTATTATTATACCGATCCATAAAAAGGGAGATAGGGCTGAATGTAATAACTAATAACTAGGGACCAGATTTTTAGGTTTTTAAAAACACTGTTTTAGGTTTCCCATTAGGTGAAATAGTTTTTTTTAGGTTTTTTTGTCCAAAATGTCGTTTTCGGGTAGAATAATTGGTTTAGTGAATTTGAATGTGCTACATAGGATTCAATACATAATTAACACATATTCTTAAAACACAGTGTGACCACTAAGTGTGAATAACAGGACAATACTAAAGGCTTAAGGCAAACAAACGATTTAAAACACAGAAATCTATATCCTTGTTCATACACGGCAACGGTTGTTCGTACGAATATTTTAAAAGGAATACGCCAGTACTCTACACTTCCTTTCTTGATACTGTCCATCCTATACAGGAGCGTACTTTCAGCTTTTTAACTGGGGTGGCAAGGTCTGCCGGGGGGTCTGGGGGTATGGAAATGTTTTAAAATTTGGCGTTAAAATGATGTGGTTTAAGCATATTTTAAAATTTTTTGGGGTGGCAAAAAGAGGGGTTTGGGAATTCTGGGGTGGCAACTGCCACTCCTTGCCACCCCGTAATTACACCGCTGATCCTAGACGACAATGGGTTGAACGAAACGCTGGTGGTATTAATTTCAACCTGACAAAAATTATTGTCTCTCCGCAAAATATAGATTCCTCAACTGACAAACAAAAAAGACAAAAAAAGTAGCCTAAATTAGATATTTTAGGTTTTATATCCCGTTTAGGTATATTTAGGTTTTTATACCCCATTTAGGTACTTTTAGGTGCCACAGAATTAATGTGGGTGAATCGTATGGACATGATTCGAAAAAGTGTATGAGCGCTTTTTGTTTTGGAAGCAAGGAAAAAAATAGGTAAAAACCTAAGAATCCGGTCCCTACTAATAACTGTCGAGGAATTTCTCTCTTGTCAACATCATACAAAATTCTGTCGAATATACTGCTGTCAATTTTAACCCCATATGCGGACGAAATGATTGGAGATCACCAATGTGGATTAGGCGAAATAGATCAACCATTGATCATATATTTAGTATTAGCCAAATCTTGGAGAAAAAGTGGGAATATAATAAGTTTGTTCACCAGCTATACATGGATTTTTAAAAAGCATATGATTCAGTTAGGAGAGGCAAATTTTACAATATCCTCATTGAGTTTGGGATACCAAAGAAGTTAGTTAGACTAATCAAAATGTGTCTAAATGAAACCTATAGCAGAGTCAGGGTATGGAAATTTATATCAGATAGGTTTGCCATTAGAAGCGGCTTGAAGCAAGGAGATGCACTAACACCTTTACTTTTTAATTTCTCTTTGGAATATGTCACTAGGAAAGTTCAGAAAAACAAGGTAGGACTAGAACTAAATGGCAGTCACCCGATTTTAGCTTATGCAGATGACATTTTCTTCCTGGGCGATGACATAAACACAATCGCGAGAAATGCAGAAAGTCTTTTCGATGCCTGCAGGAATATTGGATTGGAAATGAATACAGGAAAAACTAAGTGTATGATCATGGAACGTCAAAATAATGCTTTACAAAATATTAGAATATCCGGTAAATCGTTCGAACAAGTGGAAAAATTCAAATATCTGATAGCAATAATTGTAGACGACTAATATTAAGACAGAAGTGTCTACTAAAATCAGGAAATGCTTGTTTTTATGCAGTTCAGAAACGCTTATCTTCTCGTATTCTGTCCAGAAATCTAGAAATAAAGATTTATAAGACTATTATCCTGCCGGTTATATTATATGGATCTGAGACGTGGTCGCTTACTCTTCGGGAAGAATAGGCCTATAAACTGAGAGTGTTCGAAAACAGGATGCTTAGGAAAATATTTGGGCCTAAGAAAGATGAAAATGGGGACTGGAGAAAACTACATAACAACGAGCTTCATGACCTTTACTCTTCATCAGATATACTAAGGGTAATTAAATCACGGAGGATGAAATGGGCTGGACATGTTGCGCGCATGGGGGAGGAAAGACATATCTCAAAAGTATTGACTGGGAGACCCGAACGGAAAAGGCCAAGGACAATATTAGGATAGATTTAAGGGAAGTAGGATTTGCGAGGGATTATTGGATAGAATTAGCACAGAATAGGGTTGAATGACGGGCTCAGGTAAACGTGTCAATGAACCTTCGGGTTCCACATAATAGATAATATTCCTTTAGCTTGCTGAGGAATTATGTACTGCCATTGAGTAAGTAAGTAAGTAAGTAAGTAAGTAAGTAAGTAAGTAAGTAAGTAGAATGTTATTTATAATATATGTTCAATTAATGATGTTCTATAGTGCTAAAACGCTTTAGTTCATATTAGCTCTACAGATGGCAGCATGACATCATGTCTACACCAATAAGTAAACAAGAGGGCAGTTGTCACACAGAACACATACCTATAGTAGTTGTCAGTAGTGTATTAGCCATGGAGTCGAGAACAAGTGAAAAGGGAAACACTTTGTTTGTAATAAATGGATATAAATTTAGATATCGAAGGAATAATTGGAGAACAATATTTCGCGATGGACCTGCTGTGAGGAATCATGTAAGTGTTTTCTAAGCTGTTTCTAACGAAATCAAGGGGTTATCTGGAACAGAAGCATAATAAAGGAGACCTAGGTTTTGGCTAATAAATTACAGAAAAAAACCAATAGGCTGAAGAGAGAGTTCCAACAAAAATACATTGCAACCTTAGAAATATGAATTCGATACTGGATAACTGATGAGTAGATATGCATAAATAAAGTAAACGTGGACGATAGGGGCGTATTAAGAGGGGTCCAGGTGATCTGGAGCTCCAAAAATATTGGATTTTTAAAGCATTACTTAGAAAATAACGTTTTGTGTCAGTTAGGAAGGGAAGATATCGGTAATGTATGGTCAATCAATTTAGGACCCCCCCCCCCCATGAAACTAATTTATAAATGCATGCTTGGTGGACGACTCATTACTTCCGAGGTTACGCGAAAATATTTGCGAGCTATATGAAGTGATAGGTTCCTTACCAGGATACATAAAACGATTTTTACACTTTTTATTCAAAAACATAATAACTTTATGCCTGATTGCTAAGTATTAAATGGTTAAATTAGTTATATGTGTTAACCTTAATCTTATGAATGTTTGTTAATTATATTTTTTACTTGGGAAATAAATAATAGATGCAGTACAAACTCTGTTAACAAATAGTTGTGTACTAATCTTTCAGTAAATGAACAACATTTTTATGCAATAACGGGAATTACCTCCCCATGTGGAGCTCAAAAACTGACGAATGGATATTGTTCCGCTTCTGGAATTTAATAAGATAAGGAACGTGAAGTATGTGAATCTTTCGCCTTCTACAGCGAGTGAATCCATAAAGGCATAAAAATTTCAAGTGTCCTAGCCCGAGATTACGCAAAGAAGTTGTGGGGTTTAGCATATATAGGCTAGCTCATATCCGGATCTTCTTTTTTCTTTTCTTTACGAAAACAGCCAATTTCATGATAGATAGATAGATAAGCATTCATGAACCACAGAATTATTGTCTCTGTAGGACATTACATGAGAATATTATAGGAGAAAAAATTCCTCCGATACTGAATTAAACTCCGGCTTAGCCCAGTTGGTAGAGCATTGGCGCGAATCGCCAAAGGTCCTGGGTTCAAGTCCCAGTGTCGGAGGAATTTTTCTCCTATAATATTCTCAGCCAATTTCATGTTATCTTGTTCATCAAACCTTGTAGAATCCAATAGGTAAGCACTTTGTGGTTCGTAATATAATAAATATAACTAAAATCGTTAAGAAGTTAAAAAAAATTAACCTAATGGCGCTAATTGTCTGTTCAGCTGTGGGAGTCATTGGGTCATGTCATCCAGAAACAGCTGTAAACTTGATGCCGATAAACACTAATATCACTGTTCTTAACCTAACTGCCACCAACCTAGCTCTACATGTCACTAAGATTACAGTGTTCCTTCTTACCTACTTTATTTCTTCGTATGAAAAATACGGACTGCCTTACGACAAAGAAGAATTGCCACTTTCCTAAAATCTGTGAATATAGTTTGCTCGGGGAAAGAAGGCCGATAGCATTAGCACATGAATAACGTAATTTCCCATTCGGACCAATGAAACAAAAGTTAGTCGGTAGCCAATGGGAGCGTTGGTATGTAAGCTAGGTCCCGCATAACCGCTTGGAACACCTCGTGTAAAAACTAAGATAAGCTATTGTAAACCCGAAGTTCCTCCACTAGATGCAAAGGCAGAAGTTCTAAGATCACGAAATATTTAAACAACAATATATATAAAACACGTGATTCGGTGATCACCTTGTAAGCAAATTTTATTCACGAACGAGCATTGGTTGCAGAAGTCATGGCCTTCGCACAAGAAATGCAAATAACTGTTATTGATTTAGTCACATCTCATAATCTTGTTTATTGTAATTTTAATAATACGACGTGCCATTCATCTTCGGAAAACAGATATGGAAGACGTAACCACACTTCACGCTTCGGCGAATGTCCCAATCTTGTTCACAATGTTTCGAAACCTCTAGAAGTCGTGACTTAGGAAGATTCTATCAGCGAAATATTCTAATTAGCTTGCTAATAGAGACATTTTAAACTAAGTTACTGACAATAATTGAATCGGTCATTTAAGAAAGGGCTCAATGACACTTTTTTCCAAAATGGATGTTATGAGATAAATGGATTCATCAGGGGTAGATGCATGATTCTGTTGAAGAAAGACCCAATTCCACCTACTAAAGTTAGTACTACAGCAGCTTGAATATACCATTCAGTTTAGAAATGCCTCAACTCCAGGAATGGAGTCCTTTCAATACTGAACCTTCCTGATACCTAGCAGTGAATGTAAGACTTATGGTCCTTGTTCCTTGATTTTGGTTTAATCAAGAGATGTATCTATAAGCTAGATAGAATCATTTCTATCAGGGAATATGTACAAATCATTGTCAACTCAGCAAAACAAGGAAGATTTACAGTTTTATTGGTATCGGCTGATGACATTCTACAAGTCTCAACACAGTGGAAAAAGACTAAAACCTAAGTTGTTTAATGAATGTCAGTATGATTCAAAGAACCCAATACAAATTTCTGCTTCATCATACATTAGGGGTATATCAGCCACACCTCCGATGTGAAATATCTGCAACATCAATTGTGAAACTTCCTGAGAAGTGTGCTTATGAAAATAATATTCCCATTTACACCAAGCAAGATTTGTCAAAACTAATGTGTTATAACGTATACCAGAAGAACATAAGCATTTCTATATAGACATTCTTGCATGACCTACTTGCACCAGAGAAGCTGACGAGTGAAGAAAGTATTTTACATTTATTGCATATTTTCATTGATGTAGGACTGTATTTAGTATTCAAGATATTAAGTTGTCCATACATCATATTTTAATGCTACATAAATCAATAATAATAGTTGATTTTATTTTAAAACTGTGTTTTTGTACAATTTTAATGTTAAGTGTGAGGGATATACTTTTGAAAGGGCTCAATTCCATTACTTTCAATTACTATAATTCATCATGTAAGCACACTGTATTTCTTTTTCACATGTAGAGATCTTAAAAACACCTGTAACAAGACATTGCATATGCAAGAATTTACTAACTGTCTGTGTTTTCGTAAATAAACAGTTTTTTCTTTCTCCTGAAAAGTGATCTTTTCTGTCATTAAGCCCTTTCTTAAATGACCGATTCAATTGTTGTCACCTCATGCGCACGCTTCGCTTAGTAGCAAACTTGTACACATCGAAGGAAGCTATAGTTTAATATCATTGTTATAAGTACTCGAAGTGAAAAAATTGATGTTTAGGTCCAATGTTTGTCCACAGATGTGGCTCTCCTCACGCAGCGGGCCAGTGTTTCATCCCAGGTCGAGAAAATTTGCCTATGCTAGTTTTTTCGGTATTTTTCCTCACCTGCGAAACGGATAGCGGATAACTTTAGTCCCTTGAGATCTTCGGACATCATCAGGCCGTCATTATAATCTTCGTCCCATCCGCACTTGTTAGGCATGAGTGTGTGTGTGACCTTTTTTTATCTCTTGTGTGTGACTTATGTGTTGTCTCGGAGGTGGCCCTGGCATTTGGCTGATCACCCACCCGGGGAGCCGCTTCAAGACCTATTATTTCCACTGTTCCATGTATTATTTAACTTTTATTATAAATATTAATAAATGTTATAACTTAGGTAACGATTTCTTGTTTAACTTGGTATGTCTTAGAGTATAGTAAATAAAGTAGCTAAGTTTAACTAGTTTTTCAGTGCTAAATAGCATAAAATGTTGTTTTCATTGGCACTTTCGGCCCTACCCGAAATTATTTTCTGGCTACGCCACTAGTTGTATGTTTTCAGTAGTGGTAGGGTACGCTTGGCCTATGGCCTGTAGGTACTTTATGGGTCATTCTCCAAAAAAGGGCAGATTTCAATGTTAGAATTTTTAAAATAATTTTTTATTTTGGACCATGTATTTTTTTATGTAATATTTATTTCTGCAGAGTACTACTGAGGTACTTGCCCTACTTACCGAGTGGTATTTTGCATTAAATTAACAAGGTTAGAAAATGGCGCATTCATGGAGGTGAGAAAATAGTAAGAAATAGTAATTATATAGAAGTTATGTGAGAATTATAATTAATTTGCTGTATTAAATGTTATCATGAAAAAGAACAATATTTATTACCATACAAATGGATTAACACACAACTTTTTACTTATTTTTATCTATGTTAAAATAGATTATCACCTTCAAATCAAAACTTTAAATCAAAACATGATATATTGTCATAAACTATTAATTAGGCTATACCAGCATCTTCTTTAAACAAAAATAAAAAATGCAGACAGTTAAATATGTCATCAAGTACAACATTAATTACACGTCCATGGATAGGACTCGAGAGTAACAGTAACGGAGGTGAGGGTAACGGAGGTGAGATTTTCCTCTAATTTGTCAAACAGCTTGAGTACATTTGAGGTTAGAAAAATCTCAGTTCTAGAGTTCAACTTTGCATTCCTTATTATTATAATTTATAGCAAAAGTAAATATAAAAACATACAACTTTACCGTTGGGTGTAGGTAACGGAGGTGAGGAAGTCCAATTACCAACTCTGCATTTAGCCCTTTTACACAAACAAAACAACACTTAAAAGTACACTGACAGCTTGACTTTATATAAATGATAAGAAAACTGCCAAAAGTTGGAGTCCAAGTAAAATAGAAAGACTACAGTGCCATCTCTGTGGAAATAATTGGACTTTTATATTGTTTCACGGAGGTGAAGTCTCACTTGGGACAGGAATGTTTAGTGCAAAAAATTGTCTTTACAAAATGGTATATTTTCTTTTCAGTTATTAATGACTCATTTTTTGAGCTGTTTGTTCTTGTTATAATACTAAAATGGAATAAAAATGAAAGCCTGTTGAATTATGAAAGAATGAAAATGACAAGTCAGGCATTGGGACATGACACGGAGGTGAGATCTCACATACTGTGCCCTAAAATGCAGAAAATTGTAACTTTTGTTTAAAAAGTGGAATATGGGATCAAATAGACATTATTTCAATCTAACTTATCGTAATAATTCATAATCCATAAATACTTATTTTAACCAGAAAATCAACTGCGACATGAATCTGCCCTTTTCTGGAGAATAACCCTTATATGTGTATGGATGAAACCTGTAGTAGGCTATGTAAAAAGAACGGTCCAATTTCTTATAATAAATTATTAAAAGCCACGGAGTCTAGTTTAGTTCGAAAACTTTAAGTACATAATGTACTGTAAGAATGAACCCATATCATTTTGATTACTTTGGCCATCTGATAAATTTCTTAACATTACTCACCTGGCTTTGTCTCCAGATGTGTATGTTATCTTGGTGTCTTGCAAATTTGAACAGATGAAAACTCACACGCTAAACGAGAATATTATTCGCACGTTTCAAAATATAAAATCACTCGACTCGCGCGCACTGCATTACTTTTTGATTTTTCATAGTGACCGGTAACAAGATGTCCAGTTGTCTATAGGAAGGGTTCATTTGACACAAACAACGGAAAGAAGGGAGGTACGCGGTAGTTGCATTGCAACAGTAGCAGGTGGCACTGTATGCAACTCCCAAGAGCGAAGTTAAAAAAAAACAGATGACTGATAGTAGCATAGCGTGGGAAAATGCGAGAGTGCGAAGTTGTGTCTTTTTATATTATTTAAAATGTGGTATAATTCGCGTTTAGCGTGTGATTGTGATCTTAAACATTGCTTTATCAAGAATGGAAGACACCAAGATAACACAGACGTTTGGAGTCAAAGCGGTGAGTAATATTAAGGCAGTTATGAGATGGCCGTGCCCGCCATCAAACTGACACACACTCACAGTAACTTGAAGCCACTCATAACCTACTATGTTACCAATGTAGGCCGATACAATCAAGGTAACACAAAACCAAATTATTTTATTCTTAGCGGCAAAGGTTAATCTTCAACTGTAGTGCCGGTATGTATTATTAATTATTTTCCTTTGCTGGAACATATTAGTTAATGTTAGGTTCAGTAGATGGCGGCAGTGGACGGTTTAACTATAGCCTACGTATGGACATCAATTTTGTAGCACTGATTTGGCTGTTGCACTGTGTGTGGTCTCCACTCGACATCATTTAATACAGAATGAGAATTTTTATTACCATCTTTCCCTCGCGGTTCATATTACAGAGCTACGGTACTGCAAGTTATGGGGGTGGAACATGTATTGTTTGGTTATTTTCATGGTGGTCAGTGTCGACAAGATGTACACAACGACGAGTTTAAGTAACACATTAACCAGAAAATGAAGGGTTGAAAGCGTAAAAGCTAACACACAGAGAAAGCTAAGCTATGTTATGCTATGCTGAGCTACGCCACGTCATACAAACGAATTCCAAGCTAAATAGTGTTGTGACACGAAATAGATGTTATAAGCCAGTGGCGTAAGGAAGGGGGGGTCCAGGGGTCCGGACCTCCACTAAAATCAAAACCCATTTTTTAAAAAGTTATTTAAGCTCTATTTTGTCACTTAATAAATTACTGAACTTGTAAATGTAGGCCATTGTTCCATGTGCTATTTACTTTTCTTATAAATAATTAGTGTTGTAGTTTAGGTAACGATTTCTTGTTTAAGTTGGCATGTCTTAAGAGTATGGTAAACAAATTTGCTAACTAGTTTTTCAATGCTAAAATAGCTTAAATTGCCTTAATTCGACTTTTCGAGGGAAACTTCCTACTAAACGAAAGCTCGAGCTCGAGTTGTTACAGGCTTTACTCATGAATTTTTGATAAACAAACTTGAGCGAGCAGAAATGAAACTGTGGAGCAAATTACAATACCAAGAAATAAAATTCCTATTGATAAATGCAATGTTATTCTAAAGAAGATTTGGTTGGACAAGGTACTTTGACTTCATTTTATGATTTGGGTAGTAAGGAACTTCGAAACACCTACTTATCTGGTTGCAAAGTAAAGTGTAAAATGTTCCCTATACAGGCCCAGAGGGTCCCAGGAGGTTGAGGCTCCCAGATTTTGGACATTCGGAGAGTGAAGGTGGTAAGGTTGTCAGCCTTACGCACCGGCCGCCTTTACCCCCAGCCAGGATTGCTCCTAGTACTCATTTCTGTTAGAGTCGACCCCAGGGCCATAGTGCCACTAGAAGGATTAGGCCAGTTGAAAACTCCAACGACCTCATCGGGGATCGAACCCGCGACCTTCCGGTTTGTAGCTCAGCGCCTCAACCACTACGCTACGGCGTACCCACTTATCTGGTTGTATTGCACGAAACGCATACGCAGTAAAACCCAGTTCACCCCAAAAATGTGGCATTACACTTGTGTTCGTTTATTCAAATTGGTTTTATTCTCATTGTCAACTAATATTTTCCAATTAAAAATTGTACAAGCTTTTGTATTATTTTGGAAATAGTGTTTTCACAGCGAGAAAGATTATTCTAGCTGCATAACATTATTTTGAAGTGAGAAAAAAAAAACTTTATCATCACAATACACTATTGTGTTCCTTGTGAAATAGCTGCCGTTTTTTAAAAATAAAAACCTCAACTGAGAATAAGAGGAATGTGTAGGCCTAATAATATTTTCCGTATATCAAATGGAAAATGGGCAGTTATATACTGTAACTATAATAACTCCCTTAATTTAAACACATTTATATCAATCAAAATGTTTTTACATACCTGACATTTTAAATAATAGCATGAATTACTTCTATATACTATAAATTGCAACAACAAATTTGTGGAATCTATTAAAATATCTCGAGTGTTAACATTTCAAAACTTGTATTTTTCAGTTAGAACCGCATTCCATTTAACCCCTCAATTCCAATCCAGTTCTTGCCCCTGCTAGTTGAAAAGCCCCTAAACCCACACTCAGATTAGCCCGGGACGGGATTCGATCAGCACTCTGTCAAACGTGAATCATGTGAGGCAATCCTCTTGGTAGAAACTTATTAGTATTAGAGAAATTAATATAATAATTAGTAATTTAATAGTAATTATAATGATTTTACCATTGTCTAAAGCATCTTCACGATCATCTGATTCCAGTGGTTGTTTGATGTTCCATTTAGTTTTAGGTAGATTTTCCATATCTTCGAGCGAATGCAATCTTACCATTTCCATTTTTATATTGTTCATGTCATATCTGTAATAAACAAGTAAGATTAAGAATAAATGGAAAATAAAAATTAAATTGAATACACGAAATCAAGGTATAAGGGTCATTGAAACAGAATACGAATATGTATTACCTGGGAATGAAACACGATTTTCCTGTTCTGAATATATTCTGTATAATTTTATGAGTTTGAATTTCGTCGTTCATGCTTAGGAAAATAGAAATTCTATGACTTCTTTGATATTCCGCACTCGAAAGGAACTGTGAAGAAAAATATAATTAAATTATATCATTACAATACATTTGATACTGCTTTAAAAAATCATGCATTTTAAGAATTTTAGTGCATAATTCTGTGAACCACAAGTACAAGGTTTAATTCAAAATCCAATTATGTATAAATATTATTGCATTAACTTTGTTATTATAAATCACATTTATCACATTTTATCAAGTCAAATCTGATAAACAAATTATTCATGAAAATATTTAATAAATGTTCATGGGAATGTTGAACTAAAATATTTAAAACAGTTATTAGATAGTGGTTACTTGTTTTATAATTTATTTTTATCGATGAACTAATTTTTTCACAAAAAAATATAAATATTCCTTGACTTGATTCACAATGGCAATAGCTACTACTGTATGGCAATGACTAAATACCCTCCTTATGGTCAAATAGTGTAGATGCTGATAATCATGCTTCTATTTATGATAAGAAAATCTACTAAAGGAATCGTTACTTCTCATAAAACTAAGGCCTATATCACCACATACAAACATTCAAATTTCAAAGATCTTGTGAGAAAGTAACTTTTTTTTATGACAAATTATACTAGTGTAAAGTGTTACCTTTTCTGTTACAACGTTGGACTGATGCAACTTTTGTTCGGAAGTAAGTTGAGCAATCCTCCTCTTAATATCCTTGCGCATTGCCTGTTTTGCTGCTTTTATGACACACATTTCTCTGGAACTGCAACACAATTTTAAAAAAGACAAAATAAGGATAAAAATATATTATCTACACTCGTGCACAGGTTCGCCTAGTAACAAACTAATGGTCAACTGACCGTTAGCAGCAAATAGCTTTAATTATATTTAAAAGGAAGAGGTATTGCAAAGATAAGCATAATTGATTCGGGACTCTAACTCTATAATAATTTGTGAAAAGTTGCATACTATACACAAACAGTGTTCTCACTTCAACACACTTAGCAGCAGTGGCTATCTGTTAAAATTCTACCCTATAGCATTTTCTCAACAAATAAGAAATGGAAACGAGAGTTCTGTTGACTAGTGTGAAGACTATGAAAGAGTCGGTTTCGCACGGAAATCTATCTTTCTTAATTGAATAGGGCGGGACCATAAGCATGACTTTAAAAAATGGACAGAACAAGAATTTTTACTCGTTCATCCCAAAAAATATACGATAATTTTTTTCATCCATTTCCCCCTCATGCTTTCATGGAAGGTACTTGAATTTTTACACTCAGTGCCGGTAACATAACTTGCTGAATTACGTAGGCCAACCACATTGCTTACTGCATTGATGCGTCGTCACATCAAAACCGATAACTTCTGATATATCTACTATCGCAGACGAGACATGGAATATAGTCATATTAGTTGAAATTTACAGTTTTAATCTTACCTGTCTTTATTTCCTCTGATTCCTTAATATTGACTTATGGTAATTCATCAGGTATTATTGATGCATGTTTAAAAAAAATCTTCACAGGCGACTACTTGCGCATGCCCTCAGGTAATCGTTTTATTGATTAAAATAAAATTAAAAATATTAATTTTAAAATTAAAATATATTAATTAAATATTAAAATAAAAATGACATATCAGAATGGTGTAGCGAATGCATACAGCAAAGAAAACAGCAGTTTGTAATTAATTATCATACTTTTGTTATGTATTTTCATTTACTTTCCCTATCGTAGGAAAGATATATTGCGATTCATGTGTGAAGTATATAAGGGAATCTCGGAAATGAAATATACTCGACTTTGTCTCGTTTGTTCTAACTTTGTGTCAATTATGTTCAAAACACACTTCCCTCACGAGAATCGCAATATACCAAAACAATAATCATTCATATTACAGCGTCCTGCTACAATGTCGAACAGCCAATCAAATTATTTTTAAATAACCGCCATAGCTGAGTTTCTCGAAGAGAATAACTTAGGCATTCTCCAGTCTTAGACGCTATTAAATATAAATTATATAACATCTTCAGGACATCTTAAGAAGTTGAAATAAGTAATCTGTATTTTTTATCTGGTTTCCTATATCCTAGGGTGACCAGACGTCCCGTTTTTAACGAGACTATTTTTTTTTTTTATTAACTGTCCCGGTGTGCCGACAAATTTTTAACGGGACGCCAAATGTCCTTCCCCCCCCCCAAAAAAAAAACTTGCAACAAATGTCTGTTCAATGAATCTGATTTAATTTCTTCAAATATCTTACTTCTATAATATGATAGATCAATTTTTAACAATTTCAGTTGTTGACAGTTGTAAATGTAATTTCAGCCATAAAAAGATTGACAAAGCTAATTTATAAGACTGTTTTTAATTCAGAATAGCGATATTTGATGACAACGAGGTCTCATTTATATGCTCAATAAAATATCTAATACTAAATTGTAACTGCAAGACTTAGAAGGAACGCTTTTGCCTTCTTTGTTATCCAGATGTCCTGTTATGTCCTGGTTTTTAAGGCAAATTTTGTCAAATGTCCTGTTTTTTAAGTTCATAAATCTGGTCACCCTACCATATCCCCTATGTTGGTGCGAAGGGCCTCCAAGTGGAGGTTTCTGTTACCTATGTGGATTTTGTTACGCTTATTTTCCGAGAGAGGGCAGAGGGACAGGTGGTAAGCCCATCGCCTCTCAACCCCCTCTCCGGAAACTAAGGTATTACTCGGACGTGAAATGAGATAAATAATACTAACATATAATTTCATGGCATCTTCAGGGCATCTTAAGAAGTTAAAATACATACTAACAGAGGATTTCTACATTCCTTTATAAAACATTTTTTTACAAAATCTAAAAAATAGTAAAATAAAATACCGTATTATAATTTTCTCTGGATGATTGTTTGGAAGTTTACAAGTTTCAACTAAAGCCAATGTAAATTTTGATATGTGGAAAGATATTTAAGAGTTTAACTTTTTACGGTCGAAGAAACTGTTCAAAGTAAACCTTGTTTTTTCGTATATTCCTTCAGATCGAGTATTATGCTCACAAGATAATTCTTTATTTCTACGATGGCAAGGAGCCTGGTGCAGTTAGAGCTGGAGTTGATGTAACTGCTCTCTACTAACTATACCAAGAACTAGGAAGACAGCGTTCAATTTCCTGCCGACAGATGGCAAAAAGTGCGCTATCACAAGTAACGCTTTTGCACTCCACTGCCTTTGTATCAAAGATGCTGTTCCGTTTTGTAAACATGGTTCACGTGTGCGACTTGTGTATCATAAACAAAACACAGTAATATATAATAAAATTAAACATTGCTCATATTACAGACTATGTCGTGTAAATTTACTCATATATGAAAGTGGAAAGAAAACATTATTTCACATAGTGTGGAAATCAGTTTCAGAAATATCCAGCTAACCTTAGGCTAGGCCTATCGTGCTCATACACGTAATCACTCAATCATTAATGTAAACATGTTAATGAAACGTCCTACAAACAAGAAAACATCAGTGCTGCAATTCAAAATATCCTAAAGCTAAATGAGGAAAACAACCTCAGGATCATAGCAAACTTACCAGAACTTTCCCTCCAGCGTAGATATGCTGTAATAATATAATTTAACTAATATTAAAGCATCCAAATTACAATTTATTCTGGTAACATGCACACGATCTTTCTTACTTGTCGATCGTGACCAAACAATCGATTACTCGAAATACTAGAATATAGGTTGCGTCAGTCGTCGCAAGGCCGGCGTGGTGCGTGGTTGTCTGGCGATGGCTTGTAGCATGTGGTGTTGATGCGTTCCGCGTTTTGTTGTGTCTTTTAATAACATGTTTCCGAAAACGCACTTGACAGCTAGTGGAAAGGAGAAAGCGTGCTTAGTACAATAACCAGTTATTTCATATTTACTAGTAATATAGAATATAAATATTCATCAGCGTTATACTGCATGTGATAATGCACGAGTCGTCCGTAAATATTAGTTATGTAAAGCTTCGAGCAAGTTTGGGACCTAGTGAGGTGAAGTGTATTGATCATTAAAGGACAATGATATATTTTTGAAAACTGACAGCTCATATGTATCATACAGGAGCTCTTTTAAAATACTCGTGTGCTCTGTGACATGTGACTCTGCTTGAATGTATGGCGCGGATTCCTGCTGCTATCGCAACAAGGTAGGTTATGTCAGCTGTTAATGCATATCGTGCTGTCAGAAGCAATTTATTGGCAGCCTTGAAGTGCATTCTGCTTGTGGTCAGTGTTAAACCAAAGCCATGGCTGTGATGTTATTAGTGTTGCTGTCATCGTTATTGTAATATTTTAACCATACTCTGTATACTTTATACTGTGGCAACAACATTATGACAGTTAGGTGAAACTGACTCAGCTTGTCCTTTGCGGTAGACTTGAATAAAATGTAGAAATAAGATTATATTGTTTCAGACAAATTACTAATTATTTGTAAAGAGACTATTAACTATCATAGTTGGTTTATAACATTAATATCCTTAACATGGAATGTTAAGTTAAAAAAAATGTTACTTTCCAGACAGAGTAGGCTAGGCCTGATTATGAACACCTCAATTTATTACAGAGATGGAATTCGAGATCGATATCCAGGGGAACCCCTGGATGCATTTGCTTGCATATCCGGGGGTGGTGAACTTTCACTAAATCCTAAATTTGTTTCCTTACGCCACTTTTTCAAACCCAACCAAATGTATTATATAAACAAATGTAAGGAGCGTGAATAATAATATTAAGATTTTCACATTTATATATTCATTATTTTTAAACGTAATATTGCTATTAATATTGCTTAGTTATTATTGAATCCCGATAGATTAATTGTTATATGCGCGTGCATTATCGTAATAAATATAGATTTAGTGTTAAGTATAGTTATAGTAGGTAAATATTGTAAATTATAGTTTGTCAGTATAGCATGTTGAATTTTAACATTTGATGACATATACCAGACGCATTGCCTTGCATTTTAATATCTAGACGGTTAGGTTAGACTTCTTAACTGAGGGTGTAATTTGGCCTATATATATATATATATATATTCATACATATAAGTAGGTCCTATTATACTCTACTCTAGTGATGAATTTTCAACAGAAAATACAGTTCCTTTATTCGTATGTTTCGAAGCATCCAGATAAGAAGGTAGATAAGATTTCGTCATATTAGAGTCCTACTTGAGGAAGCTGCATATGGGAAATCATTTGAGAATCAAAGTAAAAAAGCTGACGTGTTCTATATCCTTGAGCCCTGCTCAACACAGGATCTACAGAACGAGACATCTACATCTACATCTACATCTACATCTTATACTTATAAAAAGTATTAGTCATCTGTAGTTCATATCAGAGTAGGCTCGTTTGTATGAAGACTGTCATACGGCACCGTTAGAAGATTGGATTTGGCTCATTCTGATCCTCCCATTTGTGAAATAAAAAGCTATGCGGTATGCCTATAAATTACAGCAATTTTTTTAATCATAGAAATTAAATTAAAACCAGTAAAGGTGTTTTTTTTCCTTCCATCCGATTGCTGCGTTATTAGTCAGTCTTTCGACAGCATTGGTAGACCATCATCAAGTTGGAATGTTTTTTCTTTATCGAAGACCATCTGACTGAAACCAAATACCCGCGTTTATTTTCTAACGTCAGAGATAATTTCTTTTAAAGATTGTTATTATTCTCCTAGTTATGAAAATAACCTCAAAATCTTAAACCATGAGTATTGTATCTGTAGAAACTGTTATTAAGTCAAATAATACACGAAGCTGATTAAAATTAATACCACCAAACTTTACAATCTAGGCAGTAATATATTAATTTTTTCTCGCCCATCTGAAAAATAAAAAATACCTTTGGCTTTATCTAAAAATAAAATAAAGTAAAATAGATAATATTACTTTAGCTTGATTAGGAATTGTTTATTGGCATTGAGAAAGTAAGTGAGTGTACCTAAAAAACGTAGGCCTAATTTACGGTGACCATACGTCCCGAGAGACCGTCCGCGTGGTCTTGTGGTTAGCGTCGCTGACTACAGATCCGTCGGCCCGGATTCGATCCCCGGTACCTCCTCGGAATTTTCTGAGGTAGGGAGGTCTGGAACAGGGTGCACTCAGCCTTGTTATTCAAATTGAGGAACTACTTGATAGAGAAGTAGCGGCTGCGGTCATGAAAACCACCATTAACGGCCATGGTGTCACCATGCTGACCACATGCCTCCAAATCCTGCCATCTGCCTATGGTAGATGACGCAGCGGTCGGGTGGTAGGCCTAGTCCCTTCAGGGATGTAGCGTCATGGAGTTTAGTTTTATACGTCCCGAGAAAATCGGGACAGCCCAGATTTTAGGGACTTGTAATCTGATTATTGCGAGAAAGCAGAAATCAAACAAATTAAATATGGTTTTATATTGAAACAAAAACAAACAAAAAATAAACAGTGAGGTAAAAATTTGAGCTAATATCTATCACAGACTACTTTGACAGAATGAACAAACCTGAAGCTTTCGTCAGAACAAAGGTGGCTGACCGTGTTCCAGACTCGCAAAAAGAGGAGGTAAATGTTCCTTGTTTGTTGAGTTTATTCTCTGCTTGCTGGGGACCAATGCTTCGGTCGAGTGGACATTGCCATTGATAATAACTTCTGGGGTGCTGAAAAGTCCACGATGTCTATTGATTGTGTATAAGCAATTTTAATAATTTTAATGAACTGTTTACAGACGTGTACAGAAATATACGAGAACATAAAGAAAAACAATAACTGTGAAATCATTATATTCTTGTAGTTATCAGAGTCTTACAGTTCACTTTAAACCTCGAATAACGCCTTGACACTACAATAACCTTTTAAAAGCTCTTGTTTCATCAGAGAAATATCTTTGGAAAGAAACCAAACAATCTTTTTCTATGAACACTGTAAAAGAGTAATGAGTGTGGGCTTAACAACTTATGAACTATTTTTTTTTTCTTTTTAACTCTGACCAACAGTTATTGCAATGTACGCCTAGTTGATTAATGAAAATGGGAAAAAGTCCTTATTTATATACTTACTACTACCATGTGAAAAGAGTTGGGTTCCAGCTTAACAATATTGTTTCATAGGAGAAGAGAGTTGGGAATTTTGGAGATAAATTGTTTCGATTTTCACCAACCAAAATGAGGTCAACGTAGCCTAATTTTATCGAAGTTCGTTAAAAATACCAATAATTCGTTAAGACTAGATCATATTTTAGTGGTTTTAGTAGCTCTAAGCAGCTTGTAATACTCCATTTATAATATTTTCGATGCTTATGTGAAGTTAACTACTATGAAGTGTAGTTAATGCTATTTGCAACTGGGATTGGAAGATTTAACGAAAAGGTTATGCAAATAAGTTAAACGTACTGCAAATAGTAGCTATTTAACTGAAACAAGAAGCCAGCGTTATACCATAAAGAAAGACATCCACTTTAAGAGTACAGCTGACCACCTGTTAAAATAGTTTTTTAAAAGTTATTTTTAAAATATGCTGCAACTGTTACTTCATTTTGTTAAAAAAATTACTTAGGCCTAAATGTTTACATCATTTTTAAAGTTATGAACTGAATATAAGATGCTCACTTCGCCGTAAGCAGCTAACTGTGTAATTTAATGTAGTAAGATTAATGCACTTTCGCTGCAAACTACATTTTAAAGAACAGTTTCTCTTGATACTTAAAGTACTGAATAGAATTTTATGAAAACGCCTGTTCCAGGTATAACATATAGGCTATACTTGAGCCTACACTACAGAAATGGGTAGAACGATGCCTCGCCCTTAACCACAGTATTTTGCCTACAAGAATAATTCGAGATTTAAAAAACCTTAATAATCTGCTTCTTATATGAATAAAAAATATATTTTTCCTATTTAACTACAAACTTGAGAGTGGTCATTTTTGTTTATCTATCTTTAAGCATTAAGTTGCAAAAAGGACATAAACATTTTAAAAATTGTTGAGAGGGAAACGCTAAATTGACCCGGGGCAAGAAGCTGCAATTTAGAATAATCGATCTATAAATGTAATTGCGTGTTAAAAATTTAAAAAATGCTGGTAATATGTTATTAAAGGATTGGTTTACAATATATATAAGTTGTTAATTTATAGCTTTATAGCCTATGAGTCAAAAGGACAAAAACATTGGTCTGTATGTCAGTTCTTTCAGCTGTACATATCGTTTATAATAGACTAGCCTAATTTGAATTAGATTTGATTTTCACTATTCCGTAATTTTCATTCTGAGATTACAATAAATTTAAGGACGCTCATCTTTGTCTCTTTATAAAAATGTGCAATAATTTTCCATGTGGGAGTGAATATCGCATTAGCCTATCTTGGATTTGAGCAGGGAATTCTTAGGCAATAATTCGTTTGTAGGCCTATAGAATCAATTACGGTGTATAGCTTATAGAGGCTTGAAAATCAAATTAAATAGATACTTGCTTAATATTGACTAATATTATTCAGGTGAAATTTTCAGCCACTCTTTCTGATAATTGACACACGCCGGTACGTTACAACATGGATAATACTACTAAAAGTAGAACATACTTAACTAAAACAGCACTGCACTGTAATAAATTCTATTCTACTATTATAAACACTACAGATTTCCCTGGTGTAGGTTGTATTTTTCACGTCCGGTGCATGCCACTGCCTCCCTTAAGTCACTGTAGCCTTCATACTCAGTTCCACTGACATTGCTAAAAGCGAAACCAGAACTTTGCTACCATTGCCGTTTCATAAAACTGAATAGAGATACAGTCTAATGCACATGATATTCAGGATGAATGTCTCTTTGTTTGCAAACAAGTAAAGCAGATTCCGTTAGAATAAGCACCTACAGTAAAATTAGAATTCAGTGAGCTTTGTTATTCTGTAGCATTGGGTTCGCATCATTAAGTAAGCTGCGGTGCATTTGTTTCATTAAAGCCTAATTATACCCAACGATAAAGGTAATTAGTTCAACATATTGCCTTCTTTCTGTCTTGCTTGCTTTCTTTTCCCTGGTTTAACCACTTTATAGGCCTACGGCCCACCCCTCCCGGGCCTTACTGGACTGCAAACCTGTCGGGAGAGGGATTGCCTTTGGATCACATGCATGCCTTTTTAATCAGACAAGGACGTGGAGGGCCTTTCTAAATGGAATATCAGCCCAATGCCGGGGCCACCTCCGGGACAACACGAACACATAGGACGATACACATCAGTCGCGCTCACACTAATCAATCTTGACGAATGAGAGATGCTGATGGATGAAGATGATAAGACGGCCAAATGAGATCCTGGCCTAAAGTTAACAGACATTCGTCTCACAAAATGGATGCCAAGCTAGTCTCTATCGGTATTAGTTTAAATTATTGTATCAGCACATTAATGCGAAATTTAATATTTAAGCTAGAAGTGTAGACATTAAAACAATACAAAGAGATGAAAATCCAATTTTGTCGCAGTACTCACGCAGTGCACATATGTTCAAAAACCTTGGACAATCGATATTACCGACATATTTAATAATTATTACCTAGGCTAGTTTTCTAAAATGTGTTATTTAGTCCAGTATCTTTTTATTTTTTGTTCGTATTATATATATATATATATATATATATATATATATATATATATATATATCGCACACTTGCTGCAAAAGTGACACAACTCAAAAATCGTAGTTTTTGAGTTATCTATATGAACAAGCTCCAGAAATGCTCCTTCACCGATCATAAAAAGCGTATCTATCTAACTTCGCAACTTGGCCGTCAGATGTCAGTTATGTCTCTTTTATTGCTTGAAGTTGTACCACGATTACATCTACAACAATGACTTATTTTTAGTTGAGCTGTAATTCTCGTAGTGAACGGATGACAGTAAGAAAATACAAAATAGTCTTATTTTGAGTTGTGTCGCTTTTATGACTTGAAGTCACAAGGAAACCGTGTTGTATTTCAACTTGTGTCACTTTAATTGATCAAGGTAAAAACATAATACTAATTTATTTAGAGTTATGTCCATTTTGAAGAATTATTTTAGGATATTTCGAGTTACGCCATTTTTTATGACTGAACCTAAAAGCTCTACTTCTGTGCTTTGATGATAAAAATAAGGCTATTTTCTGTCGGAAGTATTTTCAGCTCTTCAACGTGAACAGTTCATTATTGATTACAATTTCAGCTGACCAATAATGACCAGATTATTTCTGGTATTTCTAGTTGTGTCACTTTAGAAGAAGTATTTTGTGATGCCTCGATTTGTGTCGTTTTTGTTGAATTATATAAACACAGTTTGAGTAATGTCACTTTTAATGATTGTACTTAAGTGGGTTTTTTTCTCTCTCTTTTTCATAGAGAATAATTATGTTTCTATCGATCCGTGCGGTGAAAATGTCATCTATGGCAGCTAAACAGTACAAGGAGAGTCAAGATTTTGATATTACTCTGAATAGCTATCATCCTATATGTACAGAATCAATAGTTATTGGAACCACCTCTGAACCAGATGGGAGTAATGTTGATGTTGTTACAAGTAGTACAAGTAGGTCTGAAGGTCCTATTCGTATGCGTTTGAAAAAAATTTAATTGAAGAAGTACTGTGCTTCTCCAATCAATACACAGTAGTACGGACGATACTGATGAATTAGATGACGACTCTGTAGATGATCCAAATTTCAGTGCCAGTTCTGACAGCGCAAATGAAACTGGTGTTCAAACAGAAGCTGAAATGCAGAATTAAAAAGGGAAAAAAAGGAAACAGAGACCTGAAACTTGGCAGTCACAAAAGCAAAAGCTTTGAGAAATTCTGGAAAATCATACGTGTCATCCTCTAAAACGAGAAAGGAATTTCAAGAAAGAAAAGTGCGTCCACCATGTAGAGAGAATCGCAGATTACGCTGAATTTCGACAGTAATTTTTTTTAAGTAAAACTTCTTTAGTGGCGGTAGAGGGTAATTCGGGAAAATCAGTCACACTAAAACCTTCACGAAATCAGTCACAATTAGTCACACTAAACCGTCACGAAATCAGTCACACTCAAAACCGAACGAAATTACTTACTTGTTTCGGTGCGGACTGCACAGAAAACAATCAACTCAATGATTAGGAGTAATCAAAGGAAATTTTTCCGACCTTACTTCCTCAATGGCAATAGACAATTCCTAAGCAATCTAAAGGTATATTATCTATTTTATATAACCCGGAGGTTCATTACCGCGCAAATCCAAAATTAAGAAATACAAATGTCCAAAATTAAAAATAAAACAAAATTAAAAATTATAAAATCCAAAATTTAATAAACAATAAAATTAAAAATTTAAAAATCCAAAGATAAAAAAATTAAAAATCAAAAAATAAACAATTCAAAGAACGAAAATTAAAAAAATCAAAAATCAAAAATTCAAAGATCCAAAATTAAAAAGTCCAAAATCCAAAATTAAAAAAGTCCAAAAACCCAATATTAAAAAGTCCAATAATGCAAAATTGAAAAATCCAATAATCAAAAATTGAAAAAAATAAAATAAAATAAAGTTTTACTTCTGTCGCGTGGCGTTCCACGCACTCTTTTTTTTTTTTTTTTTTAATAATTATTGAAGTATTGCAGATTTGCAGAGGCAACGGGAATTTATAGTTGTACACACTCACCCTATCAAACCCAAGTATCGCTATTCAACCACGCAGGAGTTTAAAAATTTGAATTCAGCATTCTATTTTGAGGTAAATAAGTCACGAATCAGGGTTTGTAAGACATTTTTAAGGCCTCTCCTGATATAAATGACAGACCTATTTGAACAGCTTTGAAAAAGATAAATGAAAGAGGATTCGTTGAGGGTGACAAGAGAGGAAAACATGGCAAACACCCCACGGTGGATCGTGAAATAAAAGACAGTGCAAGGAGGTTCATTGATGTTATCCCCAGAATTGAATCTCACTATTTAAGGGCTCAGACTACACGTGAGTTTATTGAGGGCGGAAAAAGTCTAGCAGATCTCAATCGGGATTATAAAGATTGTCGTGAGAAGCAATTCGATTATGTTTAATCGTACATTCAATGGGGAATATAAAATATCTTTCTATGTACCCCGGAAGGATCAATGCGACATATGCGATTCATTTTTAGTAATTCAATAGATATCTCCTATAAGAACAGTTTGTTTAATATGGAACTGCTCTAAAGCTGCTATTATTTTCTGTAGTGCAAAATAAGCACATTCGTAAGACACTGTAATCCCAATTTTGAGATTTCTTCAGTATATTTATCTCTAATTTCCAGAAACTGGTAGTGTAACCTATCCCGAGAAACAGAGTTATACATAGCGGCATAACTTTAAATAATACTATACTAAAACCTATAAGTCAAACATCAAAAGTGGCACATATCCAGCTTTAATTCTACAAAAATGTCATAATTCAAAATAAATGAACACCCTTTCTTTGATTATTGCACTAAAAGTGTCACAACTCAAAAGAAGGGTAGTTTTTAGTTATGGAACTGAAAATTAGTAAAATAGCACTTGATCTTGGTTTTGTGAGCTGCAATCCTTTTGCTGACGTAGCTCATTGTCAAAATATATTCTTATTTCCTTCAGCATTAGTTTTTTGCGTTTACTGAAAAACTTACTTTTTTGGATTGTGTCACTTTTGCAGCAAGTGTGCGATATATATATTGTATTGTGGGTTTGGATTGTAGATCTTAATCTAAATGCGGTTTGCTTGTTGATATACCCCAGCTGAGTTATCTTGTCTCTCTGGTCATAAAACTTCCCAAACTACCTGCTTCGGACATGGTAATTCGCCCCCCCCCCAGCAGTAAATATTTGTTGGACTAATCATAAATATGTAAATTAATACAAACAGAAGGTTTAATACATAAACAATTTATTGTGGTTCCATTAAATTCTTTTATTAATGAACAGGTATTGTACATTAAGACAGAAGTAAATTATTAAAAGAAAAAAAAGTATACGAAAAAGAATTAACTTTAACACAGAATATTTTTAAGTAATACAAAAATTAAACTATACTTGCAAATATATGGATAAAAATAGAACATACAGATAAAATATTTAACAGGACGTAATTTGTTTACCCAAACAAAGCATTGGAGCCAAACTTGTATTCCAAAACTTAATTTTACGAGCTTTTCTTTCTGCAGAAAGTCTTAATAATATCATCATATGAGATCTTTGAAGCTAACCGATGTTCAGTGTTTAAAATACTGAGGTTTGTAAGGCGTTCTTGTGTCGTCCTGTTTCTTAAGCACGTTTTTATTGTTTTTAACGTTCTAATACTCCTTTCATTGGATGCAACTGAGACAGGCGTTGTAAAAAAAATTGTAAGTACCGTTGCCACATTTGGATTTGCAATCTGAAGTCCATTGTAGCAAATTAAGGTCAAAAGTGTTGCAGGAGTTGCCGTTTTCATTGTTTGTGTTAGGTCGAGAGCATGATTCGATGGTTTTTGGCAAAAAGTTGAGAGCCACCGATGTTTAAAAATTACTAATATCCATAATTGCATATTGTTTGGAAACTTTTGATACCAATACATAATATTGATTAAGCATAAGAAATGGAAGCCACACATATGAATACAGTGACTGAATTAAACTGGAAAACTTCTTGTTTTACTTGTTCTGTAAAATTTTATCAATGTGGGTTACGACCTTTTGCCAAAACACCATCGGAAGACTGTAAACAAGGTGCTGGCGGGAGCAGGGAGGCCAAAACCCCTCATTCCCCAATGTTGCCATCCGTACGAGAATTCTCGTATTCATACGAGATTTTAGTGTTCCGTACGAGGTACTTTTTATTATAATAACGCACGCAAAAGGACGTGTATTTTAATCCTTGATTTTTTTTTTGCCTTTTGCTAACTCTGCTAAAATTAAGACACGAGGATTTGTTATTGACGAGTGGCAACTGCTCCAGCACCCCTGTTTCTCCAAATCCAACTAAGTGTAGTCACGTCGTCGCTAGTTATCACGTACTCATTAAATATAAATATATATATATTAAAAGAATGCTGCGGTATTTATGTATGTTAAAAGGCTTCGAAACGGGTGGTACTAGAATTACCAACTAAAGTATTAATAATGTGATAAAATAGGTTTATTTCGTTTGTTTACCGCCCCACTTCCACAACAATAAAAATAACGCTTTTGGCCATTTTGCGCCCGGGGCAGTTTGCCCCCTGCCGTCACCGCTTCGTCACAAGGGTCTTGCCAATTTCCAGGCTATTATGCTGATTCCTCAGCTATTTTGTAGCTAAGATTTGAGGGTGTTAGTTCATTGGCCTTCCTGGCCCAATCAGAGAGTTACATATAACTTATATGTGACTTACCGCATAACTAATAAAATTGACATATTGTTGTTGGTGAATACCCTCAGCTTACAGTATATCAACATGTTGATATTGTGTAATGGAAAAAGTTATGGGGTGTCTGAACAAGTATAAGTAAACATGGAAAATTTTCTTTACTGATATTTCCTGGAAGTGAGTGGGGAAGTTCGTATGATATTATTTCCCTTTTAGTCTGTTCTTCAGAGGGATAATAGTTGTAATAATAACAATAAAACTGATAATTATCATAATTTTAATCGGTAGTAACAACTTTTACGATTTTTAAAACTGGGTATGAAAATTATTTGATATTGAATGAACTTTCCTGATAGATGTGTAAAATGAAATGGTTTAATACAGTAGAAATGAGGTAACTTTTCATAAATCAGTTTAGATTAGTTAAATACGTGAACATTGAGACGCGTCTTTTATTTGAAACTATAAAAACCTAAAAAGGCAATCAAATCCTAAAGTCCTTGTTATCTTATCAAAGTGAGGGTCCTACACCCCTTTTAGCTTCACTCAATAACTCCTACAGACATATATTTACGTTAGGCTTCCGAACTTGTTAACGTTTCTTTAAAGGTTTTTTTTCGTGTAAACATACAGATTAAAGTGCATTTTTAATAATGCTCGAACACCCGTTGCAGTGAAATACATTATTTTTGCTTCGAAATGTCTTAAATTTCAAGTTGTCCATAGAATCTGTTGTAAACATAGGCCTATCATATCTGTTGAATTACTTATTTGTGAAGATAGGATGTGGATTTATTACTAATCTATATTTTAATATCATAGAGTCATCTTTAATGTACTTAACCATAGCCTACGCCTAATTGTTTTCTTTTGTCTTCTTTTGAGGTTGTACTTCAGGTTGTATTTGTATTTGTTATGTCCTTATGTATATTAATCCCGCTGCGGAAAAGCACATATGAAAAGAAATATATAACTAAATTCATAAATAAAATAGTTGTATATAATTGGCGTCTCTAAAAGAAAGAGGTAAAACTAAGGAAAAGAGGATATTTTGAGATATCGAATTCTTAACATTGAAATCATAATTATTTCTTGAGGGCGGCTTTAATGGATAAATTAAGAGGTACGGTATATACTGTATTTAAAATTTTTAAGACAGATAGGGCCACTCTAATTCGTGAGCACTGTTGAGGTGAAATGTTTCCTGATACGAACTGTCACGAAAGTTGGTAGACTCAAGTCCATTTCAATTCTGCCAACTACAAGAAAAGTTGAAAGATCCAGGTAAACGATACACTGGTTATAGGGTAGGCAAGTTGCTGAGACCACGGATGAAGACGTAGCTTAAAGTGCATGTTCTGTTGGCATTATTGAATTTGCCACCTTAAATTATTTCTCTTATACAATAGTTAGCGGAAATATAAAAGGGTTTAAGCTGATCAATCAATTACTCGTTTAATATGTGTGATGCTGTAGGTAGAATTAATATTATATTGGCATTTATAAAAGACCACTTGCTTTAAATTTAGTTAGGATAGATCAACATTTAAGTTCCAGCTTTCTTAGATAAAATATGATGATCGACTTCGTCAAAGGTTTTTTGAAAATCAGTAAACTATTAGCTTCTAGTAAACGATTCCACTATATTCTTGGGATTCCAGAAACTGGAATATGGGCAATGGCGTTAACATCAGCAGTAGTCGTTCATTTGCAGTGGCTTCAATCCTATAGCATGCAGATTTGGTTAATCTTAACGAAAGTTTAGTAAATCAGGTTAAACATAATTATAAAAACTGAGAAATCAAAGAAAAAACTTAGACAGTATTTATAAAAACAATGCGTTTTGTTTTAACGTGTCTTTATGGAAGAAAAATCTAAAGATTAGTAGCTGAAAATAGATTAAATTGAGGAAGACCAGAAAAACAAAGTCTTTTATTATCACGAGCTGTATTTTGTGGTACCGTTACAGAGAAATTGGTTTCCGAAGCAACTAATTTCGTTAAGACAGCAGCCGTAATTTACTGTACTTCTCGAAAGAGATTGATTGATTACCTGGGTGTCCACATTCTTGAAAGTCTGGGAAATTGAAATCGGTCAGGGAGAGTTAGGGAATTTCGTAAAATAAATGAAAAAGTCAAGGAAATTTGCAAAAAAAAAAAAAAGGAATAATCAAGGTAAATAACTATCCCCAGTGAGTGAAATGTGAGGGGCATGTGTTTTGCTGTAACCCAGACTGTGTAAGCAATTTTCTTTTCAGTACTTGAGCTAATAATTTTTTTTGTTTGTTATGGGGATGGAGGATGTTGGATTTTTGTTTATTTTGATTACAAAGGACCTTGAAAATTTTGAATCTTGTGGGCAGGGAAATTTAAGTTTCTGGTCATGGAAATTTAGGAAAATTTATTTTGAAATTTCTGTGGGCACCCTAATTACGGTTAGTATCGTATCTTGACAGCGGCCTCACTTAAAATTTGTTTTTTTACACAAACTATCAACTTAGGCAATAATTAAATTATTCACTATCCCTACGGGATTTTCACAGGATAATTAAGTAACTCAGGTGGTACAAAGACAATGGTGCTATAGAGCACCTTCCCCACAAAATTAATTTTGAGATTATCCTGTAGAAAAGTTCATATAAGTTCTTTCGGAGAGGACGTTCCCATAACTTAATGTGGAATTGCGTGTTCCATTGAGGATGATATGGGTGAGTTGTACTGCAATTCATATGTATGAAATCGAAAACTTCAACCAGAAAATAATATTACATCCCTTGTTTGTCCTTTCTGTCGAAAGTTACAGGCTTTGATATAATAACGCACATGTGCAGTAAGTAGCCAAAAGACTCAGGTAGGTTAGGATATAGGCAATGGGTTAGGAAGTTCGAGTTTCCACCATGATAGTGTAAACTGAAAGTGGATGAAAAAGCACTATCGTAGACAATTGATATACTAACGCCCCTGTGCGACAAGTAATTAAAAAATTCGCAGGATACTTCGTATTGTAAGCTCGAATGAACTTTAATTGGATGGAAAAGCACTATCTTAGAAAGAAACTATCGATGCCATAGTTACTGAAATCACACATTTACCAACATACTCATCCAAATAAGTGTCCGACTAATATGAATCGTTTCCTGAATGACTAACGATTTTAATTTGCATGGCTAAACCATGGTATATTATTAAAACACATGGTACTTAAGAACGAAGTCCCGAAATCTTCTTGAAGAATGTTGGGATGGGGCAGCATGGAGAGAGGGGTCCGCTAGCGCTTTGTCTGTATAATTCTTTAAGACATGTGGAATTTTCTGAATTGGTGCTAAATAAATTTTATTAATTTGGAGTTGGAAAGTGCCTAATAAAACCTGTCGTGTCATCATGCATCCTCACAGCATAATAGGCTTCAAATATAAAATGCCTAAATGCAATGTCATTATCTTGTTATAATAGTACTGATATAAACTAAAGAATGAGCAGTCTTTGGTCCTTTCAGAGCTGAATTTAAACACTAGCCTAATAATATAAGCATCAATCAAGCAAAATGGGTTATAATTTTGAATTCACTGAGGAACAGATTGTTTTTATGAATAACATTGGGAACACATGGATGAAATTGCCATAATTTATTACAAAACATTACTCTCATCGTATTCATTTGCTTTTATAAAAAAAAAAAAAATCGGTGACTCAGTTGCAGTGAGAAGGTTAAGAAAAGGGTACCACATTTGGAATCACATGTTGGATTTAAATATTTTTTTCTGCTTAAGCTCTTTTGAATCAAATTGAAGAGAGAATTCCTCACCGAATGGTCATTTATGTAGGCCTGCTCTTCAAGAAAAATAATATTAGCAGCTACGTCTTATACATATTACAACTAGCATTTTACAATAGAAATTTCAATTTAATTAAAATAATAACAATAAATATTTATTTAATCTGGCAAAGTTAAGGCCTTAAGGCCTTCTCTTAGACTCAACCAGAGACAGGAAAAAGGAACAAACACACTAACATAGTTATATAAGTAATAAGAATACACTAGTTATATACATATACAGTAGTTAATTGAGTCTATGTTACATAAAATTAAACTAACAAGTAAGTATTAAATAATTTAAAATAAGTATTTTTCGTGAAAATATTTTCCTTATTTCCTAGCAAACTGACTGATGACATATTAGGCTACATACGAAATAGACCAGTGATTCCCAAAGTGGGGTCCGCCATGGTGTTTCAGGGGGTCCGCAGGCGGTTTAAGAAGAGAAAGGATATATCGTAATTTTCTCAAATTACATATTTTCTAAAGCAGCTCCACTGTTCACATTAAGGAGTAAACTCTGATTGTTACCATTGATGTTGTTATTTTGTCTATTGAATTTAATACATTTGAATCAAAGTATTTATTTAGTTTTTTTATTTCAAAACCTAGAGAGGGTCCGCAAAATTTTAATTTTTTTCAAGGGGTCCGCGGAGTGAAAAGTTTGGGAACCACTGAAATAGACAAATAACCGAATCATGTGTCTTACTATATTGTAGTGTCTTATATATCTTCAGAATTGTTAGAGTAATCTCTATATATATAAAAGGCTTTGTCCTGACTGACTGAATGAATGACTGACTGACTGATTGACTGAATGACAGGAATCAACGTACAGCCTAAACTATAACAGGTAGAGACTTGGAATTTTGACAGTACCTTCGTTGCAAAATGTAGGTGCTCACTAAGAAAGGATTTTGAAAAATTCTGATTCTAAATGCCAAAAATTAAATGTTTTTGAAAATACTTAATCCCTTTTTACATATAATTATCAATTACAAATCACAGAATATATTGTTGCCAAATGGTATCAGGTGGGCTTGGAAAAAACAAATGAAATGCACTTTTGACAAATTATAGAAGTTTTCAAAATAATTCATGTTATAAATAAATATTACAGAATTAAATCCACTAAAATAATGGAATCACATAACTTTCTCTACCCTGGACATAGAGAAAACAAAACGAGGTATGGTAATGTGTATATTATTATATTATATCGCAGGTTTTTGGAGAGAAAAGTATGAAAGTGATAATGCTTTCTGTTTAATTTCATCTCCAAAACGGTTTTATGGTAACATAAGAGTGGGAAATTTCCCGCCTCGATATTACAATTTTATGTTACTGGAATTTCTGTTTCTTCTTATTTAAACCTCTACCAGGCTTGCAAAATGTAGGTGCTCACTAAGAAAGGATTTTGAAAAATTCTGATTCTAAATGCCAAAAATTAAATGTTTTTGAAAATATTACGGGAAATACTGTACAAGCGATGGGATGCAAAATTCTAGATCCTCTATGAGCCATAAAAAACTATATCAAGCGTTTTCTGAGGGAATAGTTTGAGTGTAATAAGTCGTTCTTCCTATTTCAAGTTATAAATGCCTATATAAGGACCTAGAATTTAAAATTGAAAATCCTTCATAAGTTAATTTCCAATTACAAAATACAAAACCCGGGCGACGCCGGGTCTTTTAAGCTAGTCATTTTTATAGTTAGCATTTCGTGACCATAGTAACAAAGAAACACATCAACGAAAGGATGCCTATTTTGACGTAAATTACACGGAATTAGAAAGCAATATAAAACTCGTTTCTGACCTTAATATTGTATCTTCATAGGCTACAGTTTTAATTCAAAGGATGAGAAAATGTTTGTTTGGGTTAACAGTAAAGTGTCAGTTCAAGTCGAATTACATCTATGCATGTCTTGAAGGATTACAATTTATTAAACGTAGCATTTCCTTTGGATAGATCGTAAGAAAGATTATGATGAAAATATTAAAATATCACAATAAACATTTCCCGTAATACTGTATATTCATAACGGAAAACATGTTCGTGATTCGTTCCTTCTTCACATCTAGCCTATATCACAGTATGATGTGTATATTGCCTGTCAAACTTGCCAACAATCCGCCTCAGACGTCAGTCATTTGTCTTTGCTGTTGCAACTGCCATATCTATTGTCTAACTTTTCAGGTAGTCATGTTTTAGCTTGTACAGATCTAAAAATCTGTTCAATCTATCCATTCACTGTTGCAAATATTATTTTAATTTCCCGTCTTCTATCCTACTCTGTTCACTGTTCTATGAATGTCTAATAATGTGTATTAATTTAGTCGTAATTCTTTACTTTATCTCATTGGAAATGAAAAAGGAATAATCAAGGAACTGGAATTTAACTCTTATCTCTTATCTTAGGGGTTTTCATTTTCCCGGTTTTCTGAAAAAAGTTAATTTTATGTAACTCTGGCAGGAAGTATATTTTCTCTTCATTGAAACGAGGACATCATTTTCCGCACTTTTAAGTTAAAAAAGAACCTGAACTTTCTTAAAATCCTCCCCAGAAAAAATCTGTAGGCCTGTTAATGTCCATAATTCGTGGTGTTAATAATTCTTCATTTCAAATGTATTATACGTACGTAACATGATAAAATAAATGGATTGTTTAAATACACGCTATCGCTACGTATGCAGATAGCCTACATATCATTTCAGACACTTCGAGTTTTCCTTAAGTCTGTCACGGCTGTACTGTCAAACGTGTCTTGTCTGGAATGGTATTTCAGTTGCCCGATGCATTACCTTTGTACTGTATTTGCCACTTATGGTCACTTATTATAACTTATTAATTACTTGGTTTTTAAAAATAGCAAGACTTATAGGCTTATGTAGACGGACAAATTAACAAATCTGGAATTCCTGAGAAGAAAGAACGAGAATAACACAATCCTAAACATAGATCTTAATTAGAAGATAGGTCACATATTGAAGAAATTGTCTGCTGCATGACGATATTGAAGGAAATTTATGGGAACTCTAGGACTTGGAAGAAGAATCCAGCTGTTACTCGACCCAAAGGAGAAAAAAAAAATACAGGTTACCCAAAGAAAAAAACCACGGATAGGAGGAGATGGAGAGCAAAATTGTGGACCAATTGCAAGGATAGGCCCATATATAGTCTAAATACATTCGTTGAAATTCCCAGTCGTATACATTGCATTAAAATGGAATAAACTGTTTCGTGAAACAATGCCTCTTTAATATGCCTAATCCAACTTACCAAAAACATAGCTATTAATTTGTATAAAATACTTCTGACGAGATTATCTGCAGTACTTAAGTTATTTATGCAATACAGATTACGTCAACGTCCGATTTTTATGATCGCACACCTCTTAAACTTGGCTTGAAAAGACAAAATTAATCCGGTTTCAGGAAATGTTGGCCAGACATCTTGCAGAAAACGAACAGGAAAAATTTCTAAAAGCTATTAACTTCATTTTTTCACACCTGTCTGTAGTGTCGTGCTATTTTCAGCTGTATGAAGGGAAGTAGTTAAAACCTATTTGGGAGTCGCAGACCTCTAGGAATGTAGAAAACAATATTATCGCATATACTTCCTTTAAATTTTAGTTCCTATGTTTAGCCAAAGACAGTTATTAACCGTATGAAACATGAAGTTATGAATTATGGGACAGAATAAGAGTATGGAATCTCTGACACTTTAAACAAGTGTTACAGATAATCTATAACGCCTATAACGAATACCTCCACAGTAAGTATTGTATTAGATGCAGTAAAAAAAAAAAAAAAAAATAATAATGTTCTGAATAAAGTTCATATTAAACCCCATTCCGGCATCCAGCTTCGTAAGTTACGTATATAGGTACATAATTAGATTCCCTTCCACAGTATTCAGTTTGATAAAATATTGTTATAGCAGGTAGTTGGAATGGGTTTAATAGCATTACAAAGTTGTAACCTGAACACATTGAATCGCAGGTCATTTGTTTAAAAATACACATATAAGGAGGTCCAGGGTTGGGTTTTAGAACTTTAGATTAGCTATTATTGTTATGTTTGTGATGATTATTGTTATCGTGATTTCAGAGTACTAACAATCGACTGTTGTCGATACCGGAAGTTTGTCCTGGGGGAGTTTAATCTTCAGATAAGGGACTGTAGCATTTCTGCACGTACATAAATATGCAATCTACCTGTGACTTAATCGAACCCAGTACTTAAGAACAAAAAGCCAGTGTCTTAACGAATATTCTGCTTAGGCCAAACGATATTGCTCGTAGCAGAACTGAGCATAAGTTTACGCATAGTTGGGGTTGTTCGGCCATCTTGGAAACAAGACAGAAGCGAGGAGAAACGGAGAATTTTATCTGAGTTAAACTTATCTTTTTTGAATTGTACGTAATATTCTTCAACTTAAAGAAGGATATTGACTAAAGATTTTCAAGTTTTGTTTATTTTTACAATAATAATGTAACATTTTTCTTGTTATTTAACGTTTTATTGCCGGTGACGTAATAGCCCTATTTTATGCATACTGTTAGAGGGCCAAAGAAAAATGAATTGAAGGATCATTGGGGCCGACAGGCCGGCAATTGAACCACACTGCTGTATATCGCTAGTATAGAAGGTGTTGACTGATGAGTCATAACTCATAACACAGAATTGCTTATAACAAAAATACTTTTTTTTTTTTTTGTCAGTGGAACATTTCTCCAAACAGATTCAATATTCTATGGAAATGGATATGTATATAGACACGCTCTTACACCCCTTACATATGTTACTGTTCAATATGCAGTGAGTGCCCGTTCTTAAATTCACTATAGCCTACCTTAGCGTGGCCATAATACTGAGTGTATAACTTAAAAGTATTTTAGTGAGGTTCATCATTAAGGGTAATCAAAAGAGATAGATTCCATCTGTCACAGTGTTTCGAACTCTGGCTAGCTTAGTTGGTAACGCGTCGGCACGGTAGCTGAAGTTCCCGAGTGTCAGGAAGAATTTTTCTCTTAAATAACTCGGGCTCATAAAATTTAAACAGATACAATATTCTGTGGAAACATTAATATAAGTAAGATGTATATCCATATTATAACACATGAGTTTAAGAAACAATCTCAAGGTTCACTTCAAAGACAATACCACAAACAAAGGTATATTGCGTAACTCGTGTTCTCAGTCAATGTGTTATAGTAAACAGCTGATAAGAAGTTCTATATGTATTGAATCTAAAAGTTAGTTGCCTGACTGTTATCCTGTTTAGTATGGTAAGCAAATTGTATTTTTCTAATCATAAAAAGGTTCAGCGTCCGTAAATGATATATTTCATCAGATATTACTACTTTTCTTTTGGAAAAGGTGTGAGTGATACATTATATTGTTAGGTTTGTGGAGAGGTAAAACTCATTGGCCGCTAGCATTTATCATTTCATCTGTATGGTACATAGGCATGAGTGAGATTGGTCATGAACAGGGCCCGGATTCTGATTACCTAAAATTGTTTGAAAAATGACCTATAAAATGACCCTAAATTTTAAAGAAAATGACTTAATGATTATAAAAAATGGCCTAAAAACTGATATTTTATTTATAAAAAATTATTATTGTACACACAAAGTTATAGACTAGTTTGTACATAACTATAAAAACTGTAAATAACTGTAATGTTGTGAATGTTCTTATCTCACGGAAATTTATACTGGCACTGAGGCACTGGTGAGTCAAAATTCGGCACATCCTTTTGTGGTCTGCTGGATTATATTGTTGTTTATTGAGGGTAAACAGTAGTTTGTACTCTCAAATCCAAGCAGGTGTCAGACTCTGGTGCCAAGTCAATCTAATAACAATAGTAATATAATACAACATTTTGGAGTTTCTTTGATTCTCACTTCCGACTGAGACATGTCAACATTTGAACGCCGAATTTTTCCTTCTTGCATTAAACAAACAACACTTCAAAGACAGCACTGCTAGAGTTGAAAAAAGTTAATACACACAATGTAAATACATGAAAATGACTAAATAAGGAAGCAAATGACACGAAAATGACAAAATAATGACCTAAAATTGAAATAAATGCCCTAAAAATATAAAATTGCATAAAATGACAAAAAATGACCTAATAAAAATGAATTTCTATAATCTAGAGGCCATAATTAGGATTTATCCACAAGTTGGCAATGCCTATGCAGCATCAATAAAAAGATGACATGTCATTAGAATCCGGGCCCTTTAATTCGTGGTGCTTGGTGAAATGCAACAATCAATTATGGTACCGTACCTTTAATTTAAAATATTTTTATTCTTTCAGAATTTGCCAGTATTTGAAATACAGCAAATGCTGAGAAAATTACATGCAAACATTTTTGGCTATATAGGTAAAATTGGAATGAGCTGTGGAGTCCCGGATTTTTTAATCTGCAGAAGCATTAACTGACGCTACTTTCTGGGTCGAACAAGTGCATCAAAACGAGCGGAAACTCGAAATGTAGAATATTTTGTTCGGGAAAAGATGTTTAGTATATTTTCTTTAACAAGCAGCTGAACTATGTAATCATTTTTTTTACATATGAATATTAGAGTAATGTACATAAACCATACATTAACTACATGCAATTTTCTATTTCCTGTCATTTCCTGTCAGAAGGCATCAAGACAGAATTTATATAACCATCATCAAGTAAAATCATGAGTGGATTATAAGTTTGCAATCAATATGAATAATTTCATTAGAATGGCGTGTTCCCGCAAATGACGTTCGTAACACATGAATAAAAATGCTCACCTTTTAAAACAAATCATTACTCTATTAATGTAATAACTCTGCTTTTATTAATTTTTTTATGATGACGAATTTATTCGCCAATAGCAGTGGAAAGGATACGTTTTGAAAAAGTGAGTATGTCTACCTTAAATGACAAAGCGGTATATTTCTGAGGCATGAGCTCACATCCCTCAAATTATTTTTAATTAGTCTTATATACTTACAACCGAAATAATAAACGTTTAATATCTCCAGCCCTCAAGAATTTCTTAGAGAGATTAAACTACTCACCAACATCCTTGGATAATGTATTTATAAGATACAGTACCAGTGTTCTGCCAAGGCCGTTTTAATTTAATTATCAATAACGAAAAAAGAAATGTTACCTTATTTGAACTACACACATTAGTCCAGTCATTTGGTGCTCAAAAAGGGGGTTACCTGGAAAGTTTTCCGGGAGTTTTGAAAATTGGTGATTTTATAGAATTCGACGTGCTCTTTTCGAATTTTCACTTTGCTACCTCGTATCTTTGCCGCTCGCGCCGCCATATTGGAAAAATGGCGCGCAAAAACAGTTTTTTCACAATATCTCCTTTACGACTCATTTTACGATGAAAATAGTTATGTAATAAATTAAACTAGAGAAAATTTCCTATAATTTATGTCGTAACGATTTTTTTTGTAAAATGGATAGTTTCAGCGTACGAGCGCCGTAAAGTCTACTCCGACACGCGTTTTGGCCAAAGCCACGGTAGATGCGGATACGCTAATAACAATTAATACGGCAATCAACACTTTGCATCTACATTTGATTCCGTAATAGTTGTCGGCAAAAATGTAGATCTTATTCTTTTGACGGCTCTATTTACGCGTTCAGAGACACACACACACACACATATATTATATATATATTCTCAAACCAGAAAAGGGAAAATTTCGCAACGAATATATTCAACAAAAATAAAACAGCCGCAGATAACATAATATTATTTCTGCACGCCTTCAGTGGCTGTGATACAACATCAGCACTCTTTAAACAAAGAAAAATAAAATGTGCTAATGTATTAAAAAACGGAATTAAACGAGCTTGTCCAGGTATTCAAAAACCAAAATGCAGATCCAAGGATCATTGCTGAAGCTTCCTCCTTGCATTGTATGGTTACAGTGCAGTGAAAAGTGTGTCGTTAAACAACTATAGATATATATGCTTCACAAAATCAGCATATGAAAATAAATTTAATATTGCATCGCTGCCACCGACGGAAGCAGTAGCACAACATTCGTTCCAAACCTATCACCAGGTTCAGCAGTGGCATGGAGTTGAATATATTCGTTGCGAAATTTTTCCTATTCCTGGTTGAGATTATATAGGCTATGTTTGAACGCGTAGATAGAGCCGTCAAAAGAATAAGAAGATCTATATCTTCGCCGACAACTATTACGGAATCAAATTTAGATGAAATGCTGATTGCCGTATTAATTATATCAGCCTAGAAAAAAGACGACAATTTCTGCGGTAAAAATGAAAATAGGTGTGTTTGATTAAATTCGCTGTGCTAAATTCGAAAATGCATTTCGTTTTTCTCTATCACATCTGGTTAATTGACATTTGTGAAAAATATTATTTTGACATTTTGTATAAGTTAATAAAATAACTGTATGCAGCTTTGATGCTGAATTTGGAAACTTTTTCCTTTGCGGTAAGTGGTGTGATAGGTGATCTTAATCAATTTTGGGTCACTGAACATGAATCCGTTGACCGTTTCTACGTAACACGTCATGTTTTCTTGCAATAGGTACTTCACAACGAGAGATATAAGTTATTGCTTAGACTAGCTTACAGGATAAAAAAATACTTAAAAATTAGGATAATTTTGATAATATTTTTCGGGGAAAATCAAATAATATTTTGAAACAGTCCAAGACGTATGTATTCCAGTATCTTTTGTGAGTGCAGGTCAAATAAATTTATTTTTGCCAAATCATCTGATGCCGTACAAATTATCAGTGACAAAAAAATCGAAGTTTGTTTGGAGGGGGAAATATTAAAGATTTGAACTTTTGGGAATTTTTACATTGGTTATAAGCTAATATATATAAAATATATTTTAGTTGAGCAAATGGTATCTTATTTATCTTATTACATTGATCGAGCTAAACGATTTTGAACATGTATTTTAATAAATCTAAAATCTATAAGTTTGCCAAATTTCAAGTTTCTAGCTCATCTGGAAGTGAATAAACATCAATGTTAATAAGTGGAAGATTAGACTGTCGTAGATGTGAATGATGTCACGGCTATCCAGCAAGTTTTTCTATACTTATGGGGCAGCTAGAAACACCAAATTTAGCAGGCTTATGACTGTTGTATGTGCCCAAATTCCTACCAAATTGTATGATTCTACCTTTCATACCATGTGTGCCAATATTACATAATGTGAGAAAAATATACAGAATTTATTTGAAATAAAAAAAAATCTAACTCAATCTAAGGGATAACCGATGAAGATACGTCAAAAAGTCATAAGACCAAACTTGTAGATCTCTAAAAATCCGTTACTGCTTCTGCAACAGGTTTTTTTTTATACGACTTACCGTTTAGCTACTATAAGCCCCCAAAAAAGTCTACACAGACCTTAAAATTGCGTCCGCCATAACAGCAAACACGAAAACTAGATGTGAAACAACAAAAATAATGACATTTTTGAAATCAGGAGACCTTATTTAGTTAAAATCGCTTATTAAATGCTTTACTGCAAAATGATGCAGGTAGTGGTGTATCCGCATCTTTGGTGGCTTTGGACAAAACGCGTGTCGCAGTAGACTTCGCGGCGCTCGTACGCTGAAACTATTCATTTTACAAGAAAAATTGTTACTACATAAATTATAGGAAATTTTCTCTAGTTTAATTTATTACATAACTATTTTCATCGTAAAATGAGTCAGAAAGGAGATATTGTGAAAAAACTGTTTTTGGGCGCCATTTTTCCAATATGGCGGCGCGAGCGGCAAAGATACGAGGTAGCAAAGTGAAAATTCGAAAAGAGCACGTCGAAATCTATGAAATCACAAATTTTCAAAACTCCCGGAAAACTTTCCAGGTAAAACTACCAAATGACTGGACTACATATCTTCCCCTGCCTTAAGCTTTTCATAACTGCATTTATGTTTTAATAATAATAATAATAATAATGATTTATTTAAGCCTTAAGTAAAATTTACAATTGGCCATGTCAGATTTCATAAATGAAGCCAAAATTAATCATTACTGGCCCCAGTCTACTCTTATACAATTCAACGGCCCTAAATAGCGTGCTCACTCGCTCGCCCGCCCGCTTCGTGAGTTCATCGGGTATACTCGGCGATGTTCGTCTCTCGCAGTGTAAACTTTCACGACGAGTACAAAATTAGGAAAACCGTTTCTTTATTATATAAGGCCTAAGTGAAATGAACACAATGAACAAATATTCTAATTTTATTTTTACTTACAATTTTCATAGCTTTGAACCACAAACATTTTTAACAAGCTGCCAGTATAAATTTCTTAAAAAATCCTGGAGTCATTTAATAATGGCGGGCGAAACCGCGGGACATGCTGTAAAATATTGATGGTTTAACCCTTGAAATATCGCTGATAAAAAAAATCCAAACAAACCATTCCTTCCCTCGAAACATTATATAATTTCTGAAAATTGCACTGAATTTATCAAATAAAATTCACATCATATTCATCTGTCAACAAACAGTTGAGAAACAATGAAGCCTCAGTTTGGCTTCGAAACGTCGGAATCAATCCAATTCACCACCTGGTTAGTAGCCCGGGAAAATATCATATAATACGTATTATGTGTTCACAGGTTCCTTTGGAACTGCGAATCTGAGATCGTTTTCCCAGGGGGCGCTTTCTAATCGTGGAATGTACTCTGAAGCCGGAATTTTAATTATTAATGGTTTAGTTTATGAATAATTCGCGTGCAAGTGTTAATAAATATAATGCCTAATAGTTATTATACTCTTAATTTTTAAATTAATTATCGTGGGCGAAGCCACGGGCACCTGCTAGTAAATGACAAAAGGTTAATAACTTAAGTCTACCGGTACTGTAAAAGATTAAAACTTGAAGTCATTGTTGAAACATTCATGTATATTGTAAAATGGATTGTTCTTCAACCAAATTTTTATTTTGGTTTTGAATTTACTTCCATTTAGGTCCTTTATGGTGTCAGGAAGCTTGTTAAAAACCTTTACAGAATTAAACACATGATTTTATTTTACTTTGCTTGGTCTAGAAAATGGCATTTGAATGGCATTTGTATGCAAGTAATATAAATATTCATGAAATAAAATCACTAGAGATTACAGGTTTGAAGTGAATCAGGAACATTTTAATTACGGCCTAAGTAGCTGGTTTTCATGGGTGACAATTTTAATACGTGGATAAATATTTTCATATTTGAACATAAGCATTAACCCCTTGTACTTATTTCTCTGACTTTATGCAGTTTTTGCGGTGACACATATATACGCCAATGGCAATGAAAAGGTTAGTAGGCCTATTGCGATATGCTGTAATTGACTGTACTGCAGTAGTGAACAATAAGCCTCATTATAAGCTAGGTGACACTTAAAACCTGAGTTTGTAGATAGAATGAGTTACTTATAACTACTCTTCACAGAATTTATCAGATTTTAAAAAATACATTTTAGCTCAGGTATAAGTTACGCAATTCGTGCAGGCACATTCAAAAGAAGTCATCGCAGCAGTGTTATTTATAATTGATTTATTTTACCTGGTGGAATTAAGGCCATTAGGCCTTTTATTCTATTCAACCAGGATTATTACAAATAAATTATACAACGTTACAAATGTAATACAAATATGATACAATTACAAATATAGTTAAACACAACGCTATTAGGCCTATAGTGTAAGGGTTATAAATAAGAACTAGTAGAACTATAAAGACAAGAAAACAATTATACCTAATACACAAACTCAGTTTATGAAATGCTTACTAAGATTTACCTACTGTTACGAAGAAAATATAGATTCATTTGTTTACAATTATTGACAATATTAATGTGTAACCAAGTTGCTTTCTATGACATCACTTGTCACATTCGTGAGTTGTGTTTGCGTTTGACAGTTCCTGTAGTTCTCAGGTAAAGCATTCCAAGAACGAGATATGGAAACGACATAGGAGCGAGAATAATGACTAATGAGTTGTTTTGTGACGAGGTATACGTAGAGGGGAGTTCCATATTGATCTACACTTTATTCACTAAGGACCTCTATGTCTTGGCAGATATAACCACTTTCTCAGCAAAATCTTCATTAAGCTGTACATACTTGTGCCACCCAAGTGGGACTTCTCTAGATCCTCTGAGAAACAATTTTTTGCAGTCTGTCATACCCACCTCAGGACATTTCCTGGAAGTCGGCGAATGATGTCTGTGCAGAAGTGAGAATACAGTGGATGTGGCAGCACCGGAAACCCCATCATAGTCGTGCCGTTAATGTTGGTCCCTGGTTCCAGCCAGTCAATATGGATGATTCCATCCTTGTTCCAAAAGTTTGTGGCCATGCGTTTGCTGCTGAGGGCGCTGTACAGAACTTCGGTGGGGACCTGCCTTTGTGCTTCTACTGCATTGATTGGACTTTGGTTCTGATTACCACCTATTCAGAACTATGAAAAAACATCTGTGTGGACATCGTTTTGTCAACTTCCATGAATTGTCCTGAGGTGGGTGTGACAGACTCTGAAAAAGTGGTTCTCAGAGGACCTAGAGAAGTCCCACTTTGGTGGCACAAGTATGTACAGCTTAGTGAAAACTTTGCTGAGAAAGTGGTTATATCTGCCAAGGCATAGAGGTTCTTAGTGAATGTAAAATCAATAAAGTGTAAATCAATATGGAACGCCCCTCGTAGAATGGTGCTTCCCTGTGAGGGCGTACCGAGATCGTGGTGATAAATAGTAGTTGAAAACGTTCATACAAATAAGCAGGTGTAGAGAAATATTAAGAGTACTGTATAATAGAGTAAATGAATGTGTCATGAAGTTAGAAGAAAGTAGCGAAAATGGACTTATCTTCTTCGCAAGTTTAGAACTAAGAGATAATCAAAGGACACACAACCCAAATAAAATTTGATGTAATAATTCACATAACTTTCTCTGTCCTAAGCATGGACAATACAACTTTTTTCTTCAAATTCTATTATAGAATAAGGGGCCGTATTGAGGGAGGGTATATATTCAGTTGTTCCTTCTTGACAAAAAGGTTTATTATTAGCCAAACAAAATATTTTCTTATAAAAACAGATGTTTTGACTCTTTTATGCACTTTGTATAAAAATTTAAACAAAATCAAATTCACGTAAAGTGGCGTTAAAAGTAAGATAAAATCTCCCAAGAAGATACCTAACCCAGACTTCTTGTTATGTGTTTTTTCGTGTTCACAGACACACACCCTTATACACACAGACATGTTTCTAAAAAATTATTTTTGGATCCAGGGTCCTCAGAATATGTATTAATATTGAAAACTTAACAGCTAATCTCAGGGTCGATCACATTACTATCTGTAAGGCACGTGTAGAGGAAGTAAAAAAGTTGTTCTTGTCAAACGTCTAAAAAAAGAAGTTAGTATGCAAATTTTATGATCTGTGACTATTATTGTAACCGCTCTCTATTCTTATCCTCTTATTCTCTATTCTTTGTATGCAACATTCCAGTTTTCAATGGATCGTCTTCATTTTCAGAATATTTTTGCTGTATTTTCCCTGTGAATCCATAAATATTAATGTGGTTGTTGGTACTAGTTTGGACGAATTGGTCTGTGTGTTGGATCTCAGTAATTTTTTCAGTTAATTACATTTATATGCCAAATTTCTTGTACACGCTACCCATATCAACATATTGCTTGTGTTTGACCTTTACCAGCCTAAAATAAAAAATAAAAATAAAAAAGGTTCTGACACTACTGTAAAATTGACATAATCTATCTGTTTAGAGATGAAGTGAGACAAGAAAGAATAGTATATTATTTTAATTATACTTAATTCTGATAACACGTGTGAAGTGTGAAGATAGGCAAAAACTGTATAACTTTTAAACTGACCGTGATGCAGCAACTGATTATAGGCCTAATCACCCATCGTCGTACGAGGTATAATGTTATAAGTCATTGCTACTGTATCTGTCAAGAAGAAGCAACCATTTCATCTACATAAAGTGGACACAGGAAATTTTTCTCTACACTGAGGCATTGTCTAACGATCTGGCCCAAAAGAAAAAGTGCTCAAAAGGGCATTTTCAGCTTGGCTAAAATTTCAACAGATCAGACTTTCAAATGAACTTCTTACCTTCTTGAGTATAAAGACATTTTAAATGGAATTAAACGTACCGAAATTGTAAATGTAGAAATGATCTCTTTCGTCCAAGCAGACGAAGAAAAGAAAAGAAAAGAAAAGAAAAGAAAAATTAATGATATCGTCAGAAAATAAAATAAAAGGCCGTCATAATGGTAGATACTAGTGAAGCAACAATCTGCAAAATGTGCAAGCAAAGCAAGATAAGGCTCTTATTACTTCTGAAATTGAACAGAGAGAGGAGCTTAAAGAAGTAGGACAGGCAATATTATACATGGAACCAATTCTTTTATCACTTGCAAAGAAAAAGGAATTGCTGAATCTACTTCATTGTAACTCTCCTAACCACTACGGTGTTTCCCTCATTAAGGTTACTGCTAATAGTCTACTTACTATCTTTGAAATAGGTTTATATTACAACAAAATGGAATCGGAGCTCAAATGCGGAAGTAATGTAATGTTTTGTATCTGGGCAAGAAGGGTGCGGAAGGGGAGAAAAACGTCTGCCATAGATTTGGCAACATATATCCTAAAGAACATTCCGAGCGGACGTTCTTCACCCCTCCCGCACTATTTTCGACGAAATTTGAAACAAGTACAAGCTGCAAGTTCCGGTTCTGTTTCGTTCCCATTTAAGCATTAAGTCATTCTTCGAGAATAATGATGGAAGAGATGTACCGATACCAGGGTTGTTCGTGATGAAGAAAAGCAAAAAAATGGGCGGGTTTGATCATCGTTCACTATAATTTCAAATCAGAAGCGATAATTACTTTTTAATTTGTAAATGAAATTTGTTAATGTGTTACAAGAAAAATTAAATCAATTGATACCTTAATACATCTGGAACATGAGTAATTGTTTGAAAAGGCCGAATCAAAACCATAGGCCCACATTGTTATATCTTATCGGAACTTACAAATCAATAACATATGTAGTGTAAAATAATTATATTTTGAATATACGTTCCTTGTGTGAGGTTTCTAATAAACATTCGCTTTACGAAGAGCTGAAATGCAAATTAACCTTTTCTCTTGTAACAAAGTAAAAGTTAAGTTACTTTACTGTAAGCAACTTGATTTTCGAATTCATTTTAATAAATAAATAAAACTTATTATACCTTTGTTCGTATACCGATAGTAAACTAATATAGGTTATATTTTGATTTACTTGACTGTCGTACAGTAATAAAATCTGAGTAGTTGTGTTTAAGTTTACTGTAGTGCTTTCATCTTTATTTCACTGAGTTAATAATTCATCGCTGTAGAAATACCTAAGACGACATTTGGTTTGAAGCCTTCAGACCACTCATTTTAAAATGAAATTAACTTGTCAGGTCAATGTTTATGCTTCTTACTAAGTTGGTCATGGAAAAACTTTTAACGTCTAAAATCTAAGCACATTGTTTCTAGCGTAATGGCAAGGGCTTTTATCACATTTTACAGCGGTTCGGTGGAAGGATGGTTGCCTGGGCGCCACAGTATAATGCATATACTGAAATATTTCTGTCTTTATTTGTCGAACTCGCCTCCGGTCTGCCAGTCGATCGTTGAGCACTTCCCTCTAGCTTCAGGGTAGGAAGCGAAGAACACCTTAATATTATTGCTTGAATAATAATGCAGTTTCTTTGAACACTGAAGGAATATTCTGTTTATTCAAACGTTGGAAATACAAGTCCAGTCATTGACAATAATTACAAAATTTGTTTGTGAATAATTAATATTGTTGCAAGTTCTCGGTAGATCGTTACTAGTGATACAATTGCTGCCGTATATGATTTTGATTAATCGCGATTGAAAGTAAGAATCCTTCTAAGTCGATTAATTCCACAGCGAAAATTTTATAAGTCCAATTAATTCTGTGGGCACGAAGCCACAAAGATAAGTAGAGTGATTTTATACGGTGGACACAAGTCCCCGAAGTAGAATTGACTTGACTGCTATAGGCACGGGGCCTTGAAGTAGAGTTGAATATGACTGTTATAGGCGCGGGGCCTTGAAGTAGAGTGATTTTACAGTGCCCCGGTAGGCCTAAGGAAAACTTACTTGGACAAACATTTATCCCTACTCTTCTTAATTATTATTCGTGAATCCCGGCACGTGGTACTATAAATCAATTCCTATTGGCAAATCTCCCGACCAATAATAATATGTTAGTTTCCCACGGAAATCAATTGGATTTCCCTTATTCTCAAAACCCACAACTTAGCGTCTCGGATTTCTAAGAAGGTTCGGACAGCGTGTTGTATCAGTAGCAACATCAGAAGCTAGGCTTAAACACAATAGCCGACTTCTTAGAATTACTTAAGTGGATCAGTACCCTTTGTGATAAGATCTTGGGAGATTCCCGATACATTGTACCTGAGTACTGCATTGCCTTATCTCGCACCCGCTAGGTCTGCTAGGGAAATTCCCAGCTTCTCCGTCTATACACTGCAATCTCATTTTAATAGTTCTTTAAAATGATGTTGTTAAACTTTTTACCTTTGCCTTCTTTCTAGTTAATAATATTTATAATGAATGTTCCGTCTTTTCACGGTCATTTTAAGACCAAACACGGGCTATGAGATTTTATGATTTTAGTTTGAATAAATTTGGGCAATTAATCTGTCATTTATTATACTTAATTTGGTTATCTTGTTTATTTCTTTTTGCCGAAGTATCTGAACTGCAATATATGCCCCAGTCTATTAAGACAGGAATCATCATAGCCTATGATTGACTTACTGGCTGAATATACTGCATCTCTCCACAAAATATTATACCTTATTTTCCTCCAGTGTTGCAACTATCTTACACAAATACATAACTAATTTAATTCCTATCCTGACACGAGACTTCACCTTAAATCCTGTCCCACATGTACAAGTTTTCTGAACCTATCACATTCATACATCTTGCGGTTTCCTGTAGTGTTACGTTGCTTGTACGTATTACTTGGTTTATTGCACGACCAAGACATTACAACAAAATTTTACGTAAACACCATAAATTTACCGATATACCCTCGTGAGACCATGAAAATTAAGCTCAAGCAGTTCTCACTGAAATTTTATAAAATATATTGAATGCATAAAGAAAAACAAAAACACTTTTTTTTATATTGAGACTTTGACAAGGTCGATCAAGCAGTTCTCACTACACCTACACTATATTATAAAGAATGCAAAGAAACACTCTTTTACCATGAGACTTTGACAAGGTCGATCAAGCAGTTCTCACTACACCTACACTATATTATAAAGAATGCAAAGAAACACTCTTTTACCATGAGACTTTGACAAGGTCGATCAAGCAGTTCTCACTACACTTGCACTATATTATAAAGAATGCAATACACACACGTATATTTTACTCTCATTTATACACATTCCTCTAATCCTAAACCTATGTGGAACTGATAACCTATCATGCCAGTAGCTATTTTACCGCGTAAAATATGCATTACAGGTTATAGGCCTACATTATTCCAGCTCAGTACAATGCATTTCGGTTATTCTGCCCTTATGTATGGTTTAATGAAGGACAGGTTGTATCTTCCTACAATTCTGTCTTTTTCCGGGTCGTATGCCTCTACTGTAATTCCGTTAAAAACTTGGGTGACTTGGTACGGTCCGTCGTACAATAAATTCATCTTTGCATACTCCTTTCTTAGTGCGCTGGATAAGTTCTTCCTTTTTACCATTATTTCTTCCCCTATCTGAGGTAGCCACACAGTTTTGTGCCTCTTTGCTTTGCTTCTCCTTTTTTCGTTCTTTTTGCGGATTCTCTCTACGACCCGATTACAAATTTCCTCCATAGTCTCGCCATTTTGGTCGTAATCCAGCGCCTCAGGCATCCCTTTTACCAGTTCTTTAGGCTCACCCCCAGTCATCAATCGAAATGGCTCTATCCCTGTTATTGGGTTGACTGTGTGGTTCAGAATATCTTCGATTTTCTGGCAATATGGTACCCAGGCTGAATGCTTCCTGTGACACAGCGCCCTAAGATACAGTGACACATTTCTGAGTTCCCGCTCACTCCGGTTCCCCTCGGGATGATATTTTGATACCTTATATACCTTCACTCCATGTTTATTTAACACGTTCTTAAACCTCTCACCTGTGAAAGGCGCTCCGTTGTCCGAAATTAGATTTTGGATGGGGCCATAGGTCGGAATAAAATCCCCTGTAAGTTTCCTGAGGCATTGGATACGGTCTGCTCTTGTCACTGGGTAGAGTTTTACGAAATGAGTAAAAATGTCTACCACTATAAAGATATACTTCATCCCGAATCTCCCAGTGGGAATCGGTCCATGGTAGTCTATAGCTATTAAGCTCCCTTTTTCTTCCCTTGTGATCGTCAAAGGAGGCCGATCAAACTTCTTATTTAGCGGTTTTACCCTCTGGCATAGATCACAGCTGCTTATGAATTTTCTTACTTTCCGTCCCAAGTTCTTAATGTACACCCTCGCAGATATATAAAGCATCACCCTCTCCGTTCCACTGTGGCCTAAAACTGTATGGACTGTACTGATGATGTTTGTTTCTATTTCTCGGGGCACATAAATTAGCCATTTCTTGACGTCCTGCCCACATAATTTATATATTACATCATCGATGCACCTGTATTTTAGCTTTGTCTTATTTGCGTCATCTTCAATAGGCCTACTCAGTTCATTAATTACTCGTGCTATTTCTGTGTCTTGTCTCTGTAACTCTACAATATTCGCAAAGTTCGCTTTTAAGGATGGTTCCCTTATTAGGCGTACCGGCATCACTTCGATAGGCCTATTTGACGATTGCTGGTTCTCCGGTATTTCCTCCTTCATTCTAGAGAGATAGTCACACAGAATATTTTCCTTCCCAGGCACGTGCCTTATATCAATGTCATACTGGCTAATTTCGTGAATGATTCTGCTTATTTTACTATTACTCAATCTGCATTTATTTATGAAAGTGAGGCTAACGTGGTCTGTGTACACGATAACATGCCTGTTGAAGATGTACCTATTGAATCTTGTGAGCCCAAAGTACACCCCTAAAATCTCTAATAGAGTAACTGATCCATGTGATTCCAACTCGCTAAGGGCCCTGGAGGCCACAGCTATAATATGCTTAGTTCCATCGTTATGCTCCTGCATAAGCGCACAGCCAATTGCATTACTCGAAGAGTCCGTGTATAGAATGTATTGTAGGTCCTGTTTAGGCCGTTCTAATAGGATAGATTCCTGGAAAGCCCTTTTTATACTTATAAAAGCTCTGTCTTCCACATCTCCCCATTTGAACCTTTTAGATTTGCTACTCAAGAGCTTTCTGATGGGTGTAATGAGCTCCGCATAACCAGGAATAAAGCGTGATTGGTAGTTGAAAATGCCTAATAGCTTTCTAACTTGCTTTACGCTAGTAGGCCTAGGAATGTTCCTTATTGCTTCAATCCTCTCCGGATCAGCCCTTACGCCATTCTCCGATATAATGTACCCGAGAAACTTAACCTCTTTTCTCATAAGAAAGACTTTCTTCGGGTTTACAGACATTCCGAACCTCAGAAATGTTCCTAATACATTATCCAGTTGTCTCACGTGTTCTTCAAAGTCTATTGTATGAATCAGGTAGTCGTCAACAAATGACGTCACACAGGAGCCTTGCCCATCCGGAAACATTATTTTCAACGCTCTCAGTAGCGCACTGCCCGAGGTTTTGACTCCAAACGCGCAGCGGCAATATTCGTACGTAACACCACAATGGTTGAATGCGCAATATTGTCTGTCTTCTTCTCTTAACTCTATCTGCCAAAAACTTGACGTCAAATCAATACTGCTAAAAAATTTTGAGTCTCCCATTTTGGCAAGTAAATCTTCTACTGGCTCCGCCCGGAATTGATCTGGTTCTATATATAGGTTAGTATGCCTAGAGTCCAGGGTTAAACGTAGCTTTCCATTCGCTTTCACGACCCAACAAATCGGATTCAAATACTTTGAGTCCGATACTCTAATAATATTTGCATCTAGCATGGATTTTATTAGCTTATCGGCTTCATCCCTCATTGAAATTGGTACAGGCCTACTCTTATAGCGACGCTCAGGAATTTCTTGTTTTAATTTAAATTTGTGTTGGTAACCCCGAAATAGGCCTGGAGTTGAACTGAACACTGATTTGTTCTTATATAGCATGTTATATAAAGTCGACTTTTGACCATCTGACAGCACATCAATTTCTTCTACTTTCTCCCTGAGAATTAATTCGATATCAACATTTTCCTCTTCATTTCTTCCATTCTGACTAATGTTAGTAAAATTCGCGTGTACCGTTTCACATTCATTTTCATCTACATAATTATTAGAACCCTTAATGCACAAATGATCATATTCTTCGTCCTCCCAAACAATATCAGATTCCATTCCCTGTAACTCTGCGACACTTTCGTCACAATCAGCCTCATTATCACCTTCATATATAAATACGGCCGGTTTAATTCCCATAGGCCTATATTCGTCGATACTATTTCCCTCTTGTACTACAACTGATTCCACCACGAAAGGCTCGCGTAATAATACATCTTCATTTTGGCACTCCAACTCCTTAGTAATTATATTCTCATTAGATAAAAACGGTACACGTAACTTTTCTTTCTCATCTAATTCCATTTCTACCCAATTTTCTTCAAAATTTATTCTCATTAGTTGATCTGTCATAGAATCACAACCCAGAATTAATTTATGTGCTAAATGTTTTATTGTCAAAAAGTAGACTTCTAACTTCTTTCCCTCAATTTCCAACGGCAACATACACTGATGCTCAATTTTATGGGATTTGGCACCAATTGCAGTTTGTGCGTATAGGCCATGTACTTTCAATTCCTGAACGCGCACTCTTGCTGCTTTCAGCGTTTCATAGAATTTTTCGTTTATTAGAGAAAAAGTACAGCCAGTGTCCACCAACATATCGACTTCAAATTGGTCTATTTTTACCCTTATTAATGGCGGATATGTGGGTGTTATACCCTCTCTATTTGCACATCCTACTACGCACCCCTTCTCTCGTGTTTTATTTTCATTATCAGGTCTTTTTAATCCTTTTAATCCCTCGGTCTGTGTGACGTCATTTCGACCTCCAAATGCGTCTCCTAGTAGTTTAAAGGCCTGTCTTGCGCTACATGCCTTTCGTCATTTCTGTGACGAATGTCTCCCTGAATACCATTGTGGTTTCCCGTGCTATGCGCCTGATTCCTTTCACCTTCTATGTTAATGTCCCCCTGGTTTTCTGGAATTCGTTCTCCTACTTCGTTCTGCATCCTGCCATGAAATCGAACATTATTTACTTGTCTGTCTTGAGGCCTATTCTCTTGATTATTTCCCCTCCAGTTTTGGTTCCCATTATTTCTATATGAGTTATTATTAGGGGGTCCTCTGTTCGATTCCGCATTTCTGTTGGCATGTCCTTGGTTCCATCTACCTCTGTCATTATTTGGACCTCCTCTCGTATCTTGATTCATTTGCATATTATCCGGTCCATTTTGTCTCCTATTATCGCTACGCTCTTCTCTGTTAGTTCCTACTTCGAAACTAGATAATAACTCCAAAGCCTTGCTATAAGTTTGGGGACATGATACTATAAGCAGGTTACATATTTCCGGCTGAAAATGTCTCGTCACAAGCTGAATGGCCTCGCGTTCTGGCATTCCGGGGTCTAGTAACTTGATTAGGCCTATAACTTTTAGGAAATGGTCCGATAGAGAGACGTTGCCCCTAGGTGAATATCTCCCATTATAGACCTCATTTCTAGCTAAAGCTCTCTTCGCCTCACCCCAATATCTTGCTAAGAATAACTGCTTAAAATCCTCATAGTTGCACTCCGGGTGTACTGTAAGTTCAAACCACTCTTTTGTTTTTCCTTTTAAGGCTCTACCGAGGATCAACATTTTGTACTGAGATGGAATAGACCGCAAAGTAAAATACTCTTCAACAGATTTCAAGAAACTCTGAGGGCTCGTGTTGCTCTCATTGAAGCTGGGAAGTGATACCTCATTTCCTATTAAATTACATATATTAATCCTATTATCGCTAACTACCGGCATGCTGGTGGCTACCGTCTCGTGTACTGTATTACAGGACTCATTTGCAACACTAGGAGGCCTATATGTATTTCCTATTCCATTGCATATACTCTCACTACAATTTACAGCATAGTTATTAGCTACAGGCCTACGATTTTCGACCTCTTTAGCTACCGTGCTTACTTCTTTAGAGATTTCCCCTATTTTCTCAGCTAATATATTTTCTAAATGCACTACCTTGTCATTTACTTCTGAGATTTTATCTCCTAACCCTACTTTTACTTTTCCCACCTGAGTCTCCATATTCTTTTTCAAGCTAGACTCCGATTTCTGTATTTCTTTCTCCAAAATTTTCCTTTCATTTGATAATTTTTCTTCATATTTCTTGCCCTGAATTTCTATTTTCCTATCTACCGATGCCATATTATTCTCTAATTCAGACCTAATTTCCCCTTGACTTTCACTAATTTCTTGCCTCATTGCTTTTTCACTTTCTTTAAGTTCCCTACAGAATTCTCCCCTGATTTCGTTGCATAAGTTAGATTGGACCTCTTTTATATTATTAAGCTCCCTCTCAAGCCTATCTACATTCAGCCTATGTTCTTGGTCCGATTGGTCTATCCTATCTCCCAGTTTCTCTATCTTTTCCCCGGTATTTTTCTCTAGTTCCTTGATACTTTCCCTAGTTTCACTACTTGACTTTTCTAGTCCCTTCATCATAGCTTCATTAGATTCCCTCATACTTTCCTTAGATTCCCTCATCATAGCTATCAAATATGCAATAGAATTCGGGTCTATGGTTTGATTCATTTCCCTAGGCCTATTATCAACTCCCTGCTCCAACACTCCGTCACCTGTCGCGACACTGTTCTCATTGTTAATCTCCATTCTACAATTATTTATTTCCTCACCATTAAGCAAGTCGTGCCCCTCTCCACCTTCCATATTAATTTTATTCCTAGTAATTTTTTTTCCGTTTCTAAGCCACATACATAAATTATAAGGGTACTGATACACTCTTACGATCTACCTTACCTTTGGTTAAGAAGTTCAACATATAATGCATAACATGTATAATTATACCCTTGCACAATAAATATTCGATATGCCTGAGTTCTTTTAATTTGAAAAAGATTTTATTTTACTTGAATTTATTCTTTAATTTACTTAGTGAGTTTCAGTTTAATTTTACTTTGATCTTAAATTGCAAACTTTTTAAAAAAATATTATTTGATGTCAGGCTTACTAATTTATTTAATTAATATTTACTGTTTCATAAATTATTGATAATAAAATTGTTTACTTTACTGAAACTCTATGTATATTTAAGTTCTTATCTGTTGGTGATTTTTGATGTTTTCTGCGACGGTCTCCGGAACTGATGTACCACGATCTTGAATTCCAGCGGTGCCTTTACGGGTGACGTTCTAGAAATTCTGCGGTGTCTTCCTTCCGTTTTGGGATGATTTTTGAAGTTGGTGATCCTTGATGTCCAGCTTCACTCGTGCCTCACGTTGGGAAATAGCCATGTACAGCGGTTCGGTGGAAGGATGGTTGCCTGGGCGCCACAGTATAATGCATATACTGAAATATTTCTGTCTTTATTTGTCGAACTCGCCTCCGGTCTGCCAGTCGATCGTTGAGCACTTCCCTCTAGCTTCAGGGTAGGAAGCGAAGAACACCTTAATATTATTGCTTGAATAATAATGCAGTTTCTTTGAACACTGAAGGAATATTCTGTTTATTCAAACGTTGGAAATACAAGTCCAGTCATTGACAATAATTACAAAATTTGTTTGTGAATAATTAATATTGTTGCAAGTTCTCGGTAGATCGTTACTAGTGATACAATTGCTGCCGTATATGATTTTGATTAATCGCGATTGAAAGTAAGAATCCTTCTAAGTCGATTAATTCCACAGCGAAAATTTTATAAGTCCAATTAATTCTGTGGGCACGAAGCCACAAAGATAAGTAGAGTGATTTTATACGGTGGACACAAGTCCCCGAAGTAGAATTGACTTGACTGCTATAGGCACGGGGCCTTGAAGTAGAGTTGAATATGACTGTTATAGGCGCGGGGCCTTGAAGTAGAGTGATTTTACAGTGCCCCGGTAGGCCTAAGGAAAACTTACTTGGACAAACATTTATCCCTACTCTTCTTAATTATTATTCGTGAATCCCGGCACGTGGTACTATAAATCAATTCCTATTGGCAAATCTCCCGACCAATAATAATATGTTAGTTTCCCACGGAAATCAATTGGATTTCCCTTATTCTCAAAACCCACAACTTAGCGTCTCGGATTTCTAAGAAGGTTCGGACAGCGTGTTGTATCAGTAGCAACATCAGAAGCTAGGCTTAAACACAATAGCCGACTTCTTAGAATTACTTAAGTGGATCAGTACCCTTTGTGATAAGATCTTGGGAGATTCCCGATACATTGTACCTGAGTACTGCATTGCCTTATCTCGCACCCGCTAGGTCTGCTAGGGAAATTCCCAGCTTCTCCGTCTATACACTGCAATCTCATTTTAATAGTTCTTTAAAATGATGTTGTTAAACTTTTTACCTTTGCCTTCTTTCTAGTTAATAATATTTATAATGAATGTTCCGTCTTTTCACGGTCATTTTAAGACCAAACACGGGCTATGAGATTTTATGATTTTAGTTTGAATAAATTTGGGCAATTAATCTGTCATTTATTATACTTAATTTGGTTATCTTGTTTATTTCTTTTTGCCGAAGTATCTGAACTGCAATAATTTTTAAAGTAGGTCGTGCATGTTCGTGACGGCATAGAAATATTATGCATTTTCCCCATTTATGAAGTACCTTTATAAATAGGACTTGATTTGCATTCATATGAGAATGTTATTTTCCACTTAAATTTAGGTTTGATGTATCCTATGGACTAGGGGTCATACCAGTTCCAAATGCCAAACTTAGCATCGGATTAAACAGTGCAAGCAGGCCTGGAGAGAATTTAGATGTGTGACCGCTGCCTCCCTACACCTCTGAGAATAAATTTCATAAAATAAAACGTATAATTGCAACAATCAACTCAACAAAAGCCGTCTACAAGACTCAAGAAGATGCATCAAGTTAAAAAAATGTCATTGCTAATTTTTAATAAAACTTGTTGTCAGTAAGACATGACTAAAAGGCAAGGTGATTTTATTTTTTTTATCGGTAATGATGCCCTGAAGATGACGTAAAAGTATCGAAAAGCCTAGGCAGCATAAAATAAGGGTTGTTGAGCTGATGGTTTTTTAATTGTACATTTTATTTTATTGATCGAACTCACTACTATATCGTATTTTAACGCTTTAGATTAAAATTCATGTTACGTGAAGCATACAGGAAGCCCACAGTGCGTGGTTCGTAATCCTCGTTAAACTATAGGTTCCGACCCAGTTGTGGGAACTCTGTCCTAAATCCGGCTAGCCATCGCTCACACGGTCGCTCATGAAATGGCTGATAGTCTGTCACTTAAATATGGCGAAATAAACAAGACCTATGCATGGTTATAATATGAATAATCTAACTTTTAATTTTTAGTGCTGAGATGTATAGATATAGGCCTATATAGGCCTATACTTTTTCTTCAAAGGACTTGCTCTTCTCGGTTGGAGAATACCGTACTAAAAGATGTGCGGGTCTTACCTAATAAAATCATCGTCTTATCTCCTTTTTTTTCCAGCATGATGTAATACGTAACTAAAACCCTAGAATACCGAAAGGCGAAATAGGGTTAATTATATTTGGAGATTCAATAAATAAATATTTTTAGGATACTGTAGTCGCCAACGTGAACCAGTTCAAATACTTAGGAAGTGTACTGACGAAAGATGCCTATTGCACCAAGGAGATAAGATCAAGAATTGCCATGGCCAAGAAAGCATTTATGAAGAAGAGAACTCTGCTAACTAGTAGTCTGAACCTAGAGCTACGTAAAAACCTGGTGAAGTGTTATATTTGGAGTATTGCTTTGTATGGATCAGAGACATGGACTTTGAGGAAATTAGAGAAGAAATATTTAGAAAGTTTTGAAATGTGGTGCTGGAGACAGATAGAAAATATAAAGTGGATGGACATGGTGACAAACGAAGAGGTTCTGAGTAGAGTGGGTGAGAAGAAGTCAATCATACACACAATTCGTCAGAGGAAAGCAAACTGGGTTGGGCACATTCTCAGAAGGAACTGCTTATTACATGATGTCGTAGAAGGAAGATTGGAGGGTGCAACTAGACTTGGAAGAAGAAGAATTCAGCTGTTGGACGATTTAAGGGAAAAGCGGAAATATTGGATGCTGAAGGAGGAAGCAGAGGATAGACAGTTTTGGAAAACAAAATTCGCGTACCAAGTTTGAAAACCTGCCGGAAGGCAGAATACTTACTACTACTACTACTACTACTACTACTGTAGTCGCACTGTAATTTGTACGATTGTTACTTTTAGTATTTGTTATACAAATTGTTTGTAGCAGTAGAAGTCATCCTGTTTAAAAAATTCACCGTTAAATAGTTTTTTAAATTCAAGAGCCCATGCTGCAAAATGGCAGCGTATTTTAGTTTGTGGAAGAAATAGCTGAAAACTAATTTATTTTCCACGTACAGTACAATGGCTAACAGTTTCCGCAATCACAGCAAAATTAAGATTAAAAAGTATCATGATCTCCGAATAACCTCGCTGTCGTACCGGTATTCTGTTAAGTCTCATTTGACGATGATTTGCCTTAACATTTTCCATTGATTTTAATAAATTGACTTGCCCGAACCTTAAAACTGGTGGATGATCAAAACCCCTACCAGCTGCACCCCAACCTGGTATACAAGTAACCTGACATTTTATAAAAATGTATATATTTTTCACCAATGATCCTGAGTTCTATTCAGTACTACGTTTTCGGGTAGCCTACTGCTTTTCGTGTGTCAATGTGTTGAGTCACATTGTAATTATGATGGCTTATCTTATTCTAAATACCAAAGTTGACTAGATTACATGCAAATAATCATTTTCACTTGTGGAATTTCTGAAAACAAACATTAACATTCAAGTATGGTTTTATCTTCCTATATTTTATCTTTACGGACGGCGAACACGTATAGAGAGATAATAGATCCCTCATAAAGTTTTTCCACAAATTTTCAATTTGTAAACAAGAAGATAGTCTAAGTTCATTTCAAGCGTTTTTCAATGTGTATCATTCTTTCATGATTTGAGAATCCACATTAATTTTGTGTTCGTTTACAATGTGGATGCAAATTACAGAACAAAAACAAATATTTCTACAAAAAAAAAAAATCTTATTTTTTATTTAAAATGTGTTTAATTTTTTCACACGGAATTTATGAATGTACTGCATTTATCGTAGGTAATGTAACGAGCTCTTCAGAAAATCTGAATCTATTTATGGTAACTAGCGAATACTCACAGAATTAGACATGTAATGAGTAGTTAAAACCACGAAAATGAATTAAACACATCCCTATTTGTTGTTATTGTAAGCGAGATAGATTGCCTGCGGTGGGACGATCGGTATAATTATAAGTTAATATAGCCAACTTATAGGTCGTTTAGCCATCGATGATAGTCGCGCTTGGTGCGAATTTTCTTCAGCCGTTTTAGTTTTTAGATTAACATCCTTGGTAAAACTAATAATATCGTGTTATTAGTATTATGTTTATTATTATAGGCCTACGAGATTTAAAATGCTTCACAGATACAAATGGTTTAAAATTTTGATATCTCATTTTCTCATATGTTGCTTATGTATAACCTCTCGCTATGTTGAGTCATTGTATGTAATCAAAGAAGTTACAGATATGACGATATTTCATTCGGTGTTCTGTCCTTGTGACATAAAAAAACAAGTGCACGCAGGCACGATAAAATGAGAGAAAAATCAGGTAAACTGATGTAATAAAGTGCCAGGATGCTTTTGTTTAATCAGTTATAATTCAAATTATGACATAGAGAAAATAAGTTTATTTATTTATTTATTTATTTTTTTAAATTGATTTCCGAGTAAAGCTCCAGATTGATTCATTAAGCAGGGCTTACGGAAGATCAAAGGTATAGTTTTTTTTTTAATCAGATTAAAATCGTCCAGTATGAGCAGAACAGATTTGTGATATTTTGACAAACGCACACTCAAAAATACAAACGAAACCATGTCAAATTGGTCGGCTACGGGATATCAACCAGGGACCTCCAGAATGCGAGTCCAAAGACGTTACCATCTCGGCCAATTCGCTCGGTTTAACGGTTTAGTTTGATAAGCGCATGTGAAGGAATAGTGTTATTTGTCATAGCTAACTGTATTGCAATTTCCAAAGCCGTATATGAATACTCGAAAACAATATGATGACTTCACCGACCTCCGGGATGCCGTAGGAGCCGTAGGAGGAAGAGAGAAATAAAGAAACGGGAATCGAGAGAGAAGTGAGATCGAGAGAGAACAACAAATTGTGTTTTTAAAATACCTTCTTTGTAAACAAACAAAAACAAAGCAACTGACTTTTGAGCTAATTTAATTACAGGAGAACTCCGATATTCGGATTAATTGGGACCGGACTGGATCCGGAAAATCAAATATCCGGATAATTGGATAAATCATGAAAAAATGTAATTTCTTTAAAAAAAAAAAAACTATATTGTACAGCATTGTTCTAGGATAAAGTGTCATATCTTGAACATATCGGTCAGGGTCAGTTTTTGCTGACAAACTGTCGAGCTTGTTGGCTAAAAGTTTTGCTTTTTCGAAAATGAATGTCCCTGAAAGAGAGTATCCCAATGCTTGCTGCTGCAAAACCCCCTTGTAATACTGCATCTAAGGTACTTAAACTACAAAAAATAGCTTTAGGCCTACGTATATTGACAGGATCAGCTTAATTTGCTCATTGTAGACTGCTGTTTATAAGTGAGAAGATTTTAACCGTTGTAAATGTTTATATCTATTATTGCCTTTTAAGAGTAAAGAAAAATCTTTGAAACTACGTTAACAGGACCCAGAAACACAATTATTCCACAAGAAACAATCACTTGCTTGTTTGACATTCTGTTTGACTTGACAACATTCAAAAACTCATTTGGCGCTCCAAGCGCCGGATAGTTGGAGTTAGGATAGTTGGGGAGTTCTATTGTATATAGGGTATTCGATGAAGCCGTACTATTGTGATGAGCCAATTAATGAGTGACAAATGATACACACCATTACATATTGCCTAGATTAATCAGTTTTTATCTATTTTTTTTCACAGTATTTTATTCATTGTTGTTTAATACGAGGCTATAATGATCGTAGGCTAATCCCTATGTATTTTATTACATTAATGACGTAGCTAGATCACATTGGAAAACGTATTTTGTTATAAGTTAAAATAATATTGAAGTTAACAAACCACAGTATTCAGTTTATTGGCGAACAAAAACACTTCATGTCTGAACCTATTTGGATAGAATATAGTATGTTGAATTGAAAAGTTTTATTTTCAAAATGATGTGAGCATTTCGTTTGCTAGGCGTAGCTCTTTAGAGAGCAATGCATTAGGAAATATCACAGTTATTGGTAATTCGCGGAATAACTTTTTCAGTACTGTATATGAATAATGCATTCGGGTTTATATTGTAAAAAAACATCTAGAACGTTTAGAAGTAACAAAAAGTACGTTTATGCTTATACAAGCAATAATCAAGTGAAAGCATCGCTGGGCTTTTACGTTTTTTGTAAACTTTATTGGCAGTCATAAACATCAAGCAAGATGTTATTGGACATTGTCTAAATAAATTTATACAATAACCATTACAATTCAGTTTACTCATTACAATAAAGCATCACTTGGAATATTAGAAAATGATTAAAAATATCAGAACAGCATTCAAAATATGCAACTACCTATTATATAATAGGTTTTTAACCAGCCATTTGAATAAATCACCCTTGAATGAATTGAATGTATTTACCCTCTGGGGCAGTTTATTAAACAAAGGCACAGCCATCTGATCAAATGAGCTTTTGGATTTTGTAAAGTCTAACACGAGGTCTCACAAGCAAGTGGTTGTTTCTTGTGGAATAATTGTGTATCTGGGTCCTGTTAATATGGTTTCTAAAATTTTTCTATAGGCTACTCTTAAAAGCAATTCTGTAATAGATATAAACATTTACAACGGTTAAATTTTTCTCACTTATAAACAGAATCTACAGTGAGCAAGGTAAGCTGATCCAGTCATTATACGTAAGTCTAAAGCCATTTTTTTTTTTTTAGTTTAAATACCTTAGATACAGCATTACAGAAAATTTTACTGGAACAGCTGATCTCCATGAATGATAACTGCAACATGTGGATAATACTCTTCAGATTTGTACTAATCGTATTATATCTGCTTTTATTAACTTTTTAAGTGATGCATTTATACATCAGTAGCAATGTAAACGTTAAGTAAAGTGTCACAAGGCTTTAGGGAAACTTGTAACAAGTCAAGTAGATAAATTATTCTAATCACCCCGTATTAATACTGATTTTCAGCACCATAAATCATGTTGGGACTGTTATTTTATTGTTCAAGTAGGAACTCTGCCTAGAAGATTTTTACGACCTTATTCATCTTCCAGGATCTTGACTGTTGTATAGGGTTTCGACATGAATTTTAACTAATAAATGATAATTATGCTGGTGATGATAATAATAATGATAATTATAGTAGTAACAAATTATTTGAAACAACAATGATGTGATGTAGTCTATTAAAATAAGTGAATTTCCTTGGTCAGTTTAGTTTTAATATTACATAGGCTATATCATTTAATATATAGAGTTAACCTTAAATTTAATAATTAAAGATAGTCTCAGTCTTTCGAAGGGAAGGGATAACAATTCACTTACTTCTCTTCCGACAAGGTATAAACATTGTAAAAATTTCATACAAAAGTTATATCTGAAGAATTAAATTGAACGCGCGACTGTGATCGATACATTACAGTTGCCGTCAAGAATTGAAATTCAAAAGTTATGCACAAGTAAATCCATGTAGTCTTTTTACCATTGACTCAAGTATACAGCAGTAAGTGAATGAACAATGTTCTGTCTTTTTATTTGCAACCAAAGAACAGATAGAAGTGCAGATGTCTGCAAGAAACTTTAATATATGTTAAATTTTCAATGCCTAACGAAACTCGCTTTTACAATACGTACAGAACCAAGTTTTATGCTGTCTTATTGATACCTATTATCGCAAGCAAAGGAATGTATTGCAGCTTGTGAAATATTCGTTCTTTCACCAATTGCGGGAATGTTGGGTTATGGTAAACAGGTTTTATGTTTTATGGTAACCTTCTGTTTGAAATAGTAACAACAAATTTTAGTCTTCAACCAAGAGAACGTTAAACATGTGGCGAGAAAATTTCCTTATTTGTTACACATGCACTTACACTGTGACGAACTAAGTAAATAGCAAAGGTTACTCTGAGTGTAATGTGAAGTTGGAACTTAATATCTGTCGGAACAGTGATTCCCATACTCACATGCTACTTAATTCAGTAGAGTGGGTGCCACGTTTTGGCTCTTTTTCAAAGAACATCCCCTATCTGGCGCCACCCTAATCCTCTTCGACCTGTCAAACAGTGAATAGAAAGGTAATTAGGCGCATTCACTCCTGTCTGCAGTCCAGTACAATGTTGCGAAATACGTACCACAGCACTTACTTTACTTAAGTAGTGAATGACAGCGGCTATACTGGGGAAAGTGACTTGACTACCAGAGCACCTGTTCTGTTTTACGGTGTCGAAGTCGGTGTAGATTTTCGGATTAGGGAACAATGCTATTATATTCTTATGTAGATAGACGATGGTTTGGGACGAGGCCTTCTTAACATGGCACCATGGGTTTTCATGGCCTCCATGTGTATTAATATGTAAATGTAACGCAGGAATTTCAGGGTTGTTTACTATCATACTTCCTCTACCTATAATACCTATCCTAGAATTTTATGTGACTTTCAAACGAGTTTTTCTATTCTAAGCACGAATCTGTCGATTTTCTTGTATAGCATAAAATATAAACGCATTTAGCTCTGCGAAGTATTCGTTTGAAATATAGGTATGGTCAAAAATCTTCTACAGAACCGTTCACACATCTACAAAAGACACCAAAGAGCCATATTCTAGTTACGTGCCTTGAGCATAAAGAAACATTTTCTAAAAAGAAATGTTTCATTATTGTAATATCTGGTACCTTTGCATTGATATTATTTTGAATTGAAATTTTGTTATACATATTTTTTAGTATGTTAAATAAACTCGTATTTTGCAGTAAATTATTTTCACTCATTTATCCCGATTCCGAGACACTAATTTCAGTATTTGTAGGTAAAGCGTTCTTGCATTTTACGTAGTCCTAAAGTTGTCATTGCAGCATTTCACCCAAACCTTAAAGAGTTTTTTAATCCGTGGTCATGTCTTTTTTGTGGTGCTGTATCTCCCACATTGTAAAGTTTTGTTAGGGTACCATGCACCCTAAAATGCCGACCAGACCTCATTTCCATTACATCCTCAATTTAATAATATGCAGATGACTTAGCTCTTGGAGTTTTTTCGTATTCATATAAGCAGATACAGTTCACATGTTCGTACCTGTCGTTTCAGAGTTATCTCAACAGGGATTAAATAAAAAACTGGTAACTTATATAGATAACCCACCATAATTATAGCCTTCATATAATCCAGTATTTTACAGGTGTTATATGTAGGGATATATTATTATGCATATTGAACATATAGTCTACAATGAAAGTCCTGCAATCACCGGAAGTATAGATAAGCAGTGCACGAGATATCCTTGGTTAATATTCACACATGAAAGATAGCCAAATTTCTCTGATATATGAAGATTTCCCAATCTTTATCATTGCTAACTTCCTTTTATATGTATAACATATTCGAGAAGGGTATTTCCATGTGCAGCTACAAACATAAGTGCAGCGATAAGACAATACATTACCGGCCTGAATTCAACTATTTGCAAATTGTCCAGCGCTCCAAGGTTTGTAAACTTTTTTCGTGTTCACCTGTCGTGATAAATGTGTTCAACAAGTCGTAGAGGTTACAGAAACCTTTGCTGACATGCAATGTATTATCGCTTGCTTTGAAGTCTGAAAGTCGCCAGCGATCATTGAAAAATTCTGAGCATTCTGAACATACAGCTAAAACCGTGAATTAAAAATTACTTATGACGAATGTTTCTGCGCTTACTCCTTTTATTGATTAATGCCTGTGGAGCATATCCTAGAATCGTATGTGACTATCACAAGAGTTTTTCTATTCTAAGCACGAATCTGTCGATTTTCTTGTAAGAGCAGATTATAGCATAAAATATAAACGCATTTAGCTCTACGATTTAGAAGTATAAATTGAAATGCGCAGAAACATATGACAAGTTGCTTGCGTTAAGAACAGAAAACCCATCTGTATTGCAAGGTGACAGGTAGATCAAGAAAATAATTCAAAACAGAAAAACGAAGTGGAATATATTTCAAAACCTGATGTAATACACTCGCAGGCATACTTCCTCTATCCTAAAGCATGGATAATACAACTTTCTCACTTCACATTCAGAAATACAATAAGAGGCCATATTGCAGGGAGATGCATTCAGTTGTATGAGCCTTTTGCATAGGTTTATTGTTCTCTTCGCAATATAGAGATTTTTCAAAAAGAAAATTCAAATAAAAGCTTTGGTTCTTTATCCTGTACACAAAAATATAACCTGTACAAAATTTAAACAGCTTATAGAATCATGTTCGATAAAATCTAAAAAATAAACTGTTTTCATGTGAAGTGGTAACAAAAGTAAGAAAAATAATCGTCAATCGTCATGTCACATCCCCAGAAGATACCTACTCCAAACATTTGTAACATTTTTTATATGATTTCTTCTGTTCTCAAACTATGCTGTTTACAGAACACATTCACACACGCCATATCTCTGAAAATTGTATATTTGGATTCATGTAATGATATTGAAAACGCAATATCCAGTTTCACGGTCAAACACGATACGTTTACCATTAGTGCCTGGTACGAATAGAAAAAGTACTCATTAATGTACTACAGTAAACAATACATAAATATTACCCTACTGCATCAGGTTTCTCTAAAATAAATTCCCAATTAATTACAGGTTTAAGTTAAAGAAAATAAGAAAACATTAGGCCTACATGAAATAAGGTTTAACACAAATGGGTGGACCTACTACTGTCATTAGAAAGCAAAATGTTCTATGGAGAGGGTCTCGAGACGTGTAAACTACCTTAGGCCTAGTCATAGCTGTGATGTTCCTGTATGAAAGTCGATCGTCTACAATGTATATTTTAACTTCACGAGGTATGTCTGACGTAGCACCTTCTATATCGAGGGTTGTGAGTTTTTTTGTTCATTTCTAAATGTTCAGTGAAATTTGTTATAAAGAAGGTTATGCCAGCCTTATAAAATCGTTGTGGGCCTATAAAAAATAACTGTCTAACAAATTTGAAATAAATAAACAATTATATTTTCCTCGTATTAAAAACAAATAAATTTTTACAAGCAAAAATAAATATCCTGTGGTTAGGACCATCTTTACTTGTCTGCCAGTCATCATCGTCGATGATTGCCCTCATACGACACGGTATGGAGAAGGTTCACATTCGAGGCAATCTACTCCTCCAAACAACAGTCCCACAACTGATGCTGTTTTGTTTTCACGAGAAATTTTTCAGATAACCTAATGTATTCCATATAATAATATATGGTGCAAAAGTATGTTGCACAAACTTTCTTGCATATATGTGTTAAGACTAGCACAGGAAAAGTAAATTATAGAGACAATTAAATGTTATTTATTACTTTTTCATAAAACTAACAAGTATTCAGAGTGGAAAGCATCAGGGTCGATCTTTATGTTCAATGTTTTTACCGTGAAATAATAATAATAATAATAATAATAATAATAATAATAATAATAATAATAATAATAACAACAACAAAAACTTGAGGTTTGCATGGTTTCCTCAATCTCAAAGGCAAAAATGCTGGATACATTGAGATATAGCCGAACAATAGAAGCAAATGCTGCACGAATGAGATTATTACAAGAGCCTACTGGTCAATTTGGGTGGCCTTGAAATTTGATTTGAACCCAGGACCTCTAACCTATTACCCTGTACCACCTCGTTCTAATTGATATTGGTGTGTTCATTGGACTGTGGTAAACTGACTACATTTCATAACAATATCTAGATTATAGTATTCTTGTTACTATGGACAACAGACGAATATTCATACTTTAATCAAAATATATGTTCTGAAATTCGCATTTAAGTCATGTTATTTCGTTTTTATCTTGATACCTATTCATTTTATAAAAAAATGTATTTAACAAAAAATGTTCTTAATTTTTTCTACAACTTGACTGTGTTAATTTTCCACGTATCGACCAATGTAATGGAGATAGCCTAGAAAAATTTTAAATGGATTAGAGTAAGTACGCTCTAAGTCATTTTTGCAAAAAAAAAAACGGATATAGTCATTATGTTAGTCATAGATACGTGTTTCCAATTTAAAATTTGTATTAAAATCGTTAGAGCCAAATTTTAAAAATCGAAATTTTTCAAAACATTTTCATGAAAAGTCCCCTTAATATTTAAGTTTTAAAACTTAAATTCTGGGTGGTTCGATAAAATTCCGAAAAAGTCAATTCAAAAAACGAAGTAAATACAATGAACCGTTTACCCGCTGCGCTTGTCCACAGACAGACGGACATAGGCCTATGTTATTCCAAAAACACTTTTTTCGGTTTCTAGGCATCGTGAAACATGTATTTCCGGTGTTGTCTCGATTTCGATTTTTTGTCACGATCACAGTACTTTCTCTATAGGGCCTACTACGTATATGCGAGAAAGTTAAAAGTATTAGACTTTTAAACAAACTAAGCGTAGTGGGTTTGATTCCGGCCCAAGTCGATGGCATTTATGTGTGCTCAAATGTGACAGGTTCATGTCTTTAAATTTACAGCATGTAAAAGTACTTTTGCGGGACAGAATCCCGGCACACCGGCGTCGCAGGCCTAAGTAGCAGTACATCCCCGCATAACAAGTATAAATCCAAATCAAATTAAAATTCCTGTACACAATGACTTTCTTTAGCCACCGCAAGCGGATTATTTCTGCAGTTGTCCAATACAGAGAACAGAACTTCCGCAAGAAAATACACTGACATTAAATTTCTTGCTGTTACACATTGTTTTTACGTATTAATAGGCTGTATGAGTTTTATAATGCTTCACCGTGCCTAGAAATTGTGTATTATTTTTTTAATAGTATCCTCTTGTTCATATTCCTTCAGTTGTAGCACTATTATTGTATAGTGCTAGTTTAATGAAAACTGAAAATAGAAAACAGGCTATGTTCATAATAAAATAAAGCTCTACAAATACAATACAAGGAATACATTAAAATAAACATAATAAATCTCTCGAACAGTAGGTGCAATGCATTATTACTGTGCAACTTAGGAAATGGGTCAAGTTCTCATTATGAAAACATTTTGCTGTGCTGTCGTCATGATTGACCTTAGAACCTAGTGCACATTGGCGGGATAAAGTAAAATTGTTAAAAGGTATCCAAAGTGTTACGGTACTCTGTAGACTCTTGTGATTGGTTGAAATATATATATTTAAGATATGGGTTACTGATTCAGATATCTATAACAATTTGTATCTCCCAGCTGAAATTTTCAAGAATTCTGTAAATCAAAACTTATAACATCTGTTCCAATAATTTTCGATTCTTCATTTGGAAAAAGAAAGAAAAAAACAAATTCTCATATAAATCCGTTATATGTTAAGAAGTGTTTGCGAAGGGCTTGATAGTATTTTATCTCTCATTCTCTTCTTCTTTCCTCTTTTAATCCTGATCTTCCCTCCTAACTGTATATAAACGAAGTGTTGAACTCCATTAAATACTGCATGATCAAATTTTTAACATAAGAATTGAGAGACATTATCAGTAAATTAATCATATCAGCATGATTAATAACAGAGGTAGATCTCCATTCATCTGACATGGATGTACGGCTTCACTAATTTCCCGAGTCATCTCACTATAATGGAGAAGTAATTCCAGGAACTTCAGATGGGTCAGAGATGAGAGATATATAGGTCTGTTATTCACCTACAATTTCTGATGCCAACATTCAGAATGTGCGCTTCAACCAAAATCACTAATGAAGGCTCGAGTAGTCAGTATAATCGTGGGGATGTTCCTAAATTGTATATTCAACACCTCAACAAAAATGTATAATAACTAATACACTGGTACGAAGCTTTCTCACTTTTCTCTGTTAAGAGGCGCTTAGGAAAACTAATACTGTCGTACACCGTCGCATTCGAAGTGCTTAAAATTTTATGCATACCATTTTAATAGTTGTGAACTCAAAAAAGTTTCCAAAACCTTTTGTCGATTGTAAAGTTACATTACATTAAGCGAAAAGTGACTCAGTACTTATGAATGAGGTACCAATGGAAACATATTTGTAGATATATATGACTGAATGTATTGTCAATGTCAAACCAGTCTCAATGATAATATGGCCATAACATTTTAAGGAAATTGAATTGTATAATCCAAGTATTATTTAATTATAGTGAACCGATGAAAACAGCCTTTCCATCTCTTTTTCTACTGTAAATCCGATATCCATCAACATTAAGGTTAACTACACACGAAACAATTTGAGAGAAATCTTTGGTGCACTTTCCTTCCTCCATACATGAGGTAATAGGATTTAACTGTCCTCCACATGGGCCAAGAATCACCCAACGTTGCTTCTGTATAATATAACACACACATTTTTATTTTAAAATGCTTCCTCTTTTACAAGGCTTACTACTTATACAAGAATATTAACAATGATATACAGAAAAAATTACACAACAGGAAGTTGAATGGCATAACAATAACACAAACGTAAAAAGTACTCATAGGTGAAACAATAAACAGTAAAGCAATATGGTTTATAAACAGTACTCAAAGATGAAACTAAGTAATAGATTATGTAATAAGAAATTTTTCCTCGGCTATAAAATATAGTGAATCCCACGTAAGAGTTGGCAAACCATGCGGGTTTCTGCGTCGCGACGGGCACAGCTCAACTCCCCAGCGATCGGGTGAAATATCTTCGCAAATAAAGCCGCGAACGGTGTAATAATTCAGGTTCTAACATTTATAGTTGGAATTACAATGAAAATTACCACGTACCTCATCACAAGAGATGTTGGAAATGTCCTTCTCTTGAATTCAAACAACACTGGCACCTTTTTAGGAAGTTTTCTTTTACTTGCATAAGTTCAGCTTCCGAGACAGAGTTAATTTCTCTTGTGATATTGTCTTTAAGTTCTTCTAACAATATGTGACTATTATGTATGGGGAAACTTGAAAAATAAAGTGTATAGGCCTAGGTTAATTTCCCATACATTAGAAGAACTTAAAGACAATATCACAAGAGCTCTATCTCGGAAGCTGAACTTATGTGCGTGAAAGAAAATTTCCTGAAAAGATGCCAGTGTTGTGTGGATGTAAGAGGAGGACATTTCCAACATCTCTTGTGTTGAGGTACAGTCGGTCAAATAAAAAACGTCGGGCGGTATTTGATTAAGTATCACGAACGAGCATATACGACTTAAGGTTAGGTTCACACACGCCTCTTGTCTATCCATGTATTTTCTTGATTATTTAGTCAGTTTTGTTCCAAAACGAACATGTATAGAAGGCTGTGGCTATATGTCTCACATCCGCCATATTCTTGGTTGCAAATTCTTATAATATTAATAATTAATAAATTCGCAAGGAATATGATTATTCAAGGAGCATTGTTTAAAGATTTTATTTTATAATACCGGTACTTGTAGTGCAAAATCAATAACTTACAATCAACTTCTGCCACCAATCTAGCATCGAAATACGCCGCCCAGATCCACGATTCCTATGAAAACTTCCGGTCGCATTATAGTGAAGTGCCCACCTCTTTAAGAAATATGGAACCTTCTCGCTGCTTCGGAGGCCGAAAAATGCAGGTCAATTACAGCCCTAACTACACTTTCTCTCAAGCTTGCATTTGTATGTGGTGCGATGACAAAGCAAAATGAATTATGACAATACATTAAGTTGAATATCGTGTATTGCGCTTTCCGCGTTTTTCATTTTCCCCTCGTTGTTCATTTTTTCCCTCCTGTCGCATGGCCTCATATGTTCCGAAAATGACCTGTATTTTATGTTTTTTATAGGAAACTTGTGAACTAATGAGTTAAAACTTTGATTTTAACTGCATACGAGTCCCGACGTTTTTTATTTGACCGACTGTACGTGGTTATTTTCATTGTAATTCCAACTGTAAATGTGAGAACCTGAACCATTACACCGTTCGTGGCTTTGTTTGCGTAGATATTTCACCCGATCACTCGGGAGTTGGAGCTGTGCCCGCCGCGACGCAGAAACCCGCTTGATTGGCCAACTCTTGCGTGGGACTCACTGTATTATTTTAGATTCTATACAACTGGTACCTCAGAATGGCTATCGAATCCTTTAAATGCTGATAGGTTGATCTGTTTTATTGTTTCCTTGGATATTCCCAGCTTCAACAGGTGTTGACCATAAACGAAGGAATAGTTCCTTGATCACAAGAAATGAAGTCCAAAAATTTCAATTTCATCGAGATTATATTTATCTTTATAAAATGTTGGTTGGTAAATGCTTTGTTTTCCTCGTTAACCTCTATAGGTTGGGCTGAACTGGTCTCAAAGCGGTCGGATGGATGGAGTATAAAGCCTTCTTTGAGTCAGGCCTAAAGGTGATTATATCTATGCGCCTTGTGCTCCCTTGAGTAGCAATTCCTGGAACTTCTTTGTGTGTTATATATCCAGCCTTTTAGAGGGGTTCTGCGAGAATGTGTCGAACGGTATGATGGCGCGAATTTCTGAGAGCCTTTCCGTGTTGACAGAAGCCTTGGACGTGAGACAGCTTTTCAATCTATTATAACTCTTGTTAATACACATAAGTTGTTTCATTTCCCACAATGTAAACCCAGAGCCCCTTGGTATATCAAAATAGCAAATGTTACACTTTGTAATTAAACCATTTAGCCAAACACAATAACACATGAATGTTAATTACAAACTGGAGTGAAAAATATTTTGGATGATACCTCATTTATAGGAACCGATACATTTTCTGCTTTATTTCTTATAAATAACACCAGATGTTATGATGCTTAAGACAACTGATTGCGTACTCCCGGAATGCAGCTGTTTACTCTGTTGTGGTAATACGTGTAGAGAAATTCATATAAGTGTGTCATGTCAGATTTTATTTCTGAGAACGAACCAAGGATTTTACTCCTAATTAATTTACACTGAATTTGAGTTATAAGAATGACTCCAAATGCCTATTTCCAATGAATGTACTCAGATATTTATTTTTATTTACCTTAGTTAAATGATACAAAATTTCTTTGCTTTGTTTCATCTTTAAATTGTTAATATATAAAGGTGGAACTAACTATATATTGTGTTGGTCTTATTATGAACATCATAATATATTACCTATGTACTTTTTTAACTGTCCTGGTTATCACGTCTAGCAGACACTTGAATACACAACTGACTTCTTGTAGACTATCAGTAATTTTTGTATATTTTTGTTCCCGTTTCATGGATACTCTTCATGGATGGAAGTTGGAAGTTGCACAATTTTAGGGTAATAGGCTATAATATATAGGTGTACTCCTCGCATATATTACTCATAAACATCTCTGTTCTGTTGTTCGAAGACGTCATACTGTTTGGTGTTATCATACTGTACATTCATGCTGAGTGGTCATAAACATCTGAAAGGATACTTGGTGTTTGTCATTTGAATAGACTGAATTAATTAAGGCTGGAAAAACAAGTCAAGAGAGCAGAAAAAAAATCATTCAGGAAATTCCCATTGTAAAGCCAATTTTTAATATATACGGTGAATTCTTTTTGGAAACGCACTAGCAGTTGTCATAAATAGAGAATGCTCTAAGTAAATTACTTGCATTTGGAACAAATTTATAACAACAGATTTGCGAAAGTGAAAGAGTGAGGTGGGAAATGTTCAGGATAGAAAGGGTTAAAAAAACAGGGGTACCTTTTTCACCAAAATTCTTCACGCGTGTGATATCTGGAAATTGCCAGTCTACTATGGTATGAAGATTCTAGATTAATTGTATTACATTTGAGCCTTCTACGATTTGCTATTGAGTTCTTCTCCATCGTTAACACACCCGAATCCATTACTATCACATAGGCTTATTGGTGTCATAATCGTCATTAAGTCCTTTCGAGTAAAGCACTACCAGCTTCTTTAGTACCAGATTGAATAGTTAACCTGCTGAGATCCTCGTCACCAATTCATTATCATCGGAATCATCATCCTGGACTGCTTTATAACAAAAGTAAATTAAAGCCACAAGTTTAAATGTAATACAGGTATCTAACTAATGATTAGACCTGGGATTTTAAGGCAAATGCCTTTTTTGTTCCTTATGAAATAACATGAAAATGTTTAAATATGTTGATGTTTCATAATAAATCACTTACATTTATAGAGTTTTATAGTGCCGTAAAATGCCTATTTGGGCCTTTAGAGCCTACTTTACTATTTCAGTGCCTAAATGCCTGTTTTGTACATTTAAAATGAAATTAAACTGCTGTAATTTTTACAATCATGGACATCCTTGAGTGAAGAACAGAACAGCAAAGGGTCGGTTTTTCACAGAAACTTGATTTTCCCAAACAATTTTGCCAAATGAATACTGATTGACGGGAAGGGGGAGGATTAGCTCTAAAGAACAAGGAGCAAACAGTAAGAAGTAACATACTGTGTCAAGTCGCCAGTGTGTTGACCACACGACCGTCCAATATCTGCAGGCCATGAGCTGACCGTTATTGAAATCCAATGCCCTTCAAGACCTGCAGTGATCTAATTTTTCTAATGACCCATAACTGCTTTTGATAAATGTCTTTTTAATTCTGCCTTAATTTTGCAGTTATTTCTGTTAAGAATAGATATACCACGTTTCTAACAGTAATAAAAAGATCGCGTTACAGTTTAAATGTACGTTGTAATATTGTAAAGTCTATTTTCTGTCTATTGACCTATTTTTGAAGTATATTTTAAGTGCCTATTTTCTCGTTTAAAAGCTTATTTTAGGTGCCTAAAACCAAGTTTTTTAGAGCCTAAAATCCCAGGTCTACTAATGATGAAGAGAATGGTGTCAAAAATAGTTTTCACCATTTACAGCAAGTTACTTTGCGCAGCTGTGTAGCAAGTAGTCTAAACATTGTAATTAAGGCGTTACGTATTCTTTTCACATCTCTCTGCAGCAGCTGGTTTGTTGGTCTGCCCTGGATTCTTACAAAAATCATTGGAACTTGAACTTCTTAGTAGTGCATTCTTATTATTAATATTATTATTATTATTATCATCATCATTATTATTATTATTATTATTATCATTATTATCGTCATCATTATTGTTGTATAATATCAACGTTATATCCGAGAACTGGTTTTCATATAAAGAGTTCAAGAATCGTTGTTACTTGAATTCTTCTTTAGCTAATGTTCGAATATTCATGTTAAGGATGGTTTGAACAAATGTCCTGGCTTCGTAATATTGTTTCGTAATAAGACAACAGATTCAGTGCATCACTATTAGTGTGATTTTTGGGTTTGTAGTAGTAGTAGAAATTGTTTGTATAATCAGTTAAAAACTTATCTTCAATTTTAAATAACTGATTGCAGAGCCGATAGTACAGACGATGAAATGTCTGTATGACTTTGATATTTTCAGAATTAGGGCTACAGTTAGAATAATCACCTACCTTTATTATAGGTGATGTTGAAAATTATCTCCATCTACCGCCACACATTCCTGTCATCTTTTATGAATTTTTGCATTCTCACGCATTAATTCTTTTCATGTAATTGCTGCAGTTTCTCTTCTTATGTTCTCTTTCCGTTTTTCAAATTAAGAGGGTTATTCTTGTACACTTAATTTTTTAAGTTCCCCAAAAATAAATATCACATTTTGTAAGGTCTGGAGATCTTGCTGGCCATAACCCCTTACTAATCACCCTCTTTAAACACTTCTTCAATTAAATTTGAATTTTTTAACAAGACTCAACTGCAGCGCATACTACAGATCTCTCGTTAGATTGAATTGAAGAATCTACATTTAAGCCTTCTGTTTTCTTTATTAATATTGCCATTACTAGGAGTGTTATTATTATGATGATTATCATTATTATTATTATTACTTATCTTATTTTGCATGCTTTACTGCATATCACGTGTTTAGAACGATTGCATGTGACAGTAGTCTCTTGTAATACCTCATACGTGTGCATGTTTCTAATCTTCCGTCATGTCTTCTTTTCTGATGTTCAGTTTAAAGGTTTATAATATCCGGTGACATAGCGGCAATGAATTATGAAAAGTAAACAAGTTCAAAAAATCCGGCGTTTTGCCTTTGCGAATGAGGAAATCATGAAAAACCAAAGTTAATTGGCCGGCCACGAGGTTTGATTTGTACGCAGGGTTGCTAGCCTGTTAGCCTGTACCATCTCGCTCTGATTGGTTTTGGTCTATTCATTACGACTGAGGTATACTACACAAAGGAAATCTAAATATGTTTAATAACTGGAACAGTTAACATGTGTGATCTACAAGGAAAATATATGAACGATTCGGTACGATTCTTAAATCTATTTATCCTAGAGGCTATAAATTAATTCTTGAATGATACATACTAATGCAGTTCTTAACATGTATACGTGAGAACATTTTTGCAACATATTTTGCACCGTTTATTTATATAATGAGCCAAGGGTCCGGAGATGCATTGTTATTGGACTAAACCGTGAACATACTAAGTGAGTTTGCTTTACAATTAGGCTCTCCTTTTGTGAGAATTTATTAAATCACGCGACTAAAGACTTCAATGGGAATATGAGCAGACTTCGTAGCAAGAATCATGACAGCTGTGATAGCTGGCGCGGAAATCAGGGAAATGAGTGGCAGGCATTTGAAAAAAAAATTGTAAAAATATAACATCTTGCAGCAGCTTTATTTTTATTGGGTAGTAAAAAACTTGCATTGAACAAATTATATCTATTGCATTTCCATTCTTCGTTACTCTAACAGTGCATCTCCGACCCAGGATTCACTACACAAATTTTTGCAACTACCGTTGTTTTTCCTGTTGAGGTTATTACTGAGTCTGGAGTATAAATTGACCATTGTCATGAAATTCCATTGAATTTAGATTGGGTTTGTATTAGTTTGCTACACTTATATATTATATATACCCCAATACATTGCCCTTAACAAAAAGAAGAGCGAAATGAGCTCTTATCTGTGGAGCACTGACAATGTAAATCACTCTGTAGCGTGCATGTAAATCAGTTTGCGGCAGACCATGCATCAATGGGCTTCGCAGAAGCAGAATGCATATGGGACCGTACACAAGGGATAGCAGATGGTTTATTATTTAGGTACGGTAAAGTTTATGATGGTTCATCTAGTGCAACCTGTGCCGCCATTACAACCGTTCATTGTGTTGACTTCTCTCATTTGCCATTGTATTCCTAACTGGAAACACGAATCATTGAACGCGGAACAGTTATTTACTGATTGATCATGACAGAAATAGGCTATGTATTTACATTCTCTACCTTTACCACAGGCTCTATAAATAGAGGGGTTAGGGTATTGTGCTCGGTTCCGAAATTACATTTAGAATATTCAACATTAAACACATTTTGAGGGCCTCGCATACCAAGAGTGCTATTTTAAGAATGAATTAGTGGGTATATCTGATACTTAATGTTTCTTTGTATGTCTGTGACTGCGAATAAACGGAAAATCGTACCAAAACGAAGTTGCATTTTTTTTATTTAAAATATCTTCCGGGGTATGACATGAAGCATATCAATGACTTTCTCTTACTTCTACTACAGTAGAGTCCCACTAATCCGAACCCCGCTCGTCTGGACATAGGTTAATATGGACGGACGGACAGTATATATTTTGAATTTTAATCACAAAGATGTTTTGTTTTGTTAATGTTACATCAGTTCATAGGTTAAAAACTTAGACTAGGTCTATGTATGCAGTAGGTAGGCTTAGTATTAAAACTAAAATTAAGTCTATTTGTGAAAAAACATAGATTTTTACAGTATTATTCATCTAAAACTTGCATTAGCCATTAAGCATACAGTACAGTTCGTGTAATTTAAGGCAAATTCCGTTTAATCCAGACATTTGGTGATGCGGACAGGGTCCAATCACATCTAGTCCGGATTAGCGGGACTCTAGTGTACTTTTTTCATTTAGAGAATTCCGTTTCGGTTCTCTAGAAAATGACAATAACAATTTTGTTTATAATTTGTGCCCTTTTGACTTCGATTAAGATTTAAATCTTTTATTTAAATTTTGTTCATATAAATTATCTGAATGGTAGTTATAAACAATTAATTTTCCCCTACATTTATTTTACAACTCTGTCTCGCGAACAGTTTGGCCATGCATGATCTCTGACAACTGTTTACGGAATCCCGAAATTCTGCTAACTCTGTATTGGAATATGGAGCGAGATAATTACATTATTGTTTCTTCAGATAGGCCTAGTGAAATTCATGCATTTCACACATTTTTACAAAATATTTTCGTCATGATGATTATGGTTATTATTATTATTATTATTACCGTAGAACTTGAATATTTTGTAGTACCATAATAATAATAATAATAATATAATATAATTTTATTGTCGTTAAACAGCATGGTAATAGACAACGTCATGGACAAATATACACAAATTTGATATTTAACTATCTTAAAGTAAATTATAAAACATGGATTCAAGATCATATATAAATATCAGTCAAAATATATACAAGTATAATGTTTACCTTATATTAAAATATAAAAACATTGGTCCAAAATCATATACTACTTTGTTTGTAATGCATCTATTTCTAAATAAAATATTTTCCTCCTTAAGATTTCGTAATTATGAAGTGGCGAGATGAAAGGTCCTGTTGTTCGTTTTACTTAAATCGTAGTTCAGATTCAGTTTAAATGAGACTTCTATTGATATAACTGTTAGAATTATGCTACTAAGAAATGTTAATTTCTTCCTGATTTGATATAAAACAACCTTAACTCATTCACTGCTATTGACGTATAAATTCGTCAACTTAAAAAGTTACATAAAAGCAAAGATAGGCTATATTTCAAGATTAATGGAATATTGCTTTATGTAAAATGTGAGGATTTTTGTATTCACTTGTTGTGATTGTCTTGTAAGTAAACCAGTTGTTTGAAATTTTCCTCATCGATTTCAAACATAGAGCCCACTGATGATTTCTCTTGATGATTCTTTATATTAATATATAAATTGATCTATGTAAGGATTAAATAAGTAAAATAAAGAAAAAGTAACAAACTTTTATTGTTTTCTAACAAATTCACATTTTATACCACCCCCTTTTTAACAAACAATGGTTTAATTATCCGTTGACTGGCCAGTGAAATTTTCTGTTCATATGAACTGCACGGCATAAGATATAAAAAAAAATAGATAAATAACAAAAGACTATCTTCTGTACCACACAAAGACTGTAACTAATTTTCGGACTATTAACTTATTTCGAATAAAAAATATTCCAAAGACAGTAGCCTATACATTTAATCACGTTATCGTAATTCCTACAACCTTCAACGGCTTTTCTTAGGACTGCCTTAAATTTTGCCAATGGATCACCACCCCAGTATTGCGTAGTCTACCATTGTTGATTTGGACGTTTGCTTGAAAACACGCTCGGGTCGAAGTCCGCACATTTCAATCATCTGCGTTTGCAGTATATTTTGTTGTTGTTATTATTAGACTATTATTATTTTATTCATTAGTCTATCTTCTATCCCAAAAAGATCCAGAATTCATACCCGTACGCGTTTTGCTGTTCTGTTTATGACTTCACATTCAATCTATGTTAAAATACAAATTAAAAAAAAATGCTATTTCTTAGTCAGGATAAATTCAATCCACAATCTAAATTTCCGTCTTAGCTTTATAGCTCCATAGCTCCTTAACACATACCCCTTTAAACCTGTGAAATCTGAATAATTTGACACAATGAAAGGAAATATTGTCATTCTGTTAATCCTTCTATGACTTTTTGGTATTTAGTTTGCAAATTTGACTCGTGTTTTTATCTTTTTCTGTGACACTTATTTCATAACACTTCCCTTTTAGGGTTTCAGCTGACACTTTAAACGAGTTTTCAACTAAGACAAGAAAAGATTGAAGTTACGCTTACAAAAATGGCATATCAAAACATTCTCGATTACTATTAAACAAACTTCTGTCAGCGGGTAGAGGGATTTTATTTAGTTATAAAAAATTAATATATAGGTCTACATCTGTATGTCACCTTGATGTAATGTTGTAATGTTCTATTTTGTGCACGTTGAGAAATGTCGCATATTTTGTATGATGGCAACGTGAACCTGAAAACAGAAATTTTTCCTCTCATTACTTTAATCTGAATTACTGAAAACGTTCCTTGAAACCACGCGATTTTACTGAACAGTAACGATGTGTGGAATGTTTTTTTTTTTTCTTGCCGCTATTGTGTTTGATCCGCTTTAAGCTGTTATTTTCAATTATGTATGCTGTGTGTACATGAGTTTCGCAAACTAAACTTGTGCCGTTCTTGTGTGATTAACTTAGCACCTCTCTGCGGTGGCAGGAAGTGAGAAGCACATGAATTGTGGTCGTCCAGGCGATGAAAAGCGAATGTAAATGTTTAAACTTCAGTAATACGCTAGAAATGTGTGGCAAAAAAAGAAGGTAAAACTTGCAGGTGCTATGCCGGTATGTGAATAAGGATAATAACATATTCAGTGATTACATTACAATTCCTTTTGTTTCTTTTTTCTCTTTTTTTTTGCGCATTGCATTTATTATGTACTATTTTAATGCAAAATTATAGGCTTTTTTGAAATTCAAAACATAATAGGCCCTACCAGGCATAACCTGAAGTGATCTTTCATGAAAAAGTACCTATTACTTACATAATTTCAAAATCCTAAATGGGAAAACCATTATCAAAATTGAACAGAAATCTTAAGCGTAAAAACTTGTTTTCAATCAATCTGCTTTGTTTAATAATTATTTTTATTATTAAGAAATTAAACTTATCTTTCTCTGATTTATAATCAAATGTTGATGGTAGTTATCTTATCTGTCACTTGAGTATTTACTCCATCTTTAAAGACGAGGAAAAGGTAAGTGAAATATTGTTGCGATTTCAATAATAGTTATCCATACAAACTATTTGCTACAAAGTCTATTTGCTACAAGAAGAAAGTATAAAACATTTGTACCAAAAACGTTTGGAGGAATATTTAATGAAGTCGCCAACAAAAGAAGACACTGAAGAAGAATGGATAAACATAAAGGAATGTATAAAGAAAGCAGCAAATGAAGTAGTTGGAAAGAAAAGGAAGATAAGGAAAAGGAAAAGTCTAAGAGTCTGGAATGCAGATATAGAAAAAGCAGTAAAAGAAAAACAGAAAGCATATATACATTTTCTTCAAGAGAGAACTGAAGGAACTAGAGAAGAATATAAACAAAAACGGAATTTAGCAAAACAACTAGTAAATAAAGCTCACCAAGAGTCATGGGACCAGTTTATAGCAACTATAGAACGTGATCTGCATGGAAGACAAATGCTAGCTTACATAGGCGTAGCGAGGGGGGGGTTTTGGGGGTTTGAACCCCCCCCCCCCATTGATTAAAAAAATGAAAATTGTATAATTTTTTTAAGTCTGCCCATAAATTACTTAATGCAAGTATAAAGCGTGGGAAGCTTAAAACTCGTTATTTTGCGTCTTAATTTTTAAAATTTTCCGGGGAAGGACCCCCGGAAGCTTAAAACTTGTTATTTTGCATCTTAATTTTTTAAATTTTCCGTGGGAGAACCCCCGGAAGCTTAAAACTCGTTATTTTTCATCTTAATTTTTAAAATTTTCCGGGGGAGGGCCCCCGGACCCCCCTCTCCTTCCATACTCGCCAGACCCCGCGGATGTTATAACCCCCCCCCATATGGTCGGCCTGGTTACGCCTATGCTAGCTTATAAAATGATGAGACATTTTAATAAAGCAGAAAGAGATACTGCTAATTTAAATGTAATACCAAAAGACCAATTGAGAAAACATTACACGAAACTATGGTACAAAGAGAAAGTGACAGGTACTGAGGATATCATCCCCAATTGTAATGACAACATAGATTTAATAACATTAGAAGAATTACAAAGGGCTTTAAAGAGCATGAAAAATAGAAAAGCCAATGGTCCAGATAGATTGAACATAGAATTACTAAAATACTCAGGATTAGTATGCCAGTTAAGGCTATTACATCTATACAATGAGTGCTGGCGGAGCTATAACATACCTGGTTCTTGGAGAACTGCAGAGGTGATCTCAATATTTAAGAAAGGGCAACGAAATGATTGCGCAAATTATAGAGGTATAAGTCTTCTCGATACTGCTTACAAACTGTACGCCAAAATAATAAACAATAGACTAAAGAATATAACCGAAGCCTGTTTACAGGAAGAACAATCTGGATTTAGGAAAGGACGCTCCTGCAATGATAATGTTTTTAGCATAAAACGAATTTTAGAAAAGAGACGTGAAGTCAATTTGGAAACACATATTGCTTTCATTGACTTCGAAAAAGCTTTTGATTCTATAGACAGAGACAAATTGTGGATAATAATGCACAATGCAGGCTACCCTCCTCAGATCATTGAAGTTATTAAAAGTCTTTATAGAGATAATAAAGTAATTATAAATTTAGGCACATCAAAATTAGAACTATATCTGTAAAAAATGTAGATTAAAATGGAAGGAACATATGGACCGCATGAATAAAGAAAGAATTCCACAAATCATAGATAAATATAAACCTAAAGGAAACGAGATGTCGGACGTCCTAGAAAAATATGGAAATAATGTGAAGACGGAACAGGCAATCTTGCCTAATCCCTGAAGTGCAGAAGAAGAAGTTATCCATACAAAAATTTAAAAATATGTGAAGCATTAGATAGGCCTACATTCACAGACAAGAATAGTCCACATATCCTGTACTATTGTCTAAGCAGGAGAAAGCCTATATACGATGTTGAGAGGAACGAATTGCGTGGAAGTCATATTTAGTAGAAATCGTTAAACCCTAGTTTAAATTAAGTTTAGAAAGTACATATGAAGCCTAAAACTGCATTTTCGAGTGATTAACATTGCTGTGGTTCAATTCACGACACATCCTTGGAATTCTGTGAGGTAGGGACACGGAGGAAAGAATACACGGAGATGCCCTGAGACCGCAAGCGTGAAGCCAACTGTCCGAGCGTTTGGTACTTAAGGGGGCGTGTCACTGTGTTTATATGTTTATATTGTGCACGGATAGAGTGGTTACTCGTCTTTGTTTCTTTGTTTTGAACAATTCAGAAGTGAAAATGAGTGCATGTTGTGCATTATTCTATGAACTTACCTTAAAAATTAATAATTTTGTAAAATTTAGGTACTGAAAATAGTCAATTTTTGGGATGAATGAATATGGCAGGGGTGCCCACAGGGGGGGGGGTGGTTAAGACGCAGACTGCGTCATTGAAATTTCTGGGGGGGGGGAAATATTATCATTTACGAATTTTCTGGGGGGGTTGAAAATTGTTGCAAAATTAGTTTTATATGTTAAAAATAAAAACAGTCAAGTTTTATAACTTCAAAAGGTCTCTTCTAATTCTTCATAAAGATAAAGATGAAGAATTTCGACAGTCATGGGCGCCCATACCCGGGGGGGGGGCGCAAGGAAAAAAAATGTATATTAATAATTATTATAGTCAGGTATTTTTCTTTTAAGACAATTATTTGAATTGCAGAAGTTTTACCAAATCGACAACATGGAAGCAGAATCCACAGTGGATTAGGAAAGATGGGTTCAGGGGGTTTGGACCCCCAAAAGTCAAAACCTAAAATTCTATATTTGTATTAAAAAAAATATTTAATTAAACAAGATTTGTTGGTGTGTCAAATATGATATAGCAGTTATTTTCTTTTCATAACATAATGGCCAATTATGTCCACTGTTCCATGTGTTATTCAGCTTTTCTTATAAATAGTAATAAGTATTATAACTTAGGTAACAATTTCTTGTTTAAGTTGCCATGTCTTAGAGTATAGTAAACAAATTTGCTAACTAGTTTTTCAGTGCTAAAATAGCGTAAAATGTGATTTTCATTAGTTCAACATTTAAAAATTTTCTGGGGATGGACCCCCGGCACTTCCGACCCTCCCCGCAATTATTTTATGGCTACGTCATTGTTGCACTTATTATATTATTAATATAATGTTACAAAGTGGCCCAAAAACTTAAAGTGACAAAAAATCAATTAATTAAAAAAATTGCCCCCCCCCATGAAAATATTTTATGGGAGCCCTTGTCGACAGCCAATTGGGTTGGGGTGAGCAATGAAGTTTGGGGGTGAGCAATGATGTTTGGGGGGGTGAGTCATGACGTTTGGGGGGTGGGCACCCCTGAATATGGGTATAATTGCTAAGCATAATTTACTTGTATTTTACACTAGGCTGCTAATTATTGATGTATTTTCTTTATAACGGCCTTAGGCTACTTGTAATTAATCAAATAAAGTGCATTTATCTGAATTATTAGTTATACTAAGTAATTTATTGCTTTAAATTTTCAATATTTATATTAGTTGCCATTTATTGCGTTTAATAGAGTCAATAACCACATGGTGTAGCTATATAACTGTCCAAAATATTTTTCTCGTTCTGAATTATCATAGTCGCACGGTCACTTAATCATTTTCTGACTCAGTATTTATACTCGCACATGTAAAGTTGCTCATTTGAAAGTTACATTTTTGGCTCTTCTGAGATAGGTTAATGCTTACTACCGGGATTATTATGATGTCAGAGTATGTAGTTAATATATGAAATTAGGATATTACATATTTTCCCTACCGTTAAGTTGTTATAACCCGTGAAACTTCGGAGTATTTGCGTGCTATTGTATATAGCAAGCCTCCCTTTTGGTCATCTAAGGGGGCGTGGTCATTGGCTTCATCTGTTTCCCATACGACACCGCAAGCACGGCGTCTCCGTGTATTCTTTCCTCCGTGGGTAGGGAGGTTTGGTTCGAGGTCTATTCATTCCCATATGTGTAGGTTAGGAGTTACCGACCCCTCAAAAAATATCAATAACGGGTTTCGTCAAATTGATAACATTCCCCTAATCCTGCTATACACCTACCATTGAAGTCAGACAGTGATCGATGGCAGGCCTGAGGATGTAGTGCCACAGAGTTAATTAGTTTACATAGCTAGTTGATAGAGGAGATTAAGAAGGATAATATATAAAAAAAGTTATCGAATTATTTCGTTGTACGAAGAGCGAGGAGCAAATTATTAAGCTAAAGTCTAATGATAGAGGATTCTTCAGTCAAATATAAAGTAGGAATGGATTACCTACTAAATTTTCTACTAGTTAAGACAAATATTTTAGGAACTTATTACAAAAATATTTTTGAAAATTGCAATAAATCGTCTTAACATTTTAAAAGTTATAAAATTTTAAAGAGAGATAGAAAATAATTTATAATAAGTGAAATACCGTTAGGTTTGAATTCATTTTTCAGTATAAGCAGAAAAATAAATAGTATGACGTCGACCTGAGTAGAACAATAACACAGGTCTGCAACTAAAAAACTGCATAGGATGTCTTAATTTTCGTACAGAGTTTTACTTCCTAATACCTAAAAACATACCAAAAAACTTCTATCACGTCCATTTTTTGTGTAAGTGAAGTGGTTATATTTATTTTTCATAAAATTTATGGTTTATTGAAAATCCGGTAATTTATCTTACAAATTCTCATAAACAATTGATTTTTACATTAATTTATTCAATTATAGCTTATCTATACAATATATAATGTTAACTGTTAGGGGTGAGTGGTGGAGGGGGGTGGCACAAGTCAAAGAAGTTCAGTATCGCACATGAAAGTAGAGCCGCCATCAGTAGACACATCGCTTTCAAACTGAACAGTGCTGTTGTTTCTATTTCGTAATCATGGCTCCAAGAGGTTGTGTTATGTCTCCTGATAGCTTTTGTTTTATTTGTGGTGAATACACTGTGAAACGTCAACAGAGAAACATTAATGATTTTGTGAAGAAGGTTTATTTTGCTTACTTCAAATTAAAACTTGGGGATCAAGACAAACCATGGGCCCCTCACAAGGTGTGTAGAAGATGTGAGGAAGATCTTCGTTTGTGGTTTAAGGGTAAGAAAAACTCATATCTTTTGGAATTCCTATGATATGGCGTGAGCAGAAAAATCATACAACCGATTGCTATTTCTGTTCAGTATATGTAAAGGGATTTAATACAAAAAATAGAAAGAACATATCTTATCCTAACCTTGACTCAGCTATTCGTCCAGTGCCCCATAGCTCTGAAATACCAATCCCACAGCCACCTTCCAGTTTAGATGAATACTTGAGTGAGTCAGAGGACGAAGACACATTACCTCCCCAGGACGAATCTAGCTAAGATTTTTCTGTTGACGAGGGGCCTGAACTATTTTCTCAGAGTGAGCTCAATGACCTAGTAAGAGATCTAGGTCTATCAAAAGATGCAGCCGAATTGCTAGGTTCGAGACTAAAAAACAAAAACCTTCTGTCATCTGGTACCTCATTTTCGTGGTATAGGCACCGAGAGAAAGAATTTACTCAGTTTTTCTCCAAAGAGGGACATCTAGTTTTTTGTAATGATGTACAAGGGCTCATGAAGTGCTTTGATGTAGAATATGATTCATCTGAATGGCGCCTATTCATTGATTCGTCCAAAGCTAGTCTTAAAGCAGTCTTGCTGCACAATGGAAATACTTTTGCATCCCTCCCTATGGGACACTCGGTGCATATGGAAGAAAACTATTACGATTTGGCCATTATTCTAGAAAAAATCAAATATCAAGACCATCAATGGATGGTTTGTGGGGACTTCAAAATACTAACCATGCTTTTGGGTCAGAAGTCAGGTTATACAAAGTACCCATGTTTTCTGTGCTTGTGGGATAGTAGAGCCAGAGAGCAGCATTGGACCAAAAGTGACTGGTCACTGCAAGAAACCCTAAAAACCGGCGAGAAAAACGTCATCAATACGACTCTGGTTCCACCAGAAAAGGTTTTATTGCCCCCTCTTCACATTAAATTGGGGCTTATGAAACAGTTTGTAAAATCACTGCAAAAGGATGGGAATTGTTTTATATATCTGTGTTCTAAATTCCCGAAGCTGTCTGAAGCCAAGTTGAAAGAGGGAGTTTTCACTGGTCCCGACATAAGAAAACTTTTATCCGACTCCCTCTTTGTGGAAAGTATGAATGAGAAGGAAAAAGCAGCTTGGGAATCGTTCAAGGGTGTAGTGTTAAGATTTTTGGGAAATACTAAGGATCCTGACTACAAAACAATTGTGCATCGTATGATGGCAGCGTACAAAGCTCAAGGATGCAAGATGAGCTTAAAGGTTCATTTTTTACACTCCCATATAGACTATTTTCCTGAAAACTTGGGACCTTACAGTGAAGAAATGGGTGAACGGTTTCACCAGGATGTCCGTGATATCGAGAGACGGTACCAAGGAAGATGGGATGTCAATATGCTTGCGGACTACTGTTGGATGCTGAAGCGGGAAACCAAAGATGGAAATCGGAAACGAGTCCGGCGAAGCGTCAAAGAGAAGAAGAAAAGGTTTCACAAAAAAGATGAATAAACATAAAATTGTGAATAAATGTCACAAAATGATGTTTCATTTGTTGTAAAAATTAATATGTTTGATTCATCTTAATACACGAGTGCTTTTTACCAATACTGTGTATCTTTTAGTTTTGCAAAAAAACCTTACGTGATAGGGGAAAATGGATGCCATTTTTGGAATCAGTGCATTTCAAAACATATAATTTAGTAAAAATATCTCATGCAGCTGAAAATTTTTTTTTTTTTTTTTGCAGACCTGTGTAATTGGTTAAGCACTGACTTTCGTTTTGCAAGTTGTTGGGTTATATCGCGGCCTAGGTTGATAGCATTTATTTAATTCCGACAAGCGACTTTCCACAAAGTAGATTTGCAAATATCTAAAAGAAGGCCTGCGAAACAAAATTCTGGCACACAGATGATGATAACAGACCTCTGTTTACAACTGTAATTAGGCATTCAATCAAGAAACACACAAACAATAATCAGTGTGAATTTCGAAATGATGTGCAAGGTAATAAAAAATAGAATATATATATACACACACTCACTAAGAATCTCTAGCCTATGCCTCAGCAGATATATCCACTTTCTCAACATAGTCTCCATTAAGCTGTACACACTTGCGCCACCGAAGTGGAAGTTCTCTAGGCCCTCCTGGAACCAATTTTTCAGAGTCTGTCGCACCCACCTCAGGACAATTCATGGAAGTTAACAAAATGATGTCCACACAGAGGTTTCTTCATAGCTCTGAATAAGTGGTAATCAGAACCAAAGCCCAATCAATGCAGTGGAAGCAGCTCCCCACCGAAGAAGTTCTGTACAGCGCCCTCAGCAGACAAACTCGTGGCCACAATCTTCTGGGACAAGGATGGAATCATCCATATTGGCTGGCTGGCTGGAACCAGGGACCAACATTAACAGCACGACGAAGACGAAGATGGGGTTTCCGATGCTGCCACATCCACTGTATTCTCACTTCTGTACAGAGATAATTTCGTCGACTTCCAGGAAATGTCCTGAGGTGGATATGACAGACTGCAACAAATTGGGACTTCTGTAAGCCCTTAAGAGTTCTGAAAATCGTGAATTGGCTTAATTACTTACTTACTTACTTACTTACTTACTTACTTACTTACTTACTTACTTACTTACTTACTTACTTACTTACTTACTTACTTCCTTACTTACTCAATGGCAATAGATAATTCCTAAGCAAACTAAAGGAAATTATCTATTTAAGGAACCCGAAGGTTCATTGCCGCGCTTACCTGAGTCCGCCATTCAACCGTATTCTGTGCTAACTCCATCCAATCATCCCCCATAAATCCGTTCTAAGATTGTCCTCCCACCTACGTCTAGGTCTTCCACGTGGTCTTTTCCCTTCAGGTCTCCCAGTTAATACTTTTGAGATATGTCTTTCCTCCCCCATGCGTGCAGCATGTCCAGCTCATTTCATCCTTCGTGATTTAATTACCCTTACTATATCCGGTGAAGCGTACAGGTCCTGAAGCTCGATGTGGCTAGTTTTAAAAAATGGAATATTACGAGGTTTGATAATGCGAGCATTGTACAGACTAGGTGAATAGCAGGTCGCTCAATCTGTAACCACAGTTCAGGTTTGCTTTATTGTACCAAGCGTAGTATATAGATTATAAATAAGTTGTTTTATGTTTATTTTACGCAGTTTCATCATACTGGATGGAGTGGACAAAAGAGCACTAAATAAACTAATTTTTATTTTACCTGAATTAGAACACGTACAATGTGCAAATATTGATTAAATAATTGATTCTGTTGATTTATATCAGAGCTGGTTTGTTAAAAAAAAAGTTTACCTCTGGAATGGAAATTGAAAAATTAATATACTATGTCATCTCCTTCGAATGAAAATGTATGAGAATGTAAGTGATAGAAGTGAACTATGGAATGATGACTTCAGAAATTGTTTTGAGTTTGGTGTAGGCTGTATTGTACTAAGGATTATAATAAACTTTTCAACACAACACTTGTTAGCAAAAATGTTAACTGGCGATCTGTAAACTAGTGAAGCAAAATAAAACCAGTTGTTTTCAATAATGAAAATTTTCATTACCAATTCGCAAGAGAGACTCGTAAGGAAATAATGTAGTAAGTGCATTTATTGAATAAGAATAATAATAACAATAATATTTCTTTGTTATTAGGCACAGATGTTGGCATTAACGATGTTAAAATAAATATGTAGAAATTACATTGCCATTAACACATTAATAGATAAAACTAAGTTAAAATACTAAAAAGATAAAACCAAGCTCAAGTCTCCTTTGAGCTATTCTTTAAAAACTCCTCAATACGAATAAAAGGGATTTTTTTATCGGCCAGTTGTAAAATTCATTTGAAAATTTATTTTTTGTATAATTTATAACTTGAGCGGGCAACATGTTGTATGCATTTAGGTCCTAATTATAATGCCTAAATAGGTATAGCCTACATCAGGGGGAACTCAGAAAGTTTTAATACGCTTTTATACAGATTAATGTTGTCATTGCTGCAACCTTACAGTATTTTTCAAATGAGAAGCGTTTTCCTTCACCGCCAATCACGTGTACGAGCTAACGCAGTACCGCTAGCAGGAAGGGTCTTCCTTCCGTCTCGCCGTCTCTGATTGGACCGCGTATCTAAGCAGGAGTAGAACAAACCGCTTGTCATCTGCAAAACACTGTAGGTCAGTATTCCGTCATCAAAGTACTTTGACGAATTTGCTTTAGCAAATAAAATGGCCGCCCTTTGCTTCAAGAAGTTAAAAAACGGTGTTGGATGATTCTGACGACTTTCTGCATGCCGTTACATTGGATCAAGGATTTCTCGGTTACCACAGCAACGCGTCTAAGATGGCGGATAAATTCCAGTTGTTTTGACAGAGACCTCAATAATTGTTTTCATAATACATAAACAATTTCGAGGTTGAAAGAAATGAAAGGCGCCAAATTAGTTGGTAACAGTGACAGTTGAAATAGGTGAAGAAAATACCGGTACAGTGGAACATTGTAGGGGAGAAACTCCTCGCGGAATTGTATGAGTTTCTGTACAGTTGAATACACCTGAATTATTTAAGAGACCCAGAAGTTTACCCTTCAAGTGACACAATGCGTCTATATTAATTAAGGTGAAATAACTTACTTGATTACTGACTATAAATATTTGGAGATAGCAGTGTTACTAATTGTGTTCGTGAACCGCCTGTAGACACAAACAGGTCCATCTGTGAAATGATTGTAGATAATGTTTATGAATGTGATTAAAAATATAGACTGAAGAAATTCCTAACAAAAATGAAAATAATCCTTCCCGTGCCTACTGCAAAATAAATCTGCAGAATTTGTTTATTGCAGATAATTCTGGGAAGTTTATTCTAAGAATCTGGTATAACATCTTCATAAAATAAGACGTGGAGGAAACTTATGGAGAATCATCGACTTTAAATCCTAAAATAAGTCTCTACATTTGCTTCCGATTCGTGACAAGTCTCTTACGGTGGATACTTTCTAGCTATAGCCTAACGGGTGTTAATTCATCACACAGCGCGTCAAGAGAGCTATGGGTCCGCCGGGCGGTCAGCCTTGGACTGGGCGAGGGTTGACGCGCCTGCCGATAGATTTACATATAAACAGCTGGCAGACGGAATTGAAATCGCGTAATATAGTACATACCTGCATCACAATAGGTTTTGAAAATGTTGCCCACGACTGCGAACACGTATCTCCGGAAACGATTTCCGTTCGCACGCAAAAGTTCATATCGACTGATTACCTATACTGTATTTCTGTCTTGATATTGTTCTTCAGTTCTTCTAATGTAGCCCATGCGGATTTGTTGCATACACTCTACCCTTTACCGCTTCCCATACATTAAAATAGGTTTTTTAATCCCATCTGTGTAGCAATTGCATACATTGATTTAGATCACACATTCGTAATACTAAATTCTGAATTTTTTTCCCTCTGTTTGATTAATCTTAATATCTGTACTTTCGATTTAGTACACAATCATTCATTTTTATAAGTTCTGTCCAACTGTATAATGGTATTATACTATATTGTAGTGTATAAAAATGTTAATTGTAAGAATTCTGAACTGTTTTTCTATCTTGTTTGTAAAGCACTAAACTGTGTGGATAAATAACTAACTTGGCCAGCTCTCTTCATTCTACTCGTACAATAATTTCCATTTCGGAGATGTTCGCAAGAGGTTGAGTTGTGCAAGAAATGCATACATAGAGATTTCACACACACACACACACACACCGGAGATTCCTCTAGTTGCTGCACACGGAATTTTGATTCATGTACACTTCACTGAGATATTACAATTTGTTATTGCTGGTTTTTGTTCTGGTCACTATGTATTAACATTTGCAATTTATTCCCAGTCTGATAAAAAGCAATTATCATATGAAGGCTAAGTCTTTTTTTCCCCTACAAACTTCATATATCTATATTCCACTCAGTACATCATGCGGTAATTAATTAAACAATTGTTCATAACCGCATGTAACCGCATGAAAGCATATAGGCACTATTGTTTTATACAACACAGTGGTATATCGGTATTTCCACGTCCACCAACGGCTAAAGCAAACACTGAATATATGGTATATTTTTCTCTCTTTGAATTTTCATGGAGAAGCCAATTATTTCTGACTGTGTCTAGATTCCATTTTATTAATTCCTCTCATTGTAGACTACCATGTACTTCCTATTGTTTGTGGTTTTGATGATTTGCTCGTTTTGTGTATTCATTTACATGTCATTACTTTCTGAACGTTTCAATGTGCATTCATCATCTCTACAACGTTACCTACTACAACTTTAAGCTTCATAGGTATGGTAATAAGCTGCGATTTGATTAAATGACTGGCTAACGGTGTGTCATTAAATACAGATTTTATGTATACATGTTGATTTCCGTCTTTACCTTAAGTGATTTCCGTAATTGACTCAATCATATAAGTAACACATCTTGTTCGCTACAGTGTTGTGCTTTGGCTGTACTACTCTTCACGTAGTCAAAATATTTCTGGTATAGTGTCAAACAAATGCAGGCTTTTATTTTTTCGTTCGCGAGTGAATTCGAACCTCGAGTAATATTTTTTGTGATTATTTAGCCATATTTACAGAATTGTAGTGTTTAAATAATGACTAAAACCACGAAAATGAATAAAGCATAGCTATATCTGTCATTGTAAACGATATAGTGTATAGCGAAACATTCGATATATCGCGATGGTGGCGCTGCTTGCGGTTATTAAAAACACTTTTTGTTAAAATCGACTGTTTTGTTTTTTAGAGGAAACTAATCGGTGCCCGTAATAATATCTATTGCAATTAATATTGTAAATAGTGTAATATTGTACGAGATTTATAATGCTTTACCACACATATAGTTGTAGGCCTGCATTATTTTCATATATCCTGCTTGTGTATATCCAATAGCTGAATTCACTGATTAATTGTTTTGGTTCAAGATACTACATTGTGTTCAATCCTGGTGAATGTACACAACAAAACAAGTGCACGTAGGTTCGCTAAAATGAAAGGGTTTGGTCACTGATTTATGAGCTAATAAGAAATAATAATAATAACAATAATAATAACAACAATAATAATAACAACAATAATAATAATAATCCAATGTTTTGTCAGGTAAATGCACTTTGAATAGGTTAAGATATTAACTTTATTGTGTGCTAGTGTTAAGATGTTAGCTGGGATACAACACTGTCCAGAGAATTTAGAACAACATGTAGTGCTTAAGTATTTTAGATATGCGAGTGTTTTTTTCCGAGTTACATATGGAGATGTATTTGTAACATTGAAAATATTTGGAAGTGAACGAGTCGAGAAATTTTGTCTTTCGGGTGTAAATATTTTGTAAAAACCTAAAATAAATTTATGAAGCTTGTAATAATTGTTATGATTTAAAATTTGTAACGTTAAATATAAATTACTTACTTAAACATGTCTTACTATAATAAAGTCACTAAAAATAAGGCAAACAACGTTAATTATACGATCTTGTGCACCATCCTCACATATTCAAATATTTGTATTTCTAATTTTATTAGTTTATATTATATTTTTAATATCTTTACGTGAAATGGGACTATGAAACTTTATTTTGTTAGGAATGAGAGAAGAACTCCCTTACATAATTTAATTTTTTTAGCTATAAATAAAAGGGCATTACAAATTATAACTATATTTACAAGTTCAGGTTTTAAAAATGATATATACCCAAAAGAGGAAAATGAAAATCTGTGTTGATTTTTTCAGTCTTCAATTTGCTTTGGGAAACCAGGTAGCCATTATTGTATAAATTGTATATAGTTATTATTATTATATCAGAACAATGTATTTTGCATTTTTCGAATCGAATCTAAGATACGGTATAATATTGTGGGGAAACTGTAGTAAAGTAAATTCCGTTCTAAAACAACAGAAGTATGTACTAAGGCTAATAAACAAATCCAATGCGAGAGAAAGCGCGAAACCTTTGTTTATAAAATACAGAATATTGACTGTGATTAATCTATATATATTGGAATTGATAATGTACATAAGAAAAAACGTAGAATGCTACAAATGTAGAAGTAATACTCACAATCATAATACCAGATGTAAGGATAACCTAGATGTTCCCTTTTGTAGACTCTCAAAGACAAATAGAAATTTTTATGTACATGGACTGTTGTTATACAACAAGCTACCGAAAGATTTAAAAAAAGCTGCACACTAATGTTTTTTAAAATGAAATTGGAAACCTGGTTGCTCAAAAACCCATTTTATAATGTGAACGAATTTGTTAATTGTAGTCTTTCCCTTGTGGATTTTTAATATTTTAGTTTTTAATTTACTTGACTCGGCCTATTACACGTTTGGGTGTTTTATGGCTTAGGACAAATTTGTTATTTGTTATTTGTTGTTATTTGATGATAATGTCTTCAGTCCTGCTCCAACTGCGTCTTATGCTATCCCATGGTTTTTATTACGCGATCGTCTGTTCTGTTTATTTGAATCCACTTTTGTAAGCAGTGATATATAAATATTGTGCGACAAGAATTATGTTGTATCTCCTTATGAGTTTAATTATTTATGTAATATATTTGCAATGTGTAATATGTAATATGCAGTGTGTAGTATTTGCAGTTTCCTGAGAAACATTACTGAATTACTGAACACCTTCTACTCTCACTTCTAGCAATATACACTAATAACATTGAGAAACAAGGCCGGCCGGTTTGCGTGAGGGTGGGATAGCTAAGTGGGAAAATGGGGGTGCTGCGCCAACCTCCATTCTGCTTGTGCTTCTACGCATCTTGTTTATTAGTGTTGGTTCTGAAATACTTCTTCATATGTAACGTAAAACAAGATATGGCCATCATATATCAAGGTTTTGATACTTTAGCACTACTTGTCCAAGTTCTTTTAAATTATTAGGACAGTTTTGTGTCCTAAATTATTTTTAACTTTTGTACAAAACACAGTTTATAAAACCGATGTCCGATGGTACAATTATTTTTCGAGGTGCGGTTGTATTGGTGATGTGGTAAATGGAAGTCATGTTTTTACACCAGCTACTTTTCCACGTAACAGAAAAGATACTGATGCACTCCATAAACATAAGTTCATTACGGCACAGAGACAAGCTCTACTTACAGTCACTAGAGCATATTCGACTATATCAAATGACGCGCTAGCGGTCGTTACAGGAGAAATCCCAGCTGACCTGCTACTAGAAGAAAAAGTAAATGCTCACAAAATACGAAAACTCCTCGAATTGGAGAGCGGGAGCTAAATAAAGACATTTACGAATTGTATAATCGTTCAGAACTGATAAAGTAGCTTAGAAGCGCAACTGTACATGCGTGGGAACTATTCTGGAAAGATGCTCAAAAGGGCATCCCCAGACGACTTAGTCAAAAATGAATCGTTCCTGATCACTAAACATCCCAGTTTTATGCGGAATACTGCTACTTCACAGCAAACCTATTCAGGTTTAACCTAGCGAATGATTACCTCTGCTACTGTGAAGACTGTAAGCTGATACAATGTACCACGCCCTTTGTACATGCGCGAGATATAGGGAAGGACGTATTAGCCTAAGAAAGGTAGCCAAACAAGCAGGCGAAGAATGGCCACTAGAACTTAATTTTTGGACGACAAACTGAGCCAACACTGAACATTCACAACACAACATTCACTGAACTTTCAGAACATTCACACGCCACGTGATAGAAAGCAGGAAAGAACAAGAACAAGATGATGCCTAAGACACACCGAATTTGATATGAATCCGCCTTCGGGGAATGCTCATATCCCCGGGGGCCCTACCGAGCAAGACGGATATGACAGAATGCCCAAGACTTGCCTCGGAAGCTGTGGGATAGGTTTTCGCGGGGTTTCTCTCGCTCTACTAGGTGAATATCAGATCGGGAACACGTCCCCGCACTACAGGCCGATGAACATGATTAAAATTAACTGAATAAAATATAAAAGTCAATTCATCCAAAATTTTCTTTGTGTTCTGTGATCAAGAGAAGTTAGCGAGACGATCTTAGAGCAAATGCGGAATTGGTTTTTGGACCAGAGACAATATAGTTTATGGCTATATTTTGGCGTGGCCAAAAAGAAAATGTAACTACCGTTGCGATTGTATTTATTTAGTCACATTAACCTACAAGTGAAATACGATTTATTTAACGTTCTCCTCTAATCTAAAATGGTTTAAGGCGTTACTCGAAAATTTGTTTCATGCCTAAAGAATGCCTTAAATATAGATATATTATATTAATAAGGTCAAAATTCGTGATACGTTTTAAATACAGTATAATAATATCTCATTTATAATTAAGTATGAAATTACCTCCATATTGAGAATAATAGTCGTAATTTCAAGACAATTAATTGAGAGAACACATCCATGTACATACAATATGGTACCTAGTTTTTATCTGGCCTAACTGTAAACTTAAATCCTAAATTTTGTCCGCGAATGACCCATTCAGTAATATTTTCCGGGGAAAATATTACTTAAAACAAAATACTTGACAGACCTTAAGAACCATGAATTACGCTTAGTTTGCGGTAAAGTATCAGGCCTACAACAAGTTGTCGGTTATGCGTAGATTTTGTATGCTATACTTAAAATACATTGTAATATTCTTTTTCTTACTGGTCTTATTTATTTCAGACACCATCAGCAGAGGAAATGATGTTATCCATCTCTTTGGAAAATACGTTTGCAACTCTCTTCAAACCCAGACTGACTGGAAGACATGAAGTCGAAAAGCGCCAAAAGAGCTCCAACAACGAAGAAAGTTGTAAGTAATTGAATGTCCACAATTTTCTTCAGTTATTATAAAAGAATGTGATAGTTTCATTGACCCTTAGCATACTCTCAGGGTACATTTCAATGTTGCCATTTCTTTCGAAAGTGGTGGTACAATTCTTGCTGTACTTTTACTCAAAGGGGTATTTTTGAAGATGTGATCTTCAGAAGTATTTTATTCCTATACAGTAAGGGCAGAAGTTTCATCTGTTGAATATTAAGAAAACGAATCCTGAATTTTAAAGATGGAATTTGAACGAGTCGTTGAACAATGAAATTAGCTCGTAACGTGATATTAGGTATGAAATGTTGCCACAAAAACAGAGTTACGCATTGTTTGCTGGGCAGCACAGTTCTCAGTTTAGACTTAGCATAACCAACCTATTATTGAACAAGAGTTAAAAAAAAAATTAAATATACTGGGATTGAATAAGCTTTTTTTCCTGTGTATATTTACAAGAATAAAAATGAAATTTGGCCGGTTGGCATTTTGGATTTCAGTTTATTGCATCGTCAAAAATAAAATAAGTAATCACAACGGAAGTAAATAATTTGCCACCCTGGAGGAGATACTTGTTTATTTCACTTGTACGACTTGTAAATTTCACTTGTAATATTCCCGGTAAAAATAGAATTGCAAGAACTTCCTTCGTTGAAATTATCGTAAGTTCTTCGGCGTCTTAATTTTTTGTAGGAAATCCCATTTATTTCTTGGCATGATATTAGTGGAGGTACTTTCTGTAGGAATCGTCTTATTAACCTAAAAGAGCATACATTATCCCTTCATATTTTAGTTGTATATTGAAATCAGATATCATTAGCACAGGAAAAAAACGAAAGGGAGAGTTCATGATAATAATACTTTGATTACGGCTCTGCGTTATCGAAGCGTAGCCTATAAATTTGTTTAATTAGATTGTAATACGGTATTAGGAATCTGTTTTCCAGATGAAGGTTTTGAGATTCAAATTGTGGCGGGTTTCAAACAGATCTTGCCTCCAGCGCTGATAAGGAAAGCAAGCATGCCAAAAGATGCGTTCCGTTTCCTCTTTCAACTTCAGAGTTTAGAAGCTGCGCTAAGGTCTTAAACAGACGTCAACATTTACCAGTTTAAAAAAATAAAAGTATAACTTTTAATTAAGTAATTAGATGGACACATGCATTCATGAACCACAGATTATTGTCTCTGTTGGACTTTACATAAGAATATTATAGGAGAAAAATTCCTTTGACACTGGGATTTGAACCCAGGACCTTGAATATTAATTGTACAATTACAGTCACAAAAATCACTAATTAGTGTGCCTCACTGTACTGCATTTGACATAACTTGTCTGTCAGTGATGCAAACCATTAAGGGCAATCAGTCATAGGAGAGAGGTTCCATCTGGTGCTGTGAAGTGAACTCTGGCTTAGCTCAATTGGTAGAGTAGTGGCACGGATAGCCAAATGTCCTGGTTTCAAATCCCAGTATCAGATGAATATTTTTCCCATAATATTCTCTTAAATAATTAGTTTAATTTAAAACAATCGTGAATTATTATTTAAATATGAAGTTTAAAAGTAAAGTAAAGTCATCCCTATACAGGCCATGGAAGCCCAGAGGGTTCCAGGAGGTTGAGGCTCCCAGATTTTGGACATTCGGCACGTCTTTACCCCCAGGATTGCTCCTGGTACTCATTTCTGTTAGAGGCTGAGTCGACCCCAGAGCCATAGTGCCACCAGAAGGATTAGGCCAATTGAAAAACTCCAACGATCTCATCGGGAATCGAACCCGCGACCTTCCGGTTTGTATCGCAGCGCCTCAACCACTGCGCTTCGGCGTACCCCAAATAAGAAGTTTAGGATTGTAATATTGTAGTAAGAAGAACATAAAACTGGGGGAAATTTTAAGATCCCTTTTGTATCTCACAAGTGTTATTTAACCTGATTAGCGGAACTCCCCAAAACTAAGCTGCTGCCAGTTAAATTGAAGGTTGTATAATTTGTAGTCATGCATAAAATAAGACTGACACCTAAACGGTGTATTAAATTCTTTGGATGGAGTATATCAAAACACAATCAGGAAAGTATTGCCTTCTTTAATAGAAGTACGAGTACCGAGACTTTTTCTTCGTGTTTGTTTACCATAATATGAGGAGATATTGGTATATAGAAAAATCCTTGTGTCAGAATTTAATTTAAAATGCTACATGGGGAGTCGAGCGTGCCAACTCATCAACTGAAGTATTTTTCAGACGATTTGCCAATCATTTTATACAGTATACACACCAGTGACACTTTTAATTAAATCTACTGAACACGAGATACATTTCCCTTGAATCCTGCAACTATTCGTCAATTAAAACGCCGTATAGTATTTTCAGTTATATAAGATCTACTGTTTAAAACAGGGCGGTTCTAAATTCATGCGTTTTATCGCGACTCAGGTCGATGGCATTTGTGTGTATAAATGCTACACTTCCATGTGTGCAGATTTACAGGAATGGAAATGAACTGCGGGACAACAATTTGGCACATCCATGATTGTTATAGGCCTACTAGCTTAAAAGGCCCGGCGTCGCCCGGGTTTTTTATTTTGTAATTGGAAATTAACGTATGAAGGACTTTAGATTTATAAATTCTAGGTCCTTATATAGGTATTTATAATTTGAAGTAGAAAGAACGACTTATCACACTCAAACTATCCCCTAAGAAAATGTTTGAAATAGCTTTTATGGCTATATGTAGAATTTTGCATCCCATCGCTTGTACAGTACACAGTAAGCCCGGGAGGGGTTCTAATAAGAAGAAACCGAAGTTCCGGTAACATAAAATTGTATTATCGTGGCTGAAAATTTTGTTTCTCACTGTCATGTTACCATAAAACCGTTTTCGGAATGAAATTAAACAGAAATACAATATCACTTTCATACATCTCTTCCCAAAACATATTACCTTACCTCGTATTGTTTTCTCTATTTCAAGGCTAGAGGAAGTAATGTGACTGCATTATTTTCGTGAATTTCATTCTGTGATATAATAATATATATATTACCATACCTCGTATTGTTTTCTCTATGTCCAGGGTAAAGAAAGTTATGTGACTGCATTATTTTCGTGGATATTGATAGTTCTCTCATTTGTCAAATTTATTCTACTTTCATTTTTTTTCCAAGGCCATCTGAGACCCCGCTGGTAACAATATGTTTTAATGTCAAATGTGATTCGGATTCGATAATTCTGTGTAAGAAGGGATTAAGTATTCTCAAAAACATTTGATTTTTGGCATTTAGAATCTGAATTTTTCAAAATCCTTTCTTAGTGAGCACCTACATTATGAAACGAAGGTACTGTCAAAATTCCAAGTCTCTACCTGTTATAGTTTAGGCTGTACGTTGATTCCTGTCATTCAGTCAGTCATTCAGTCAGTCAGGACAAAGCCTTTTATATATATAGAGACGAGATAGAGATAAAGCAGTACACAACCGACATTAAGTGACCTAACAAAGAAACAGAACACAGCCCTTGAATAAATATTATAGCTAGGGCCAGGAAGTTAGGCAAAATTCCTTTTTTATTTGGGTGGATATTTTAAAGGGTTATATAGAGATAAACATGTTTTCGTACATTTAGGGATGGTAGGGCTAGTTTTTTTTTTGGCCTTTTTTGCCTCTCTTGGCTTCTGTTGCATATTTTAAGGTATAAAGCCTTTTTGTCTGTTTTGATTCGTTATCTTTTGTGCGCTTATTTGCAAATTTTAAAAGCCCATAAATAATTTCAATGTATGAAAGTGAAAAAATGTTACACAATAAATAAAATTACACCTTCACTTTACAAAAATATTTATTGAGGAACTTGTTGTCTATAAATACATACATTTGTTTTCAAGCAGTCGAAAACTTACTTCCTCAAACGAATCAGTTAAGCTCTTTAAATATCAGAGCCTATGAAAGAGTATACTATACTGTAGGTGATAAATAAAGTATCTCAGGTAGATGATAAAATGAATTATTAAATATCTCAGATAGCTATTTTTCATTAATAAAGCGTTTGATTACTCTTTTTTTGAATTTTAATAAATGCCTGTTTTAATATTATTACTGCATATTTTCGGTATTTTAAGTGTTTGAACTTCCGGGCTCTAATTATTGCAGTCTCTATACTAGCGTTTCTCAACCTATGGTCCGCGGACCACTGGTGGTCGGTCCGCGAACCACTGGTGGTCCGCGAAGATGGCGCAGAGGGTCCGCAGACATAATTTAAAAATATCATAAAGCAAGTGGAAAGTAAACAAGTAAAATTTTTCACATATTTCGTTATAACGACCTATAATTAATACCCCAAATATTAAGAATATAGGCCTTCTTTTAAAAATGAGATATAAAATTAGGGGTCCGTAAAATTTTTTAGACACTTTAGAGGTCCTCGGGTTCAAAAAGGTTGAGAAACGCTGCTCTATACTAATATACTAATGGACATTACTCATTATAACGTGCATTGTATGAAATTCCCAGATATATTGAGTCCTGTAATAATAATAATAATAATAATAATAATAATAATAATAATAATAATAATCGTGATCATAGTATGCAGTGTATTAAATGCAAGTACTATGAGAGTTTATGTTGAAGGATAGAAATAGAAGCAACGTATTACCTTCGTTTGATGGCACATTAGTGCCATGTAAGTTAATATTAACATCTTTCTTCCTTTACGCGTTGACGTGGTACCTACGACATAGGTGACAACAGCAAATAGAGCAAAGTACTTCGGAGACGTATAACACCAATATTCTGTCTCCCATTTATGAATAATGACTTCAGAGTGTAAAGCCAAATAAGAGAATTGTGACGCACACTACTTGACTGTGTCATTTCTTTGGCCCGGAAGTTGGACAAAATTCCATTTGTATCTGGGTTGATATAGGGTGTTAAAGAGTTAAATGGAGATAAACATATTTCCGTACATTTAGGGACGATAGGGCCAGTTTTTATTTTGTCTTTTTTGCCTACTTTGGCTTCTGTTACCTATTTTAAGGTCTAAAGCCTTTTATTGCCCTTATTGAATCGTTATAGTTTTCTTTGTGATTATTTACACATTTTAAAATAACGTAAAGGATTTCAGTGTATCAAAGTGAAAAAATGTTATGCCAAAAATAAAATTACATCTTCGCGTCGCAAAAATATTTCATGAGGATCTTGTTTCCTATAAATGCATTTATTTGTTTTCAAGCAGTCAAATGATTCAGTTAAGCTCTTTAAATAGCATAATCTGTGAAATATACTGTATGTGATAAATAAATTATTAAGTATCTCAGGTAGTCTAAATGATAAAATACATTATTAAGTATCTCAGATAGCTATTTTCATTAATATAGAGTGCGATTACTCTCTGCTTTGCCTATTTTAATTATATCACTGCTTATTTTCGGTGTTTTAAGTGCTTTTTGCCTGCCTATTTAAACCGAAATATATGCCTGGACTTCCGGCGATTACTCTCTGCTTTGACCTTTATAAATGCCTATTTTAATTATATCACTGCTTATTAACGGTGTTTTAAGTGCTTTTTGCATGCCTATTTAAACCGAAATATATGCCTGGACTTCCGGGCTCCAATCATTTCAAATGAATAGCTTGTAGGTCTTACATTCTGAAAGGTACATGCATTTTAAGCAATACTTTAAGTATCGACCATAACGATAGTAAAAGATACTAAATAAGATGTACAAGAGGTGTACAAATATATAACTATCTTTCCTGACTTAAAATTTTCTGATTACTTAATCATACAGAAATTAATAAAATCAGGTAAAATGATGTGACAAGGTGCCAGAATGTTTTTTTTTTAAATCAGTTATACCTGCAATTATGATATGCAGAAAGTAAGCTTTTTTCAATCGATTTCCGAGTTAAGCTCCAGGATGATTCATTAAGCCGGGCTTATGGAAGAACAAAGGTCTAGTGTTTAAAAAAAATCAGATTAAAATCGTCCAGCAACAGCAGTACTATACCGATTTGTGATATCTTGACAATCGCACACTCACATAAAATAAAAAATACTCTAAATCAACATGTAGTCAAGAGAACTGATTTGCATTTGATAAATTCTTTCTAATATATTACCATAAAATAGGCACTAAATTGAGCATTACTCCGGTACCGGTGAGCAGATTTGGTCCCGAATCAATAGGCTTCGTCCCATGGACGTTATAAATGTGTGAAATCCGATAAAGCGTATTTGAGTTATCGCGCGTACACGCGGACGGACAGACGGACAGATATTTTCCTGTCCCCCACACATTCTTATAAAGTACGGTACCATTCTGGCACTTAATAAATGCTGGTATTGAGACTTCCATAAGTTACATCGTGGAACAACTCCAGTTTATTTATTTCACGTCCACACTTAGGCCTAAATAGGCTGTGCTAATATTTTTGTAACATGAAATGAGATTATCACGCAAGCCAGTCGTATTAATAATTTAAATAAAAGTAGTGAAATGCATGTGACATGTCAGCCAAAGCGTGTAATTGGAATGGATTTACTGATGATAATATCAATGAGCAGACTAACCATCCGTTGTTATCCGTGCATTGAATGCCCTAGAGCAGCGTTTCTCAATCTGTTTCCCACCGCGAAACCCCTTTTAATCCATAGTGCCACCGTGGAACTCTTTGTTAATTTATTTATATCAGTATTATGCCTTTTATTTAGCTATATAACTCAGAACCGAACTCTGTAAATAATGCACGTACATTGTCAGAATGTTACGCTTTTAAGTTTGTTTAAAGTATAGATATTCTGTAAAATTCATAAATATTTTATGGTACTAGATAAGCTCATGTCTCATTTCTGTTCAGTTCGAAAATGTGTTTATTTTTAAGCCTATAGATGATTTTAGAGACGTGATTTTTTTGCTGAAAAGTTCTAATCTCTTTTTGCTTCTAGCTGTATTTTCTGTGAACAGATTCACATAATTATATGTAATAATAACTTATCACCAATAATATTCACAACAATTATTATTATTATTATTCATATAATTATTTATCATATTTCATGTCACAGTTTCGTGTTTTCGCGATTTTTGTCCACTTTGTAGACTATGACCATAAAATAAAATATAAAACCATTTATGACTCCCGAAACCCGAGTTGCTCAAGAACCACCAGGGGTATGAAAAACGCTACCCTGGAATAGACTTAACGCTACAGGAACCATTTGTTGCCTAATACCTCCTACAGATTAGCATTTAGCATGGTTAAGTAACGTATTGTTAAATAACGCTAAGTTCGATTAATTAAACTCAACATAAAAATACCTCTTTTCAACTTAATTTTTACTTTGCCGAACTTCGCGGTGTATACGTATCGCCTTCAGGGCGTTTTCTTTTGTTTTTTATTGACTTTTAAATATAAAAACCATTAAAATCAAACAATTTTCTTTACAGTCCAAGATCCAGGCGTTATTGCCTTACTAAAACACAACAAAGACTGTTTTTATTACACAGTATGTTTAAACTACATCTATGGTGATAAACGCTAATCACTAATCAGCTAACGACTAGGCCAAAGAGACAGTCCTTTTAGAGGTAAAATTCAAATTTTAAAGTAATATCCGTAAGTAAGCTTATATTTCATTTTTTGGATGTCTTTGCTCTTCTGTATTTTTCACTCAGTTCTTGACTGCCGCATTTAAATAATTCCCTACTCTAGTGAGCTTGAGATTTCTCCCTGGTGCTTATTTCCCAGGGCATAATGTAGAATGACAACTATGACGTCAGTTTCTTGTGCCCCTTCTCTTCATGAAATAAATGTAACATGAAATCCCCGCATCAGTAGCCTAGCTAGCACCTTCCCTGGAGAATGTCGAGATAAATCCAGCACTCCCAGGCATTAGTACACAAAGAACAATGCTTATTTCAAACAGCTCCATTTCTGCGTGTTATTTGTGGTTTCCAGAGTAAGGAAAACATGGTAGACGTTCGTAATATTTCATGATATGCTAATCCGAAATAAAGGTTAAACTTGAAAGAATAAAAAGTTTTTTCTTCTTGAAATAATTCTCGATTTATTATATAGGCCTATTTGTATTCGATATAGATGTAATACCTGCGCCCGCTCTATTGTTTCGGGGTTCCATCTAATAGAAAATAACTTAATTCCTTGAGTGCGTATTAAGGGAACCATATGTTAAATTTCCTACAAGTGAATATTATTATTTTCTTATTGAAAATAGTAACTAATATAAAATACATCCTCCAAGACAATTGCATAGATAAGTAATACTAATCTGTATAAAATACTATAACATATTAAAATAAAATGCAACTGGTTGTTTTTAAACATATATTCTATTAAATTATTTATTAACATTTCAGTAGAATATTTTAACCTACTTATAGCCAATGTTTTTAAAATGTCGGCAATTCAAATATACAAAGTTTAGGTGAACGGTTCCGCGCATGAAAAAATGAGAGTTCATGCTTCATGTAGAACATTCTTCTCAACAATTAACTGCCTTGTTAATTCTTTGTGTTGTCTTTGTTGTATGAAGAATAAATAATTATTTTTTAGATTTTTCATTCTAATTTTCAAGTTTAAAAATATTACATCGCAAACATACTAGAAAAATTTTAATGAAATTGCTTATTTCACATATGCCTTACTTCTCCTTCCTCCTATTCCTCCTTAATTTAGCCTACCTATATAAAAATATTTTCAGCTTCCGAAAAGTGTGTAAATTCAGAATACGAACTTTTGTTACAACAAATGTGCAGCAGTTTTATGTGACCTATACAAACTGTGGCAGACACATGGACCAGACAGAAGTACAAGTTGAAATCACATAGACCTAAATGGTGACAATCACTCCCTTGTGGAGATTTCACATTTATTCTAGAGGAACTTAAAAGACAATATAAGAAGAGATGTCAACTCTGTTTAAATTTCCTAAAAAGATGCCAGTGTTACGTGGATACAAGAGGAGGACATTTCCAACAATTATTGTGTTGAGATACGTATTTATTTTGATTGTAATTGTGACCGCAATTGCGATAACCTGAATCATTACACCGTTAGCTGTTTCATTTGCGTAGATATTTCACCCGATAGGTCGGGAATAAGGGCAATGTCTGCCCCGAGCAGATCCCCGCGCGACCAGCCAACTCTTGCGTGAGACACCCTGTGAATTATTATCAGCACAAGAAGTCATGGAGTGCTGTTCTACATGGTTCTTAGAATACAGGTATACGTGTATCTGGCGAACTTCGATAGGAATACTCTTTCTAAACTTAAAAGTTTATTTATGTCACCCACTTTGAAAAGGACATGTTCATGTAGTGTGCACAGAAAGATGTACGGTTTCGAGGCTATTAGGGAGTGACTGTTATATAATCTCTCTCTCTCGAAGCCTATGCCCCCATGTTGGGGCGAAGGGCCTCCAAGTGGAGGTTTCTGTTTACCGATGTGAATTTTGTTACGCTTATTTTCCTAGAGAGGGACAGGTGGTAAGGACCGAGAAATTTTGTCCAGAGGCTCTAATTTAGGCTTGGAGTTCTTTTACGTGCCGTAAATCTACGACACGGGCCCGTCAGCTTAAAGTCCCTCCCGGAGAACTCCGTGCCCAGGATTTTTACGTCCTGAAAAACCCATCGACTGCGGCCGTGTTTGATCCCGCGACCTACCTCTAGACCACCGCAGCCGACTGTTTATATAATGATTTTCATTAAATAAAATTTAGATGGCTATTTACAGTCATACATAAAATGCGTGCGTGGTTAGTACATTTTAGCTTCAAACCTGGTAACAACTGTTCAGATGAAGATTGCAAATTCACCATGTGATATTCGTAAGTCAAAATCACAATCACGCTCCTGGGTGGAGGGAAACCAAATGAGATTGGGCACGGGAGAGTGAGTCTGGCTATGTAAGAGTTTACATGCACGTATACTGTAAGAAGCCAGCCTAGGTAAGCTGTTTTTTAGAGTTTGACTATACTGAAAAGTAATTTCCATTAATATATGTTCTAAACTGATTTAATTAACCCATCATTTGATACGACAACGAAGCGGACAATATCAGCAGTAAATTCAGAATTGCGGGTTTGAAGTTCAGAAGGGCGTGTTTCTTAAGTGATAAGAAATTCGTGAAAATATACGATTACATTCAATAATATACGTGTAAACAATACCTGTTCGAGATAATGATTTGATAGTAACGCTAAGTCTTCTGTTGTTAACCTCGAAAACCCTAAAATACATTACACCGGAAAAAATTATTCCAAGAGTTATTCATTAAATGGTACATTGATTCTTATAATTAAAAAAACTGTCTGCTAAAATTCGAATTCCATTTAATATGCTATTTGTAGGCTAAATGAAATGTTTAAAAAATAAAGTTGTACATTATTATTATTATTATTATTATTATTATTATTATTATCATCATCATCATCATCATCATTATCATCATTATTGGCCCCTTACTCTTCGGGAAGAACATAATCCGAGAGTGTTTGAAAACAGGGTGCTTATACCTGGGCCGTTGTAACTTTGCACTTTCCAGTTTCAACTATATGCCTACTTTGGTTTGAGTTTTCTCAGATATACCTTACTGGTTGCTCGTTGCTCGACTGCTGAATTTGTACCGGGAAGACATAACACAAATCCCACAATTTTAGAAATATTTGTATAATCTGTCTCTTTGGATGTGAAGTGCTGGAACATATTTTGCACCCAACTCATATCAGTGCAAAGTTTTTCTCTTCTTATTTTTCAGTTTTCTTCATATTTCTTCGAACAAGGCATTATCATTAATTTTGCAGTTCGTAACACATTATTTTGTAAGAGTCCTAACATTTTTGTACCTCATTCCATGCAGTACCGTTTGGGAAATGCGGAATTGGTTACGGTCTAGAATTGAATTAGGTGAAATGAATAAACTATGCAGAAGTTATTAGCTATGCTACACATCCTAGAATACTCATCCAACGGCAAACGTAAGGGCTGGCAAATCCAGCCCAGTAATACCAAGTTCAGCGTAAATATTATTGAAGATTCCGAACTGAATTCATGACTGGCATTGCTAGAAAAAGAAAAATATATGTCGAAACATCCAACGGCCGGGAATTTGATTTGATTTCTAAAAACATGAACATTTAGGCGTCCCGGCAGAACCCGATGGGGACAAAGGGACTTGACTCCGAAAATCGGAACTATCCCGGCCAAATCAAGACGTCTAGTCACTTTAGGTTAGATCAATCCGAGCGTTCGTTCTTGCTTTGCCAAGTAAAGTCAGCGAATTGTTGGCTCATTCTCAAAATAACTCCTGGTTCCCAACATTCCAAATATTCCTATCTATGTAGCTGTTGATGAGGGATTAAGCATCCATTCCGACAATACTTCTCTCTCCCCTTCCAAAATGTCCAGGATTTTTTCTCTTCTATTATACTAACGAGCGGTTGGAAGCTTATGTTGAATACAGATAAACTCATTACTTCCAGCTAATTACAGCAACGTTACCTGAAAGGTAGAATAATTGTATGCCGGTAAAGCATAAGAGCCATCACTTGTTTGCGAATTTAAGATACTGCTTGGAAGGAGCTTTGTAGCTACCTAGGTATAGGTATAATACCTAATCTCAATTATTTTAATTTTCCTACTGAGCTATACAATTTGTTTATAAATTACAATTACCACCTGTGCTCAGAATAATATAAAACCTTAAAATTTTAACACATTCAACAGCTATAAGTAGCGTAAGCTACTAGTCTAGAGGTATAAAAACTTGCGATACATACATTATATTAATCAAAAGTATTGCTAAAAATTCTTAAAATTGTTAAAAAATGTATTTCAAGTCCATAAAATAGAAGTTTTGTAATAAAGTGCGTTACAGAAAGTGTTTTTATAAGCTAGTTTAATACACAACGCTAAAGTTGGACACAAGAAGTTTACCAAGGTAAATAAAGTTCGTTACAGAAATTGTTTTTATTAAGCTATTTTAATACACAACGCTAAAGTTGGATACAAGAATGTAATTTATAAACAAATAATACCTAAACCCGAGATGAGCTAAGAAAGAAACAAAAAGCAGTATGTCTGTCTCGCTCTTAGGTCATAAGAATAAACTGTTAGAGTGAGTCAGGCATACTGTTTTTTGTTTACTTCAGGTTTCTTTCGCAGAACGGTCATACTTTAGGTATATTGCCCATAACTTCAATTAACCTAGTAATCTCCATTTCCGAGGATTGTATGCGTGTATTTTACTAAAGCATAATCTCACTTAATACATAAGCTTCTCTCTGAACATAATCTAAACGCTTTTAAAACACATTCTCTTTATCCATTACCCTCGCCTAAACGATATATCGCTAATAAAATTCAAAAATAGTCCTACGGGTAAATATGAGTTCGTGTTGCAAAAACGGGATAATGCATATCATTTGCCTGTCAATTGCTTCTGCATCCACATTCATTTCAATAGCACGTTTCACAATTAGTTCTTTTATTAATGAAATACAGAGTTCATATAAAGCCGATGGATATAAAATGAAGATAGATGATTTCATCAAATGGGGTTTTTGCATATGTTTTTAATCAAGAGTTCAAGGATAAATCATAAATGTTTCTTTTGCCCATTGATTGCTACTTGCATGTTAACTGACCATAGTTAAAGTAGTGTTCCTTATACAGGCCCCGAGCCCAGAAAGTTTTACAATTCAATAGATTTATTATTTTCTTTCAATTTTATAGATAGACCTACCATTCTTTTCTAAGTCTAAAGCCGATGTGGATAAATACTGATGTTATTTGGAGCATCCCACATCCATACAAGGGATAAGGCTGATAGGAAAAGCAAGGCGCAAGGTGTTGACAAGCCTCGGACAAGGTACAAATTAAAATGATCTAAATATTTGATCTTTGACATGGAAGTAGCCTAACTTTGTTGCCTGACGATGTAGTTGTTGGTGCCAAAGGATCTTATTCAGAATAATAAGAAAAGTGTAAAAAATTGTTTGTTTTGTTAAAACGTGTCATCATCATCATCATCATTATCATGCTAGTTTATTACGACTTTTCCTTACGTGACAAAGAACAGATTTTTCTGTCAGAACAACGCCTTTCTGGATGCCTATTGAGGTAATGCACGGCGCAGGTATGCGTTCAAACAAGTCTTCAACTTTGGAGTGGTCTCTCCCCTATTCTCCAATCCATTTTCTTCGTCAAGGTTATAAATTTTCGCTTTGATGGTCTTATTTCTTATATCTGACGATGATATGTCTCAATATTTCCTCCAGGTTAATTTCAAGGACCAGAAGTTTTCTTTGATCACTCTTCTGATCCATAATGTACCAATACTTTCGAGTGTTGCTTTCCTGTTATCATGGTCTTCATATTTTATATCATTATCGTACCAGAGCTCTGAATTCAACTGGCGTATAGCTCGCTTCCCCTTATCAATATTATTCCATAATGTCTGATGATATGTTTTATATTACAGAATGGCATGTCAGAATGTCAAGCGCTTTACACGCCTTCAAGATATATTAATAAAAAGAAATTATATATTATTGCATAATATTTGTCCAGACTGATAACCTACAAAATTGATTTCTGAAAGTAATCTATATAAAAATGGGTTTCTTTGATTATAGCTACGTCATTCTCTTCTATGATATTTTACTGCCATTTAAGACTATCTTAAAGTGCAGAAGTCATAAAAGACAATACTGTTAAATTTGAATTAAGATATTTTTTAAGAGTAACAAACCTTTCAATGAACAGCTTTTCCAACCTATGACGTTGCAGATCCACGGAAACTTGAAAACCCCTTAAACTCTCCTAAAAAAAGAATATATTATGTACTAATAAACGAAGGAATCCTGGATAGGAAAAACAAAAATCTACTTTTATTCTGTAAATTGAATAGAATATAACATTAGAACACGATCATAACATTCATTATATGCTTTAATTACTTATGGTAATAATTATAATCTATTTAAATATTTTCAAAATGCCTGTGTTGTTCCAGCAGGGTTCGAAGCAATCCAAACGGAAAACTGAAAATATAGTACGGTATAATACGAGCCGGAGTTAATAGATGGCCTATTAAGTTTTATATAGCTTAAGAAGAGGTAAGATCGCGTTGTTCATGATGCGTACTTTTCGAACTATAGTAGGAATTAATCCGAAGTGCATACGCATTTTACCAATCAACAATACAAGATTGATTATCAAGATAGTGAAAATATAATTAGTGTAGTTTATATGGTAGAAATGTGTAAATTAGACATCTTATGTAAGTAAAAATAATCATAAAACGGAAAAGAAAAATATTTCATGAAGAGTTCAGCCTCCTCTCTTTCTTTCGGTTTCTTTGAAAATTACTCTGAAAAATTCCAAAAATTTCCCCTTTATAGGCCTATCTAAAAATACCCTGATGTCTATTATGTGGCAATAATCAACGATCATTGTCATCAAAATATGGCATAGAAAATTTCAAGAGCAATGAAAAAGAGTAACGTGCTAGAAAATTTGTACAAATCTGCAAATATACTGGTTCTGTGTACTATATCATGTTAAATTTCAGTATTCTTTTGACAATATTTTGTAATATATCTGTTTCGCCCTAGAGTCTTAACAGAAAAAAAAGAGCTAATTGGATTTCAGAGTAAAGATGCAAGAGAGAGTAATAAATATTCATTCATTCGTTGAGAATGAAAGCAGGAGATAACTTTTAAAGATTCTTTCATCATACAATTAGTGAGCCTGGTAGACACTTTTCATTGGAAGTAGCTGTGCAAAGCTGGTGCAGCAAAGTCAACTACTGTGAAGAGGAGAATTTTGTTAATTAGGCTTTAGAACATTCAGTTTAATTAATGAAATTTAACAAGGCTCCTTCTGACTATGAAATGCATGAGACGCAAAAACTTTCAGCTGTATTCTTCTTTTTTTAATTTCTGCATGTTTATTCATAATTCTTTCTATTTGCATTAGTTGATTAGATATTCTCTAGTTTTGTGGATAGTATACAACTTACTGTTTCTGTTTCTAAATTTTTATTACGTTTCGTTTTTACTAGGTAACCTTAAGGCCCAATTAATTATAGCAGTCACTAACGATAATCTAATAATAGCCAACTGCAAGATGAGAACATTGTTATAGGTGAGTTTTATAATTTATTTTCTGTATTTCGTGAACTATTTTTATTCCTGTTACTTAGGTCTCAGGGTAACCCTTCACTATATTGTGGTCCGTTAGGATTTAAACTTTATAAACTCACCAGATAGCCCCCGGCGGGCAGGCGGCTGATAGTCGCGACCATCTAGGTACACTCTTACGATATGGAAACTCTAGAGCAGTCATTGCAATAATTTCATCTTTTTATATAAAATATTTCTCATTAATCTATGAACCACAATGTCCAGTTCCGATAAGGAAGAACTTCTGTTAGCATTAACTCTATAGATAAATAATAAATGGCGCAAAACAAGCAGCACAAACTTTCGCACACAAGCTGTGAATTTTTAGGTTGAAGAAAGATACGTTTCGTTAAAAAAATACTTCAGGTATGAATGGTTATAGGGATCGTAAAAACTACCGAATTGTAAATAGGCTTGTGTTATCCTTTGAGGTTTTTTTAGATTAATAAAATAAATTATAGAATAACCTGCATATTCAATAAAGACCTACTAATCTACTTTTAAGCCGATATTTGCATTGAGTTTATTATATGCATTACAGCTATGCATAACAAAAAATAAGGATTTATTGAAAAGAATGGGGAAATTTTTAATTGTAGTTAAAAGGAAATGGTTAAATAAAATAGAAGATAGTAACAGTATAATTTCAAGTGAAGTAGGAAATAATATATAGTATTCTTGGGTGTTGTTTTTAAGTAATAGGTAGAAATAGTTACAGAATGTTTGTGTAGTAAACAAGGGACTGAATGGTAAAACAGAAATGTAACCAAAAGTCCCTGTTTGTATGAAGATGAAATAAACCTATGTTATATGCATTACGAGATTCAACCTTTAAATCTCAGTTTTCTTGTTACTTTAATAGCCACGTGGACCATTCTCGATTAAAATCTTGCAATGGTAAAGTAATAGTACTGCAGGGTTATTTAGCATTGTGAATTGCTTTCAACCTAAATTTCACAATGCTTTACTCGATAAATAGGCCTATATCGCATTGTTACAGTACTTTTTTTCTCACATCAATAGAAGAAAGAATAAAGAATAAATTTTCCCTTTGACTTTTTTCAGTAAAGTTTGCAGTTTTCATTCAAATTAAGTACAAAGATTATGATGTGTATCAAATAATCTGCGAAATATTACAACGTGAAATGAGAATGTGTAGCCTACGTACTGTAGCATTATACCATTCTGTTTCTTTATGTGTCACAGACATCACTGCCGCCACCTGGAACAGCTATCTGGCAGTGTGCTATTAAAATTCTGCTGAACCTTTCGACCTAATTAGCCTGTCTTATAAACTATGGGGTAATCATAAATCGAAAAATAGGTTTTATATTTATTTCAACGTTATCTACTGTTCCTTAAAATCTGCACAGTTACATCACTTCGACCATATTTGCTGCAGATGGTTATTTAATGTTGTATGTTATAATAGGAAACCTCCAAATTAAATGAGAGATTACTGCAGTGCTTTCATTGATTGAGAAGGAAATCAGTTCCCTCTCACTAATCAAATAAATAAATAGATGTGTGTTTTATATTCGTCAACAATAATTAATTACTTACATCTCAGCTTTTATTCTTGTTTCGGGATAATTTATCATCCGCTGAACTAACGGTACGGAGCAAATCTTTAATACAAATCAGATTTATGTATAAGTTAGTATTTCAAAATGTGGTGTCCACGTTCTGGTCTTCCATTGCAATAAATACGAATGTCACATGATGCAGTATTGAAATAGTGCACATTCAAAGGGGCAACAACAAAAACAACAATAATAATAATAATAATAATAATAATAATAATAATAATAATAGTCTAATAATAATAATAATTGAAACGCGAGATGGGATTTCTTATTTACAGAGGCTTGTAAGTAATTTTGCTTTTCTATACACAGTGGAACTCCAATTATTCGGATTAATTGGGATCGGATCCGAACAGGATAGTGAAATATCCAGATGGTCAAATATCCGGATATTTGAATAAATCATGAAAAAGTAATTTCTGGAGAAGAAAAATGAAATTGTACAGTACTGTAATTACACAAAATGTCACAGCTTGAACATATCCAGAGTCACTTGTTTTAATAATGAGAACTGCGCACAGTATGCGTGTTAACCTAACACATAAACCTAAACACTTAGTCCTGACCAGGAATCTAACCCAGACCGATAGAGAGGAAGGTAGGTACTCAACCGAGAGTCAGTTTTTTGCAGACAGACTATCAGTTTTGTGGGCTAAAAGTTTTGCTTTCTCACGAATAATTAGTCCTGAAAGAGGGTTTGCCAATGCTCGCTGCTGCAAAATGCCACTTGAATACGGCCTCAAAGCGACCCGGATAATTAGCAATCCGGATAGTTGGAGTTCGGGTAATTGAAGTTCTACTGTACTGTAGTACAGGTCAAATGGGATGTATAAAACGAAAAAAATTGGTCCGATGTTGAAACTTTGCAAAAACATTTCATTTGTCATGAGAATGAAGACTGAAGGGAGTCATAAAAATGTCTGGGGTTGAAGGATGTTTTGGGGGAAGGGGAAATGTGGGTTTCTGAAACTGAAAAAAATAATTTTGGGACAAATTAGGCAAGTTTTTTTTTTCTTTTTCTTTTTTAGTATTTTTTGACACTGGACCGCTTTAGAAAAAGTCCTTTTTATACAGAACTTGTATCATTTTATTGTAACGTTTTACCATTGAAAGCAGCAACAAATGAGTGAATCAAGTTATTGATTCAGGACTGTTCAGGATGAAATTTCCATAATTGCAGTTAGGTTGGTTGTTTACTCCACATTTTTGTTATTGTTCAACGTGTAATTGTACTTAAATTTATAAGCACTAATTGACTAACCATTTTAATTACAAACACGGTAATTGCTGCATGCATGCATATTAGGATATTGTGTATGAACTAATATGGCATATTGCAGTAATTTATTTTATTTTTGTTGTTGTAATTTACTGACTTCTGGGGTATTTTCTACGATGTTGAGGTGGGCGGACAATTTTTGCTTCTCGTAATTACAGGGAATCGTCCTTAACACTGGATTGCTAATATAAGTCTGTGGAAGGACAGGTTGTGGACTTGCCCATGAAAGCGATAAACTCCAGTATGTCTATGTATGGTGTCGCTTATCTTCAAGGGCATGCTTCATCCGGTGTACGTACAAATGTCCATAATGGATCACTTGTTTCTGCTTTTAGCGGTTAATTCACTCCAAACTACGGCTTGTCGTAAACGAGTGCATTATATGGGCGCATAGAGTCTGAGGCAGATCTAATGCTGAACCCATTTTATTTTATTGCTTCCGTCTCAGCTAAGTTAGCAGCTAATTATCATGGGGAATCACTATTTCTAATTTCTTATCCTATGATCCAGTAACTGTATAATCTTTCTTTTCGTGCCTTCTGTTGGGTGTTGGAGTGGACGTTTCATTATGACTTCTGTGAGCCAATTAAACAATACTAATGTAAAGTGGTACAGTATGTATGTGTTCCCTATAAAGACCGCGGAGGCCCTTAAGATTCCAGGTTCTGAGGCTCCCAGATTTTTAGACATTCTACATATGAAGAGGGTAAGGTTGAAAGCCTTATTCACTCATATAATATTCTTTTGCCATAGTGCCACCGTCGCGTCGGCCTGGATGCGCATTTGTGCATGCATAAACGTGATAGGCCAATGTCTGTATTTTACTTCATGTAAAAGAACTACTGCGGGACAAAATTCCAGCACATCAGTAACGGTCAAATACATAACTTCCGTCGTTAAATAACCACATAGCCAACCAACCAACCATAGTGCCACTGGATGAATTAGGAAATTGAAAAGTCTCACTAATTTCTTCGGGAACCCAACCTTTGACTTTTTGGTTTGTAGCGCAGTGCATCATCCAGCTGCGTTAAGGTGGTGTAAGTACACGAAAGTCGAATTTTGATTTAGGCCTATACTATAGGACATTTTTTGTTTGTGTTCAGTGAAGTGTATTCACAGGCTGAATGGTATAGGTATAATTTTTAAATTTATTTTGAGGCAACAGGTTGAGACTGTTTATCATATTTGATTAATTATAAACTGAAAAGCAAATAGCTTTCTCTGCAGAATTAGTACGTTTGTCTTATACCACTTCATCTCTGAACAGCTTGTACATACGAACATCCGTCATGTATCTCGTCTAACTAAAACTCAAGTAAACCATTACACTTTATTTTTTTTTTCATTCTTTTAAGATAGAAGTAGAATTGAGAAGATGAAGTTTCGATAGCAAAAGAAAGAAAGCGAAAGAGTTAAAGACGTGAAATGGGTAAGATAAACGGAAAACTAACGCAAACAAGGATGGGAAATTGGAGATTTTTTTTTACCCGTCCAGCTTCTTGGCGGAGTGGTTAGCGCTGTTTAATAATAACCAAAGGTTCCTGGTTAGATTCCCAACTCTGCAATTACATTTTTCTTCGGTCAAGTATTAGGCTAGCTCAAGGTATGTGTGGACTGGATGTCGTTTTTAGGTTTAAGTTAGATGTGATAAGATAAGGAACTAGCGCATCCCGGGCAACAAATCCGCCGACCTTACCGGATTACCAGAGGTCACTCGCGACCGTACGGACCCAAAGGTTTAGTTGACAGCAAAATAAGGTCCTGTTTTCACTCGACTGTTCGACATTTCATGTTTCTCTGTAAATGTGTGTGATATGCAGTTATGACTAAATGCGTTGTGCGATTTTTAGCCAATTGGGATAAATTATCCTTGGCATATGTGTAAGGATTTTTAATTTGTTTATACTGTTCCAATAAGGTGTCCATCCATTCCATTTCTTGTAATGCTCGGCTTCTTTTAACTAATCTAGCCAAACTTTTCATGCTATAAAATTTTGAAGACTACCTTTACCCTAGACTCTAAAATTTTCTACAATTTTGTTCCAGTGCAGTTTTAACGTAAATTTTATGTTTACTGGCATTTTGTCTGTTTATCTGTAAAATTGTTTACTACACAGTCACAATCAAACACGTTCGATTTTCTTCCCATTTGGCGTGATTGTTCCTTCACGTAGATTTAAATAATAGAATTTTATTTGTTTCATCCCTTTTCAAATCTGATAAAAAGCAGGTCTTAGACTATTTTGATGCGAAGTTTATTGTTCACAGAACTTCTAGTAATTCATTGCACTAGTCTTGGTTCGGACCTTCCAAACACACACACATAAACGTAAATATCCATGTATCATAATAAATATCACGGATAAGTGTTTAAAACTTAAAATCTTCCACTTAATAGCCAAGGTATCCTATTATAATATACTTACTTACTTACTTACTTACTTACTTACTTACTTATTCAGTGGCAATAGACAATTCCTAAGCAAGCTATCTTAAAGGAATGTTGTCTATTTTATGGAACCCGAAGGTTCATTGCCGCGCTTACCTGAGTCCGCCATTCAACCCTATTCTGTGCTAACTCCATCCAATCATCCCCCACATATCCTACTTCCCATAAATCCGTTCTAAGATTAATATACAGTTAATTTTATGACAGTGTGTTTACTTTCTTCTAGCCGGGTCCTATATTTTCTTCTAGCCGGGTCCTATTTGTCTCCTATAGCTCCTCGTCCTCGTCTTCTTTTTTAATATGATTGTACTAATTATAAAAGAGGAAAGGATTAAAGTGGTTTCATGGTCTGTATTGCTACCCTTCAAGGAAGTTTGTATTCGACATCCTTCTACAACTATAATCATTGTGATTCAGTTTCATTTACTACTGTATTGTGCACACCATTCTATATGTGTGTGACTGAAGCTTAATAAACCCATTCTTTCAGAAAAACCTTAATTGTCCAAACTTGAACTGCAGAGAACGATAAGACGTGTCATTTCCAGCGCAAGCTAATATTTCGTATTGTCTCGGAAAGTTGTCTTCTCTTTGCTTGTTCTGTCTTCCTCCAACATCTCTCAGGCCCGAAGGTGAGCAGCTAAGGTTCTCATAGAAAACAAAACGTCTACAGAAGTTTCGACTTGGCGAGAAGTTTAGTCAGAGCGAAATAGGGAGTGAGATTCTATTGCGATTTCTGTTGATTGAACAACTTATGGAAACACATGCGGTGTTTAATATGCCACTTAAGGAACGGATGCGATGTAATGTGCTACTGTTAAACTAATATCACTGTTGTTAATCTGCCACTTATCTAGAGCTACCTGTCACTAGAACATAACTGCCACAGACCTTGGGAATGTACAAGAAGCATAGATGGTCATTCTTCTTGGCACTGTAACTAGCGAGAAAATAAACCCGAGGAATGTCCAGCGTGAAATAAGGAATTAATTATTTAAAATATTCGAAAAAACGGATTAAAAAGGCCGCTTTTGCCAGCATTCTGAAGAGATCGAACTGATCAATCTTGAATAAAGTGTGGGGGAAAACTTTCTGAAAGTGTAAATTTTGGAATAAATGAGAATCCGAACTTTAAAGTTTACAAAAGAGAGATGAACCTGTCTCTGATCCAAAACCTATCACTAAAACCCGAATCTTTCTGAGAAAAAAAGAGCCGGCCGCAAAACCTAAACTACAATACTATGTGAGTAAGAGGGGGGGGGAAGTAGAGAGAGAGAGAGAGAGAGAGAGAGAGAGAGAGAGAGTGTGTGTGTGTGTGTTTGAGCGCACGCGAGAGAGAAATGGGGAAGGGTAGAAAGATTCAACTAAACTACAGTCAACCCTCGATATAATGCCACCATCCGTTCTCTAATATTTATTGGCTCTAAGCGAGGGTGGCACTACAACGAAATGGCATAATACAGTCCTGTATTAAGTTACTGTACTGTATTATGAAAGAAAAATTAAATAAAAGGCAAATAGAGTACTTTAGCACAAAATTAAATACTGTACAGTAATTTATTTTATTACGGTATATGTCCAGTGCTACAGTATACAAAGGGGTTGAAAATCATGAGGTTCCACGTAAGTGATTAACTGTAGTTGAAAATATGTAATGTAGTGTTCAACAGCTGAATGGAAGAAGTGAAAGTTTGGAATGTCTCATTGTATGAAGGGCTCTTTCTACCTGCTCCACCCTCACACAAGGTGTCTGACTTCTTAACATAACTTCCTCATTCTACCGCACTACATTTACAGTTTGTGGCAGGGGAACACTCATTTCTTAAAATTAAGTACAGTATGTTTCTTAAATAATCTTCCTAATATTCACGCCGGTTATAAAAGAATTCTGTAACTTACAAAAATCACTGCAAGCTATATTTTGTAAAAAATCTTGTCTTATATTCACTGGCACTAAATGAATTGGCACAGTAACGAGGTTTCTTATGTATTTTATATGGAAGAAGATCCGTTCACTTGCATTTATTGGCACATTGCGAGGGTGGCACTGTAAAGAGGGGCATTATATCGAGGGTTGACTGTACCTATAACTTGCTAATAGACCTAACGTACCCGAATAAGCCCAAGTGACTTGTGAATAAAAATCTGGAATCCCGAATAGTTACAAGCATTTATTGTGTCAAAAATCCGGTGCAAACAGAAGTAAAAGTTATTCCTCAGGTTCGCGAGCGACCCCTGGTGATCCAGCGGATTTGTTACCGGGGTGCGCCAGTCCCCTACCTACTTACACCTAAGGACACACACACACACACACCCAGTCCTGAACCCGGGAAAGACATTTTTCACTACTGAAAAATCCCCGACCCGGCCGGGAATCGAACCCGGGCCGCCCAGGTGGCTGGCAGTCACGCTACCAACTCACCCACGGCGGCGGACAAAAAAACAGAAGTAAACGTAATGTTAATAGTACTGAATATTATAGTAACAATACCTAGGTATTATTATGGTGTACAACGGAGTGTGTAAGTAATTTCATGTTGTTTGAATAGTTACCGAAAAAAGTTGTTTTTCTTTTAGATATTTAGTAGACTACAATTTCCACAATGAACATGTATTAGACTTGCATAGCGTAATATAGTATGGCGCTATTCGATATACCCGCACTACGTAATAATGCTGAAATCCACAGGGATTATTTGGTCTATTCATTCATATGCCGCCTGTTTGGTATTGACCAATATCATTTAGCAATTCCTCGGATATAGACCAATCACGATCGTTTATCTTATAGGGCTAATATGCTTCCTCGGAGTGCAATTTTATCTGATAAAACGTCAGCTCGTTACTGGACACGTAAGGCATCAGCGTGCGGTGGTTAATAATCACAGTCTACCAGTGAAACACGTTTTATACAACATAACTTGTTTGGAAATTGAATTAACATGAATGTCCATTGATAAAAACACAATTTCAATTCGGTGCAAGCCAGTTCGTGTGCTTTTATAGTGTTTTGATGTAAGCAACTAGCACGACGCCCTCCATCTTGTGATGCGCACTGTTGGTAGCATTGGGAACTCGGATCGATCCATTGAATCGATTCGTGGACTGTTTAATCATCTAGTAGGCCTATGCCATGATCTTGTGGCTAATAGAATATTGAGAAAAAAGTAAGAAAATGATTATTATTTACAAAATCCGTTACCCTTTCATCATGGAATAGTCTTAATAAATCCTAATCGAGGTTACGAGTTTCGTCAGATAAATTTGCTGGAACCCGTTCTCGCACATATATGGATAAACTCGTCATATTTTGTGGGATAGGCCTACTTATGATAAATAAATAAAAGTCAGGTGTCTAGACCTAAATTTATATGATGCAATTGTCAGTGATAATTTTACTTCTTTATTCCATTCATTTTATTTCATTTCACACATTTCATTCTCTTAGTTTAACCTCTACCGTTTGTAGGGACGTTCACGCGGCCCAAGCCACCTGCGCCTTACAGGACCACGACCCCTTTGGAGAAAGATTACCTATTGATCACAACCATACTTTTTTGGACAAAGGCTTGGAGGGCCTCCCCGGATGAGTGAGCAGCCCAATGCTGAAGCCACTCCGAGACACATTTGCACACATACACTCATTCCGAAGAAGGCGCAGATGGGAAGATGATAATGATGGCCAGATGAGATCCCCAACCACAAGAGCCTAAAGTTACCCAACATTCGTCTCACATGTGAGGGAAAATCTCGGAAGAAAACCCAACCAGGTAACTTAAGTCCCGACCAGTTATCGTACTCGACGGATATAGTAAGGGTAATTAAATCACGAAGAATGAAATGGGCTGTACATGTTGCGCGCATGTGGGAGGAAAGACATAGGCCTATCTCAAAAATATCGACTGTGAGACCTGAAGGAAAGAGATCACTTTAATGACCTAGACGTATTAGGGAGGGCAATATTAGGATAGATTAGAAGGGAAGTAGGATTTGCGAAAGAGGGTGGATGGAGTTAGTCAGAGAATAGGGTTGAATGGCGGGCTCATGCAAGCGCGGCAATGAACCTCCGTCTTCCATAAAATAGATAATATTCCTTTCTCTTGCTTCGGAATATTGTGTATTGCCATTGGGTAAGTAAATAATAATAATATAAACAACGGCCTGGCTTTCTGTTCCCAAAATCGCTCCCGGCTTGGTCGATGCATAGGCATAAATATGACCATCTGTAGATTTCCAGGCGTACAAAAGAACTTGCGCGGAACGAAATTCCGGCACTAATTCACTCCTATTTTTTTCTAATAGGCTATCTAAGTTACCGTTATCGGATAGACCATTAACTTGATGATTGCACAGCACAAAGTCAAGAAATTTGTTGACATTTGTCAGATAACAAGTTATTCCTCTAGTACTTGATTCGGTTTTAATATGCTTCATGTTAATTGTTTTTCCATCAAACATACATGCATCACAGCATGATCACCACTTGGGAAATTTTGTACAGTTTAAAAAATGCGATAGTCTCACACAACTGTCAAATACCTATCGTAGATAATAAACCATTTAATATATTTCCTGGAACTGCATGTTTTAATTTATTGTTTATCTCGGTGTTGTGGTGCAGGTTTTAAGGAACTGGCTTTATGTGCCCAAGATAATGGTTCGATCCCGGCTCATGTCGATGGCCTAATGTGTGTGTAATATGGTAGTTCCATGTGTCTAGATTTACATGCATTTGTTTAAAAGAATTGTGGGGCAAAATTCCGGCACATCAGTGGCAGTCACAGATCTTATTTTTATTACTAGGGCAATTCTTTTGATAATTTTGCATATTTTTTATATGAAGATTAAAAGATAGCTCAAATATATATAAATTTGTATCATGAAATAATTGATTAAATAAGGGCAATTTATTTTTTGCATTATTTTGCATTTTTCGTCATTTTCAAGAGATAGGTAATTTTTTTGGGAATTCTTAGGTCATTTTCAGCATATTTAGGTCATTTTAAATCATTTTTCAGTGGAGGTAGAGAGAAGCTTTTCCATGTACAAATCGTTACTTTCAAACAACAGACAATCGTTTTTATTTGAGAATCTCCGCCAAATGTTCATAGTTCATTTTAATTCAGGTTTATTGTAAACACCATAGCAGTTGTCTTCTACAAATAAATATTTGTTTCTTTCTTTTTTAAATGTCACGTATTTGCTAGGGGCAATTTGATGGGCCTGTCATTTCAGAAAGAATTTCTTTTTCGCTAAGGGTGTCCAAGTAGTATAAACTTACTTAATTCCTTTGTAACAAAATAAGTGTGTTATAGTGCAAATTCAAGTATTTTGCTCGTTCTTAGCGTTACCCTAAGAACACCACAAGGAAGTGATAGTTTGTCATTTTTTAATTTCTTTCTTACTTTTTTGTGATTTTTATAACAATTTGTGGGGATTCTTTGGCACAATACGCGCTGTTTTTAAGACTATATTTGATTGCAATGTCTTTTAAAACCTAGAATTCATATAAAATATAAAATTCATAAATGCAACATTCCAACAAGCTGTATTACTGTTTCGGAATCACCTTATGTTTTATTTCCAAACCCCTGTGCATGGTTCCGACGATCCTCGTCAGTTTTCTCCATTGCGGTAGGTCACGTGATTCATAGTATGAAGACAAAGCTCTATCGAGTTGCGTCTTCCTGATACAAAGTTGCTGTCGGGAATGATTACCTACGATTTCGTGTTATTAAGTGTGTAATTAGTGTATTATTAGTGTTTATTAATGTTTATGCTTCAAAATAAACTGTAAGGAGACTTCTATACCTGCTGTGGAGGGAGGATTGCTGCAGGAAAGATAGGAATTGTGTTGATACCTCGAGGAGGGGTGGTGATAGAAACAAGATGGGTTAGTCAGCTGTGACATCTTTACTGCGTGAGTCCATGTCTGTATGCTTATACAGTAATTAGGGTTCGGATGTTTATGACCTAAAATGTGACAAATATGACTGCAAATATGCCCTTAAAATGACTAAATGTGACCCAAAAATCATAAATATGACCTAATAAAATAAAGTATTTTTAAAACATAAATGCTCCAATTTAAAACTTTAATGACACTAAATTCTTACACCACGTGAATTCAATCGGATAATCTCTTTTTAACAATAATTTTAAAGGTGTTTTACTTGTAAAGAACTTCTATTCTGTTAATATTTCAAGTTACCACTGCAAATGTGAACAGAACATATTTTTAAAACATGTCATTAGAAGTTAACAACAAGGAGGAAGAGGTAATTGTGCTGTTACTTGTTATTGGCCCTTCACATTTCAGATACAGTAAAAGCAAAATATTCCTGACTCTTTTTCAGAAAAAAATTATGTGTACAATTTAGTGCACATACTGCACAATTGTGCTCTTTTACAGAATTTTTAACTGAATAAGATGTTAAATTACAAATATGAATGAAAAATGACCAAGCCCATGAAAATGACCAAAATATGACTTTATATGCAAAATAAAAACGGTCCTATCAGGATAATAAAAGTGCAATTCATGTTTAATTTGTGTTTGCGGCAAGAATGGAGATCAGGATAAAAATATGACATGTCATAAACATCCGAGCACTACTTATAATTCAGGACATACTATTCTGATTTACACTCAGTTAGTTTTATATATAAAATAGGTTGTCCAGCCATGGTTTAGTTTCGTCTTGCCAAAAGCAAGGTTTTATTTACGTCAAAAAGATTAGCGCCCATTTCACTGCAGTGAGTCCAATAGAACTTGAACCACAGGCGAGCGTGGCATGGAAGGTCTGTTGGTAAAGAGTTGATAATGATGAGTCAAAAATCCACATTGCTCTTAATGAATGTATCTTGTCATGATAATTATTTTGATACAATATTCAAGTAAAGTGCTTTAACTTAGTAGGCCTATCGACTTGTGTTAGGCTTATCAATAGGCCATGAAATTTTGATTGCATATGTTCATTTGTTATTCTCTCATGTCTTGTGTTCGTTCTACCTGATATTGAATCTTATGAGTATGATATTAGACGAAACAACGAAGGTGGGCCCATCGACTACGGTTTATAACCTTTACGGGTATAAAAACTTTGTTCATGCAGAATTTGGGCTCTATCAGGTGACTAATTGGAACAGACAGAGATGAACCAATAAGTATATTATTGTGTGAGTTCTGAATAATTCACGTGTCACATATTAGACGTAAAAAAATACAATTTCATTCAATTTACCTTTTGGGAGGATATTATAACCTTTAACTGCTGTAACCGCCAATGTGTCGGCGGATGACTGTTTTATTTAAACAGTCAAGAAAATTTTCAGTAAAATAATGATTTTACGACTGGTGTCTATAACACAAGGATAACGATCTGGGAATTTTAACGAACGTAAGCTTACTTATATGTTATAATTGTCGAATCTGTGTGGGCCATTTAAGCAAATTTCTCTCGCAGACACGGCCACAATAGCTAAAAGGCTACACTTTAGAAGCAAAATTCATCCAACACTTCTCGACAAAGAAAACATTTTTCGCCACTATAAGGAATTGAAAATAACAAAAGTCGTAGGGTATATTTTATGTTATTATGCATGACATTATTTATGTTATTATACATAAGCTATTGCTATTCAAGTTTGATAGGAAAAACTTCAACAGAATCTTCTTAACCTTGTTTCAGTAGCAGTTTTTGTAGTTTGACATTGGTTTCTTCCTTTCGTGTTCTGAAATAAAGGTCAGGAAAATAACCTGATAATTCACTGGCTGAATGGGTGGTTTACTGGACTCCTTGAAGCAAATAAATTATGACAAGTGACTTTCAGCTGATAAGGCTCTTCGAAGTGTATAAGTAGTTCCTTTCTCGTTAGTATGTGAATGTCTTGGGGCAGCGATGCATGCGGTTTTTCTGTTGTAGTGGAAATTCTCGTTCGTGTGACTGCGTTCATGAACTCTCAAGAAGAGGAGTTCTGAAAATTTGTACATTTTTACTTTTGAACGCATTGCAACAGAACTTGTTTATTCTAATCGGGATAGTGTCGGACTATGCTAAAGCACTAATAAGTATTTTAATTCAAATAATTCAAGTGCACGATTTCTGCTAGTTGCACATAGACCCCATTGGTCGATAAGTCTGTTCTCAAATTAAATTTCGTGCTAACGTGCCAATTTTAGTATATAACTTTACCGTATATTATTATTATGTATTATAGCCATGAACATATTAGATTAGTTAGATTAGTTTGCACTTTGACTACTCTGCAGTGTTTAGCCTACATGTGAGAACAGATAACAGATCGCGAGGATTTACTCTTCAACTTTGACATTGCGTTTATTTCCTCTACTCTTCTGAGGGATTTTATTTTTATTCCATTGAGTGCTAGGAAATCTGCAGATAAAGATTTCACTTGAGTGTTTTTCTCGAAGCTGATCGACATGACTGTGTGTTATGAAGAGAAATACAAACTAAATGATCCTCTTATTGAAGTATGAAGCGAACAAGAGGCTCTCCTTCACCAGTTTTACCCTTTGACTTCCAATTTCGTTTGTTGAGAAAGAAGGTGAGTGAACATTATAATGTATCACTTTCAAACTCTTGAAGTTTAGAGGAAGTTAAATAGAATTTCTACCTCGCTGTCTTCCTTAATCGTTTGAAGACAGCTTTCATTACAATGAGGAACCGTAATCTTACCAAGTTAACTTCGTAATTCAATTTTTGCAACTACTTCGTAGGAGCAAATAGCCTACACTTGCCCGAACTGAAAGCTTTTACAGTGGTATTCAAACAAACACCGAATTTCCTTTAAAGATAATGTGCGGTACTCCTAACCTCTTATCTTGATCAATGTTAAATTAATGTTTTAGAGCGAATTTTCTCAGTAACTATTGATAATACAGAAATGAATATTGAAGCTTACTCATGGAACATTTGAAGTTTTGGGAGGGGAGGGAAAGTTTTGGATTAATACTAATTTAGAAATTTGATTTAAAACCACAAGTAATTGTTCTGAATTACTTTTCTCTTGATTTCTAGGTTTTACCGCTTTACGCATTGAACAATATACACCTCCTAAACTGGCCTTATATTTACAACAGTGATTGAGAGTAACTCTTGTCTTAGATCTAGTAATAGCGTTTATTCAATATTTGATTACCGGTACGACAATATTTATTATAGGCCTACATTATGTGTTCACGAAATGTTCATTTCTATTTGTTGCCATGTTGTTAAAATATTTTCACCACACAACAGTGTAATAAATTCGTTTCTTTTAAATACACTATTATAAAAGCGTAAATGACATAGACTAAATAAATTATCCCAATCCTGTATATTTCCGTTATATAAATGTCTAATTTGACCAAGAAAATTGAAAATAAATAGGCATAATACATTTCTGTATACTTTATGAAGCCCGATATTAAGTAAAACCTTTAATCCTTTTCTGAATTATGTGCCAGTATGGTACTTATAAGATTGTATGGTGGACAGGGAATTTCTGTCCGCCCGTCCGTGTGTCTGTACTCGCGATAACTCGAATATGCTTTATCGGATTGTCATGGAATTTGGTATATGCATTTATAACATTAATGGGACGAAGCCTAGAGATTTTGGATCAAATCGGTTGACAGGAACTGGAGTAGTGGCCAATTTAGCGCCTCTTTTGTGGTAATATATTAATATATATTGTGGTAATGTATCACATTCAAATCAGTTGTCATGAGAACAGTATTGTTTTACAGTGTTCATAGGGCTATACGGCTTTCGAAGTTTCAATTCATTTTACTGAACGGTCCATTTTCACAAACGGGTGTTTATTAAACAAAAGCATGACATATAAAGTAAAGAATACAAGAATTCATCTAGGAATTATGAATATAAAATACAAGTTTTCAGATTTATTTGATAAGAGAAAACTTCATTTGTAGACAATAAATATTAATTGGAGTGAGTTCGTGTAGATGTTGTAAATTTTTCTTCCTTTTTTAATTATTAATATCGGAAAGCTTAAGCGCCGGGGTTTGTGTATGCTTCGTACATTAACTCTATTTTGTAATGGGAAAGAAGTTACACCCGCACGAGCTCTACCAAAATCACCTACTGTAGGCCTACATTAGCAGTTTGTAGTATCGAGGTCCCCTCAGATATGTTAGGCATTTTGCGGGACCCTAACAATTTCTTTTTAGTACATGATTTCTAAAATAGCTGCTTTGTCATACTGTTAACACGCCGAAAAAGATTAATTTTCACTTCAATATTAGGTACCTCACTTTCACAATGTCTTAGGAAGTTCCTTTCTTTTATTTTTTCTCCATCATTTACAGACTCCACAGTGCGTTCCAACTGCCGGTGGATTTCAGCTCCTGGTACACTTTCAGACGATAGGAAACGAATCATTGCACGCTGTTCTTCTTTGGTGCAAACCCTGAGCGGTTCTGCCTTGTTTAATGTGCAACAGCTCAACACTCAAATTATGAACAACATTCGACGTGCGCGATCACAAAGCGGTACAGCCAACTTACAAAAGATTAAACAAAAATTGCGGGTACTTATTGATTTACCCTCGTTCATATTGTACTTACTTGAAGTATTATCTTGTTTCACTCATGTACAGGTAGGGGAAAAAAAGCGGACCGACTCTTGCAGCTGATTTCAGAGCCTTGTGATACGTAAATAAATGTAAAAGATGTAACGGAAACGTTTGTTTTCAAAAGCAATGCAAATTACGTGAAATTGTTTCTCAATTGAAGCAATTTATCGACACTAGAACAAATTTCAATACATTCCCTGCTATCCTGTGAATGCCGCTAGGCATGCGCAGTGGCTCATATCGGCAACTTAGATATTTTAGTCGGTCCGCTTTTTTCCCCTACCTGTACAAACAAGGGGAGACTCCTCCTCTATACTCCTTGCCATTTAACTTTATTTCAATCCCTTTACGATGAAATGACAAATATGTGTCTAAGCATCTTTATGACGGAGATTCTTGTGCAAGCGGATAAGAATATAAAACCGCTATAGGCCTATTTTACATTTTTCATAATTTCTTTCAGGGGAATAATAAGAAATGGCCATCAGAAACGTATTAGGCCTAAATCATTCTGAGAACTTCAGTTTTTGTGGAATATAAATGTCTACAATAGTTTCTTGCTTCCTCCTAAAGGAATTTCCTCAAATCTAAAGTACTGAATATTGCAATTGTCTATCTGCTCACTTGTGTCATTAGAGATTCCAACTACGATCTTCGAGCTTTACAATAGGACTATAATATGTACAGTAGCTTATTTTTCCTGTAAATATCAGAAACATCCAAAAGTAGGTTTGCGACATCCTTAATAAGAACGAAGAAGAGCTGAGTTTATATTATGTAATGTAAGCATTCACCAACTGATGTCATTGGGTTTATAAGTTTGAAATCACTGTGGAAAAATTTAGTCACACAAACGGTTTTCATTATTAATAATCCTAACGCGTGAATAGCGTGAATAGCCTATTGTAACATAGATCATTACTGTATTAATTCGATATATTTGCCTTTATGCAGTTTTTTCGATGACTCATATATAGTTAATGAGAAAAGGTTAACATTAAATTCTTATTGTATTCTACAGACATTTAATTTATTTTTGCGGAGTTAATTTAGGCCTAATTTTCTTTGTTTTCATCAGTCTGTTCACATATCTTACTTAGTTGTAGATATACATTGTACAGAGTTTTAACAACGCAGGGTCTAGCAAACGTAACATTTAAAAATCTTATTGAAAAAGGATTTTATTTTTTCATATTTTGATTTCGAATTGTTTATCTTTTTCAGGCTACTTTCAAGATAAAGAAAACTTACTAATTTTTAAAGGCATAGGAGATGTGTGTAAAATTATTTTAAGTAGAGTAAATATCGTGCGGCAAAATTATTATTGAACGTCATAAGTGCAAAATACAGGAAGTTATGAGTGCTGTAAAATTTGTAGCAGGTATCATTAAAACTTTTTTTTATACGTAGATGAAGTCTTACTTGGCAATAGTATCATAGCTCTCATTCACTGAAAGAAAATCGTGAAAATATACATAAATTACAATAAGGAATTATTACAGTACTAATCATTCACTGTCATCAGTTAATTATTGTTGAGTCATTTGAAACTTACTATTGGGACATGCAAAATGGGAATTTCCTATCGCTATTCTTATTAATAATTCAGTTGACAAGACAGAACTACAAATTATGCGCAAATCGAGTTGTGAAAAATAGGCACAGGCCAGTGCATGTTATGCATTATGCCCACTTTTTAACAAGGGATGATTAATAAAACAGGACATTGTATTTTAGGTTCTACCTATACCTTATTCGATTCCAACATTCATTGTCCCGTTTTAACGAGTAATAAGTCTCTTTAAGATCCCCTGAGTTGTTTAATACATATTCTCTTTGGCTCTTTGTATCTCTTTCGTCCAACTCCTTACGTCTACATGTCTCTATCCCTTTTTAACTCTGTCTCTGTCTCTGCCTCTTTCTGTCTTTGGCTCTTTCTCTTCCTCTTTCCCTCCCTCTCGTGCGTGAACAACATAGCTGGAATACGACAAATCGTATCAAAACTAAATTTTAAATTCTATTTGGATATCTTTGAAGGAAGCAATTAATGAAAAAATATTTTATTTTACTCTTGTGATCAGTTTATATTATTACTCTTAAAAACGTTACAAAAATCAGTGCTTGTATTAACATTTTCCCTAGGATATTCCATCCATAAGTCGCGTATTTGATATTGATCAATAACGTTTAGCAGTGCCTCGGTTATAGACCAATCACTCTCATCTATCTTATAATATGCTTGCTAGGAACACAAGGATGCGATTTTATATTATAAAACGTCAACTTATTACTGGAAGGTATTAATGTGAAGTGATTCATACGTCACATTCTGTCTGTGAACAGAATGTAAACATTATTTTATACAACCTAACTTTATTTGGAAATTTAAATAATTTAAATATGCATTGATTGAAATCACATTTTCTATTCGGTGAAGGCCAGTTCATAAGCTTTTATTCTGTCAACTTATCTGACTTAAATATTTCTCATATACACTTTTGGGGTACGCCGTAGAGTGTGTTTGAGGGGCTGTGCTACAAACCAGAAGGTGGCGGGTTCGATTCCCGATGAGGTCTTTGAGATTTTTCAATTGGCCTAATCCTTCTGGTGGCTCTATGGCCCTGGGGTCGACTCAGCCTCTAACAGAAATGTGTACCAGGAGCAATCCTGGGGGTAAAGGCGGCCAGTGCGTTAGGCTGACAACCTTACCACCTTCATGTGCCGAATATTCAAAATCTGGGAGCCTCAACCTCCTGGAACCCTCTGGGCCTCCATGGCCTATATAGCGATCACTTTACTTTACCATATGCACTTTTGGCAGTGGCATAGCCAATAAATAATTTCGAGTAGGGGGTTTGGGGGCTTACCCCAATTAAAAAAGAAATTGAAGTATTGAAAATAACGCTATTTTAACACTGAAAAACAAGTTAGCAAATTTGTTTACTGTACTCTTAACAACTTAAACAAGAAATCGTTACCTAAGTTACAACACTTATTAATGTTTATAAGAAAGGTTAATATAACAAATGGAACAGTCGAAATAATAGGCCTATATACCGTAATAATTTAATATTTGCCAAAATGAAGCTTAAATAACTTGAATAGAATTTTAGGTTTTGATATCGGGGGAGTTCAGGACCCCTAGACCCCCTCTTCCTTCGCCACTGACTATTGGTAGCATTGGTTCATTCATTCAGTGCGCTGTGATCTCACAGCTGACAGAATGTTGGTATGATTTCAAACAACACAAGTAAGCAAGTATTATTTATATAATCCGTTAAAATAGTCTTGTAAGTCCCACCCGAGATTACAAGTTTCATATCTAATAAATTGGCTCGAACTTCGTTTCGCGAATTTATCGATAAACTCGTATCTTTTATGGGATTACCTATAGTAATTTCTGAAAGGTAGTTATAAATTATGTCTGGGCCATAACACTAAGTGAACTATAAAGGGAAGACAGTGCCTACAATTCTCCTAGGCCGCCGGTTACTTTATGCAAAAAGTGAAGCGAAAAAAATCACAAGATTCCATAGGGTGCTTGAGAAAGCCTCACAAGATTTTCCCCCTTGGAAAATTGTTAGCGGTAAGCAAATTTCGATTCATAGCATCCCTCGTGTTACTGTTACTACTTTAACTACTGAAATATCACCTTCGAGCGTATAAGAACAGAAATTCATCCATATCTATTCCTTTGGCTAGGCTACTGTGCCTCTTGCTCTTCTAAACATCAACGCTAATAAAATAACAGCCAAGATCCCATAAATAAGGGTTTCTGAAAGAATGTTGGAACATGGGAATCTTGAATTGTTGTAAAGATGTTTGCTTGTAAATGTTCAGTCTGCAGAGAAAACCCGGAACGAACACTTCTTTTTTTCCTCCCCTGTCCATCTGTCATTCGTTCAGGCGTATACCCTTCAGCAGTAGTATACCGCAGTTTTCTTTTCATTTCCTCAAAGACAAAAGGCATTAGATGGTGAAAAGTAATCTTACAGGATATTCAGATCTCTTTTCTAAATACAAGCCAAGAATATTGGCACTACACTGTAGTAACAGACATTCTTGACGGAATTGTAAACTGCATTTGATGACAAAAGGCATTAGATGGTGGAAAGTAATCTTACAGGATATTCAGATCTCATTTCTAAATACAAGCCAAGAATATTGGCACTACACTGTAGTAACAGACGTTCTTGACGGAATTGTAAACTGCATGTGATGAACCAGCGGAAGCTTAATGCTACGAATTTATTTCTCAAAGGAGCCTAGTAAATTGTACATTCATAGCAGAGAACGACTTGATTTGATGGAGACAGCTTCACCTCCCCATTCGTAGTGCCTCTATAGCAATACTTTTAGGGGTGAGAAATGAAATGAAGGGACTCCGTAATGAGGGACAAGCTCGAGGCAGGGTCTCATCCCAAAACAGAATAAATTAAACTGCCAGGAACATTCGGGGTAGTAGGTACTATGCCACCAAGTTAAATCTGCACGGCGATAGGGGAAGTGTTTTAGCGCTAGTGTCGCTCAGCTACCACTATACGGAAGGGATGTAGGGGAAGCAGTGGGTGGCGAATACCTAAACACGTGCGAAAGATTATAACGTGGTTGCCAGATTATTCATTTGGACAATGACTGTCGAAGGTGTCAGGTCATTTAAAAACACAGCAATTCTCAGCGCCCCTCTTCCAGCCAAATAACCCAACACAGTGGACGGGAAGTGGCAGCGTGGCGGCAGGGGGTGTTCCTTCAACAGATCATTTCTACGCATTTTCCCCAGTAGGGACATGGTTGCCAGATTATTCATTTCGAGAACGAGTGCCGAAGGTGTCAGGTCATTTAAAAACACAGTAATTCTCAGCACCCCTCTTGTAGCCAAATGACTTAACTCAGAGAATAGGAAGTGGCAACGTCAAAGGAGGGAGATCGAGACGGAAGGCACATTCCTAACATATTTTCTGCATGCAGAAATAACTTGGTGGCGTAGTAAATAAAAGCTAATACGACATTCGCGAGAGGGGAAACCCCTATAAAAACCCACACTCCATGACATTAGCATCTCTGCCACCTTGCTCGGTAAACTGCTTGATTTAATAATAAATGAGCCCACCTACGTGTTCGGTATACTGCGCTAGGCAGTTACCTTAGTCTACAGACTTGAGTCATACAGCACTTCCGCCCTGAAAGAAAGAAAATATATACAAAATCGTGGAAGTTTGAGTATGACTTAGCCTTCTTTACTCTGATATGTATCGTTCGTAATCTTTATTTCACTGTAGTCTTTGTTTTTTAATCTTTGTAAGAGAGTGACACTTTTCCTCCGGTACCATCATAGACACATAGACACAAAGTGATTATTTTAATTTCGCTATTATTGTTGTTATTATTATTATTATTATTATTATTATTGTTGTTGTTGTTATTATTATTCTTATTATTATTATTATTATTATTATTATTATTATTACAGTATAATTTCTTGAGAAAACAGACCCTGACTGTGGCAAGCACGAGTACCTAAAAATAAAATGTTTTACTTCTCTGAGTTTTGTCTCCCCCGTTGTAGGGGGACCCTCGCTGCCCGGGTAACACAGGACAGCGACCTTTCACACAGGCGGTATCCTATACATTTTTTGTCCTCGGATGAGTGATCACCCCAATGCCGAGACTACCTCCGTTCCAACACGAACACCTAGGACGAGACTCGCACACATTCATTCAGAACAAGCATAGACCGCAAGTCGGCCTACCGTATGCACATATGGTATGAAGGTACCATGAAGGCCTAAAGTTTTCCGACTTTTATCACACATATGAGGAAAACCCCCCGGAAAACCCCTACTTAGGACCGAGAAAACTCACAGGAATCGAACCCGGGCACTCTGCTGTTTTGTACCTATTTAAAAATTTCTCTTTTAGAAGGTATGCTTTAACATCAGAAGAAAGAAATAAGGGGAAAAAGGTAATTGAAGATTAAGAAAAATTTTTAAAATGAAAATAGCCCAGAAATAGTGACTGTCTACGTATGATCTTGAAAGTGCTCACGTGCTTGGAGCATGCTCAACAATATCATTAGCTTCTTCGGAAAAATGTTCTTCGTGCCGAAGCGCGTGTTATTCGTGTAAAACTGTTTACTTACACAAATAGCGTGTGCTTAGATGACTGTCACAGCTTCCATGTTTGCTGTTAAGAAAAGATTTCAGAATCGTGGGGGTTATTTTGTATTCTCAAAAGTAAGTGTTATATAAACGCAATCTCTTCTACTGAAAATGAAATGTCGGATTCCGTTTTGACTGTCATTTATAATATAAATAGCTTGTAACGGAGCTCATATTATGAACTTGTAAAATAATAGGTGTAACTTAGAGATTAGTAGACTATGGTCCTCAGTTAATGAAATAATCCAGAAGGCAGTGTGGAATTAAATGTAATGGAATCAATCTTCTACGCTTTTCTTTTGTCATAAAAAAGCAATTTCAGCATCAAGCGAAAATACACATATAGCCTATTTTCAAAAGTTGTGTGAATCTTTTCAATTGAAAGTCCAATTAATTTTAGACAGATAATGACCTAATATAACTATGTTATTATTAAGTGTGTAATTTAGCTTTGTGTTAGTTTTATTTTTCGCTTTGTTTAGTCTTTAGTAGTAGGTCCCTAGATCGCGAACGATCTCTGGAGAATCTTTCGGATTTGCACAGCAGTTTAGGGTGCCAGCCTCATTCAGTTAGATAAGTTACCCAGTACCCTAAGGACATCCAAGACCTATGTATAGGAAGGACGGGAGAGTGTTAATAAAGGTTAAAGAAAATACCGGTTGTCGACATGATTCGTATCACGTCACTAGCAGATAGTTAAATCGAATAGGCTACTTACTAATTCGTTGAGATATTTTTATTTTTGTGTGTTTACACATAGCCTACATACACACTCGCACACAAAATCTGAAAACAACACGTTTCATCTCATGGGACCTCAAAACGTGTACTGTTACTGAAAACGGATTTCAGGTCGAACATAATACCTTTTGTAATGCAGTATCTAGAGTACAAGTAGAGAAAGTAAAAAGTGTTGCTAATACTTGCAGAGATTCCAGACACCTCCAAGTAGAAACTTACACAGTATTAGGCTAATAAGGAGGCTAAGAAAATCAGAAATTTGTCTCTGAATTATTATTATTATTATAAGTTAACAAATCCGTTGCCTTCCGATAAGCAGCCTTCGAACATATGAACTGTTTACGGACCCTTAGTATCTACTTAGGGTGGCCATTTCTAAAATGTCAGAAAGGAGGACACACTTCTTCGGTAATCTAGCATAGTATAAAACTTCGGGCATGGACGGCTGGACAGCAGATATTACATGGTATAACCCTGACTAATTTTACTTAATAACTGCATTTATATAAAATAAATGATAGTACGCTATCATCGTATGGACAAGCGTGCCATCCTTAGGAATAGATTCAGATTTTTCCGCGGCACCAACTAAACAAATGATATTATCGACAAGCGTGCCAACCTTAGGATTGGCAGGAACATACGGAAAAATACAAATTTGATTAATATGCTTTACCGATCCATCAGAGTCTCGAAAAGGGGGACAAATCAACGTCTGGCATAAAGCCGCGCAGGATGGAGGACTGCTTAGCAAAAAGCCTTACAGTCCGGCCAAAAACCGGACGTCTGGCCACCCTATATCTACTGGATGAATTTTAACTTTATTTAAGGTTAAAAAATAAACAAAACCAATTTCGGGAGAAAAATTGATTAAATCACTGGTCACCATCCCGAATACAGTTTCGAAGTACTGAATCCATCCAGACAGTCTGAAGTAAGACGATTTTATTTTTATGATCTTTCTTACTGTTGTAATCTAGTTCTTTTGTGTTGCTGTGAAGTTCTTTGCATGCCGCTGTTTCGTGTACATTTTGTTGCTGACATGTGGAGCCTTGTCTTTAAAAAAAAAATATATATATATAAATGATAACCAATGTTAATATGTTTCCTTTCCGAAACCCTCACAAAAAATGGATTCGAAGCTTTAGATATATCAGTCTGAGATTCATGAAGTAATCATTTATTACTTTTCACATGAGAAATTTACAAGTTTCTAATGTCATTATGTCACGACAATTTAAAATTTCACCTTGCCCTTCTCTTAAGCACTTTAGGTCTCATTTTTATGCTCGCAGAATTAGGCCTATATATATAGGCATGCCAGACGACCGGGACAGTCCCGGTTTCCAGACAAAATCCCGGTGTCCCGGCCGGTTTACTTCACGTCCCGGTAAAAATTAAATTTGATTTTCTAGATGTCCAAAAAAGTATAAAAAGTCCAAGTCAATGAAAAGTAGGCCTACATGTAAATATTGTTCAAATATTTATTCCTCATTCAAAGTGTTTCTTCTTATTTAAGTAACTTTTAAATGTGAACATGTTAGAAATAAAATGTTTGAATTTATATGCTTATATAATATATTATAAACCCTGGTTTAGGTTCCTAATCAGTAACCATTTATTCATAGCATTGAGAATAAACTGCCCTCTAAAACACTCTAAAAACCCGCCAAGGCTGTGCACCCTTAAATACCCTTGACGCTGGGGGGCATTCCGGTGTCCCGGTTGAACATTTCAGAAATCTGGCAAGCCTATATATATACATTAATATTGCATAACATTGTGCAATATTAGCTACCTGTAATGGTATTATTTTATTTTAATTTAATCTAATTTTAATGGTATTAAATTATTTTATTTATTTATTTAATATGTTAATGTGTGAAATCATATCAACCATTCTCAATGTTTGTTTTGTGCATTAAAACTGTTTTTCTGTTATCGTATCTTTTTTTTAAGAACTAAGTGTAATTGTTGGTATCATAAAATACATATTAATATTGGTTTGCTGAAATAGTTTGTAATTGATTATTAAAAAGGAGTTCGTATTTTATTCCGTCCGATAATATTTTTACTTAGTAATTTATACGAATAACAGGTAGGTCCCTCGCATTTTGATTGTCTAGGTCTCCACAGTATTTAATCAGACAGTGGCTAAATGATCTCAGCATACAAATGTACCGAAATGAAGAATGAACCTTATTATGAGATCCAAAATTTACAGTTTAAAACTATAATCCACTTTTGAAAAGATTTAAACTTAAAAAATTAAATGTTTATGAAACTTTATATCACCTGGAACGATTACTCATTTTGTCAAATGATACTCGAAAGTTGTTTTGAAGGTCACGCTACCGATAAAGTGTTATTTAGTGGCCTTACTCAAGGCTGTAAAAGCGATATAATTTCCTGGAAAGTGTGTGATCAATAATGTAAACGCACTAAAACAATTCCTGCAATTTGAAAAAAAATGCCCGATACCGCATGCCATTCGCTAAGTCGTTGGAAGTTAGTACTTAATATGCTTGTATACACGGAAGTATCAATAAAATGTAGTAATGACTTTTCTTAAGGGCTGACAGAAGTGTTGATTTAGCCATTTTGGTCAAAAAATGCTATTTTTTTTTTATTTTAGTGTCAAAAAATAAAGGCACACTAAAGTATAGATTTACAAAATTTTACGCAGTTTGGACGAATGGAACTGGTGCTGCTGACATATTTATTTACTTTCTTACTTTCTTACTTACTTACTTACTTACTTACTTACTTATTTACTTATTTACTTACTTACTTACTTACTTACTTACTTACTTACTTACTTACTTACTTACAATAGATAATTCCTAAGGGAGCTAAAGGAATATTGTCTATTTTATGGAACCCGAAGGTTCATTGCCGCGCTTACCTGAGCCCGCCATACAATCCCATTCTGTGCTAACTCCAGCAAACCAACCCTCGCAAAACCTACTTCTCTTAAATATATCCTAATATTGACATCCCACCTACGTCTAGGTCTTCCAAGTGGTCTTTTCCCTTCGGATCTCGGGTCGTGTTGACACCTTTTTTAAACCTCCGTGAACTCAAGCTGCCAGTTCATGCAGACTTTAGTCGTCTGTTTTCTTAGCTTCAATTTGTATTATATTTTGCCACAAAAATAGAGATACAGCTATGGAATTAATTCACAATAAACTTTATGATGTGTGTGATAAAATAGCAAAATAGCATTTTTTCCCCATAATGGCTAAATAAAGACTTCTATCATGCCTTAACTTAAATCACTGGCCAAATGGAAGCATTGCGAGCTAACTACACATGAGGATATAAATGAGTGTACCGGGTATTAAATATCTGTCTTTAGAAATGTGGAAAATATGCCTTTCGCTATAGCCTACTTCCCGCTACAAAAATCTCTTTTGATGCAAGACCAAACACACTGTCGAAACCACCACCAGAAGGTTCCCGCTTGAATACTTTTAAAAGAACTGATTCCATAATGGACTGGGAATTCCTCACCAAATGCACTCTCATTAACAATGCAAGAAAGAAGGGGAGAAAGAAAGAGCGAAAGGAAAGGAGATACAGTTCATATATATTCAACATACTAAGAGCATGAAGAGGATTGAAGTAACTTATGCATCCGAAACCGGTACTTACTACTGCATCTCGAATTCTAGTTTCATGCATTATACTCGTCAGTATAAACTATAAGTATTTGTTTCCTTTCCTTTGTACAGCACTTCCCATTTTATGTAAGAGAACCATGCATGTACAGGAAGTAAATCTACTAAGTACGTAGCCCATAAACCTTAATACAGTATGTTGTTGTTTTTGTGACTACAGCAATCGATTGAAAACACAGACTTAATTCACAACAGTAAGTAATACAACTCCTTCAGAGCCTTAGGGTCTAATATTTTATACTAAAATTTAGTCCGCTACGGTTGGCCCTATTGGCTTCTTTCTCAACACAGTAACGACAGTCATCATTAAGAACAACTGTTGCCCACCAATCTGAGGAGGTTTTTCGGCGATTGCCGGATTGGAAGGTACTTACATAATAGATAAATATAATAAGTAGAGGTAGCCCCAAAGAGCCTAAGCTGATGTTGGGTCTCTTAAAAATAATATTAATATAAAAACAAAGAACCATCATCCAATTCTTAGCCCGCCACTATTGATCTAAAAAATAAGGAAAGCGGAATAAAATAAATTTTTGGATGAGTTAAAATAAGGGATACCGCAATAATTCATTAAGATTTAACAATGATTAAGTAGACTCTCCGCTTTACTGTACCCAAGACTTCCCAGATATAGCTTATGATTTTGTGTTAATAATAAACAGTAGTAGCAATAACAAAATAATAATAATAATAATAATAATAATAATAATAATAATAATAATAATAATAGTAATAGTAATAATAATAATAATAATATTCAGGAATGGAAACTCAGAATAGGTATTCACCAGAAGATTTATTGTCATGTTATATCTTATGTCAATATCCTTTTTTCTGAATTAATAGCGATGAATAAGGTATCAGTGGATATAATTTTTACAACTTCTGACATAGCATACTCACTTTACGTCAAAACACATAGTTTGTTTAAATGATTCATATAATTATATATTACTAGCTGGTTACCCGTCCTTCGTAAGGGTAAAAAAGTACTTTGCACTCTATTTAGCATTGCATCACGAGGAAGTTAGCGTACTTCTTCCTTCTTATTATTATTATTTTTTTATGCCTGACGTTTTTCCGGAGTTCTAACTCCATGCGAGCCAGTTTAATTGTTATTTATCCAGTTTGACCGGTATGTGTGTATGCATATATCAAATATTTAATCAACAGCCATAACAATGGCGTTTGCTCAAGAAAATGAATAGGATCAAGAATGTTAGGTGGACTGCACTAAAAAACGAAGTACTGTTGGATCTTGGTGATGTTTCCCATGTAAATCTAAAAACTGTTCAAAATAGTAGGCCTACGAAGGACTAATTAACGGCTAGTCAATAATAACACAATAATCGATAGTTATGTGACAAACACTACATTCCTCTTACTGAATGTTCCTTGTCTTGATAATTATTTCCACAAAATAGTCCTGTAAAGCGTTGTAACCAAGTAGGTCTATCTACTTCTATTGCATAAACAAAACATATTAAACTATAATTTTTGGTTTTACCAGTAGGCCATGAAATAAAGTTGCTCATCTATTCTTTTGTTACTTAGCTATGGATTGTGTTTATTTTAGCTCAATACTGAATTTTAACCCTAGAGCACCTAAGCTGTTTATTAACCATTAACACCTAATTTAGTTGTGATGCACTCATAACAAACTTCCTCTACCTTGGGCATACTGTAGAATAAAGGTTGCATTGCGGGAAGTCCGTATTCGGGGGTTTAAGCTCACGCAAAGGTAGCCTTCACACGAGATCACCATGGCCGCGTCACCAGTCATCTTGGTATCTACCAATTTACGTGAACAGAATGCCATGCATAACACATTATATTAAGAGGGAAGTTGTGTGCATCAGTGAAGATTTTTAAAAATATTACATTGCTTGCGAGGTAGCAACCCAGAGACAATGGTACAATTAAATATAATTTATGCAGTCAGACCCTTGACAACACACACTCTTTACACACCAATCACTGCTAAAGTCGAATATCAGTACCGGTACACAAAATAAAATAACGCTTAACAATCTAACAAATATATAATTATGAGTTTAAAATTTAAGAATGAAGAAACATTAATAACTAGACTTCGGACTTTTAGGTCGGTAAATATGCTGTTTTATGTACCTAAAATAGGCTCTAAAAATTGGGAAATAGGTTCTAAAAATCGTAAAATAGTCTCATATAAAATCGTTAAGTTGCCAATTTTCTGAAATATCTCAATTGCAATGCAGAATATTATATTTATTGAAGTCAATAATCATGCTAAAACACAGATATAGGCCTATGGTACACAGAATTGTATTGACCTATTACTAGGGCCTGTATTACTACCATAACAGTGAAAACCTAATCCCTGCACCCAGAAGCTACGCACGCTAGCATATTCAACCCCGTGTACCCCTCAGTGATTCAGAGACTACTTTTTTGTTTTTTCATGTGGGAGTCGGGAGAAAAACACTACATTTTCTTTGAAATTCCAAGGAATTTTTCTACTGAAGACGAAACATTCCTTACTATTTAACCACGTCATAGATGTGTCATGTATTGCACATTCGGAGCTAAAAATTTAGTACGAATTGAAAATAAATGCTAGAATTTATAATAAAAAATTACTTATTTTGAACTTTAGAGGAAAAACAAGCAAAAAGGCAATATTAGGCTCTAACGTAAAAATAGGCTGTTTTAGGTCGTATAAAAGTATCCGTTTTAGGCATAGTCACTTATGAAACATGCATATACAAGTTTTCGTCCATATATCACTTAAGGATTAAAATAGGTTTTTACCTAAAATCCGAAGTCTATTAATAACTTAAAATACACAAACTACACCTCGCGCCTAAGCATACCACACCCTTCAACAGATGCTGTACACCATATATGGGCAACGTCCGGCCTGCGGGCCGGATGTGGCCCGCCCCGACTTTTGATCCGGCCCGCGAAACATTTTAAAATCGCGCTCGAAAAAGTAAATATTTTCAGTTCTCTGTTGTTCGACGTATAGATAAAATGACTGATGATATCAAGAAAAAAATTGATAGGATAAATCATGTAACATATTACCACCACTATTACATTTAAAAGAATCAAACTGTTCCCCAAAATATCAAAAATTTTTGTGCACCCTGATTGTGTGTCTGATTTTAAATCATTTTCGATTGCTTTGGACGTGAGCACCGACTTGTCTGATACAGCGCAATTAGCTATTTTCTTACGAGGCGTTACGAAAAATTTACCGTAACTGAGGAATTGCTGGCTTTACAGCCTCTAAAAGGGACCACAAGTGGAGAAGATATTTTTCGTGAGGTTAAAAGTGCTATGGAACAGTATGGTTTGCAGTGGTGCAAATTAATTGGGGTTTGCACAGATGGAGCGCCTTATATGATCGGTTCACGAAAGGGGTTCATCGGAATTTTGAAAGAAAACGCAATTGACTTGGACATGCAAAAATATGATTTAATAATCCTACATTGCATTATTAACCAACAAAACTTCTGTTCTAAGTCAATTCGATTGCAGAACGTCATGGACGTGGTAATAAAGACCATTAATATTATTTGATCCCGCGCGCTTAACCATCGCCAGTTCAAAGCATTTTTGGATGACCTCTCTTCGGAACATGGTGACATGACATATTATTGCGAAGTAAGATGGTTACGCAAAGGCAAAATGCTGAAAAGATGTTAGATCTTAGACAGAAAATAGCTGATTTTATGGAAATCAAAGAAAAACCTTTGCCTGAAGTTATTGATCAGAAATGGTTATGTGATTTAGCATTTCTAATTTACATCACGGGTCACTTGAATGAGTTGAATTTGAAGCTTCAAAAACAAGGTCAGTTGATAAACGAATTGTACAGCCATTTGAAAGCGTTCCAGAATAAAATTAGCTTGTGGGAAACACAAATGCGATCTGGAAGCTGTTATCATTTTTCAGCACTATCCAGTCACGAAAATATTGATTACACTCAATATGCTGAAGAACTGAAATCACTATCGGGGAAAGTTTTTCATAGATTTTCAGACTTCAAAAACTTGGATAGCTGCTTTAACCTTTTTGCTACTCCGATGAAAAGTGACGTCGAGAAGGCTCCGACACATCTGAAGTCAAAATTTGAAGACTTGGAGCTAAGTGATTTATACAGAACATACCTTGCCGAAGAAAAGTACCCACAGCTGAGTGCATTTGGAAGTACTTACAAATGTGAACAGTTTTTTTCCATGATGAAAACTAATAAATCAAAGTATCGAACGAAACTTACAGATGAAAATTTGGAAAGCACTCTGCGCTTGTGTATTAGTGGGATTGATGCCAACATTTATTATCTTGTTTGTCAAGTTCAGGCTCAAGTTTCTCATTAATTTCTGCTGATTGTAAGTAAATACATAATCAGTTCGATATTGTTCTCATTCATGTAACTTTAGCATTATACTTTATAAATATAAAAAACCGTATCATGATTATTTTTTAACAAATAGGCCTTCCTATTATCTACGGCCCGCGACTTCATAAATATCGTAAAGTCTAGCCCGCATCTTTCCAAAGGTTGCCCATACCTGCTGTACACTCTCGCGTCCTCACTACTATCTCATAACCAGATGAATACCAGTCGTCACCGGAATCCTTAGTCTGGAAGCCAGATTTCAGACAGCGGCGTCGATCAGTAGTTCTTCCTGTCACCACGAAGTCATATCTGGGTGTGTGTGTTGTCTTTTATTGGTAGGTTGTCTTACGTCATATGTCCTTGTTGCTTTTTTATCGTTCTCGATAAATGAAATATTATGTCATACCTGTTTTGCTAAACTTCTTTTGTATTTTTGTAGTTTGGCCTTTTCGGTGCTATATAACTATCAGCAGAACATCTTAACAACATATCACTGAAAGACCTACGGCACAAACAATATAAATGAAAAATTTAAGCAATACAGGCTTCATAAACAGGTTGAAAATTATTTATATATTGCATTTAAGCATTACATGAAAAATAGGATTATTATTGGCGGGGTTTTATTGTCTAGAGGACATGTATGTGCTTTGTACGTTTGAACTGGATTATTATTTAATCCTCTTACAATACTTTCTATCTCATTGACTGGACGAAAGTCTGATATTGAAGAAGAGCATAGAATAAGCTCTGTAGAGTGCAGCGAGCTGTCTATAAAGTTTCTGGCAGAACGCTCTACCTTGTCGAGATATTGAATATGACAGTGTAGTAAAAGAACCGTACTTGTCGGACTGTTGCTTAGAAAACAAGATTTCCATTTACAGAGGGGTTAAGCTTTGAGCTTGTGTCTAAGGAGGGTGAAATCGTAGGGTGAAACTTTCCACTGTACATCCGTTATACAATACAAATTCCTTATAGTTGATCTATTGTAACACAACGACATAATACAGGTTGACCAAAAAGTCAGGTGGTTTATCGAGAATAATGTAGATTTGTTTTTAAGTGACTTGTAATTTACTATTTATGGATGATTCATTCTTTCTCTACCCGTACCGCAGGGTACTGGCACTAGGCCTATACATAAAGGTAGATGATTTTTTTTTTAATTTCGACCTTGAAATTCAGTTTGAATTTCCTGTACAAATACCTGTTTTGAGGTTACCTGAGTCAAAAGTATAATTTTCAGAATAATGTTTATTTTCAGAATAAACATATATTTATATATTTTCAGAATTTTTAGAATAATGTTTATTTTTGTTTGACTGTGTATATCCCTGTCTCTACGAATACCTTAGCTTAAAAGCGAAGAATCATGTCAAAGTGAAACGCTATGTATTAGTTGGGCATCTGCTGATATTTCACGCCAAGCATTCTGAAAGTTATCTCTTAGACTTACTACCATTGTCCAAGAAGAAAATTATTGATATCTAATTTATAGAAAATTACCCTAATTATTTTATATTAGATGTTAGAACTAAAATATAACACGTATATTTTAAAGCATTTTGAGGTAAATATTATCTGTAAAGCAAATATAAGCCAAATATTGTCGTGCGAATAACACGGCTTTGTGTAAGTTCGAAACAACTGAATGCGTACTCGTGCAATGTTTCCTTTTAACGAAATGGTATGTCAGAATGAAAAGCGATAAAATGGCAAAAACCATGGTTGTGGATAGAGAAAGTCGTGTGAGCGTTTAATATCTTACAAGTATCTTTAACACCGCTTAGGACCCTATTCTTGAGTTTTGATGTCTTCTTTAGCCTACTTCTCTTTTTGTAGATCTCCCCCTACTGGGCAATGTCATCTATTCTATATTCACTTCTTAGCTTTGCGTTCTTTCTTTTTTGTGCAAGTTATTTCGTGTTATGGGCTCATCAAACCCCGTAATAAAGTACAGTTTATCTCCCCATCTTCGATAGGCCCCCATGACTTTTACATGTTGAAGGGCCTCTATAAACTCCTACTCTCTCTTCTTTAACAAACTGTAACTATGCGGCTTATTTGAAAGTCCTTCAGTTTCCTTCTTGTAAGAAATATGTTTGGAAATTATGTTGGAAAATGCATATTTTTCTTATTTATTGTGGCCTTAAGAGAAAAGTTACTTTTATTTTAAACTTTAGGTACAACGTAAAGAAAATTTAGAATTTTAGAGCAAAATTTACAGACATGGGCCTGTCGCTTTTATGCAGACATGAATACCATCAACCTGGGCCAGGATCGATCCCCCGACCTTGAGCATAGAAAGTCAGCGCTACCCAAAATTCCTGTGTATCACAAACCATAAAAAAAATGTAATGGCTACTTCCCATTTCCCTTCTCCCATAAACACTCCATAATATTATTCCTTTAGTAGAATTCAGTTAATGCAGGCCAGGTTACGAAAAACTTCACCAGTTAGATAATAAGATCACATTCCTTAGATAACATCGCTTACTCATGAAAAAGCATGTGCAACTCAGTCTAAGAAAATCTTCTTTTTATTACAGACATCTGGGTATATTGGTTCAAGGATCCATATTCACTTGCTGCTTCTCTACCTTAATAAAGACTAAAAGTCACTTTAGCGTAGCGAGCACTTTCCTAAAATATCTCGCTCAGTATACAAAGGACAGAAACGTTATAGCTACTATAAAGCCATTTCTTGGTTGCCATTCCAGTAAAAGCCTTCAAAGCGTTGAAAGAAAAGTAAAAGAAAATCTCCTCAGAAGATTTTTTAGACAGCACTACTCGCTTTGAGAGAGGGAGAAATATCATTAAACGAAGAGACTCAAAAAATTTACATTGGATCTAATTCGGATTTTTATTGAAAGGGCAAAGTGATGCTCTACTTATGTCTAAAGAATTGGTTGTATTATACGCAAAGAAACTATTTTGACGGATTTATAGGATTACCTGCGCGTGATAACTTTTTACGGCACACAACGTGTTATTGACATTACATAGATTTTATTTAGACAGCTCTATATTAAACTATAACTTACGTAGTAAAATAGGGTTCTTATTTTTTATAGGAAACTATTCTAATTTCAATATGTGTGTTTTAATTATTGCTTCAGACTTTTAGATGGATGTAGGTGAAGTTTCTTCATGTAGGCTATGTTTGTTGTATGATTGTGTGCTTTCTAGTTACGTGTATGTTACTCTCGATAACTAAAAACCAGGAATGCTTGGCATTCAGTGATATGTGAAATATTTTGTTCCGTCAAGAGTATTACAGTAATTCGTTTGTTAGACTTTATCTTTCTACAGTGCATTATAAAAATAATATTGAATTGTGTGAGAGGTCAGTAAACCTGTACGCTCTTTTTATTTGCGTCTGAACGTTTGAATGATCTTGTTCTTTTGGGTTGACACCACCGGCGCTTTTTGAAATGAAACTTCTTTATCCGCGCTAGGAGTAAATCGAGAGCTAACCCAAACTTGCGTTACGAACAAAATCGTCACGAAATTGTTACACACAAAATCGTTACGAAATTAGTGGGGCTGTGATTGAACGGACTGCACAGAAAACAATCAACTCAATAATTAGGCTTATCGAAAATTTAAAAATAAAAAAATCCAAAGACCCAAAATTTAACAAATAAAAAATTTTAAAAATCCAAAATTCTAAAATTAAAAAATTCAAAGATCTAAAATTTAAAAAAAAAACAATTAAAAAACTAAAAAATCCAAAATTAAAAATATCAAAATTTAAAAAATAAAAATCCAAAATTTTAAAAATCTAAAAATCTATTTGAAAATTAAAAAACTAAAAAAATTCATAGATTCAAAATTAAAAAAATCCAAAATTAAAAAATTAAAAAATTGAAAGATCAAAAATTAAAAAATCCAAAATCCAAAATTTAAAAAGTCCATTAACCCAATATTAAAAAAGTCCAACAATCCAAAATTGAAAAAATCCAATAATCCAAAATTGAAAAAATTGAAAAATTATAACAAGTTTCACTTCTGTCGCACGTTCCACGCACACTTTTTTAATACTTGAATGAAACCTCATTCCATGCTTGCCTGTTAAGTTCTATATAATGGCCTTACATCGCCAATAGCAATTACAATGCCTCGCAAGTCCGTCTGTTTCGGTGATGTTGTTCAGAGGCCGTGGTTTCTACATTCATTTGTTCAGACTTGGCGTATTTCCGTTATAAACTGTTTTATCATAAAACCACGTTTAAAGGCATTTACATGTCACATAATTTTGTATTTGGGTTAGTATGTTAAGGGGATGTGACATGAAGATTGGCTTCGACTTTCTCACTTTACATGAAGAAAAAAGTCATTTTCTCGATTTTCTAAAAAATGAATCTAACGGTTTTGTCGTAAGGTATGTACACAAGATGCTTACACTACAAGTTCAAAATTTTATTTGGTATTCATTTTTTAAAAAACATCTGAAGGGTACTTAGGCTATAAGTCAGTAGAAATTGAAGGTCTATAAATCTTGCTTGGCAGAAAAAAAAAAAAACATTCTAAGGATGAGACAACTGAACTCACACTCCTTGGAATATGACTTCTTTTTTCTGGGCAAGCATGTGAATTGAGAGAGTTACTTCCCAAGCTTAGAGTAAAGAGAATTATATGAGTGCATTTTATCAGATTTTATTTGGGTTGTGGATAGCCTATCCATTTTCTAGAAGTGTAGTATAATGATATTTTTACTTTGTACTCACCTATAGAAAGAAAAGGAATCCTTTAATCAAATAATTGATGGTAACGATAAATCATACTGCTTCTCGTGTTGGAAGTAATGTTGGTTGCTTTTGTGGTTATTAACGTTTGGGGGTGCATTGCAACTCAGGCCTTGCCGTTTGCCGAAATTTTGTAATGTTCTCATTTTGTAATGTACTTTGAAAAATATATTGCTCCCTTTGCGCTTTCCAGAATATATTGTTTTTTTTTGTGTACCATAGTGTCTGTGGTCCTGATTGCGTATTTATAAAAAGAATCATATTTCTATAATAATTCAATGACCTGTTCTCCAGTCACAAACATAGCGTACCACAGCTGCAGCTTTCAAAACTGTATCACATCGACATAGATGGATATTACTTGTTGGAATTTCTAAGGTTTCTAATTTTTTCCCCCAGAACGAGTAGTTCTTTGCCTCGTTTTAAAACTTGAATCGAATTACATCGTATTCTTTGCCTCGTTTTAAAACTTGAATCGAGTTACATCGTATTCTTTTCAAATCTTGTGTTTCTGTTAGTGGAAAACGCAGAATTTTACAAGCTGAGTTTATTTCCCTACAAGTTTATAATCAAACGAAGGTCAAGAGGTTACTGCTGTGTTTTTGTTTTTTTGTTTTTAGCGTGTACTTTGTTATATTTAAAAATATCCTCCTCAGTCTCCGGGTATTATAATACGATACTTTGGGTTTCCGATTTTTTTTCTCGCCTTATGAACGAATCAAAGTAATGACGGTATTATATCATATTTGGTACATTCTGAGCTGCATGCTCAGATTTTTATGTCTCTGTTTGCTAAGTATCGATGCTATAGACCCGAGGTGTCATATATCTGTGGTGTTATGGCAAAAGCTGTACATGTTGTACATGTACATGTGTACATGTTGTAAGATAGCAAAAGATTATATATTACATATCAAATTCTGCCATAACCTTTATCTACGTAAAATTGAAGTTATCAATGACTAACAGTATCAATAGTTCTGCAACTAACATGAATAGACATTATCATGTTTTGCCGTATCAGTAAGAGCTGTTAGGCTACAATATGTCTAGACAATGAAAACTGTAAAATCGTACATATCAGTTTTTACCATAACACCACAGATATGATACCGCCCCTAAAACACCCCTAAAAATCAAAATTTGATCTCTTGAATCTCCGTGTTCTTTTGGTCATGAATAACACACATTAATCTACAGAATAAAATTTATATGTGTCTATATCTCATTTTAGACCCCCAAAAAGCATCCCAATTTTTTCGTAATATAATTATATATATAGCCTACATTTTCCCCCAATTTTTTTACCAAATTTTATTTATTTATTTATTTAATATATATATTACCTATACAACCCCGAAGAGCAAAGCTCATGCGAGGGGTGACATACATACATACATTGGTTCAAAGGAAAAAATTATAATACACACTACAATTATCTTAAGGCTATAACAAATTCTCTAGTGACAAACATACTGCAAACCACAAAATCTTGAAATATACTAATCAGTTTTGAAATATGCCGTTTTTTGTACAACTTCACAGAAATATATTATAACTATCCTACTGACTAAAGTAGGCCTACACATCTAAAAAATAAGATAATGCTTTTGGTTTAAAATTTCTAATGGAACTACACTTACACTTTTAGGTAACATGAAACCCATCGAGCACAAAAATATAAATACAACTGTCCTAATTTGATCTTGGGGCCGAAGGGGATAATTTAGTGAATAAACTATTTACATCAACATTGACAATGGAGTTAACTTGATTGAAATTTAATATCAGAAACCTTTGCTGAAGAACGTTTTGTGTTGTGACCGAAGGCCATATGAGAGGCTGAAACCTCACTTTAAATTTACACTGTGCATAGAAAGCATACAGATTTATCAGCCACATATCATCGCTAAATTGTTTACGAGCTCTGAAAATCACAGTACCTCGTGTGTTTGTACACGGCAGGTGAACCGCAGCATGACGCACAAGTTATAATATCAAAGCTGCTGAGAAAACCGAGATTGTAATAACACCATAAAGTCAATCGTTCACTGCCAACAGATTACAGGCTAGTTTATTTATCCGTCAACATCATACATTTAGGGTGGCGTGCACCATCCAGGAGTAAATCTTACTAAAGTAGTAAATTTAAGACGGAGACCTGGAGTATACAAGAACCAGTACATCTGTCTCACTCTTAAGTCATACTAATGTATGTGCTAGAGTGAGACAGACAAACCGGTTTTTGTTACGTAAGGTTCCCTTCCTAAATTTACTACTTTAGTGCTACTCTTTTAGTAACTTACTCTTTTAGTTGGTGTTGGAGAGCTCAATTAATAGTTACTTCTTTAGTTGTTACTAAAGTAGTAAGCGATTTTTACTAAAGAAGTAGTCGAATTCTGCGCATAACAGAGCAGAAACGTTAGTGCAGCGCAGCAGAACACGTGCATTTCAATTGCCAGTATTATTCAAGTGCCAGATAATGAAAAGGAAAGGTTCGCTGAAACAATGAATATGAATTTGGGTTGTTCCAAATATTACTAATGACAATCTTCATGTTTTAAAATAGGTCTAATAGTAATGTTTTATTCATTACTAATTTTAATTCCTTCAATTGAGTATTTTCAGTTTAGTAGCCTACGTATGGGTACGTATTTTTGTGCAAACTATTTCTGTATTATAATGCAAACAATTGGAATTTCCAGTTGATTTTCATAATTGATTCACTGTCAATATTATAATTATTTCTCTCATAATAATAATAATAAAGTTCTAAAATATATTAAAATATTTATACTTCCTAAAGTTACATATTCTTCCCCAAAAACGATAAATCAATTATTCTATAGTTGTTTATCATAAATCTCACTATAATGAATTATTAATACTTATTGACTGTTTAACAATATTAATAAGAAGTATTACACAAAATCATGAAAAAGGGGGGATAAAAAGGATAACAAAACTAATAAGGGGCATTATGTTTCTGTCCTTTTTCAAATGCACAGAACATTTACTTAAAAAATATTACCTTATAAAAATAATAATATTACAACTGAGAAATGTAATATTTAAACAAAAAATGGCGGTACAATATTTCGGAAGCTATGAACTCCAATAATAATTATGTTGATGGTTGTGTGTTTAAAAATAATTTCAGTGACTACTTCTCTAGATCCTGTGCAGCTTCAACCTCCGGGCCCCTCCTTAAAATTTTCTTTCGGCACTCATGTTGGCATTTTTTTTTCTATATAGTTTATAATGCTTCTCACTTTCCTGTCCACAGGGTTAATTAAATAGTTAGCAGCATACTATAGACCTGCAGCATCTGTTATAGTTTATTCCCAAACATGCAAGTCTCGTCTCACTCCACCATTCGAGACTTGGGGAGTCTTTAAGGAATGGTTTTACAATGTGTCCCCTTCTCAATGTACGCTAATCCCAGAGTCAGTCAAATTTTCTTCCGATGTGGCCTGTTTGGACATTTTTACACCTGGGTTAGAAAAAAGGACATGTTATTCATTCGGGTGCAACTATTGAACTTTTAGCTCTTATAATTATTATTATAATCTGGCATTCGCAATGTTGTGCTTTAAGTTAAGCTATAGAAGTGTAATGTAATAAAATTAATTTACAATAATTACATTAAATCGTTTAACAATGAGAATCACCTATTGTTCAGTAATTCTATGGTTATGTAGCAGGGGGAAGTGTTTTCTGGGTAGCTCCAAGAACGGAGGCTTTCATTTTTTGGAATGTACTATACCTCGCCGATATCTGTATCCATGTGATTAGCTTGAAATACATCGTCGTTTTCTGACCCAAAGTTAGGGAGAACTGCAACATCTAAAGGCCGATCCAGCTAGGAAGATATTTGAGAGCACATGCGCTGCTTGTACCGTGCAATGCAAACGTCCCTTCTACTCACTCTCCCCCTCACCTTTGGTGGACGTCTTCCTAGTTGGACCGATCTCCGCAATGATATTTCCACATTTGACTGGCTGAAATCACATGGATGTAGTGAGAATCTGACATCGTTTCTTTCAAACGCCAAAATTTCATGTAAGGATTTATGAGCTTAATTATTTACGTTATTAAATGGCCTACTAGGTATGGTTTGCTTAATATTTATTAAATCACCTGCCACAACTCTCATTTTTGGTATACAACCTTCTTCATCTCAATAACTTATCCTCAGTTTGAACTATGTAATCCATTTAATGTGATATGTAACTCATAACTCACGCAAATGCCACAGAGCACATTTACTCCACAACTTACTCCACCCCCTGAGTAGGAGTAAATATTGGCCTTATTTACTCCACAACTTACTACGTTAGTAACGTACTCCGTGTTGGTGCTCTCCACCACTTGTGGAGTAAGTTCATTTACTCTGGGAGTAAATAAAATTTTTACTTCTTTAGTACATTACTCTATGTTGAAAGCCGCCGAGTTTAGTTTACTCCTGGTTGGTGCACGCCGTCCTTACTAAAAGAGTACGGTTACTAAAAGTGTAGCTTACTAAAGTAGTTAGAACTAAAGAAGTAAGGCTTACTAAAAGAGTAAATGGCATGAGTTTGGTGCACGCCACCCTTAGGGTGGCGTGCACCAAACTCATGTCGTTTACTCTTTTAGTAAACCTTACTTCTTTAGTTCTAACTACTTTAGTAAGCTACTCTTTTAGTAAGGACGGCGTGCACCAACCACGAGTAAACTAAACTCGGCGACCTTCAACCTACAGCAATGTACTAAAGAAGTAAACATTTTATTTACTCCCAGAGTAAATGAACTTACTCCACAAGTGGTGGAGAGCACCAACACGGAGTACGTTACTAACGTTGTAAGTTGTGGAGTAAATAAGGCCAATATTTACTCCTTCTCAGGGGGTGGAGTAAAGTTGTGTTCACAACATAGTAAGTGTGTTCTGTGGCATTTGCGTGAGTTATGAGTTACATATCACATTAAATGGATTACATAGATCATTCTGGGGATATGTTATTGAGATGAGGAAGGTGGTATACCAAAAATGACCACGAATACAGACAAAGGTTTGGGTTCCATAAGAAATATATAGAAATGCTGCTTGATATGGTGGAACCAATTCGACACAATTCTGACAGGAACTCCGCTCTATCCCGAAGACTACAATATCTTTGTGGACTACGAATCTCTCGTACAGGCGTTTTTAAAATTATGGCAGGTGATTTAATAAACATTAATCGAACCACATCTAGTAGGGCATTTAATAACGTAAATAATTGAGCTAATAAATCATTATATGAAATTTTGGCGTTTGGAAGAAACGTTGTCAGATTCTCACTACATCCATGAGATTTCAACCAGCCAAATATGAAAATATTTCGGAGAGCGGTCCAACTAGGAAGACGTCCACCAAAGGTGAGGGGGAGAGTGAATGGAAGGGAACTTTGCATTGCACGTTACCAAGAGCGCATGTGCGCTCAAATATCTTCCTAGCTGGAGAGCCCTTTAGATGCAGTTCTCCATAACTTTGGATTAGAAAACGACGATGTATTTCAAGCTATTCCTATGGATGCAGATATCGGAGAGGTGTAGTATATTCCAATAAATGAAAGCCTCCATTCTCGGAGCTACCCAGATAACACTTCCCCCTCCTACTTAACCGTAGAGATTACAGAGCAAACAATAGGTGATTCTCATTGTTAAACGATTTATTGTAACTATTATAATTTTATTATATTACACTTCTATAGCTTAACTTAAAGCACAACAGTGCGAATGCCAGATTATAATACTAATTATAAGAGCTAAAAGTTCATTAGTTGCACCCGCAGTGTTAATGTAGCCTATAATATGTCCTTTCTTCTGACCCAGGTGTAAAACTGGCCAAACAGAACACATCGGAATAAAATTTGACTGACTCTGGGATTAGCGAACAATGAGAAGGGGACACATTGTAAAACCATTCCTTAAAGACTCTCCAAGTCTCGAATGGTGGAGTGAGACGATGCATTTATGTTTGGGAATAAACTATAGCAGATGCTGCAGGTCTATAGTATACTGCTAATTATTTTAATTAACCCTGTGGACAGGAAAGTGGGAAACATTATAAACTATAAAGAAGAAAAATGCCAACATGAGTGCCGGAAGAAAATTTTAAGGAGGGGCATTGGAGGTTGAAGCTGCACAGGATCTAAAGAAACACACAACCACCTACATAATTATTATTGGAGTTCATAGCTTGCGAAATATTATACCGCCATTTTTTGTTTAAATATTACATTTCTCAGTTGTAATATTATTATTTTTATAAGGTAATATTTTTAAGTAAATATTCTGTGCATTTGAAAAAGGACAGAAACAAGCCTCTTATTAGTTTTGTTGTTATCCATGATTTTGTGTAATACTCCTTATTAATATTGTTAAACAGTCAATAAGTATTAATAATTCATTATATTGAGATATATGATAAAGAACTGTAGAATAATTGATTTATCGTTTTGGGGGAAGAATATATAACTTTAGGCAATAAAAATATTTGAATATATTTTAGAACTTTATTATTCTTATGGGAGAAATAATTGTAATAATGACAGTGAATCAATGATGAAAATAAACTGGAAATTCCAATTGTTTGCATTATAATACAGAAATCGTTTGCACAAAAATTGTAATCACAGTACCCTAACGTAGGCTACTAAACTGAAAATATTCTTCCGAAGGAATTGAAATTAGTAATGAATAAAACACTACCAATAGGCCTATTTTAAAATATGACGATTGTCATTAGTAATAACTCGTATAACCCAAATTCATATTCATTGTTTCAGTGAACCTTTCCTTTTCATTCTCTGGCACTTTAATACTGACTATTAAAATGCGCGGGTTCTGCTGCACTGCACTAACGTTTCTGCTCTGTTCTGCGCAGAATTCGTCTACTTATTTAGTAAAAATCGTTTACTACTTTAGTTACAACTAAAGAAGTAACTATCAATTGATCTCTCCAACACCAACTAAAAGAGTAAGTTACTAAAAGAGTAGGACTAAAGTAGTAAATCTAAGAAGGGAACCTGGCGTAACAAAAACCGGTTTGTCTGTCTCACTCTAGCACATTACTCGTATGACTTAAGAGTGAGACAGATGTACTGGTTCTTGTTTACTTCAGGTTTCCGTCTTAAATTTACTACTTTAGTTTGGTTTACTCCTGGATGGTGCACGCCACCCATAGGGTTTGAACTATAACTTTGCCACATAGACTCTTCTCGTGAAGTTGAAGGTTTAGCTGAAAACAACAGTCGAATTTGAGCGTTGATCTTTTCATTATCTGTTGGTGACAATAATTTTGCTTTTCCTTCAGTGACTACATAGAGCATATGAACGATTACATATGCGAAAAAATCTATTGTTAAATACATGTGTTTAGCTAGTGTCAGTTTCAGTGTAGATATACTGTATATTGACCGTTAACCCATCGCTGAAGTTTGCCCGTTGATCTCTTCTCCTGAAATTGCTTACTCCTTGCTTCTGAGGTACCGCACATGTAGTTCTGCGCACGCGAACACTTTCTGTTGTTTCACGTATGTTTCTGTTTTGTGCGAACACTTTCTGTTGTTTCACGTATGTTTCTGTTTTGTTCGACTTAACAATTACCAAAAACTGTTAAATACATTAGGTTTAAAAATAAATAGAGTACAGAAAACAAAGATGGCATTTTTATATACACTCAAGTGCACGGAATCTTTCCGAAATAAAGCGGACTGGTTCATGTTGGTAAGGGAATCTAAACCGGTTCCGCCGTGTTCACTCCTTACCTTTGCGTTTTTTTTTTTTTTTTTTTTTTTTTTTTTTTTTTTTTTTTTTTTTTTTTTTTTGGCGGATACGGTTAAGAACTTCTAGATTCGTTGAGAGAACATAATTTCAGAATATTAATCTCAACCTTGCTCCAAAAGGGAAATAATTTTCGGTTTGTGGCCCATGCCCTTGCAAATGACTATGGATGATATAGAAGACGCTATTTACAAGGCAATTTCGTCCAGCTTAGACCTGTGCCGGAATTTTACATTTAAATACCTTTATTCAGTTTTAACAAATAGAAACGAAATTAATTTGGATTTTAAAAGGTAGTTTCAGAAATCACTTTCTATTGTGCTCTATTATATATTATTATTTGTCTAAAAGCTTGTACTTCATGGGTGTATATTCCCAGAAGTCTCTACGTTTACCCTTTACATTTAAATACCTTTATACATATTTAACAAATAGAAACTAAGTTACCTTGGGTTTTGAAAGGTAGATTCAGAAAACACTTTCTATTGTGTTCTATTATCTATTATTAGTTGTCTAAAAGCTTGAACTTTATAGATGTATATTCTCAGAAATCTCTACAGAGGCGAAACATGCCACCACTGTCAAAATCAGCGATAAATCTTGGGAAATTTCGTACAGGTAAAATATAACATTTAGGCACTGCGGCGGTGTTTATTCCTCGAGTTCTCGATTACAAGCGAATTGGATAGATGTGAAGTCCAGGTTGTTTTGTTAAACTAGTTCTTCCTCTTTAAAGGAAGGAGAAGAAGACTGCGTGGATGCAGATGGAGCTATAAATTAAGGCACTTAAGCATCTCCTCTTATATCTTTTCGAAGCGTAAAATATTTGCTATGAAGAGTATTATGAAAGAGTTAAGCGTTGCCGTTCACTTTCTCATTAAGGAGTCACTCGCAAACATTAAAATATACATGGAGGTAAATATTTCAATTAAGTATTGTCACCAACAGATAATGAAAAGATCAACGCTCAAATTCGACTGTTGTTTTCAGCTAAACCTTCAACTTCACGAGAAGAGACTATGTGGCAAAGTTATAGTTCAAACCCTATGGGTGGCGTGCACCATCCAGGAGTAAACCAAACTAAAGTAGTAAATTTAAGACGGAGACCTGAAGTAAACAAGAACCAGTACATCTGTCTCACTCTTAAGTCATACGAGTAATGTGCTAGAGTGAGACAGACAAACCGGTTTTTGTTACGCCAGGTTCCCTTCTTAGATTTACTACTTTAGTCCTACTCTTTTAGTAACTTACTCTTTTAGTTGGTGTTGGAGAGATCAATTGATAGTTACTTCTTTAGTTGTAACTAAAGTAGTAAACGATTTTTACTAAATAAGTACGATTACACATTGTTTTCTTATTTTAAAGAATTCTATGGGAACGCTCATAACGTCATTAAGAGTGAGTATAATCTGTATCTTCGACAGGTAAAACGGGGGCATTGGTTATCTGAGGATTGAAGAGAGAAACACAGTTGAAGGTGCGAGGGATTTTTATTGCAAGGAAACGAATAGCTTGGAACTGGGGCTAAACTGATTGTAATGTATAGTCAGAATCACCTTGTCCTCAGACTTGGCGGTTGCTTTCAGCTGAGAATTCCCCGGGGAAATATAAGAACAATCCATGGTGTCTCAACAACCTTTTTTCTTTGTATTTAATGTTCGTTTCTTGTATTCATGTATATCAGTTCTATGTTTTATTATTAATCATTATTATTATTATTATCATTATGTATTTCATGTTTTTGCCCTGGCTGAGTGGTAGAGAAGGCCTTATGGCCTTAACTCCGCCAGGTTAAATAAATAAATAAATAAATAAATAAATAAATAAATAAACGCCGGAAAGCATCGTGCAGGGTAGTAGTAAATGCGGTTCACCAGGCCAACCTAATAACGATACTAAATAAAATATTTACATTTAGCTGCATTAGTAGTCGTATTGTCGATAATGATACGCTGAATTTGTAAGAGTATTGTGTTCACAAAAACTAGGCTGTGTCAGGCAGCACGTATTTCTTAACTGTAGCCGCCCACATGGCCGAGTGGTTAGACAGCTCACCTTCCACCGCTGGGATCGGAATCGAATATCGGTGGATCCATGTGGAATTTGTGGTGGACAAAATGGGGTCGGGGCAGGTTTTCGCGGGGTGCTCCTGTTTCCCCTGTCATATATCATTCCACCGTGGCTCCATTCATCATTTGGTTGCAACAAAGAATTATTATACTGTATTTCTAAACTGTCAATTTTACTTCTTGGTTGTTAGCAATACGGTAAATCACGAGATAATTGCGGTTAGCCTAATACTATAGGATTATGGATAACCCACCTGAAAGGTTGGCACTTCTGGGTTTAGAATTGTCACCATTATCGTGTTTTCCTACCTTCGTTTGAAGAGATATGGCAGTATGGTCTGGCTGTAGTTGGGATATAACAGAGCAGAGCATTCATCAGCGTTTAGTAGGCTCATAAATCATAGGATGAACATCAAAACTGCCAAGCACAATTGAAAGCTCAAGTCATCCCAGTACTATTTACAACAAGGTCAACATTGAAATCTGCATCTAATAATTGATCTAGGCCTGTATGTGTGTTAATGTCGTTCTTTAAAGATACTGTACTGTAAAAGCTCATGGTGGTTAAAAACATGAGTGACGTGACCTAGTATTGTCTGGTTCTATATAAAGAGATGCATAAAATTATGTATAACTCAGGACAAATATCTCTACCGGTGTCGTAATCGCACTGTGCAGTACACTCTGCATGAAATATCAATCGCCTATTGCCTGATGAGCAGGGCCCGGATTCTGATGAAATGTCATCTTTTTATTGGTGGTGCATAGACATTGCCAGCTTGAGGATAAATCCTAGTCATGGCCTCTTGATTATAGAAATGCATTTTTATTAGGTCATTTTTTGTCATTTTTGCAATTTTATATTTTTAGGACATTTATTTCAGTTTTAGGTCATTATTTTGTCATTTGCTCCCTTATTTAGTCATTTTCTCCATTATTTAGTCATTTTCATGTATTTTTTTCGTCGCTAGCGATGCTGTCTTTGAAGTGTTGTTTGTTTAATGCAAGAAGGAAAAATTCGGCGTTAAAGTGTTGACATGTCTCAGTCGGAAGAAACGCCAAAATTTTGTATTATATTACTATTTTTATTAGATTGACTTGGCACCAGAGTCTGCATCCTGCTTGGATTTGAGAGTGCAAACTACTGTTTAACCTCAATAAACAACATTATAATCCGTCAGATCACAAAAGGATGTGCCGAATTTGACTCACCAGTGCCTCAGTGCCAGTATAAATTTCCGTGAGAAAAGAACATTCACAACATTACAGTTATTTACAGTTTTTACAATTATGTACAAACTAGCCTATATCTTTGTGTGTACAGTAATAATTTTTTATAAATAAAAGATCAGTTTTTAGGTCATTTTTTATAATTATTAAGTCATTTTCTTTAAAATTTTGGGTCATTTTATAGGTCATTTTTTCAAACAATTTTAGGTCACCAGAATCCGGGCCCTGCTGATGAGTGATCATTGTGTCGTGCTGCTGCTAACAGCACCAATAAGTTTTGTATACGTAACTAATGGGATTAGTAAATATTATAGATATCATATATATCATATATATTATATATGAAGGAGAAATACTCTTTCGGATGCCTTCATTTCATCGTTCACATTTTACAACCGGACGTCTGTTCTTCAGAAATTCACAACATGCTCAGGTTTCGTGTCTGGCAGTAGGCTAGTCTGTAGACGTGTATTTGAGTAAGTTTAAGAACACACGTTATTTTTTATATTTTGTTTGTAATCTGTTAGCTGTTTGTCCCTTTTATTGTTTTTCTTTTAGTTTTATTTACTACCACTGTCCAAGGATTTTGAATTTCATTATTTGCTTGTTTGCTAGGTAGGCTTACTGAGACATATTCATTTACAGGGAGGAATTGGCGATCTCTTCTCTGCTGGGTTCCACACTATGGGAACGTTCATCTTTTTCTTGTTCATTAAAATTATTTAAGTTTCGTTTGGGCAATGTCAGTTTTTGCAACAGATTTCGGCATTTGGAGATGGCGGGAAATTAGTTCCTTGTGATGTGTTTTCCAATGTAATTTACACATAGCTCTGACGTTTTTATTATTTGTTGTAATGAATTTGATTACAGTACTATCTTTCTATATTGCAACTTAAAGATTCTGAGGACCACTTTATGATCTAATTATAATTGCATGCATTGCTTCGTAAACAGCCGCGTCAATGAGATTTTTAATCCCAACATTTTCATTACCTTCATTGCACTAATACAACACTCGATTTCTTTGTCCTCCAAAAATTTCACATTTTCCATGTGTTTGATGAAGCTAAAATGAAAATCATTCCTGCATATTTTGCAGAATAAACCACTAATCACTTCAGATTTGCAGCCTCTGCAGTCGGACGGAGGCAGGTCCGAACCATCACCCGGAAGCCATCTCAATATTGTCTATATTAGCGTGGGATATTTTCCACTTCACAATCTGTGCTACGAAAACAGATTGTATAAAAAAGGTAATGCTCTGCATTATAAATGATTCCTTTGCAGGTCTCTGGGGGTTCGGATGCGTGGATTTACTAACAATATCTGCTGGCCAATAGAATGAGTAGACTTAATACCCTAGTCCACATACTCTTAAAAATCCTGGCACATTGTGCGTTCATTTTAATGCTGGATTTTAATGTATAGACTGCAACATGGTGATGAGAAAAAGGGATTTTTTAAAGAGCCATTAGAGAGAATTTTCATTAGTAGAGTGCGCTGTGCCTTCTTTTGCTCCAGCAAGTTGTGAAAGGAAGTATAATCCATTGTATTTGATATTTTGGTAACTTTTTATATGAGCATTATGACGTTTGACTACAGTATATTTCCTATATTCAATATCCGGCAATATTACCTACGAGACACTAGCAAACAATTCAGAGGATTATGGAGCCTGCAGAGCCTACAGGTATGAAGGCATATAACTCGGTAGGTTTAGTTACTAGTGGTCTGGTCCAAAGTCATAGGTCCTCCACTATTATGTATTAGAGCAGCGTTTCTCAACCTTTTTGAACCCGAGGACCTCTAAATTGTCTAAAAAAATTTACGGACCCCTAATTTTACATCCCATTTCTAAAAGAAGGCCTATATTCTTAATATTTGGTTTATTAATTATAGGTCATTATAACGAAATATCTGAAAAAATTTTACTTCTTTACTTTCCACTTCCTTTATATTTTTTTAATTATATCTGCGGACCATCTGCACCATCTTCGCGGACCACCAGTGGTCCGCGGACCATAGGTTGAGAAACGCTGTATTAGAGTAAGTTATTCTATAGTCTCTTATTTATAAGTTTGTTCTGTGCGGCAACGATATCCGCCTGTATAATTAATGGAGAATTGATTTTAATTATCATTAGGATATCTCAATTGTTAGTTTGCGAATTAAAAAATATTTTTACCGATTCCATATTTTTAAGTTATAACATTGAAAAGAATAGCTCCATTCTGAAAACGGTAACCCAATTTGTACCATGAACGAGACATTTTGTCACAAGGCCAAGTGTTAACTCTCACCGACCGTCCTAGCCAAGAAAATCGATGAAACCCCAGAATTGTCTTCCTACCTCAGGTGTCCTCTTTGAAGTCCTTTTCTAGCACAAACAGTTGCCTAATTTAAGTTAAATAATGTGGGAAATAGATGCGAAAGCTGGGATAAACAATTTAGCTACAAATTAGCATGTCTTTGAATCTCAAGTTTTCTCGTCCTGGTGAATTATTTAAAGAACTCAAGACTTGAAATAAAGGTCGTGTTTTCAGATTAGACTAACTTTAAAGGAACCCATTACCTAACATGATTTGATACAAAACAATATTCTACAGGTAAAAACTTTATAACTTAATAGCATCGATGTAAACTGTTCCTTATCACTCAGGTAATAACATTAACATGTAATGTTAAATTTAAAAAGATTATACAGCATATATTTATAACCTACATTCACATTATTATTATATAAATGTCTGGTAATTTAGAAAAAAAATTTACTGTTGGTCATGTTTATTGATTACAAAAGATGAATAAAATAAATTATTCCATTAAAGTGTCAAAATGAGATGGAGTCTATTAGTAATTATGTCAATTTTGTTCCTGATGGCTGAGAATGCATTATCTGCTTATTTTTATTAGACTCCTTTCTAAAATTAGATGAAAAAGTGCATTTTTTATTAGCACGGAAGTAAAAAGCACAATAAAACGTGCTAATGGTGCACGGTTATCTCTCAGAAATACATACAAATTGTAGATGTAGTCGCATAATAGGCCTACGCGGTTAGGTAATCAAAGGACGGCTGGAACTTCAGGGCAAGCTGCAATTTTGTAGGAATTACTACTGAATTGTGTGTGTGTGGTTATTTAGATTGTTTTCTTTTCGTTTTCCGAAAGTCAAGGCATTTCTAATAATACAACAGGCTTAATTACTTACAACGTAGATTACAATTCCTTCAGGTCTAACAAAATGCATTTGACTTAGTAATGTCCTTTTGTAGTTTTACAATTTGTAGTGTAATTTCATTTTTTATACTAAGCTTACATCAAGAATACACTATTATGAGCTGTGAAATTTTAAATCATTGCCAAAGGCTGATGCCATTTTACACTGTCTTAGTTAAAGGGAGCTGGACGACTATTATCTATGATGATTGTTTGAAGACGTATTTGATTCTGACCATGGTAGCAATAGTCGAAATCGGTTGATTGAATGTTCAACGACTTTGAGAGTAAAAAAAAAAGTTGGTGGAAGGCGATCAAATAGATTAAAGTGAAGAAATTGGGGTTATGAAAACTGCGCCCATATTAGCAAAAACAGTGGCATTTGTTTCCGTAGTTGTCTTCTACGCGAAAAACGATTTTGATAACAGGTTACAATCAAATAATTGTATGGATTCTTAATTTCAACCTTTTTTATTTATTTCGTTCAACAGGGATGAAAGAGGAAGTGGACTTTTACTGACTTTTTAATAAGTTTTAAGTTTTAGCGATTAAATTAACAATAGCACCTTTATTAAAACAGCTTTACTCTTTTTGTATGTAACTAGCTTAAAAGGCTTGTCGTCGCCCGGACTTTTGATTTTCAAGCTGTAAGTTCTTATACGGGAGTTATCTAGACTTCTTATTCTAATATAATCAAAATGTGATGTGAGAAAATATTGTCCATCCCCAGGGTAGAGAAAGTTATGTCAAGCATCACACCTGACTTTTATTTACGTGGATTTCACTCTCTATTACTGATTTACGGAAATGAATTATTTCCATAGCCTCTCCAGTTATAATTATTTGTCAAAACCCAGTAAATGCAACTGCTAAAGCCCTATGTGAACACTGCAAATAATATTGTCATGAAAACCGAATTGCATTTGATGAATTCAGTGTCATATTTTCAGAAATTAGGCCCCCAACTTTCTTTCTACTCATCACATCGAGAATTTCAGTAGCTTTAAACCTCCTCCAGACACCGCTGATCGTTTTTAAAAAAACTGCGCGTACATAGGTCCATTAGTTTTTTAGTCTGTAACGCACACACATACGAACATTGCTTTTTATACACCTCTGCAAAACAAGATGCTCTGAAGATGGTTGTATTAAACAGAAAGGCCTAGGCTAAATAAATAAAAGGATTGAGTTTTGGCTTTTTGTAATAATTTTATTGGTCGAGCTCAACTGTACAACCAGCATGATTTTTTAACACATAGGTTACCGGTACTAGTTAAAAGTCCATATTAAAAAGCTATAAATATTCTATCGTGGACTTACTTTGATTCTTATTTGCTCTCTGAAGAAATGTAGTAGCCTAAATTCAGTTTCATTATGTGTGAAGATATAAATTTATCCCAGAGGCTGTAAATTACAGCAAACATTGGGTTACCAACATCGATTGCAACACGTGTTTAAAACTTGATGCCAGAAGCTGTGTAGGAATGTCAATATTTGCCGTGTGCGCTTACTGTTGCATGGAAAATTAGAGAATAAATATTTGCATCTCAAGTCTATTATATGGGCTATAACTTGAAGAACAAGATAGTAGATAGTTCAGTTTGCATATTGGGTTCTTAGTAACAAGGGTGTCTGGCGCCGGGATTCAGTAGAATATTCTGCGATAGTAACTCGATTTGCATGCAAATGGCTCCTAAGATTTAATCGCTGCAGGTATTCGGCTATATCTGGCTGCAGGAATAATCATGGTGACATGTTCGGGAAGTGAAGTTTTTGTGACTTGCGTTCTGTTTTGGAAAGGAAGCTTTTTTGGGTTTCGTAATGTACTAATGTGTTCAAATAAAAACTATTACTTCAGTGTATTTATTGAGTGCAATATTAAGCGCTTGCTTTGTGGAAGCAAAGACAGCATTAAGGGGGATTATATACCGCTATAGGTAATTTTTTCGGTTTTTTATTGACATGTGTGAGAGAATATATTTTTTGAACATCTGTAGAGTTTTGTAGCCAAATTAGCTTTTCTTCGCAGAGTTAGAAACATTTATATCAGATAATATGTTGTCGTTTTAACTTGCTTATATTTTTTAACCCGATTTTAACAAAAATTAGTTTTTTAACACGTCAAACTAAATTAAACTCCATGGCGCTACATCCCTGGTAGGATTTGGCCTACCACCAGACCGCTGCGTCATCTACCGTAGGCAGATGGCAGGATTGGGAGGCGTGTGGACACCCACGGCCGTTAGTGGTGGTTTTCTTGACCGGAGCCGCTACTTCTCTATCAAGTAGCTCCTCAATTTGAATCACGAGGCTGAGTGCACCCCTACCAGACCTCTATACCTCAGAAAAATCCGAGGAGGTACCGGGTTTCGAACCCGGGCCGACGGATCTGTAGTCAGCAACTAACACGTTAAACATGATCTCTAAAATATTTTTTTCAATTTTCATGAAATGTTGCAGGCTCACATTGTTATCATGCTTTAGAAGCAGAACCTCAAAGAAATTGTGAAATAAGCATTTTTGGTAAATTTGTATGTTATTGAAAGTTCAAAAAATTGTAAAAGTTATCTCATTGTACCTACAAAGTTTGAGTGTGGTTTAAATTCTTGCCTGAGGTCTGATTTCCTTGGGGCCGTTTACAGAAACAAAACAAACTGGGAGGTGTTTAAACTTCTACAGGACACTTGCTGGGAGGTGCCAGCCTACAGCCCGGATCTCGCTCCCATTGATTACCATCTTTTCCTACACCTCAAGAAATGACAGTAAATGACAAAGAATGACATGGTTCCCACACAATGGTTCAAATTCCAGGCGGCAGACTTCTCCGACACAGGTATTCAAACGTTGATCCCACGGAATGAAAAAGTCTCAATTCCGGTGGGAAATATTTTGAAAAATAGCTTAACACTTGCTGTATCTGTTGCAATAAACATTTCCATGAAATTGTGTTTTGTTTCTGTAAACGGCGCCAGGGAAACTTACTTTATGGACGCGCTTCGTAGATTTTAACAAATCACGTCTTTTCTGATACGATTTGATTCAAAAGTGAAGAAAGTATATTCCCTTACAACTGGGTTTAATACAACATAGATTTATTTTTCTTATGTAGGCCTATCACATTAAAGATCATGAATTCAATTATTTATGTTTAAAAATGCATGTCATTATGTTGCATGATATAGAATGTACCACTGTTTTAATGAAATTTCTTACATATACAATAGCGGTGTATAATTCCCCTAAATAAGAAAGTTTTGTGCATATCGTATATAATGTGCTTTCACGTTGTACGAGTGTAGCGACGTACTCTGAGGTTTGTTGCCCCTAGTCAAAATGTTGCGCGAACACCAATCAATAGTGGGAACTGCTACAGCTCAGCTCCCAGAGATGCTGATATCAGAAAAAAGGAAGAAAATCCGACGCGTACCTAACGTAAGTAACGTAACAGGCACGTCCAACTCTAGCAGACATGTAATTGAAAGCGGACACATCACGTACAACTGTTCAGTGACAGTAGAATGGAAGCTTGGAATCGGACTTCTTAACTCAATAAGCCTTAGATTTAATAACTGTTTTGTGAACTTCCCAGCTGTCTTGAAAGGGTATACTGTGATACTGACAAAATTAGTTTTGGAACGTAATCAAGCATAGGTCAAGCAAGATTAAAAATGTGAATCAAGACCATTGCCTTTCTAAAATTTATGTAAATACTAAACAATTTTACTAATAGTACCTCATATAAAACTTATAAATCTACCAGGAATAATCACAGCCGAGGGGAAAAAAATCCCTTTAGGCAGGCCTACAGGCTGAGGTAGTTTTCGAAGTTCTTTTGGCTTAATTTTTCAAATTGAGGAGCTACTTGATAGAGAAGTAGCGGCTCCGGTCATGGAAACCACCATTAACGGCCGTGGGTGTCGGTATGCTGACCACATGCCCTCCAATCCTGCAATCTACCTATAGGTAGATGACGCAGCGGTCGGGTGGTAGGCCTTGTCCCTTCGGGGATGTCGCGCCACGGAGTTTAGTTTTTTGGCTTAATTTAATGTCGCTGCGCAGCATTCTTCTTCTTTAGCCTTGGCATGACAAACCCTCAATAATAACTGCAAAAAAGAGGAAAGAGCACTTTTTCAGACATTCAAATCTCGCATTGTATGAGAGTTATCGAGAAACTAGTTATTGATTTGTAGAGTACTCATCAAGAGCTTTTCAATGATACCCCACAAGACGTGGTTTCAAAAATGTCTAATTTCCATCCCCCACCCCTATTCATACCCCCCAAAACCCCCGAATCGTTGGTGTCACTGTGAACTCCATAGGTAGGGCCCTGATTTATTGGTGAAATAGGATGGCTGATTTCGGTGTTCACTTCCTTCTATTTCGGTGGGTATTTCGTGAAATAAATTACGTTATACTACATTGGGAACATTGGGCAATGATAAACTTTGCTTCTTTATTTACATGAACTAACACCCCCCCCCCCTTTCATTTCTATATTTTTCTGCCCTTGTATGAACTGAAGTAACTTTCGATTTAGGCATGATTGGAGTTAATGTTCAAATATAATGACGAGAAATATTATCGTAATTTCTACTTAACACCATCAGATAGCCATTTGCAAACAGAAGTGTCAACCATACCACTCTGGATAAAAGACGAAATCTGTTGAATACAAGTAACAAACACTCTACACTCTTCTGCTGTAATCGATCATAGGCATCGCTAACTTGGCAAAGACGTAGCAGGAAAGGAGTGTACTCAACAGTACAAACCAGGTCATAGACAATCTCTGCATAAATTCTGCAGTCTTTGTAATCGTTCACAAATATCGATATATCGGTAAATCTTCGACAGCCACAGAAACAGCAGAAAAAATCATGCTGCTAAGAAATAAAAAATACAGTACACCAAAACACAATATTGTGATTTTAAGGCACATTTTCGTGCTCATTTCTCACTTTACGGACGGAAGGGGCATATTTCGCGCTAATAGACACATTCGCGGAATCGAGTAAATTTCGCGATATTTCGTGGATTCAATTTGGTTCATATTGGTATTTTAAGTATATAAAAGCTAAATATAGCAAAGGGAGGTTGTTTTATAAAATTTCGCGCTTATCGTTGTTACCAAAAAATACGGCCCCTATCCATAGGGAGTACTCTAATTTATTCCAACAAAGTTACCCTCTATACTTCATAGGGACCTAGATATAAAGTTTTCAAAATTTCAACCCCCTCCCCAACATATATTTTTCTCATTAACGAACTTGTCCGAACTAGAAGTAAGATAATACAATTTGGTTCAAATATCTTCAAAATTACGGCCTCTAGCGTATATATATATATGTATGTATGTATGTATGTAATCACAATTTTTTTTTGAACAGGCGGTGGTTTCGTACTTAAAGAAGCATGAAACGTAAAGATATGAAAGAATTTTTCGAAAATCATGACATGGTATCGATTGCAATAGGTTGATTTTTCTTCGAAATTTACCAAAAAGAACTTCAAGGTTGAAACAAAATGGTCTGTTAAGAATGGCTAAGGTAAATAATTTGTACTCATTATTTGAAAATGCATTTTATTTAGACGTACAAACATCCTGATAAATAGCTCACGCTTCATCAGGAATGTGAGTAGGCCTACTGGTGCGAGTAAAATTATGCTCGCCAATAAATATATTATTACTAGCATGTGCCCGCGGCTTCGCCCGCGATCATTATTTTAAAAATTAAAAATTATGAGCATAATAGTTAAATCATTATATTTATTAGCATCTATCACGTGAATTACATACCACGATTAGATAGCGTCGCCTGGTAAAAGCGACCTCAGATTCGAGGTCCTTGGCCCAGAAAACCCCTGTATAGTGAGTTTCGTCCAAATCGAAGGCCTATATTGAATATCCCTCTTCCGTCTATGTTGAAAATTTCATACGTCTGCGGGCCTTGATATTCTAAACAAATGAATCGTCCAGGATACAAAATCAAGCGATCGCCCGCGATAATTATTTAACAAATTAAAAATTAAGAGCATAATAATTAAATCATTATATTTATTAACACCTAAATCACGTGGACTACATACCACGATTAGATAGCGTCGCCTGGTAAAAGCGACCTCAGATTCGAGGTCCTTGGCCCAGAAAACCTCTGTGTAGTGAGTTTCGTCCAAATCGAACAACGTTTGACCATATTTAGGCCTATATTGATTATCCCACTTATAATAATAGGGCCTAATAAAAATCCTCTTCGGTGTAGGTTGAAAATTTCATATGTCTGCGTGCCTTGACATTAAAAACAAATGAATCGACCAGCGTGAGCTACAACATTCAAGCGATCGCGATGGTTTTATGTCCAAGGTATGACAAAAATAGGCAAAGCCTACTGTAATTGATTTGACATTGAAATATACTGAAAACTGATGCTTCGAAAACGCAAAAAATACACGTTTTCTGCCCGTTTTTCACTCATAACTCACGAGCGAAAGCAAAAATTAAAATTCCGGTTTCGAGGTGCATTTCCCGACCCTTCAGTCCACCTATGTTTAAAATTTCAGTTTTCTGCGTTCAGTAGATTTCGCTGGGCATCGCGGACAGACAGACAGACAGACGGAGGAAGACAGACACTTCCTTTTATTAATATAGAAGAAGATATTAGGATTTCTTTAGAATTGCTAAATATTGTTATTTAGAGACTTAGGCCTAAGTCATTTGGGCTTATTTATAAACATTTTCTATTCTTAAGCAAGGGTTTGTATATTCTGTCCTGGAATTCGTTTGTGCGATTGAAGACAATGGAAACGTCACGCATATTGCCGGCAACGAGGTTTGAATCTTTGATGTCCGGAAAGTTTATCCTCACCATGAGAAAATCTTCTGATCTCACGTCTCATTACTGTTACAATATCTTCATGTATCCTAATGCGTATCCCATAGAAGGGCTTCTTTAATTTTGTTAGATCGAAATAACGTGTGTAAGTGCGTATGTTTTATCTGTTGTAATTGAAGAGCTTTTAGCAAAAACAACCATAGTCCAAAAACCAAATTTTTCAGTAGAAGCAAAAAACTTTCTCCCTTTGGCAGTTATTACTTTATGAATTTAAAATTTATTTTATATATAAGTAAATATATATAGAAATATTTTGATATAATAATTTTCCTTTATATGTAACTTCAGTGCCCTGAAACCAGACCTGAAAGCTGAAGAGACATGGACTATGGTTGTTTTTGCCAACAAATTTTAATCCACTATCTAAGAAATTTTTAAGAATGCAAAGAAAAAATATAAAATCAAATAATAAACAAGACAAATGTTATTCAAATTCTTAATTACACGTCACACTATTAATGTTATTGAAAAATATCAATATTAGCTATTGTATGAGCTAGGATGTTTATGGATCCTTGATTCTACTGCTGTTATCATCAGAGGTGACAATGCTTTACACAACAGTGAAACAGGTGATTCTAAGAAACAGATTCTGCATGATAGCTAACTTCCATCAGCAAATTCACTAGGTATTTGCAAAAAAAATGAATGGACTATGGTGGTATTTCCAAAAAACTGAATGGACAATGGTTGTTTTTGCTAAAGTTTGTAAACTTTGTAATCCTATATTTGAGGGACTATAGCAAATTTTGCCATATCATGCAGTTTAAACAATGACCAGTAGGTTGTAGCACCCAATGACACAGAAAACTCAATTTTCAAATTTTTGGACTAACGTTGTTTTTGCTAAAAGCTCTTCAATTGTAAGATTCCCTGCATGGTCTTGTGGTTAGCGTCACTGATTATGGATCCGTAGGTACATCCTCGGATTTTTCTGAGGTAGGGAGGTCTGGAACGGGGTTCACGCAACCTTTTGGTACAAACTGAGGAGCTACTTGATGGAGAAGTGGCGGCTGGCCACAGGCCCCCAGTCTTGCCATCTGCTTATGGCAGATAACCATAGCAATCGGATAGTAGGCCTATTCCTTATGGCAGATAACCATATCAATCGGATAGTAGACCTATTCCTTTCAGTGTTGAAGTTCCACGGAGTTCAGTTTATTTATAGGAATCATATTATTATCGAACGATTGAAGTTTCATATTTTGTAATTCCTCTCTATCCTGATACAGACCTATATGTTGCTCAGAATTCTGACATTAGGCTCTAAACGTTAACATATGTCGTGACTTTCCAGTTGTGTATTTCAAAAGTCCTCACCTGATCCGCATTATCATGAAAAAATAGTAGGCCCTACTGTAACCTTCGTATAAATAAAGTAGAAAAATGGTATAGGCGAACCTTCATGTTCCAGTGTGTTGCGGAATTCAGTTTTGTAATTCAAATCCCGCAATAGTAATATAGGCCTAGTATGGCGACAGTGAGGATTACTTTGGAGATACACCGGGAATTTTATACCGACTATAATTCCATTCATGCGCCGCGTGTTTGATGTTGACCAATAACGTTTAGAATCCCTCGGAGATAGACCAATCACGATCGTTTATCTTATGCTTCCTCGGATCACAAGGATGTAATTTTATCTGATAAAACGTCAGCTCATTACTGGACACGTAAGACATCAACGTGCGGTGATTAATACGTCACATTCCGCCTGTGAACAGAATGAAAACACTATTTTATACAACATAACTTGTTTGGAGATTGAAATACACTATAATATATATGTTCATTGATTAAAAAAAACAATTTTAATTCGGTGCAAGCCAGTTCGTGTGCTTTTATAACATTTTGATGTAAGGGACTACGACGACACTCTCCATGTTGTGGTACGCACTATTGGCAGCATTGGGAACTCCGATTGAATCGATTCAGAAAATGTTCGTTCATATAGTATGCCGTGATCTTACGGCTGACAGAATATTGTAAAGAAAGTAAGAAAATAATTATTATTTACATAATCCGTTACATTTGATTCCTGGAATAATCTTAATAAGCCCTACTCGAGCTTAAGAGTTTGGTCAGATACATTTTCTTGAACTTTATCCTCGCAAATATGTCGACAAACTCTTATTCTCTCGTGGGATTACTTAAGATAAAACTTGCAGATGTTTTATGTTTTATGGAAAGAAATTCTGTACTGAATGTAAAATAACTTTAACTCAGCGTAATAAATTCTTTATGGTTCAGTTATTCTGTTTCTTCTCAAAGAGAGAATTCTTTGTTGTTGTGGGGTGTTATTGATCTTGCCACCTCTAGCTCTCCAGTTCTCCTACCATCACGGTTAGTAATTGGTGATTTGCGTTATGTGTTATTCATCTCTTTCATACTTTCTATAATAAGTCTTCGCGGTAAGATACTGTTTTCTTTCCCTTGATCGTTTCACGGCCTCAGCTCGTATTCCCGGGACTTGAAAATTGAAAATAATTCCTCTCGTATTTCTTCGGATCTTAAATAATATTTTAGTGAGAGAAGCTTGCTGTTTTAATATTTAGATAACACTCAGCAGAAGTAGATCATTAGGAGTTTTTAAGATTATTGTATAGATAAAGGTAAATAATTTCAATTTGCTACTCGCTTAGAGAAATTTCTGAAAGAACCCACACTCAGGTGTCACGTGATTTTAATCCTCGACCTCCTGAATGGGTTCATTTAAATTGTCTTCCAGAGGGTTATTGACATTCATAAAATTTGATGATGTCTATATTCATCCATAAAAATAATGGTGGAATCTTCATCGCCACAAACTATGGTGAGCCTTTGGACAGAAAACTAAAGAGCCATTTAAATTACAGTCATTTCTATATTTACGACTTCATTACAGCAGATATTCTAAGATAGGCCTATAAAGGAAATTATGGACAAGTAACAACACTGTTTCGCGCATATAACAGTAATTTTTGCGATCATTACTCTTCAAGGAAATAGCATTTCACTTTTTGATTTCTTAAGGGTGTTTATTTTAATTTCTCCTTGACTGAGTAATACTACAAATATTTTGTGTGTTTGTGTACTGTATATAATGTATTTATTTTGACCGTAATTTTCTCAATCATCTCCAAAATTTAATTTATATTACTATAATCTGAAGTCTGCAAATGGAATAAAAAATGTCGGTTGTGTATATTCTAAGGTTTAGAATTTTATAAATTCTTTTGGTTTAACCTTTCCCGTTGTGGGGACTTTTATACGGCCCTCGCCGCCCGGGCCTTACAGGACAGCGGCCTGCCTCCCTGAATGGGTGATCAGCCTAATGCCGGGGCCACCTCGGAGACAACACGAACACATGGGACGAGAAACACCAGTCGCGCACACATTTATCCGAACAAGGCGCGGATGGGACGAAGATAATAATGACCACCAGAATATATCAAGGGTCTAAAGATACTTGAAATTCGTCTCAAGGTGAAGGAATTCCCCGCCTAGGGAAGTTATTCTGACCAGGAATCGAATCGAACCCGGGCCTGCTGCATGAGCGGAACGCTAAGATTTAAATTCAACTGTCTAAATTCTCTAAACTTCTTTCCATTTACCTTTAGTAATAGCATAATGAATCTCTATTCATTATGGTAATAGTAAGAAAACTTAGCAAAATTTATCATTGGCGGATTATACGAAAAAAAATGAAATATTACTATATGGACACTATGAGACAATTCGCATAGGCCTATTTCACTGGGAAGATGTGGGAGGAAATTGACGAATTTCTTTATCTTGTAGGTGTACTGAACCTATCTCGTATAGGCTATGAGTCCTTGATTTTGTCGCCTCGACCAACCATCCCTATAATATTGCGTTTATATAAAATCCTATTGAAGATATAATGACCATTTGATGGTTTGATGACATCTATTCCGGTCTAACTTACTGTCATAACCGAGAAAGTGCTGTGTTCTGAAGTTTGTTACATAATTCTGTCCTTATGAATTCTAACGTTTTAAATAGAGCTAACGACTTTTTTAAAAATCTTACTCCATTCCGGCTTTTTTTAATACTCTATGCCTGAAGGGTAACCAGTCAAATCGCATAATGAATGTTTCATTAATATATTTTTGCACGACTTAACTAATTAGTGGTACTTACGAATATTGTTGCCGTGGATCGTAAGTTGACATTCCCGCACGCAATCTTGTTGCTATGGAAACAAAACAAATTTCCGTGCGGTAAGAATTTACTTACGGCACTCATCATAATACAAGCCTTTATGGACAAGGCCCCCCCAGGACAAATATTCGGTTCCCATAACAACAAACACATGCGAATCACTTTCTGAAATATAACATCCATCTTCAATAGTGTATATACATAATATTTTCAGCTAATATCTCAATTAATAAAAATAAATTGATATAAATAATCATCGTGCAAAAAATAGCATGCAATGTTCGTGCCGTAAGCGCATAACGGATCTCGGAAATTTAAAAAAACTCTGCGCAAGGGTCTCGCTTTTTCAAACTCTTTCCTCGATCCGTATGCACCGCTTACGGCACTTGTATCGCAATATACTATATAATTTGCCGGTATTTTGTAAAAAGATTGAACTTACAATTAGCCTGCAACGTATTATGTATACAGTAGGCCTATATGCCTATGAAATTATTTTGTAAAATTTAAATTACAATTATTTTTCATCCTAAAAGTTTTTAATTAAGAAAACATAGAAAACAACTTCTGCAATAAGAGTAGTTTAATTAACTCAAAAAAGTTGGCTTAACATTATCGAACAAGGTAATTTCACATGACTGAAATATCTAGAGAAAAATGGGACCACATTCTGCAAGAAGGAACCAATCCACATGATTTTTAAACTGAAAAAAAAAAACATTTAAAAACAAACAAATAGCCACTTGGATCTTTTCAGTGTGTTTTCATTTGCTCCATAGATGGCATAAAAATGGAAGAGGAAGGTTGGTTAGTTTGTACAATAGCCTATAGATATATAGTTCAGTAGCAATAATTTAGCATTTGCTCCGGTTTTTTTAAATTTGAGGGTTGGTTCGTTTCTTCAGAATGTGGTCCAATTTAGTGCTGTATAACAAAACCTAATGGGCTGGAACAGTCTTATTTTGTCTTACGGTAGCAAATTAAAATAATAGTGTACTGTATATATATATATATATTAAATAGAGATATATGACATTATTGAACATTGATAGAGAACATTGTTGGAGTAGTTTAATGTAATAAAAAAAAATTAAAATCGATAAGAAATATAATTTTCAAACCTCACTCCCAGTGGAAAGGAATAAAAATCACATTATAGTGATGCACTTATGTTATGTTAGGGTGTTAAGTGATGTCATACTGTGTAATATATAAACATGGCATTTAATGTTAATGAGATCTGAGCCAGCCGGCGAGGCATGTGTGCTACTGTTTACGGCCAACGCTTAAATTCATTATAGAGCTGATGGTCTCCTGCACATAGCGGCGACATGGCGTGTTCTATTAGCCTCGCTTTTGGTAGGTGTCGCATAAACTATATATAGTATGTTTGTGTCGAATCTTGTTTACGATGTGATAGACTGCGATTATGCGAGCTCGCTAACAGCTTTTTACGCTAGAACAAATTTATTAAGGCGCCGGGAGATAGGCCTAGGCCTAAGTGTCTTGATTCCTTCTTGAAGTCTCTAGGGCTCAAATTTCCTTGTTGGTCACTAGGCTACCAATGACGACGTAACTAACTAATTAGTGGTACACTAACTAATTAGTGGTACACTAACTAATTAGTGGTACACTAACTAATTAGTGGTACACTAACTAATTAGTGGTAGTGGTAACTAATTAGTGGTACTTACGTAATTGTTGCCGTGGATCGTAACTTGACATTCCCGCACGCAATCTGGTTGGTATAAAACAAAAGGAATCTCCGGGCGGAAAAAAAAAATTAAAAAAAACACACACAAGTGCTGTAAGTAAAATCATCCTAATACAAGCCTTTGTGGAAGACCGGAACCAAGGCCCCCTAGTTTGTGGCGACTTTAACAGGACAAATACCACTGGACAACAGCCAAAAAATTTCTTGCATGAAATTGGGCGTTTATCATGTGGATTTTAGTGCTGAATTCAATTATGCAAACAGTTTTTCTCTGGCACCCTCAGTTTCAAAAAGAAAGCCTGTTTTCTGAATTAGCACTGGCTGTAAATGCTTAAATTTCTGTTAAAGTGATTGACATAGTAAACAAGACCTAATAGCGATTATAACATTTATTTATTATTATTTTACTGCTTTAGTTAGTAAGGACCGTGGTGTTATGATAATTGGTCATGCAGTTCAAATGAAAGAAAGTTACAAAAATATGCAGCTAATATTACAAAAAGTGCAGTATGACAAGTACAACTGGTCCATCTGTGGCGATTTCAAAATTATTGGAATACTGTTAGGATTGCAAAGCGGATACACGAAATATTGCTGCTTTTTGTGCGAATGGGATAGCCGTGATAAATCCAAACATTACGACACTAAAATATGGCCTCCCGGAAGAATTTTGTCCCTGGAGAAAAGAATATCTCAGCTGAACCATTGGTTGATAGATCAAAAATTTTATTGCCTCCACTTCATATAAAATTAGGTCTAATGAAGAATTTTGTCAAGGCATTAGACAAATCTGGAGCAGGTTTCAAATACCTAGAAGAAAAATTTCCAAGAATCAGTGCTTCTAAGTTGAAGGAAGGCATTTTTGTTGGGCCTCAGATTCGAGAACTAATGAAAGATCAGCTGTTTTAAAGTGAACTGAATCATGTGGAACTTGAAGCATGGATATAATTCAAGACCATTTGCGAATAGTTCTTAGGTAATACTAGAGCCCAAAATTACGAACAATTAATTGAGAAATTACTAGGAGCCTATAGAAATCTAGGTTGCAACATGTCTCTCAAAATCCACTTCCTGCATTCCCATTTGGACTTTTTCCCTGCAAATCTAGGACAAGTTAGTGATGAACATGGAGAAAGATTCCACCAAGATATTTCCGAAATGAAGAAAAGGTATCAAGGAAGATGGAAACCCAATATACTTGCAGATTACTGCTGGAGCCTCAAAAGAGAAACCACAGGAAAGTACAGAAGAAGCAGCAAACGCCAGAAATTCAACTGACAGCAGTGGAGGATGGACTTGAAAACGAGCTGGCAATGTTTTCAGTTATGTTAATTGGTTACTTTTACAAAATTAAATATAATTTTATTATGAAGGATTCTTCTGCATACGAATATTACCAGTTAGTCTTTGATATTACGGTGACTTTATTTATAAACGACTAGACGTGTAAGTACACGATTCACTAAAAAACTGAGGGTGCTAGACAAAAACAAAGGTCATATTTGAACTCAGCACATCAAAATACATAAGAAATGATATGTTTTGTGTAAAAAAATATTACCAGTTAGTCTTTGATATTACGGCAACTTTACGTTTTATTTATAAACGACTAGAAGTGTAAGTATACGATTTACTAAAAAACTGAGGGTGCTAGACAAAAACTAAGGCCATATTTGAACTCAGCACATCAAAATACATAAGAAATGATATGTTTTGTGTAAAAAAATATTACCAGTTAGTCTTTGATACACGGCAAAACATCCTCCCTATTTTAAAGTTCAAATAAAAACACATGGATCAAAATAAAGAAGCTGTATTAACATGAATGATTCTACACAGTGGGAAGTTTCATGTTATAAACATTGAGTCACTCAAGTGGTGTCCTTCACTGTCAATGCATTGTTGAATGCGACTTCGGAAATTCTCCATCGTTCTAACCAACATTTCTTGAGGAATAAGACCAATCTCTTCCAGTATTGCATTTCTTAGGGCTGGCAGAGTCCTCGGCCGATGTTTAAACACCTCACGCTTAAGATATCCTCACAGAAAATAATCGCAGGGTGTAAGGTCTGGTGATCGTGCTGGCCAGGAAATGTCGCCATGTAAAGAAATTAAACGCCGGGAAACACTTGGAGAGAAATCCGAGCTGTGTGAGCGGTGGCTCCGTCCTGCTGAAACCATACCAGTTCAGTTGGCAATGCATTGAGACTTGGCGAAAAAAATGTGTTGATCATGTGAGTGTATCTTTCAGAGATTACTGTCACAGTAGCACCATTCTCTTCAAAAAAAGTAAGGACCAATTATCTCGACCCTTCCAACTGCGCACCATACAGTAACACGGTTGCTATGCAGAGGTTTTTCATGAAGTTCACGAGGGTTCTGTCCACTCCAATAACGGAAATTTTGCTTATTAACACATCCAGATAAGTGAAAATGTGCTTCATTACTAAAAAGGACCACAGCATCTTCTGGTACAGCTTCAAGGATGTTTGCACTTGACCTCACATGATTTTCATAATCACGTTGACACAATTGATATGGTGAATCTTGCTATAAGAGCACGGAGACAGGATTAAGGTCTATTGACACTTCGCAGTGAGGCGATCTAATGTATTATACTGAAAACCCTAAACTCCCACTGTGTAGATATCATTAATATTAATACAGTTTCTTTATTTTGATTCATCTGTTTTTTATTTGAATTTTAAAATAGGGAGGATGTTTTGCCGCACCCTTTATTACGGTGACTTTACGATCTATTTATAAACGACTAGAAGTGTAAGTATACGATTTACTAAAAAACTGAGGGTGCTAGACAAAACCAAAGGCCATATTTGAACTCAGCACATCAAAATACATAAGAAATGATATGTTTTGTGTAAAAAAATATTACCTGTTAGTCTTTGATATTACGGTGACTTTACGATTTATTTATAAACTAGAAGTGTAAGTATACGATTTACTAAAAAAAACTGAGGGTGCTAGACAAATACAAAGGCCATATTTGAACTCAGCACATCAAAATACATAAGAAATGATATGTTTTGTGCAAAAAAGTTTTTTGAAGGTCAGTTTTGTTGTCCAGTGTACTCAGTCCCCATAACAACCAACACATGAGAATCACTTTCTGAAATATAACATCCATCTTCAATAATGTATATACATAATATTTTCAGCTAATATATCAATTAATATAAATAAATTGATATAAATATTCTCGGAAATATACATATGTATATATATTTCCTCGATCCGTATGCACCGCTTACGGCACTTGTATTGCAATATACTATATGATCATGTTTCTAAGACATCGATTAGTAAACGGAATGCTTTCCCATTGGGTAATATTCTATTCGCTATAGGCCTACTCAGTAACCTTACCGAGCTATGTTTCTATACAGAAGTAATGACTTTCAGAATGTCTATGGTCTTGTTATCTATAACTTCGAACGTTCTGTGTCCGAACTTCAGCCCTACTTCCTTCAGTGAACGGATCTATCCTTTAGATCTTTTCAGTGCAATATTTATCGTTTTACTCAGTAAAGATACAATTTAGAATTTATTGAAGAAAAAAAATATGACTTTTTGCTGAAAAAGCAATGACAGAAGTGCAGGCGATCGGAGCCTTACAAAGGCAGGGTTAAATTCAAGTTAAGAAACTTGAGTCTTTGATCAGTTTTAGAAATAATAGCCTACTGAAGATTTGTCATCAGATTTACAAGGATAAATAGAAAATTAATATGTTATTGTTCTTAAATCGTTTAGCTCATAGCTACCTTGAGTTACAGTATTAAAATGTGTTAAATTAAGAGGAATAGGCTTACTAAGTAATTGTAAATTTAGCATTAATTATCATATAATTTGAGAGGAAAACCCTTATGCTATTCACATATCAGGAATTTTTTACGCTTTCATGATCTGATACTATTTGGTTTAATGATTTTCAAAAATTTGAAAGCTTGTTATAGATATTTTACGACGGTTGTGTAGTGCTGTTGGCAATTGACGCCGATGGGTTTAAATTTTTTCTCCTGCAGGAGTTCTTTCATATGCGTGTATATCTACAAATAAGGGACTGTCCCATTTTTGTACACATGACTGACATCAACTTGGGGCAGGGATTGAACCTGCGAACTTGAGAACAGAAAGTCAGAAATCTAGCACTGCTAATCAGAGCCTATAACGCTGTGGATATACTATTTACCCATAGGCCTATCACACTCAATATATTTTATCTTTGATGTAATTAATTGGTAGCCTTTAATGAGCAGTAAGGCAACTTTTTGTACAACGTGCTTTTCATTTTCGGTAAATGTAAATGTGCTGTTACAGATCTGAATAATACACTTCCTAGTTACAGGAGTGATCTTCAGCTTTTTTTTTTAACTAAAGGGCCACATTCTTTATGGTAAAAGGCTAATAGGCCGTGTTGATTTATTGGTTTTACGATTACTTATGTAATGTACAAATATATCGATTAGGCCTATATTGCATCTGTAGGGCTTTCTTATCATTATATATGTGTGTGTGTGTTTTATATTTTTTGCACGACTTAACTAATTAGTGGTACTTACGAATGTTGTTGCCGTGGATCGTAAGTTGATATGTGCGGTAAGAGTTTCCGTGCGGTAAGAATTTACTTACGGCACATCATAATACAAGCCATTATGGACAAGGTCCCCCAGGACAAATATTCGGTTCCCATAACAACAAACACATGCGAATCACTTTCTGAAATAAACATCTATCTTCAAGAATGTAGGCCTATGTACATAATATTTTTCAGGTAATATCGCAATTAATATAATTAAATTGATATAAATAATCATCGTGCAAAAAATAGCATGCAATACTCGTGCCGTAAGCGCATAACGGATCTCGGAAAATTGAAAAAACTCGGCGCGAGCGCCTCGTTTTTTCAAACTCTTTCCTCGATCCGTATGCATCGCTTACGGCACTTGTATCGCAATATACTATTGTCGTTCACTTTGCAATGTTAATGATTAACACAAAGCACAGCAACTTTCTTGAATTTAGTGTGGGACATTTCTTTGTCACTAAAGTGTCAATATTGGCATTGTAGTTAAAATCAGTATTTGTTTGCAGGCCGCCAGAATTTAATCCACGGGCCGTGGGTTGAAGACCACTGCGCTATAGGCTACCATTGTATACACAGACCTGTAGGCAATATCTTCCTAGTAAGCATGCATGTAATAGAATCTGTCCCAACACGACAGGGGATCAGCTGAATACAAGTTCTTATCCGTGCATACAGCACATACACACACCAAGAGGCTCCCTCGGGATTATGCTGACCGAGATTCGATCCCCACACCACTTAGTGTAAACAGTAGCAAAGCAGCCAGCTGCATCAAAGCTTTAAATTCACGAGACTTTAATAATGGGTTTTAGGGTCTGCTCTTAATTGGCTTCCACTCATTTAAACACTTACAGACTATGATGCAGGAGATTTAAATAAATGGTACAATATCAAACTCGACCATTACGGGGAACGGAAGGTCGATTTTATATTACATCCATTAGAGAGTTCCCGCATAGGCCTATACCTCATATGTTCATGAAATATAAATAAAGAACAATCTAGTGATTGCAGTTAGGAAACATTACCCAGAGTGGAAGCATTAAAAAAAAACGTGAAGCTGTATTTCACAAAACCGTAATTACATTAGTCTGAAAATTCGTTTGACCAGTGTACAACTGAAGCGAACTGATATACAGTTCTGAAGGTCTGTGTTACGATTTTGAAAATTACTGAGTAACTGAACATTATCCAATTTGTCAAAACAATCCGAATCATAACCTACTATATTTTCCTAATTCATACTGATTATTATAGCAATAATTTAATTTCGTTTCAGTCATATCTATATCAAATGTCAACCTAAGAGCTCCCCATATGCATCAATCCGGATTATTTTTAATATGCATATATTTACCATCACGGCTATTTTACAGTTTTGAGGGGTAAAAGGAGTTTTTTTGGCGAATGTGTTTGTAAGGAATGAAGGATTATCAGCCCATTTGAATGGGTAACTAAAAAAAGTTAAATGAATTTTAGAATTCCCTGGCCGTTCTAAAAGTTAACTAAACTAAACTCCGTGGCGCTACATCCCTTGAGGGACTAGGCCTACCCCCCTTGGTGTCGTTAATGATGGTTTCCATGTCCGGAGCCGTTACTTCTCATTCATGTAGCTCATCAGTTTGTATCACAAGGCTGGTGCATCCCGTTCAAGACTTCCCTGCCTCAGAAAAATCCGAGAAGGTACTGGAAATCGAGCCCTGGCCTGCTGATCCGTAGCCAACGATGCTAACCATGAGACCATGCATGTGGTCTCTAAAAGGTAACTAGGTAATGCAAATTACGCTTAAAGAGTGCTTAAAGATTTTCAATTAGACTAATATTTGAATTTTGAATATTGAAATAATTGAAATTTGAAGATAACAATTAGACATAATTATGTAGTCTTTGATAGCTAGCTAACTCATTTCCCCTAAAAAATCCGAAATTTCATAACTGCAACAACACAAACTTTGCAACTCTAAATAAAGGTTATATTGATTTGTACATAAAAATTAAATGTATAATATTAAAGGTAAAACTATGAGTTGTGTTCTTCCATATTCCGTAATTGAACTGAAAACATAGATTAAGACAGAAGCAGATATAGTAAGTATCAACTAGACTTCTGGGTAAAATAATCTTTGTGGTATAGGCTAAGGTGGATTCCTTGTTACACTATTTGAAAGTCAGTGATCATGTTTTCAGTGAAGCTAATCATATTGCGTCAGGTAAACCTAAAATTGAACATTAACGCAAAATTGAACATTTACTTAGATTTTGCAAACTCCCAACTTCTGTGTCAGATACATGCATAACGTAACGAAGCAATCAAAACTACTGATCAAACACTCGGCCACATTCATCTTCATTCGGCTTGCTCATCCTTTCTTCTCCTTTCTCCATCTCTGCCAGCCATTTAAATCAGCTGTTCGAGAGGTTTTCGAGAGTAAAGTGTGAAAGTGATCTTGAATTTCCTTTTATTTCAGTTCCGAAACGGGAACATAAGATTTGGAAATAAAATATCCCGTAAAGACAGTAAAATTTTATGTTAGGGGAACTTCTGTTACATCTTATTTCAACCCTTCCTAACCGTCCGTAAAGGAAATAATTGAAAAATTCTTAGTCCTCTATGCCCGACAAAAATCGATATTTAGCATTTTATGAGGGAATAATCTGATTGTGGTAAGTAGTTCTTCCTCATTTTGAGCTACAAATAAGGACCTTGGTCTTGAAAATTAAAAGTCCTCCAAAAGTTTACTTCGAAGTAAAATCAAAAAACAAAATCCGGGCGACGCTGCGCGCCGGGTTCTTTAAGCTAGTTGTTTATACTAGAGCCTGAAAATTAAACTTGAGAAAGATTTGAAAAATTGTTGTCGAAATTGGCTTAATTTCAAAGAAAAATCTCGCTCTAGAGCAAGGGCAGGGAAACGCACTGTAAAGTTGGTGGAATCATATTTGATCAGAGACTTCCTCTGCGCCAATGTTGTTACATTGTTTCAGGTAACGAGATATTTTATTTCGACGATTTATATCCTAATAAGTTAGAAACTTTCCTTTTAAAAATTTTTGAAAATTGTGCCAGCAGTGTTTCTTTACAATTTTTTTTTAAATCTCAAATCCCATTTAAAATTACTAGGTGTAGACAGAGGTCATTGATGATTGTTAATATTGACTACTAGATATTTTAGACCGAAAACAAGACCCTAATAAAATAATTTACTGTAAGAAAAATTCCTAGCTTCCAAATAGTGAAAATGGCAACCAGTAAGTTATTGAATTTCTTGTGCACTATTTTAATTCTTTTTTCCCCTCCACAGGCTGCACGGAGCTGGATTGAAGCGAACTTCCAGAAGCGAGAGTGCGTCAAGTTCATACCCAGCCCTAAAGATGAACACCGGTAAGTTATACTGAGACTGATGCAGCTTATTGTATTGACTTTAATGCTTATTTTGTAGACAGTACTGCTTAGATAGAGCAATGAGGATGGAAGTCAACTATCTATGTGTTATAAGGAGTGGTCCTGCCGACAAAAGCATAGCCGGTGCTTGCAACCAACAGGCTATAAAATGAGGGATATTGCGGTTTGGCTTTCGGTTCACTAGAATAATGAAGTAAGAATATTGATTTGAGGGCATTTAAATGTAACTTTTTATGTGTACCCAGGTTAAAAAAGTCACCGTTCAAAAACCGTTCTAGAGTTAATTTTAATTTTGTACCCCAAATAAGTTATAGGGCCTACTTAATTATAATTATTATTTTACTGCAATTCTATAATTTCATCATCATCCTATTCTAGAAGGTAAGAAAGAAAAACAAAAGAACGAAAAAGAATAGAAAAATACTATGCGAATCGGGGAAAAATCGTTCTTTATGCGACACGTACTTGTCCCAAGTACACTTTTTGTCTGATATAATGCTACCAGAAATATAACTCTAGAATTTAATTTGCGAACTAGAATCTGCAACGTATATTACTTGTGTAATTTCAATGAAATGTTAGGAGAACGGATATGTCATAAACAGGTTTACATTTTAAATCTAGCATAATTCAGTTGTGTTATCTCAATGTTTTTATATGTAGGACTACCTTAAATTTCTGAAGTGTTCCATTTTTTATCCTTCGTAATTTAAAAATAAACACATTCTTTTTTAAAAAGATATGTATCAGCCTTACGATTAATTTGAGCATTTTTGGAGTACGCTAATCAGAATGAACGACGTTTGTTGAGGGTCGGGGTCATAGGCCTATTTCAGGGGCAGTTTGCGTTTATCCGGCCCTGGTAATAAGATCGCTTGGTTCCTTTATGTTGATGGACTTTCTTAAATTTCCATTGGATTATAAGTCATTCAATTCTAAATTATCGGGCGATGGGTTGAGCACAATACGACTGCTTGATCTGGCGATTGATCTGCATGTATATAGGTTTACAACGTTACAACATTTTATGGTTTTATCGTAAGGATTAGTTTAATAGGCTTACAGGCTGAAAGTATTGATTGTAATATTTTTTGTCAAGATTCTATCTTAAATTATGGCCAGGATTTCTGTTTATACATTTTATGTGCTCATCCACGCAAAAACGCTTCCACATGGAATGGTAAATTCCGTCAAGATGAATTACATGGAACTACATGCTCTAAAAGTTTTACATCTTGCATAGTCTGTAATATCTCAAACAGCTCAAATATGAAATGTTCTTCATAAACTTTTAACTTTTGCCTTTGTGCTAGAGGCAATTGTAGGAATTCTTTTACTTGTAATTCATTTAATTACATGTTGTGCCCCCTTCATAGTTGGGTCGACTGTCGCAATGTTTTCTTTTAGTAATTGTAGTTTGGAGTTTGTTGTTCTTTTTTAATAAATTCCAACGGGCGTTCTTCATGAGGCAAGAAAAAGTGACATTAACAAAGCCCCGACAGATGCAAAGAAATACAAATGGAAGCTCAGAATTTCAATCACTTCCCACTGCTTGGTACTTCCTTCTTATTGTCCCCGCCTTTCTCGCGAGGGAGACAGAATTCTTAAGCTTTTAGAATGAATTAGAAATTTACGCGTTTGTTATTTTTTCCTTTCACTACTGTTTTCATTGTTTTCTTCTGTTCTGTAAAAGAGAGTAAGCTTGCTCTACCATGTTAATTTTCTATTTTCAGGTATACTCTAGTCAAAATTGAATAGAAATATTAATTTCAAACTCATACTAGGCCTACTTTTAATTTGAACCTTGCTTTTTAAGAATAAGAAGCAATTTTATACAATTGTGATTGGTTATCAAGATAGGCTATATTTCCTAAAATACACTATTCTAATTATATTAAGTTATTTTTTGTACTGTGGTAACTATGAGATTTGCAAAGAAACTTAACCACAAAACACTGTAGAGATATTTCATGGATTTTAAAAGCCTAACAGGAGTTTGTATAACGCTTATTGTGTCATTTATTAAAAGTATAAATGAAATGGGGATTTGAATGACAGAGTAAAGACAGGGGTTATAAAATGGCAATTCCTTTGGGTATCTTTCTTCTTGTAATTTATTTCCCAGCTATCATAAGAATTCATTATTAATTCCTTTTGAGTCGTTTCTTGCGTGTACAGTACTTTGATATCTGGCACCGAAACGAGGATAACTTCAAAAGATATCCTCGTTTGCCGAGCCATAATTAAGATTTGATTTACTAGCGGTGACTAGGGACGTGTTCATTGTAATATTGCCATCATCCATTGTAAGAGAAACGCTGAGAATTAATTAGTTTCAATATTACAAAGACAGTCTTTGAGGACTTGAAAAGTCACTGTACGAGTGTGTAATTATTTCTCTTCTCATTGCGGCAGGTGACATTTATATGTTATACAGGCCTCATCGTAGTTAATTTTATACCCTTAATGTGGTATAGTTTAAAAGTATTTCTGTTTTCTCTAAATCGCTCTGCACGTTTCCATGTTGATAGATGACTTCAGTAATTTTTATACGAGGCGCGTCCGTAAAGTAAGTTTCCCTGGGGCCGTTTACAGAAAAAAAAACACAACTTAATGGACATATATATTCCAACAGATACGGCAAGTGTTCAGCTATTTTTCAACATATCGCCACCGGAACTGAAACATTTGTCATACTGTGGAACCATCTTTTGAACACCTGTGTCGTAGAAGTCTGCTGCCAGGGATTTGAACCATTGTGTGACAAACATCTCCGCCTCTCCGTCATTCTCTGCCATTCCCTGTCATTTCTTGAGGCGTAGGAAAAGATGGAAATTACTGGGAGCGAAGTCCGGGCTATAGGGTGGATGTTTAAACACCTTCTAGCGAGTCTCCTGCAGATGTTCGGCTGGGAGGTGTTTAAACATTCACCCTAAAGCCCGGATCTCGTTCCCAGTGATTTCAATCTCTTCCTATACCTCACAAAATGACAAATAATAACAGAGAGGCGAAGATGGTTGCCACGCAGTAGTTCATCCCAGGCAGCGTACGTCTACGACACAGGTATTCAAAAGTTGGTCCCACGGTATGACATGTCTCAATTCCGGTGGTGAGTATGCTGAAAAATAGCTGAACTCTGGCTGTGTCTTTTGCAATAACTACTTACTTGAAATATTGGTTTGTTTCTGTAAACAAACCCAGGGAAACTTAATTTGTGGACGGCCCTCGTAGTATGTTATAGTTTCTGGATGGTATAAATTTCAACTCCCCTAGAAAATATTCTTTACATTTTTTCTTATTTTAAAAATATAACATGAAAATGAGTAATGGTATAATTTTGCAACAACAAATATGAAGGTAGGCGAATGTAGGCGAATGTAGGCGAATGTAGGATGAAGAGTGAAAGGTTCAAGCTGTAATAAATTCCATACGTCAGATTCGATGTCCGTACAAAAATAAGTTCCTGTGCCGGTATAGAAAGGATGGATGTCATCGGAATTCAATACAGATCTCTTTAGATTCGAAATGTAGGGATGCTGGTGCTTCCAGTAATACTAATACTATGTCACAGTTGGCTAAGTAATAATGTATACAATGTAATACAAGTAGATCTCGTAGATCAGGCATGTCAAACTCAACTTTTAGTAAGGACCAACTCAACTTGATAAATTGAAGTACAAGGACCGCTTGCCGAAATTACAACTTTTTTTATATAAATTGTTAAAGCAACCACCCTACTTCTCAATTTTAACATGCCATAGAATAAAGCACTGCATACCATTCTTGCCATTTGATGCTTTGTGTACACAGAAAATGTGTGGATAACATTACTTAGGCCTACATCTTTTAGGCTTGCATTCAATGTTAATTAACTGTTTTATGTGGAAGCATAATTACTGAAGTCGGAAGCAATATGGGATTCTCTTGAAAATCCTGGTAGGTAGGAAAATTAATTAAGCTGCCCAGTTACCCTGGGCTTTAATTAAAGAGCCTTAATATTATCATACAACGAAATTACAAATTGATTTTTCCCTTATAATTTTAAATTTAAGTCATTTAAATGTCCAGCAATATCTACCATGAATGTCAAACCTTCAGCCAATTACTATGGTCACATTGCTTATTTTTGAACGATTCACCTTTCACTTCTAAGAAAACTAATTTCTACTCGAAGGTACCAAAAGCGTTTTAAAACTGATTACAAGAAAGACGGCGAATTTCATAGTAGCACAACAAGCCCTCAATTCACTACCTACATCACTAATCAAAGTAGAAAACTGATGCTGATTCAATCCCCTGGAATGGGTAAAATTCACTGTTTTCTTTACCAATTTCAAAAGTCAGTTTCTATTGTTTTGAGCATGGTGATTCCTGGTGAACAATGCATTACACAGGCATTGCACTATATAGGCCTACCAGAATTTAAGAGACACTTGTCTTCTGTACTAATAGACACCAGGGTTTTAGCAAATTACATTACATGTTTTGGCGTAAATATTTATAAATTTAAGGGGACCGCATTATCTAAGGGGCCCGCATGTTAAGTACACCTGCCACAGAGCTACTTTCCGTGTACGAACTAGGTCCAGGGTAGGGAATAAATTAAGTTATGGCATCCAGAAAACACGGCGCCTCTATCCTCACACCTATTCCATTTTAACACTACCACTACGTTATCGATTTATGTTTTCAAACATATTAACAGGTAACTGCTAGGAAAATATATTCGTGGCATTTTTGTACTTATTTGATTAATATTAATTGAATTTTTAAGTAGAGTACCTGTGACTTTTCTAACTACAGTCAACCCTCGATATAATGGCACCATATATTCTCTAACATTTAGTGGCACAAAGCGAGGGTGGCACTAAAACGAAATGGCATAATATTAATTTACTGTACTATGAAATAAAAATCAAATAAAAGGCAAATATAGAACTTCAGCACAAAATAAAATACTGTACAATAATTCAATTTATTACAGTATATGTCCAGTTCTACAATACACAAAGGGGTTGAAAATCATGTAAGTGATTAACTATAACTGAGTAATTGTAGTGCAGTGTTCAACAGCTGAATGGACACTGGACTAAAAGAAGTGGAAGTTTGAAATGACTCATTGTACAAAGGACTCTTTCTACCAGCTCCGCCCTCACACAGGGTGTCTTGTCTAACTTCTTAACATAGCTTACTCATTCCAGTGGCAGGGGAACACTCACTTCTTGGAAATAAAGTACAGTATATTTCTTAAATAGTCTTCACTGCAAGCTATATTTTGTAAAAATCTTGTCCCACATTCACTGGCACATGTGTTTTATATGGGAGAAGATCCGTTCACTTGCATTTATTGGCGCAGTGCAAGGGTGGCACTGTAAAGATGGGCATTATATCGAGGGTTTATACTTTACTCAATTGTGAGCAAATTTACGATTTTAATGCCAGAACATCTATAGTCAAACCTTCCTGTGTAATGATTGGAATGCAAGATTTATTGTTTCAGAAACAGCATAAAGAGTATGTTTATGTTAAACAACCAGAAGAGATTTCAGCAATACATCATTAATGTCACCATGGTAAAGATTTTCTAAAACTACCTTTTCATTGGACATCGGCATAAAAGATTACAACTTCTGTTGATCCAAATTGCATTTCAATCTGTACGCGCAGCTTTCATCCCTTCGGCTGTTTTTCAGCTTCTAAAATAATAATAATAATAATAATAATAATAATAATAATAATAATAATAATAATAATAATAATCCCAGCCAACCGAAACCTGTATGGCCAGTCCAACCCTTTTATGGTCTATAACTTTAGATTCGTTTGCTTGTACATGGCAGGGTTTGCGGCATATATCAGCAGACCTATACGGTTTTTCCATAGCCGTTGAATAGCAGTTTCCTAAATATGGGCATTAATGTAACTGCCTACCCGGATAAAAAGGTAATACCGGAGACCAAACAGTGACATGCAGATCGGCATTCAGAAATACCTAACGAATGTCTTATAAGCCTACGGTAAAATAGCCTATGTCGATTACATTATTGTGGCGTAAATTTCACAGTTCCATACCTCTACATTTACAGGTAGGCCTATGTAAAAGAACTCCTACGGGACAAAATTTCGGCACCTCTACGACGGTTATGACCAAAGTAGCACACGCCGTCGTTCAAGAACCATTAGCTGAGAAAATACGTTCATAATAAAGTATCACTTTGATATAACCCATTTAAAACAGAGCTGTTTGTAGAGTTTGACTGATTTTGCGTTTCACATTTCTTTGCCTTATGAATATGTCATTTTTAAATAGGAAATCCTAATTAAACCGAGACTGTTAATTTTCCTCGATTAATTAAATCATTGTAGGCCTATAATTAGAGCTGAGCTACCAAAGGTAGTACTATCCCGGCCTGCGCTGTCCAATTAGCTGACCATACGTGGTATAGCATGTATGCTGTCCGAATGGATTACCCAGGTCACTCCTGGAGGGCGTCGGATTATAAATGCAAACTGTTAGTAAAAGCTGATGGCTGTGATGTCTGGGTTATTCGATGGCAAAAGCATGTCATAAAGTCATAAGTTCATTATTACTTATCCCTTTCAACTGTATCACACTCCATCTCTTTCCTCTCTTCACCTTTCTCTCATCTCTCTCTCCTCACCTTTCTCTAATCACTCTCTCCTCACCTTTCTCTCATCTCTCCCTCTTCTCTCCTCTCAGGAAAATTTCCAAATACTGCTTGAATAGATTTTTATGATTTTAAATTCTAAAAGTCTAGTTGGGCAAGAAAGATTTTTTTTGGGGAGGGGGGACGCGCACCCTCTAGCCCACCTCTGGCTACAGGACCATTATGTAATATTACTAGGAATCGGTGTGTACCGGTCCTTTAGTGTGACGCAATCAACCTCTCTTAAATTTTAATTAGTTCTAAAAACTTAATAAATAATTTTTGTTTCCCCTTTTTTTTTTTTTTAAATTTGAGCTTTGTTTTTATTTTCTCGCCTGTGTTTGTGTAACGGATGCAAGGTTTTAGGCTGTAATTATTAATTTATAGCCTATTCCAGTTAGCGAAGATGGAAAAAAAACACAAATATAAAATTAATACTCTCGCTTAATATTGATTTTACAAAAAGTAGTGTATGACATTGTCCCCTTGAATATACTCGTACTTTCTAGAGATCTCATTCTTTACACATATTTATCATTTTTATAATAGGCCCTTCAAGACCAAGAACAAATCTAGATAACATTAAAATGCGGAAAAGCAACCCTCTTCCCATTTCCATCCCCGTGTATACAAATAGATACAGAATAATTTATTAAAAACTAGCGTGTGCCCGCGGCTTCGCACGCGATAATTATTTCAAAAATTAAAAATTAAGAGCATAATAGTTAAATCATTATATTTATTAACACCTAAATCACGTGGACTACATACCACGATTAGATAGTGTCGCCTGGAAAAGCGACCTCAGATTAGAGTTCCCTGGCCCAGAAAACCCCTGCATAGTGAGTTTCGTCCAAGTGGAACAATGTTTGACCATATTTAGGCCTATATTGAATATCCTTCTTCCGTGTAGGTTGAAAATTTCATATGTCTGCGGGCCTTTATATTCTAAACAAATGAATCGTCAAGGATGGACTTACAAAATCAAGCGATCGCCCGCGATAATTATTTCAAAAATTAAAAAGCATAATAGTTAAATCATTATATTTATTAACACCTAAATCACGTTAATTACATACCATGATTAGATAGCGTCGCCTGGTAAAAGCAACCTCAGATTCGAGGTCCTTGGCCCAGAAAACCCCTGTATAGTGAGTTTCGTCAAAATCGAACAACGTTTGACCATATTGAGGCCTATATTGACTATCCCTTTTATAATAATAATAATAATAATAATAATCCTCTTCGGTGTAGGTTGAACATTTCATATGTCTGCGTGCCTTGACATTATAAACAAATGAATCGACCAGCGTGAGCTACAACATTCAAGCGATCGGGATAGTTTTGTCCAAGGAATGACAAAAATAGCCAAAGCCTACTGACATTGAAATGTACCTAGGTATTACTGAAAACTGATGCTTCGAAAACGCAAAAAATACACGTTTTCTGCCCGTTTTTCACTCATAACTCGCGAATGAAGGCTAAAATTATAAATGTAGTATGACAGAAACCTTTCCGGGAATGTACCCAACAACTTCCCAAAGTTTCATGGCGATCAGATGAATGGTGTAGTAATGCATAAAGGACAGACACACACACACACACACACATACATACATTCATTTTTATATATATAGACTAGCATGTGCCCGCGGCTTCGCCCGCGATAATTATTTAAAAAATTAAAAATTAAGAGCATAATAGTTAAATCATATTAATTAACACCTAAATCACGTGGACTACATACCACGATTTGATAGCGTCGCCTGGTAAAAGCGACCTCAGATTCGAGTTCCTTGGCCCAGAAAACCCCTGTATAGTGAGTTTCGTCCAAATAAAACAATGTTTGACCATATTTAGGGTTTACAACATTCAAGCGATCGCGAAAGTTTTTTTTCCCAAGGTATGACAAAAATAGCCAAAGCCAACTGTAATTGATTTGACATGAAATGTATAACTGAAAACTGATGCTTTAAAAAAGAAAAAAAAATGCACGTTTTTTGCCCGTTTTTCACTCATAACTCACGAACGAAAGCGAAAATTAAAATTCCGGCTTCGAGGTGCAATTTCCGACCCTTCAGTCCACCTATGTTTAAAAATTCAGATCTCTGCGTTGAGTAGATTTCGCTGGGCATCGCGGACAGAAGGAAGACAGATACTTCCTTTTATTAATATAGATTTACATCAAAGCTCACAGGACTTACTCTTTCTATGAGTTTCACTGAGCTAGCCCTACCGGAAGGTGGGAGGCCCTTGCCCGCTAGGGGTGTTACAGTCTTATTTATTTATTTATTTATTTATGTTTATTTTATAACTCAAAAGCAGACTTTATACGTCTGCTCTCCCAATGGAAATGGTAAAATGTTAATTTCAACCCCTAAAAGCAAATGTAACGTCAAAAGGCCTGAAATCAGTGTCTTCAAAACGCAATAAAATTTTATTTGCTATTTTTATAGTGTGAATTCGGACTATGGATTAATCGATTTTCATGAAGTTAAACCCCTAAGTCAAACGATCAGAGTATCTGATTGCAGTCAGGTTATAAATCCAGAGGTGTTGGGGGTTCGTAATATGAATATTGCAGGCTATTGATTTGCTTTTCTTTTTCATACTTTCGAAAGTACAGCTGTGTAAGAATCGAAATCCCCTTTATTATCAAATATTCAGTGTACTTATAAATAGAAACAAAAATGATTCGCCAGGAAAGGTCTTCCGCTCTAATCTAGTTAAATAATGAGTTAATAGTTCCTACTAAGGTTGTGTAACTTTATTTTTCTAATGATTGATACAAACTGATACAGCTTCCCGAGCAAACCATCTGTGGGCATCCTTACAAACAGTTAAACATGCCCTTTTACAGTCTGTCCACTCTCCTAGAATTCTAGGTTGTGTAGAATGTTAGGACGTGGAATTGGCAGCCTTATAGGAGTGTAGTAAAATCCACATGTACATATTGTGAGTGTTGAAACAAGTTGGCTGAAGGCACGCGCTTAATCGTCAAAGCATTTGTGAACGTTTTCCTTCTTCTGGAACAGCAATCTCTCCAAGCGTGCAGCGTGGATGCCTTTATTTCTCTTTATTCCTTTCATTATACACAGTTCCGCGCGGGATCTTATACTGTGCAGGCGATCGATAACAGACTCGCGGTAAGTTGATTTATATTTGCAAGATTTGATATGCAGGACAGCCAGAGCTTGATTTATAAGAGAATTACTACTGTGAGATATTACTGCCACTAGGTAACCTACAGCTTTTTTTTTTCTTTCTTCACAAGTAAGGACGGAGGGGAGAAGAAAATGGTTAACCCTGCGCATGCTTATGTGTGCATGACCCTAGTTTTACCGGTACATCAATAGCAGAGAGGTCAACAGCAATTCATTTTTGTAGGGTAAAGTGACCTAATTAGCGGTACATTAAACAAGAAGTTATGCATGACGAGGGGCAGGAATGACTGCTTATTTATGTGTAAGGGAAAAAAGCTGGAATGGAGGTCAGAAAAAAAAAATACTCACAGCAAATCTTTGCTGTCACCTGCATTTTATCCAAAGCATGATCAGATCACGGTATAGGCACCAACCGGTAGAAGTGGCTTCAATTTTTTTTTCCTGCGCATATCCGAAATATTTTATCGTCTCTCTGCCACAGCCAGTTCTGCTTGTTAGGATATCGTAGTTATTTTTGTAAGGATTTAACTTTGGAATGGAATAGGAGTTAAAGTAAATTTTCTTTTACGAAGTTAACCCTGTCGCTCTTCAGTGTTGTTCAAATTGGATATGGCGATAATTTTCAATAATGATGGTTAGATTTACTTCTTTATTAATTATTTTATTTAGTATTCTTTATTACTACAGGGATAAGATGGTTAGATGCGCACCTTTTTTCTTAGGTCAATTTGGAGTTTCCTGTGAAAGAAACCAGAAAATGAATCGTCTCAAGTTGAGAATGGAAACAATTTTCTAGCACGTTTTCTCCTTTTTACAGACTTTATCACCTATTTCTCCGCCATGCCCATAATCCCCCCTTTTCCTCCTTTTTTGTATTTTTTGCAGATTTTTAATTATCTTCTAAACGCATTTCATCGCTTACAGCCGGTGGCTTTTGAGTTTAATTGCTTTTTTTAAATTTTATAATTATCTTGCTTTCGTTCCAGTATCTAAAATTTTTTTCGTAACTTTCAATGCACTTTATATCAGCTTGCAGTGGACAGGGAAATAATGAACGTGTCTGCTTTCAGCAAACGTGGGACTAAAGACACACTTGCTACAATGAAAATTAATTACTAAACATTCCACTTTTTCTTTTTAATTTCACTGGAATTAGTCAGTAGCCCACTGTTCGTGAATGTAATTTTGTTGCATAACGAGTTTTGCAGCACTTTTTGTCCCCAATTTTGCCAATACAATCAGATGTGCATCCACAGTTGTAGGTTCTCTCTTAAGCTTAAATAAATCAGCAGTGGCCAAATTTTGTATTATTATGCACCGGTATTATATTCCTTGAAGAAAAATATAAGTTTTGAAGAATTTCACTGGATGTTTCCTTATTTATAAGTTTTGTTACATATTTCTATATATTTCGATGTATGTTATATATTTGATAGGTAACTTTAAATACTTAACTTACGTAAACCAAAGCTATTAAATATAAAAATAGTACAAAAATGTGTTTTCATTTTAGTGTTTCATTGCCCTGTAAAACATCAAAAGTCAATGTTATATTTATTATATTTTTGGTTCTGCCAACAATTTTCTGCTTTCAGTAATGTCTTTCTTCGCTCCGATCAATATTTCAGATCAATCAACGTTCCTAAAATAAATAAAATAAACTGTAGATTAGGCCCTGACGCAAAGGTAAGATAGAAAATTAAATGACTGTCCAAATAAAGTTGTAAATAGTAAATTAATATTAATTACCCTCATAGGTTAATCATGAAATCTGTCAACCTAAAGTTTTAAATGTGAAATTTTTAAGTGCTCCACTTGATATAGTATTTGTTATAGTTTTATCTGTGCCTCGACTTTATTTTATACACAGGGTTTTAATGTAAATTTAGTTATTCACATTTGCTTCACATCCTCTAAATTTGGAACCTATAAGTCTTTTATTTATTTATTGCTATTAATCTAACAAATTAAAGCGAAAGGGTTCTCATACAGTATAATATTACTATGTCATGGTGAGAAAATAACACATGTGATGTAGCTGCGGATGATTCCATTTATATTGTAAAGGATCAATAAAAATTAATAAAATATTGATTTAGTATGTTCCACTGTATATATTACTTCGTTTTTACTTATTTTATTGTAAAGGATATTAACAGGTTCATACATATTTATACATGTATTTAAAAATAAATCTCTTATTGATTGCAGAAGTAAATAGTAGGCCCTATGTGTCGCAATGATTTAGCTTAAATGAAAGTTCACAATGGGAACTTAAGATCCCCTGTTTTACTTTGCTGATCCCACTAACCCACACTACTAGATTTAGTGAAAATATTAAGCTAAACAAATAGTGGTAAATGCCTTAGAAAAAGAAATAGAAGAGAGAGAAGATGCTCTGTTTCTGTACTTCTCGTTCCCCATATAAAAACCCATTTCCTTAAAATAGTACAAGTAAGTTATAGCTAACATCTCCATGTTAGTGTAAAGTTCGGATTTTCTTTATTTTAAACTCAGCCGTTTCAGCGCTTTTATACGGACGGACATGAAAGCTTAAAATCCCACAGATAGATCTAGTAATTATTTCACCGAATTGTTTTTTTAAGAAATGGTAAGGGACCCTTATCGTTGAGTCTTCTTTCATTATTTAAAACACCAACATGATTTAGGTCCTATAACATGTACCCTTATTCACATAGCCCGCATTAACATATTGATCCGTTGTTTCGTCCAAATAACAGTGAGAATTCTGCACTTTTACTCTGTGCAAACAACAAATAGGATCAAAGCTTGCTAAATCACACAGCATGCCTCGTCGAGCACAGTTTATTGGAACGTGGATTAATTAACTTTTTTTTAGTTCTAGTATTAGTTTAAATGTTTTTAGTATTACTTTAAATATCTAATATTCGTATTGTAAAACTAGTGTATTAGTATAAGAGAATATTGTAATTGGGCAATAAGCTACATTCTTAACATAATAAATAAAGAAATTATTAAAGAGCCTTTAGAATAAGCAATATTCTTTTGTTGAAGTGCAACTAGTTTAAATAAGCATTAATAATTTCATTCAATTATGTTGCAATAATTTTTAATAAGACTATCAGTGGAAGGTGCCGGTTTACGATTCTTCAAATAATAATCAAGCACTTTTTAGTTCATTTAGAGCAGCGTTTCTCAACCTTTTTGAACCCGAGGACCAGTAAAATGTCTAAAAAAATTTACGGACCCCTAATTTTACATCCTATTTTTAAAAGTAGGCTATATGTAGGCCTGTATTCTTAATATTTGGGGTACTAATTATAGGTCATTATAACAAAATAAATTTTAGTACATTTTTTTAATTCGACGGATACACAGTTATTGAATTGGAAGTAAACTATTGAGAGTAAAATTATATTTTGAATAGACTCTAATATTTATTACCAGTTTGATAATGTAATTAAGAATTATAACACAGGTTTACCGGCATCAGAGACTCGGGCACCTGCAACAATAAAACCCTTGTTAAGAGAGCGCCTCTAATAACAAATCACAACAAAGTCTTATTTTTCAGAGTTTTGAATGAAAGAGGGAACTATAGACGTCAGTGCATCAGGGATTTCAAATTGTTGTTCGTAAAAAAAAATAAGAAAACTTGCAATAGGACCTGTATTTTCGAAGATTTTAAAAACTTTGACATCTAGTGTCCATTTTATGTGAAAATTTTTTACTTCTTTACTTTCCCTACCTATTGCAATGGATACCATGTCATGATTTTCGAAAAATTCTTTCATATCTTTACGTTTCATGCTCCCCTAAGTACGAAACCACCGCCCGTTCAAAAAAAAAATTGTTATATTTATATATATATATATATATCTTTACATATATATATATATCTTTACACGATAGCGGCCGTAATTTTGAAGATATTTGAACAAAATTTTAATATGTTATTTCTAGGCCAATAGTTCAGACAAGTTCGTTAATGAGCAAAATTGGCCCAAGGGGGTGGTCGGGGGAGGGGGTTGAAATTTAAAAAAATGTATATCTCGGCCCCTATGAAGTATAGAGGGAAACTTTGTTTGAATAAATTAGAGTACTCCCTATGGAGTTCACAGTGACACCAACGATTCGGGGGTTCGAGTGAGGGTGGGGTGGGGGGATGAAAATTCGAAACTTTTGAAACCACGTCTTGTGGGGTATCGTTGAAAGGCTCTTGATGAGTACTCTACAAATCAATAACCAGTTTCTTGATAGCTCTCATATGACGCGAGATTTTAATGTTTGAAAATAATAACACTTAAAAGAATTATTATAATATCATAATTTTGTCTTGTTTAGCGGCTTTGCTAATTTTATTCATTGCTGATCTTGCGCACGGCCTCCAAGAATATTATATCCTATTCTTGTTGTCAAAACAAATGATTGTAGGCTCTTCCTCTTTACCGAATTCAGTTCTTATTACTGCGGGTTTGCCATGCCAAGGATAAAAAAGAAGAGTGCTGCGCGGCGATAATAAATTAAACCAAAAGCCCTTTGAAATCTACCTCAGCCTGTAGGCCTGCCTAAGGGGATATTTTTTAATTATGTCTGTGGTCCGCGGACCATAGGTTGAGAAACGCTGATTTAGAGCATTCTTCATTTCGATAATAAAATTACGGAAAGCTTAGAAATTCTAAGCCTAAAAATTCTGTATTTCGTTTTATAAGTAAATTATTTTGAAGTATTTTTGTAGGTTTTTTCATAGGAACCATTTTTATGAATTCAGTTAAAGTATGAACATTCAAATCGTCAGTGCTAGTCCATTCGGACACTCGCTTTTTACGCGTAATTAAATAAATGTGTGATGGAAATTTAGTTACGGTATTCCTTTTCCGCTGTCAAAATCCATCACTGACTACAAGAAGACTACATGCCTCCCAATCCAGTCATTTTCCCATGTTTCAGAAAAAGAAACAGGGTAACTGGCGAGTAATCAACGTATACGCTATAAGCCTATAGGCTACCAGTTGCCTAGGACACCTGGTTAATATCTGACATTTTGATATAAAGGGTTTACTCTTGGTTTTTATGTACTTTGCTTAACTGCGTTATACTATATACCCCCTCATTGTGTGCACGAAGGGTGGATGAAATGGGTGACGGCACGGTGTGTTATTGGAGAAGTCTGGGTAACAGGTTAACTTTGTTCCTTTGAACACCTGTGGCGGGTTGAGCAACAAGTTTCCTTTAATACTCTTCATTCTAGGATTCTCTTGTATAATACTACTCGAGACAAGTTGTTACAGCCAAATGAAAGCTAGAAAATTCTGGTAGCATTGTGTACATACCCGGGGATTATTAAAGTGTGGAAGAACGAAAGATATTGATTTCAAGATAAGTACTAAGATAGGTAAATTATCAAAATTTAGAAAGGTCACGCCCATTAGAAGAATCGTATGTTAAAGTTTCTATACCACATGAGAATATTATAGGAGAAAAATTCCTCCGACACTGGGACTTGAACCCAAGACCTTTGGCTATTCACGCCAATGCTCTACCAACTGAGCTAAGCCGGAGTTCAATTCACAGCGCCAGATGGAACCTCTCTCCTAAGACTGATTGCCCAAATGGTCTACCTCACAGAGAGACAAGTTTTGTCATATACAGTCATAGGAGAGAGGTTCCTTCTGGCGCTGTGAATTGAACTCCGGCTTAGCTCAGTTGGTAGAGCATTGGCGCGAATAGCCAAAGGTCCTGGGTTCAAGTCGCAGTGTCGGAGGAATTTTTCTCCTATAATATTCTCATGTAAAGTCCAACAGAGACAATAATCTGTGGTTCATGAAAGCTTATTATCTATCTTTCTATACCACTGTGACCTTATTATCGATTCGATTATTATTTAGGAAGGGCTCCTCGGGGGGCCGAGGGTCACTGGAATATCTGAGGAGTAGTGATTGGTTACAGATGAACTTCCAAGTTCATATTGTAGTTATAGCTCCAAATTTCCGAATTTCTCCATCTGTTCGAATGCTTTATCTGCTAATCTAATAGTTTGTAGTGCATTACTATGACCTTCCACGACCATATACTTAGCTTTTTCTCTATTCATTTCCAAGCCAGCATTTCTGCAGGCATCGAAAAAACTTTCAGCCTTTCTCCCGATTGTGTTTCTGCCATCACCCAACAGACTAATACTCTTACACAATCTGCATAAGCTAAAATCGGGCGATTGCCATTTAATTCTAAGTCTACCTTGTTTGCCTGAAATTTCATAATGGCGTGTTCAAAAGCAAAATTAAATAGTAAAGGTGATAATGATTTTCTTTGCTTTAAGCCGCTTTTAATGACAAATCTAATATAAATTTTCCTACACTGTCTCTGCAATAGATTTCATTTAGGCACATTTTTGTAAGCCTAACTTTTTTGCATCCCAAACTCAAGTAGGATATTGTACAACTTGTTTAGCCTAACTGATCATATGCTTTCTTGAATCTATGAATAGCTGTTGAACAGATTTAGGCTACTAAGCCTATATTCCCACTTTTTCTAAAAAAATTGGCGAATACTAACTATTTTATCAGTGGTTGATCTGTTTCAACTAAATCCAAATTGGTGACCTCTGATGATTTTGCCCGCATATGGGGTTACTCGTGAAAGCACGCAGAGCCCAATCTATAAAACCCTTGAAGTTCGATACGGAAGGTCCTTATTTCCAAAGCTTCCACCAGCTCTCTTAGCATTATCTAGCATTTGCGCTCTAAGAAAAAGCTATTCTGACGTAAGAACGCACAGCGGCTGACTCTCAACTTATCCCTGAGTGCGTATAAAAGTGCCAACAAATTACGTGTCCATACAGATAGTTTATATACCATTAGTTTTTTAGTAAGCAGTTCATTGGTGATTGCATTTAGTGTTGGTTTATGTAATTTGAAGTGCTAAAGATGTACTTCTGAACCAAAAAGTAATATTTCTTTGATTACGTGATTAATTGTTCATTGTAAAACATAAAAAACCCGCACCCGCTTCGCTGTCCATGATTATTAAATAAATTGGCCTGTGCAGTGTGCAAATTTTGCTTAGCGCACATGTTTTTACCAAATACACGGTTTTAGTCAGTTATGTGGTCATTGTATTTTATCACGAGAGAACAATTTGTTATGCCACATTCTCATTTTGACAAGGAACCTTCGTAATAAGACGGAAAGTCATTTCTTATGTCTTTATAGATAAGGTAAAAGCCTATATTATTTACAGGCTTACTGTGAAAATCCCCGGATTTACGAGTACATATGGAACGTGCGCAGCAATGTTTCATCACATAAGGAGAATGAACTCCTACGTCTAAAAATGTATAACCTTGTCAGTCGTATATGCCGCCAAGATATATGGCCTTACATAATACGAGCTCACATATGCCCATCAAGGTGTAAGCTCGGAATGCACACAGGATATTACACATTCCTTCCGCGCACCTCAATGCAAACTCGACTTCATGACCTTCCACATCGCATATTTATGACGGCTGTGTCATACCATTTCTGAGCCGCCTTTCACGATATTTAAGCCTCGTCTCCTTTGATTATGGTTTCCTGTTGAACAAGAACTTAAACTGAGTAAACAGTATAGATACATGCATATGCATTCATGAACCACAGATTATTGTCTCTGTTGGATATTACATGATAATATTACAGGAGAAAAATTCCTCTGACACTGGGATTTGAACCCAAGACCTTTGGCTATCCGTGCCAATGTTCTACCAACTGAGCTAATCCAGAGTTCATTTCAAAGCGCCAGATGGAACCTCTCTCCTACGACTGATGGCCCTTAATGGTCTACCTCACTGTCAGACAAGCTATGTCATATGCAGTACTGTGTCAGTGTCCTAGTGCCAGAAAAATTTTTCTCCTGTAATATTATTATGAGTAAACAGTGTTAACTGCTTCCAACATTTTTTGCAGGATGTGATTAATCTACATAATGTATTGCAGGCCTGTCGAGCAGTACTCCGAAGGTGTGAAGTCATTCTCCTACTTTTCCTCCCTTCATGACCTCAACAAAGCGTTGCAATTGATTCAGTTACGCAACTTTGATGTTATTCCGAACCCTTTGTGACCTCCAAAGCATAGCGATTGGTTCATTTACGCAACTGTGATGTTATTCCGATCCAAATGTGACCTCCAAAGTGTAGCGATTGGTTCAGTTACGCAATTTTGATGTCATTCCCATCCTTTCGTGACATCCAAAGCGTAGCGATAGGTTCAGTTGCGCTTTCAACCTTCAGAGTACTATTCGACAGGCCTTCTGTATTGGAATTCTCCGTAGTATTGCTGAATTTAATACAATCTATAGGAAGGTGTTAAATGCTAAATATATAAATAGCAAGTTATTTTTAAAAGTATATGAATTAACGGCTTAATCTTACTATTTTAATGTAAACACTAATTCCATCTTTTTCTATCTTATATTAATATTATCACAATAGAATAAAAAAGTGTTATTAAAAACAAACGATAGAATTTACGAAAGCTGAATATTATGTTTTTCTTTGTTTTGTTTTGGTTTGCTTTGTTTTGGTGTGCGTTTTGTTTGTTTTGTTTTTATGATTCTTAGCAGAATATATATTCATAGCCTTTCCTGTGTAATTGAATGCAAATCAACGAATGGTAGATTGCGCCTTTCTTGAGAGAGGGAGAGAGAGCTGAAGAACTTACTTCTACTGTCATCTTGTGATGCTCTTGGTAACTCTTGACAATCATTTGAGGAGTTCGCTATGTATTATTCTTGGCAACCGATCTTTCTATTGAATATCTTTTTTAAAAAGTAAATTTGGCACTTGGCATCTTTGTACGTCCAGCCTTTTAGCAGAGTGTGCTGAGTACCAACTAGGTTCAGTTTCCGGTTCTGCTGTGGGGTTTTTCTTCGGTCAAGGATTATGTCTCATGGTATTTGCATAGACCGAGTGTTTACGTTGTCTTGCATCGCAGCGTTCGAGCCGGGCTGGCTTAGCATCCGTCTCGTGTCACATCACTGAAGATCCCGCACGAAATCTGTGCCGATTGCCTACGTCAGGGGAAGTCAACTACGTCTTGTGATGACGTTTGTGGAGCAAGAGCATGCGGATCCCTTGTGTGTGACGTCAGCAAGAGCGCACGGTAGTAGGGGTGTTTAGAGTACGCTAGAGGACATATTCACTTTAGCTCTGTGGGTAGAACAACTTCTGGTTGGAAATACGGAGCATTTTTCAAAGTTATTGCAAGTACGCGATCCTGATAGTGTTCCCTCTGCAGAACATGTGTTAGTTCTGCAAAACATTCTTCTTCAGTTCGAATCGAGGTTTCAGGATGTGGAAAACCTTTCTCCAATGTTTAAACTTTTTGCTACCCCATATTCAGTTAATGTCAAAGACGTTCCTTGTCGGTATCAATTGGAACTGCTAAACTTACAATGCGACGATCTGTTAAAGGACAAATACGAACGTAAAGTGGTCTTGGGTAACTTTTACAGAAATTTCTCTGAAACCAGATTCCCGAGACTTGCCGCACGAATATTATGTAATTTTGGATCGACATATGTAGCCGAACAATTTTTTTCACTAATGAAATGTGCAAAGCTCAAATCAAGAAGTACATTGTTAAATCACAACCTAAGGGTGGCGTGCACCAAACTCATGCCATTTACTCTTTTAGTAAGCCTTACTTCTTTAGTTCTAACTACTTTAGTAAGCTACTCTTTTAGTAACCGTACTCTTTTAGTAAGGACGGCGTGCACCAACCAGGAGTAAACTAAACTCGGCGGCTTTCAACATAGAGGAATGTACTAAAGAAGTAAAAATTTTATTTACTCCCAGAGTAAATGAACTTACTCCACAAGTGATGGAGAGCACCAACACGGAGTACGTTACTAACGTAGTAAGTTGTGGAGTAAATAAGGCCAATATTTACTCCTACTCAGGGGGTGGAGTAAAGTTGTGGAGTAAGTGTGTTCTGTGGCATTTGCGTGAGTTATGAGTTACATATCACATTAAATGGATTACATAGTTCAAACTGAGGATAAGTTATTGAGATGAAGAAGGTTGTATACCAAAAATGAGAGTTGTGGCAGGTGATTTAATAAATATTAAGCGAACCATACCTAGTAGGGCATTTAATAACGTAAATAATTAAGCTCATAAATCCTTACATGAAATTTTGGCGTTTGGAAGAAACGATGTCAGATTCTCGCTACATCCATGTGATTTCAGCCAGTCAAATGTGGAAATATCATTGCGGAGAGCGATCCAACTAGGAAGACGTCCACCAAAGGTGAGGGGAAGAGTGAGTGGAAGGGACGTTTGCATTGCACGGTACAAGGAGCTCATGTGCTCTTAAATATCTTCCTAGCTGGATCGGCCTTTAGATGTTGCAGTTCTCCCTAACTTTGGGTCAGAAAACGACGATGTATTTCAAGCTAATCATATGGATACAGATATCGGCGAGGTATAGTACATTCCAATAAATGAAAGCCTCCGTTCTTGCAGCTACCCAGAAAACACTTCCCCCTGCTACTTAACCATAGAATTACTGAACAATAGGTGATTCTCATTGTTAAACGATTTAATGTAATTATTGTAAATTAATTTTATTACATTACACTTCTATAGCTTAACTTAAAGCACAACATTGCGAATGCCAGATTATAATAATAATTATAAGAGCTAAAAGTTCAATAGTTGCACCCGAATGAATAATATGTCCTTTTTTCTAACCCAGGTGTAAAAATGTCCAAACAGGCCACATCGGAAGAAAATTTGACTGACTCTGGGATTAGCGTACATTGAGAAGGGGACACATTGTAAAACCATTCCTTAAAGACTCCCCAAGTCTCGAATGGTGGAGTGAGACGAGACTTTCATGTTTGGGAATAAACTATAACAGATGCTGCAGGTCTATAGTATGCTGCTAACTATTTAATTAACCCTGTGGACAGGAAAGTGAGAAGCATTATAAACTATATAGAAAAAAAATGCCAACATGAGTGCCGAAAGAAAATTTTAAGGAGGGGCCCGGAGGTTGAAGCTGCACAGGATCTAGAGAAGTAGTCACTGAAATTATTTTTAAACACACAACCATCTACATAATTATTATTGGAGTTCATAGCTTCCGAAATATTGTACCGCCATTTTTTGTTTAAATATTACATTTCTCAGTTGTAATATTATTATTTTTATAAGGTAATATTTTTTTAAGTAAATGTTCTGTGCATTTGAAAAAGGACAGAAACATAATGCCCCTTATTAGTTTTGTTATCCTTTTTATCCCCCCTTTATCATGATTTTGTGTAATACTTCTTATTAATATTGTTAAACAGTCAATAAGTATTAATAATTCATTATAGTGAGATTTATGATAAACAACTATAGAATAATTGATTTATCGTTTTTGGGGAAGAATATGTAACTTTAGGAAGTATAAATATTTTAATATATTTTAGAACTTTATTATTATTATGAGAGAAATAATTATAATATTGACAGTGAATCAATTATGAAAATCAACTGGAAATTCCAATTGTTTGCATTATAATACAGAAATAGGTTGCACAAAAATTGTAATCACAGTACCCATACGTAGCTACTAAACTGAAAATACTCAATTGAAGGAATTAAAATTAGTAATGAATAAAACATTACTATTAGACCTATTTTAAAACATGAAGATTGTCATTAATAATATTTGGAACAACCCAAATTCATATTCATTGTTTCAGCGAACCTTTCCTTTTCATTATCTGCCACTTGAATAATACTGGCAATTGAAATGCACGTGTTCTGCTGCGCTGCACTAACGTTTCTGCTCTGTTCTGCGCAGAATTCGACTACTTCTTTAGTAAAAATCGCTTACTACTTTAGTAACAACTAAAGAAGTAACTATCAATTGAGCTCTCCAACACCAACTAAAAGAGTAAGTTACTAAAAGAGTAGCACTAAAGTAGTAAATTTAGGAAGGGAACCTTACGTAACAAAAACCGGTTTGTCTGTCTCACTCTAGCACATACATTAGTATGACTTAAGAGTGAGACAGATGTACTGGTTCTTGTATACTCCAGGTCTCCGTCTTAAATTTACTACTTTAGTAAGATTTACTCCTGGATGGTGCACGCCACCCTTAGGGTGGCGTGCACCATCCAGGAGTAAATCTTACTAAAGTAGTAAATTTAAGACGGAGACCTGGAGTATACAAGAACCAGTACATCTGTCTCACTCTTAAGTCATACTAATGTATGTGCTAGAGTGAGACAGACAAACCGGTTTTTGTTACGTAAGGTTCCCTTCCTAAATTTACTACTTTAGTGCTACTCTTTTAGTAACTTACTCTTTTAGTTGGTGTTGGAGAGCTCAATTAATAGTTACTTCTTTAGTTGTTACTAAAGTAGTAAGCGATTTTTACTAAAGAAGTAGTCGAATTCTGCGCAGAACAGAGCAGAAACGTTAGTGCAGCGCAGCAGAACACGTGCATTTCAATTGCCAGTATTATTCAAGTGCCAGATAATGAAAAGGAAAGGTTCGCTGAAACAATGAATATGAATTTGGGTTGTTCCAAATATTACTAATGACAATCTTCATGTTTTAAAATAGGTCTAATAGTAATGTTTTATTCATTACTAATTTTAATTCCTTCAATTGAGTATTTTCAGTTTAGTAGCCTACGTATGGGTACGTATTTTTGTGCAAACTATTTCTGTATTATAATGCAAACAATTGGAATTTCCAGTTGATTTTCATAATTGATTCACTGTCAATATTATAATTATTTCTCTCATAATAATAATAATAAAGTTCTAAAATATATTAAAATATCTATACTTCCTAAAGTTACATATTCTTCCCCAAAAACGATAAATCAATTATTCTATAGTTGTTTATCATAAATCTCACTATAATGAATTATTAATACTTATTGACTGTTTAACAATATTAATAAGAAGTATTACACAAAATCATGATAAAGGGGGGATAAAAAGGATAACAAAACTAATAAGGGGCATTATGTTTCTGTCCTTTTTCAAATGCACAGAACATTTACTTAAAAAATATTACCTTATAAAAATAATAATATTACAACTGAGAAATGTAATATTTAAACAAAAAATGGCGGTACAATATTTCGGAAGCTATGAACTCCAATAATAATTATGTTGATGGTTGTGTGTTTAAAAATAATTTCAGTGACTACTTCTCTAGATCCTGTGCAGCTTCAACCTCCGGGCCCCTCCTTAAAATTTTCTTTCGGCACTCATGTTGGCATTTTTTTTCTATATAGTTTATAATGCTTCTCACTTTCCTGTCCACAGGGTTAATTAAATAGTTAGCAGCATACTATAGACCTGCAGCATCTGTTATAGTTTATTCCCAAACATGCAAGTCTCGTCTCACTCCACCATTCGAGACTTGGGGAGTCTTTAAGGAATGGTTTTACAATGTGTCCCCTTCTCAATGTACGCTAATCCCAGAGTCAGTCAAATTTTCTTCCGATGTCGCCTGTTTGGACATTTTTACACCTGGGTTAGAAAAAAGGACATGTTATTCATTCGGGTGCAACTATTGAACTTTTAGCTCTTATAATTATTATTATAATCTGGCATTCGCAATGTTGTGCTTTAAGTTAAGCTATAGAAGTGTAATGTAATAAAATTAATTTACAATAATTACATTAAATCGTTTAACAATGAGAATCACCTATTGTTCAGTAATTCTATGGTTATGTAGCAGGGGGAAGTGTTTTCTGGGTAGCTCCAAGAACGGAGGCTTTCATTTTTTGGAATGTACTATACCTCGCCGATATCTGTATCCATGTGATTAGCTTGAAATACATCGTCGTTTTCTGACCCAAAGTTAGGGAGAACTGCAACATCTAAAGGCCGATCCAGCTAGGAAGATATTTGAGAGCACATGCGCTGCTTGTACCGTGCAATGCAAACGTCCCTTCTACTCACTCTCCCCCTCACCTTTGGTGGACGTCTTCCTAGTTGGACCGATCTCCGCAATGATATTTCCACATTTGACTGGCTGAAATCACATGGATGTAGTGAGAATCTGACATCGTTTCTTCCAAACGCCAAAATTTCATGTAAGGATTTATGAGCTTAATTATTTACGTTATTAAATGCCCTACTAGGTATGGTTTGCTTAATATTTATTAAATCACCTGCCACAACTCTCATTTTTGGTATACAACCTTCTTCATCTCAATAACTTATCCTCAGTTTGAACTATGTAATCCATTTAATGTGATATGTAACTCATAACTCACGCAAATGCCACAGAGCACATTTACTCCACAACTTACTCCACCCCCTGAGTAGGAGTAAATATTGGCCTTATTTACTCCACAACTTACTACGTTAGTAACGTACTCCGTGTTGGTGCTCTCCACCACTTGTGGAGTAAGTTCATTTACTCTGGGAGTAAATAAAATTTTTACTTCTTTAGTACATTACTCTATGTTGAAAGCCGCCGAGTTTAGTTTACTCCTGGTTGGTGCACGCCGTCCTTACTAAAAGAGTACGGTTACTAAAAGTGTAGCTTACTAAAGTAGTTAGAACTAAAGAAGTAAGGCTTACTAAAAGAGTAAATGGCATGAGTTTGGTGCACGCCACCCTAAATGTAGTCTTCGATTAAATATTGCTCAAACATTACGTCCCAACATTGATGCACTTGTTAAAGAAAAAGAGACAGGAAAGTCAGAATATTGTTACTGTAATCTTGTATCATCTAAGGTGCAGACGAGCTTGTATGGTAATTAATTCAGTTCATTTTTTTTTATCATTTTTACTGTAGTGAATTATGTTAATTCAAATGATAGTAGCCTATTGTCTATTTTTGTCAAAGAGCATAGATTTTGTGGAAAGGCAATTGTTCTCACAGAATATAAAAATAGAATTATTTATAATATGTTAAACTGCTGCGCTGTAATTAACCGATAAACTATCAAAAAAATCGGTTGATGTTTCATTAACTCGGAAACACGTATTACGTAAGTTCTAACCCCCTAAATTCCCGCTGCCCGCAATACTAAAGCCCCTCTCTTCCCCCCTGTTCACTGATGCCTACATTTCACATGCTCCTCGCAGAGATATAACGCGAGCAGTAGAGCAGTAGGCAGTGACGTCACAGAGCAAGCTTCTGTCTTCCCCTGGCCTACGTCATTGCATTATGTTTTCGTGGGGACTGTAGCGTCGACTGGCCTGCTACCTATCTCTCTCGGACAACAGTACCCCCCTTTCTATTTGTAAAGGATAAGCTACCTCTCTCTCTTGCACAATAGCATGTCTCTCTCTAGCGAGTAACGGTCGTCATCGGCACAGATTTCGTGCGAAATCTTTACTTAACTTGGCATAGGTTAGTATGGCGTAACATAGCATACCTAACATAGCTTTCTGTGTGCGGTTGCCTTTACGGTAAATGATAGCACGCTCTACTATACCCGAGACGAGCTAAAAACGAAACCTGAAGTAAACAAAAATCAGTATGTCTGTCTCACTCTTAAGTCACACAAGTAATGTGCTAGAGTGAGACAGATGTACTGGTTTTTGTTTACTTCAGATTTCCTTCGTAGAACGGTCAGACTTTAGTGTTTGATGTTTGTTATAAACTTAACGACAATTTGATAACCTAATTAGCCGAAATGAGACATGTTGAAGGTCTGGCTCTCAAACTGTTGAATTCCGGATAATATCATGGGACGTGTCCCTTCACTGGATTAACCTAACTCAGGCTCATTTAAGATTCTCTTTCTTGCTGGTTCTGTGGACCACTCTCACTCTTGAAGCTGTGCTCGCCCTTCAGTACCCTACATAGATTCACAGTTAAAACTGAGCTTGTCTTAACAGCATGATTAGGAATATAGATCGGATTATTCGATCTTTTGGTGAAAAAGAAAAAGTTGTAGAAATTTTGTGGAATGTTGTTCATTGCGTCATTATTATCAATATCATTATTTTAATATTGTTATTTTCATTATTATTGATGGCCTGTTCTTGTTTCCATTGTTGATATAATTAAGACCCCCCATAGTAAAATAATAAGCAAGCTGATTATCCACATGGCAAGGTTTCAATCCTCAAGAATTTCTTCGAATTTTTCTAATATTGAGAGGTTTGGAACAAGATTTATGCAGCCTCTTCAGAAAGATCTAAAACAAATGGCAGCTAATGCCAGGAAAATGTCGTTATAGTATATTGCGATACAAGTGCCGTAAGGCACGTTTACGGGTCGAGGAAACAGATTGAAAACCCGAGGCGCAGCCCCATCCCCATGGATGATTCAGCGGTCTGTCCCTTTTTGACATGTCGTGCAATGGCTAAGGTTGTTGTTGTTGTTGTTATTATTATTATTATTATTATTATTATACTTCTATCATCGCCTGCATCAGCACCATACCACCAATACCACCACTACTATCGTCAGCATTAATGCTACTTTTGTAGAAAAGCAAAAAGCATGTTTTCTATATTTGATCGTACAGCTGCAAGTTTGCAGAATCATAATTTTGTCTACCGTTGTGAAAGGCTATATCGTAATTAATCCAAGGCCTTTTTAAAGCTTTATGACTTTATTAATAGACCTTTAAATCTTTATGTAGGACTAATGTTACCTAGGTATAGGCTAAAAATTCCTTACAATCTTTCTATTCTAAGATACCCTCGTATACAAGATGAAATTTATTAATACTAATGTTACCTGCCTACTTCTAGGATTTGAAAGTTTTCTTTTTAATACTTTCCATAGCAAATTTTATTATTTATTCCTGAGCCTGTCGCGATTTCACAATAGCAGGCTCCTCAACTCGCTTGTGTCAACAGCATTTCGGCACATTACGATTTACATTCACATTTAATATTGATTAATTAAATGAAATTGCTCGATGGTGAGCCGTTCCGTGGGTGCCTTACCGTATAATATTCGTATTTTCATCGTCCCCACTCGGCGAGTCAATCATCGGCATTTCCTTTTGTGGTCTGCCGGATTATATTATTGTTTATTGAATAACTGGTTATTCAAGTTATTCTTTGCATACTCAGACGGCGTCCTTTTGTTGGGAGGAAAAGGTTTCCGACAGCTCAACCCATGCTCTTTATTTTTACCGCACCAACCAGCTATCTCAGCCAATCAAAATCTATGAACGTCCTGACAGCTACTCTAGTACGAGTGTAGTGAATCGCGGGGTTGCAATATCTAGTTACAGTAAACAATAACACGTGTGAATTGATAAACGCTAGGGAAGAACTGGGGTCAGTGATAACAATGAGTAGGCTTGCTTCTAGTGAATTCACAGGTCAGTAGTTTGGCACATAAACCTTCAAACTTATCTCCCATGTGTACCATACATCTGTGTACAGTGCAGAAAGACAACACGCACATGCACGTGAAATGCGCAGTCTACTAGTGAGATAAATGCTATTTCTTTTATATTTAGCATACAGACATCTTCCTCCCTAATACTTATGGAATGTCATGTTAAATTCGTGTGATTTACCGTTTATGCATGATTTATCATTCCGCCAACTGCATTGCTTCAATGTAGAAGCTTGTTTTGCCATATTTCGACTAAATTCTTTATGTGAGGAAATATATAGTAAGCTCTGTTTGATTTACGGATTTTATTCACAATGTGTGTAGATCTAATAAATAGAGTGATTTATGAGTGGTGATCTGATTAAGCTAATAGTTGTTCTTCAGTTCCTAAGCTTTATTTTTTCTTTCTTTCTTTCTCTTTCTTTTTCGTCGTTTTACCTCTCCCTTTTAGGATTTAAGCGACCCAAGCCGCCCGGGCCTTACAGGGCCGCGACCTGTCGGGAGAGGGATTGCCTTTGGATCACATACATACTTTTTTGACTAGACAAGGACATGGAGGGCCTCCCCGGATGAGTGATCAGCCCAATGCCGGGGCCACCTCCGAGACAACACGAACACATAGGACGATACACACCATTCACACACACACTCACTCAGAACAAGGCGAGGATGAGGATGAAGATGATAATGACGGCCAGATGATATCCGGGGACCACAAGGGCCTAAAGTTACCTGACATTTGTCTCATAGGTGAGGGAAAACCCCGGAAAAAACCTCACCTAGGTAACTTGTCCCGACCAGGAATCGAACCCGGGCCCGCTGCGTGAGAGGATTGGACGCATCCCCTGAGCCACAGCGGTGGACTTTATTTTTTTTAATGAAAATATATTTTTCTTAATATTTCAACACGAATTTTTTTCTTATGTAGGCTTAATCTCATAATTATTTTCTGAGAACTAGGAGCAGATTTATTTTCATCCATAATATATTACCCATTTCGTTGTGTTTATTTACGAATTAATTCGGTTTTATTGGAGCCATTTCACTGCCACGAGCAGACCATTCGCACATACAGCTTTTTGGTGAAATACGTCATGTAATCTGCGTCTTTTTCCCAGTTTAACTTCTCCCGTTGAAGGTACGTTTAAGGGGCCCACGCCGCCCGGGCCTTACAATACCGCTTAAGTAATTACATTTTATGAAGTCGTTTCATTTTTCATGTCGCTAACAGAGATAATCTTGCTAGTCTGTTATGTAGTATTAGCATGGCATGTCAAACTTAGTTGTCTAGTGGGATCAGATTAATTTAGCTTAGGCCTACCTGTAGCTGAAATTATTGTCACCACATGGGAAATTATGTTTCTGTTTTCATCGAATGACCCTATCGTTTATTTTTTTTACCTTTAATTTTGCTAGTCTATTATATAGTATTATCATGGCACGTCAAACTTGTCTAATGGGATCACATCAATTTAGCTTATTAATGCCAAATTTTAGCTTGTTAATGCCAAATTCAAAATAAGAAAGGAAAAACAATAATCCTGTGATTATTTAGGCCTAGAACAGGCCTGAAATCTAATAAATATTCTGGATCATACTTATTGCCATTTATCTCTGTTGGCTTCCTCTTAGACAGTTTAACGTAGCTACGAACTTGTTCTTGCAGCTTCCGAGTCTGAGTTCATTACGGTTACGTCTTCCTGTAATAATTTAGCAACATTTAATCGAATTAATAGTTAATTGAAGTTTGATTTCTGTTGTAAACTTAAATAAGCCTATGCAATCCCTTTCAGTTCTCAACTGTGGGAGAAGTTTGTTACTAGAGAGTATGCAGCATATTTGTGTTAACCGCTATCTTCTCATTCTGTGGCAGCTAACTTATAAAATAATTTAGTGCTCGGTGAAGATGCTCTGTACCAAACTCTGAAAGCGGATTACCATCATCATAAGCTATTCCAAGTAGAGAATTATCGTGGTGTCGAGGCAAATAATTTTTATGTTCACTGTGGCAGAGTTCCATGCCACTTCAGCCACCATCTGTTGCTGCTTATATAAATATTTAATTCTTTTTCTTCGGTCGCTGGATGTAATACTTTAACCACCTCATAATATATTTACTTCTTCCCTTGCGTGCATTTCCGAGCATGAAAATCATGAACACGTTTTTTATGTTTTTGTCTTAGCTGAGAAAACAGTTAATTGGATCGGTGATCTGAGATAATTAGTTAACGTTTTTATTTTAATGGATTGGAGAAGTTATGATAGAAATATACCTATAGTCCATTGGTATATCGGCAAGTAACCAAAGTAATTGTTTGGTTTATGATTAGTTTCCGGGAGGTCAGGCAAAATGCCTTTTTCTATTTGACTGGATTTATTAAAGAATTATATAGAGATAAAAGCATGTTTCGTACGTTTAGGGACGGAAGGGCCAGTTTTATTTTGCCTTTTTTGTGCCTGTTTTGGCTTCTGTTGCCTGTCTTACGGTTAGTGCATTTATGCTTTTTTATTTATGTATTTTGTAGTATTTCAGGAATACAGAGATGTACATATACAAAAATTTTCTTACAAGGTACAAAATCAAACAACACAAATTATCTGCTCCTGATGGGCGAAGCTCGTGTTTAGGGGCTAGAAATAAATTATATTTTATAGAAACAGATATATTTATAAAATTCACAGCCTAGAAATTGAATATTTAAAAAAAACAGTTAACGGTTAACCGTGTTTAAAATACCCAAATTTAATTAAAAAATTAACTTAATTTTACAAACTAAGTAATATACAAAGAAATACAAATGGAAGAAAATTTGATTGAAACAAGTGAAAAGATAAAACAATTATAAGTTTTTATTATTAATATTAAACTTTTTAAATTTTCATCTTATGGATGAAAATTGTGGCTTTTGTGTGTGATTATTTACACATTTTAAAAAGCACATAAAAAATTTCAATGTATGACAGTGAAAAAATATTTCAGAAATAATGAATTGGCACACTCACGTCAAAAAATATTTATTGAGAATCTTCAAATCGTGTTCTTTATAAATGCACTGGTTTGTTTTCAAACAGTCAAAAACTTATCTCCTCAAACGATTCAAACCAGCGTGGAACACCGATGAGCTTTTCACTGTCTCCAAGTATAACTACGATTGGAAGTCTTTCTTCTTTTGGGTCCCTGAAATTTAATGCGGGTAACAGTTTACCATCCTAATGAACAGTAAAACTTGAAAGCACATTTGATTCGGAACGTTCTCATCTTTTCTTCTATCTTTTTCTTTGAATAGAATCTCTTCGGTATTGTGGCCAAGTGCCTCCGCTGTCCCCTGAAGGACGTAGCCTATGCAGAATCTCTTACACTCTATCCAAAGCAGCCACTATTTATGTAGCAATGAAATCTTCAGGACCTCACTTGCAGCGATCTGGATTAATGTACTCTGAGAAGTCTGAATTAAAAACTCACTAACGTCGGATTCATGTCTTATTTGAATCTTCAGATGATGAAAAAGTATAGAGCAGATGATGTAGATGATGCACACCTTTTCTCTTCAAATTTCATGCAAGTTCGCGCTGAAGTAGGCACCTGTTAGATCAAGAGTCTATAAGTTATATGGTTTAAATTTGCCTCTGCAGTAATTGGCGCGACCGCCAGTAATTGCCGCCTAGTTTCATCATTTCCTGGCTGTTGGGTGCACCTGCTTAGGCTTCCCCACGCCAGTTAGTTGTGTAGACGCTGCAGCCCGCAATGGACGCTGGCACGATAGCTCCTGTGTGTTTAGGACAATAGCTAGTTTGCAGGCTTTATTGCTCGTCTAATTCCACACCTATTGCTCCTTTGTTGTTTAGGCAGCTTGCGTGTGAAGTTCCGGGAATCAGATTGTATTTTTAGTGTAATTTACAATTATTTCCATTGTGTTGTAGCCTAGCCACCACGTGCAGTTAAACAAAGAACTGGTGTTAGCGCTTATATAATCCTACTTGGTGGGAGTGTTGTATTACTCCTAGAAATAGTAACTGTATTTAACCACATCTATCATATTCTTGTTAAGTGTTTATACAAATTTTCATTATTCAGAGTTCAGGCTTCCTGAAAATATATTATTGCAAAACCCTCAAACTTAAATCTCTGTTCCAGCTGACCTGCAGTCCTAGCTTCCTTTTGTTTTAGTCTTAAGTGGTGTAAAAACACCTGGTCCTCCGAAAACCTATCATTTTGTTCCTAGTTATCATAACTAACATCACCGGTTACAATGTTTCAATCAAAATGAAAGTTGGTGAAGACATGTTTTAGAGTCATTCGAACAAAATTGGAGGACAAGTTTCAAAATTATGCTATAGCTAGAGATTTCTTTGGGATTTGAGTCTATTCCCTATCGGTGGGAGAGGCTACCGTGTGGCGAATTCTCGTGAGATTAAAGCATATTATAATATTCCTACAATTTAGCCTTTCATCTTGCTGTGTAAGTGCTCTTCGTTAATTTTATACAACGCTGCAGTGCAGAATGAGATTCCACTTATGCAAGCATATTACAACTTAAGTAAATTTCGGCATGGACGCATCGTGTAGATTTTCCTATATTCCGATGGTCGTTTTCATATAGGCCTATCTGAATTCCACATTCCAATGAAAGCAGAAGGTAACGCAAGTTGATATTTGCAGACATTGATATTTTCATACATAATTCTGCTTGCCTCCATTTGTATATTTAGTTTCCGTGGAAACTAAATATAATGATGTAAATTAAGAGTAAAATGAATTCAGATAACCATGAAAAGGTTACTAAATCTTGTCCAACTAGTAATGATACAATATTGACTCTTGATTTTGTGATAAAATGATGTTTGTAGTCTATACAAAGTTCAACGAACTGTGTACAGGAATTATTACATATATGATATGTAGGTTATAAAAGTTGAATCAGAGAACAAAATGTGGAGATTACTATGTTAAACAATTTTTTTTTTGTAGTGTATGATTTCAGTTTTTCCTGGCGAAACACGAGAATAAAGGCTTCTTCGGTTGACAACAAGCTTTAAGGTGTATTGTCTCCGACGTTTCCGAGGCCCGTGCTGCCTCCATCCTTAGGGATACTGAAGTATCTTTAACTTTATAAATTTTTTGTAGTTCTCGCAGTCGCTTTATAGTCATTTTTTTCCCCTTAGGGTAATTTCCACATTTGTGTGGTTTCCTTCCACCAAACAATACATGATAATACATTCCAATTTTAACGAATTTTGCTTTTCCACTGTTGTCTATCCTCTTGCTGCCATGCTCCCCCTTACACCATCCATCCAGATATCAGTCGGCCTTCCTTTCCTTCGCCTTCCATCAGGTTCCCACCTCGTCACCACCTTGGGAAATCTTCCATCGTTCATTCTTTTCACATGACCGTACCATCTTAACCGTTTCTTTTCAATAATTTCTACATCTTCATCCACGTTCATTAATTCTTTTATTACGGTATTCCTTACTTTTTCTCTCCTTGATTTTCTCGCTGATCTTCTCTAGTAATCTATTTCTGTGGCTCTAGTTTTGCTGTTTGATTGTTAATTACTGTCCATGTTTCCGCTGTATAAAATTATAGCAATTCTGCATATTTTACAATAAAACTTCCAGAATTACTCACAAGATTAGTTTCTTTCATAGTAGGAAATTAGTTTAAATTAAAATCCATTATTACAACTGATCTCTTTCTCTCGAATCCTATGCCCCTATGTTGGGGCGAAGGGCCTCCAAGTGGAGGTTTCTGTTTACCGATGTGAATTTTGTTACGCTTATTTTCCTAGAGAGGGCAGAGGGACAGGTGGTAAACCCATCGCCCCTTAACCCCCCTCCGAAAACTAAGGCATTACTTGGTCTTGAAAGGGCCTAGAAATTGTGTCGAGAGATTACAACCGATAGGTAGTGTAGACGAAATTTGTAAAACACGGTAGTGAAACTACACCTATTTTAATTAGTTGATATCATAGTAGCGATAGGTGTGTAAGAACAATTAATTGACTACCTTTGTTTTGCAAATTAACAAAAAAATCATCTTTTTCAAAGGGAGATTGTAGATCTAATAGGACTTACGAGATTATCATTTAGTAGTAGGAGGCGGACAATTTGAGAACTAACTTTTGTTGTCCGTGAACATTTCCTATTTTATGTTATCCTACAAAAGTCTTCTTGTAGTTGCTATACCTTCAGTCTTATATTATCTATTTCGTCAAACCGAAAAAATAAATAAAATGAATTTAACAGAATTATTCTGCCTAGAACTTATACTTAATTCGCCTCTTGTGTAGCTAATTCCTGTTGCAGTTTTGTTCAAGTCATGCGGTTATAAACAGTATATTGTTAATACACTTCTTATTAGGCTATTATTTCGCATAATAAGTACGTTAGGCTATTTCGAAAATACTCTTGAGGGAGTTACCAGATTCAGTAGCAAAAAATTGTCACTGCCTTTGATTAATATACTTATGATTCTTATAACTAGCGGACATTATTTTTAACATTAATTCAGAAAATAATATATTTGTAGTTAGTAGAAAACTTATTCTTTTTTTAGATGATTATGATAAGGTGATAACTGGAAAAAACTTGTAGTTGGTCTGCGTGTTATTAATAATTACAGAAAAAATATTTTTGTAACGAAAAATTTTTAATGTGCGAAATGTACGAAAATTTACAAATCCTTCCTGCTGCATCTATAGACAACCAGAGATAAGTTCACCAGTTAGAAAGTAGCTAGTAAAACAAACTACACTGAAATGTCTTGTAATTGCGGTATGTGTTCAAAATGTTGATCATCATGTGATACACATTGTCCACAATGTTTCTGAAGTTTATTGAACATGTTGATGAACCTAGGTTGCTGCAGACACACAAAAATGACGTTATCTTCTCACAGAATTTTGGAATATTTGTGAGTAGATCATCTATTATTTTAAGATGCCGTATCAGGGGGATAGGAAAGAATGTTAGGTATTGCCACGAGTGATTGGAAAACGCTGATAAATTCCGGAGTGGTCTTAAGTGTGAAAAAAACTTGATCCATTCTGATGTCTACTCCGAATGTCATCTCATCATCATCATCATCATCATCATCATCAGCAGCAGCAGCTTCACGGCTTGGACTTAAAAGACCGTTCCATCTTCAGGAGAACTTTTTTACTATCTGTTTAAAAACTGATCTTCCCAGCGCAAGTTTGGTCTGTCTCTGGGCCTTAGTCCACGATTATTATCTTCTCTTCTGTTGTGAGAACCATAATCGCATCAATATAACATTGAATTGGTAATATGTCGAATCAGTGACATAATACAGGTATTACAAAATGCATGATATTACTGCTATTGATACCACTAAAATAGTCCGAAGTATATAAAGTTCACATTGAGGTTATGTCTTTAACGGTATGCACGTCCTATTACGAAGTAATACCGGTATTAATGATTTACTGTTATAGCGATATTGGCCAATACCGGTATTTTACCGATATTTTCTGTCACTGTGTCAAACTATTAACTTTTATACAGTAAATACTTCATTGCCGCATACAGTAGGCCTATACGGCTTTTTCCTCATTCACTTCCTCTAGCTTATACTCGTGGCTTTCAAAACGTATTGTAGGGTCTATTATACGGTATATAATTCCGAGATGGACGTTTGAAAGTGATAAAGTCTTAAATGTATTTTCTTTGGCTGCTACCCCCATTGTAAATACCATGTGCTTCCTCATATTATATTCCTCTCAAGACATTCGCCATTAGAGAGAGCACTGTATGATAACGTGTAATTTAACGAGGATTTTCATTTTGTAATTTCGGTTGCATTTGTTAACTTAATATTTGAACTATTGAGCCGTTTCGTAATTAGAATGTTAAAAAAGTAAAGGGTAACGAGTTTTACTGAAAAGCTGTTGCTGACTCATATTTTTAATTCATTTTTAACCAGAGTAACACCGAGTGCAAAATGCTTTTGCTCCCTATTCATGAAGAAAACAAAAGACTGCGTCTCTTTGTGTATATAACAGGAATATGTTTTAATTATGGAAATATAAATGGAAAGGGTGGAAAAGTTTTCCATTCTATTTAAGAAAGAATCTTTTATGATAAAAGAATAAACGCATTATTATTCTCACATTTTTCAGTCTCCCACTCTGAAATTAATAGATTTTTAGTAAATCCATTCTATTGCTGGGTCTTTGTTTATCTTAAGATTAAAGTCTGTATGATTTCAATTTCACATTTTTAAAATTATTTTTTTAAATTCTGCTTATTGATGTCTGGACGAAATTCTCGTTTTTTTATAGCACAAGTAGGCCTACTTTCATTTCATTTGAACGTCGTCACTTACTGTAAATGCAATTTATGCTTGATATTTTGGTGAAAGAACAGATATAAACAAACTCAACGCAGAAAATTAGTGGTCTCTAAATAGAACTTGGCTTACGTATAGATTATAACAACATAGCACTTTAGTAGAATGTTGGTTCTTTGCTGGGAGTGCTTTGAGACTTTCATTTTATGACTTTTCACTCGGATGATTAGCCTATCTCGTGTAGTAATTAAAATGCAATATCAGTTAAAATAAAAACAATCCATGCCGCAGTAACAATATAAACAAATGCATTTCAATATTTTTTAGTACACGCTCTCTAAAACAGCAGCTTATCGGACTGGTAACAAGCCGAAAAATTGCATTTTAAAGGACAAGGCCGCTAAAATTGCATAAAAGTGCATTCAAATTGCATGCAAAATGCAGTTTTAGCGGCCTTGTCCTTTAAAGTCGTCATGGCAATCTATAAACAAAACCCACATGGCATTGACCAGTCACACCAACTTTAACATGGATTTACGCATATAATTGCTCATAAAACAAACAAATTTAAGCCAACACGTTTCTTTATGAAAATCAGAAACTTTACCAGGATTTTTCGCAAAACACGGTAGCCCACTTCATCACACGACAACAAATATAAGCCAACAACTTTTCACATCTTCGTTCACATAGCTTACATGGATGCACCAGCATTTAATTGCAATATATTCCCTATTCCTTCTGCCGTGATGTTGCTGGCACCAGCTCCAATTCAATGTTTTGACTTGGAGTGAAATTTCCTCGGGATTATAATACATATTTTCACAAGCTTTTCATAAATACTAGTTCGTATTTACTATTGTTTACAAATCAGCGACTCATATAACGCATTCATAGCCTACCGCATTTCGTACGGTTCATTGTTGTCTTGCGTTTGAGAGGGCCGTGAGAATATGGTAGACTACCTTTCATTACAATTAATTATATACGGTATTTTGTTTCATTTCATATAATTTAGAGAGCTATTACTAAAAAATATTGTATGCACCACGTACGCAAAAACTTTAGCGGACTCATCCAGTATTTCAGCCTCGGCTTTCGCCTCGGCCGCTATACTAGATTCGTCCGCTAAAGCGTTATTTTGCGTACTTGATACATAAATAGCTATTACGGCATATTGGTAAACCCAAAGATCCTAAAAATTAAACAATTTTTAACACAACTACAACAATAAATTAACTATCCTAAAATCGGGAAGGGCGCTGTTTGGTTGCAGCCCTTTACATGACTACTGTATCGAAATTATCATGACAAGAAATATTCATTAAGAAAAATGTGTTTTTTTTTCACATAAATATCCGACTCGTTATTCAGTCATTCGTACGGGTGAAGAAAGTATTTTGCACAGATATTAGCCTTATCCAAGAAGCTTCACGAGGACGTAGCCAACTTAGTTTTTAGTACGCCTAAACAGTCTTCCGGGGTTTGAGGATGACGGCTGTCTGCATGTAATCCTATGCGAACCTTCCGGTGTAGCCTATAGCTAGAGCGTTGGACACTAAATCTTCCAGCATCTAATCCTAATCTCTGTTGTCTCGGACTTACCAGGATCATTTTCTCGCACAGACGACATTGATCATTTTTTTTTTATATATGTATGCACACGTGTGTCAGATATTGAAGTAAGTTAATACTGAACAGGTGAACAAACAAACTGGTTAGCGTAGGGTAGATCCTACAGGCGTCATTCTCAATTCCGGAAGAAAGTTAGGCGCATTAAAAATCGTAGTATGGTTACTTCCTCGTAATATTTCTCGGGTAAGGCTAAAACCTGTTTAACCAGCTAGTTAAACGGTAAGTGTATAAAATATTCCAGCAAGCAAAACAGAAATTTACGCGAAGTATGTGTGGAGCCAATTAGGAAAAGTGTAGCCTACACTCTTACGTATTGATCAATGTTCTCATAGCATGAACGAAATTGGTAGGTCTACATGTATTCTTACATCCATAATTATGTTTATTTTTCGAACATAAAATAAGACAATTCGTTTACAGTATATTCACTAATAAATTAATTTTAATTGAAGGAGTCGGGGGAAGATAGTGTTAACCCACACAAACCTCATTTTAGATATTACATTTTTAAAGTTTTATCAAATCTGCAAATCTTATTGTTATCTTTTTTGGTACATATTATGATACTAATAAGTCCTATTGACAGAATTAGTCTATACTTAGAAACATTGGAATAAATAGTGACTAAAAAAAATGAATACTTGCAACCATCTCAACTTTTACAAAAAGAGGGTTATCACTATCTTCCCCCGACCCCTTCAATTATTCCTTCCATTTTGTTCTCAAGTTAATTAGAAATACTTTCTTACTTTGAATACTCCCTAGATAATTGCACGCCGCTGGTACTTCATTAAATCAGAAACTATTAAATAAAATATATTGTTCACGCATTGTGACAGTTTGTCGAGAGAAGAGGAATGAGAATTTCGGATTGAGACATAAAATAGGTTGCTATACCGAGAATGTGGACGCTTCACAAAGCTATCGTGTTTTCCTGTGTATTTTTATAAATACAGTACTGTACGAATTCTTCCTTTCTTGCAGACGTAGGCCTAATTCTCTATACCTAGTAGCAAGGGAAAAACAAATTGGAATAGCTTATTAAGAGCGTGTGGAAACTTGAGAAAAATTAGGTAAAGAAAGATACAACTTATAATTTCAGAAGTCTTCTTCTTCTTCTTCTATTCATGGATTTAGGCCTTGGGCCTATTTCCACATAAAGAGATCGAGTCTCTTCATCTAGCAATTGGGCGTCCCACTCTTAACATTTAGAACAACTCAAATAAAATTCTATAAGACAATGGCAATACCCATGTTAACATATGCCTGTGAGAATTGGACACTTACTAAATCAGACAGAAGAACGATAGAGACAGCCGAAATGAAATTCTTACGTTCAGTAGCGAGCTACACACTTTTAGACAAAAAATATGAGGCAATTAGAACAGAGTTAAAAATATACAATGTAATAGACAGAATAAATAATATAATTTCAGAAGTAATACTAATAATAACGATTAGCGGATTGGCAATCATTCTTCCTGTTTCCATCTCTCTCACACATGCATACACACTTTCGCAAATTTAGTAGGCAAAAATACATGTTTATTAGCACATAGTGTGCATCGTTATGTCACGCGAGATATTAGTAGTAAACTATATACCTTAGAGGGGCTGATTCTAATATCCGATCGCTATGTCGTCTACTCCGTCTGCCAATTTCGTTGTTAAATGGCAGAATTGGGAGCATTGGTCAGCATGACGACTCTCACGACTGTTATTTACGATTTTCTTTGCCAGAGCTTCAATTTTTTTTTATCAAGTACCTCCTCAGCATCAGATGCCTTCATGAAACTGAATGCAGTCCATTACAGACTGCCTTCCTTCAGAAAAATCGGGTCTGCAGATCTGCAGTCAACAACACTATTCATTACACTCACACAATCTATCCTAATAGTATAGTAAAAAATAAATCTACTCACTTATTTTTCATTATATTAGTTCATAAATAATAGTTTCTTCAAAACACAAGGTTAAAGCAGACTTCTGTGAAAATAAGTAGCCTAATAATGTCATTCAGATAAATCTTAGGTTTTTTTTCGGTACGGTGTACAATCGTGTGATCATAAAAGCTTTTACAGTTAATTTCAGTACAGTTGGAGTTGATTAATTCGTTCAATGGAGTAAACATTATGCTGAATTGTCAATTTGAACCATTTGAACGGTACAGCTCAGGTTAGTGCCCCAAAGGCTCCGTGCTAGCGCGCAGTTTTACCAGGGATCCGATACTAGATAAAGGAATCGTGTTCTTGGTTGAAGACGGGATAATAAGTTTTCCTCTGTGTTTTCCCATTTTCATAATTTCATTCCACCAACATTGATAGTAGGGCCCGAAGGTTCATGAAAATCATTTTTAATAATGCGCTAGTGTTGAAATGTGTGCAAAGACATGAAAGAAATAACAAAACGTATGGTTTCATTGTGCATATTGTTGAATTTTTTTTTTTTTTTTTTTTTTTTTTTTTTTTTTTTTTTTTTTTTTTTTTTAGTTTTGCGGTAATGCATCATATTTTCTTGCTATTAGATATATTTGCATGTTTTATTAATTATCACATTTTTAACACATTTAAAATTATGACATTTTTAAATATTGTGCATATCTCTGTGAATTTAAACAGTTACAGCTTATTTAGCTGAGTAAATGTTTTGAGAACCGACAACTGTGCAATGATTGACGGTACATACCCTAAAGTTTTCGGAACTGATTATGTAATATTAATGCGTCGTTCCACTAAACTACTTTTTAATTTACCAAACTTTGTTGCATTGACCTTGTTTAAAAAATGGAATGTAATTTTACAATTCTCACTATTTTTTGTAATTTATAATGTAATTCAGCTAACAAGAGAATGCAAACTATTAAAATTACTTACCTTTTCCCTTCTTTCTTTATTTAATTCATCATCTCTCTTCTTTCAAAAATTTAATAAGCAAAACACTTGCTTAATAGCAAACATAATGTGATAAATCACGGCATATTAAGTACTAAATTTTGTACCATGAAGGGGCTGGGCATACTGTCCGATCGCTGTGCCATCTACCTCCGTTTGGCTGGTAACCACTGATGAAATCCGATGAGGCTAGCAGGACTGCCTCACCAACTTTCCTCATGAGATTTTTGAGCCTTTGGTCAGAAATGTAATCAGTGAGTTGACACGCGGGAATGCGTTGGGATATTAAGGAGGTTTGTGAATGGTTTGTCCGCATGACACCGCAGAGTATTGTCATATCGTATTCGTCAGTATCGGTCAGTACAATAGTCCAGATGTGACTACAGTGGTAAGGAAATGTCCCCGTCTTTCCCTATTTTAGTTCACAGAGATGGGCGTTTCAAACAGATAACTCGACTTGCGTTCCTCACAAGATGTGAAGCTTGCATGCATTGCGTAAGTTCGTAGGAGTTAGTGGCGTTATTCCTTTCGCAAGAGTTTACTTCTAGCTAGAAATTTACATGGAATTCAAGAGAGCTTTTACTGTTTTTACATTCCATCCTATTCTTTGCTGTGAAGTGCTGACTGAAATGTCATTTACAGGTCAGTAAGCCACAACCCGCTATTCGGTATGGATCAAAGAGATTCTGAACTAGATTTTAACAGGGGTTCACAAAGTTATAAATGGGAAAAAACGCCTGTAGGTTAAAAGCGAAAGTATAAAGTGTGATAATTTTAGCATTATAACGGTCTTCCGCATTCTTTACATTTATTTGTTTAAACAAATCCGGTGAGGTTTCCGGATTTGGTTTAGTCATAACTGTAGGCTAATAACTATAATAACTATAGTGCGACAAGTTAAATAACAAGCGTGTGAATATTCGGGCAGCGCCTCGACCACGTCTTTGGCTCCACTTCCACCCCTCTCCTCTACTCCAAGAAACAGGCCGAACACTTTATCGACGAGCGAATATGCCCGACTGCGAGACTTCGTTGATCCCGTGGCCTAGTGATGGGATAGCTAAGCGGGGAAAAGAGGGCGCTGCGCCAGCCTCACTTCTGATTGTACTACTGCGCAACTTGTTTCTTAACTTGTCACGCGATATAATATGCCTACATTCAATAGAAATCGCTCATCAGTAGGGCCCGGATTTTTATGTAATATCAAAGTGCAACATATGTACATAAAAATGTAGTAAATATCAGGGAAATATGTAATAAAATATGTAATATTAAAAATATATGTAGTTTAAAATTAATATTTTAAATGCCATAAATATATGAAAATGTTCACAGAAGCTTCTACACGCTACCTTTAATTTTGACAGTGGGTGCAACTTTCTGATTTACCAAATTACAGCCATAGTAAAAATGCTTTACAGATATTTTAAAAATGTAATGCACTTAAGTTTGTGGAGAAATATGTATTGTAGCAAAAGCTCTTGTCCTCAAGCCCTATGCAAACTTCAGCCTTAAGACTTCCTAGAAAAACTCTTTTGTATAATAATATAGATAGCTGAGGCATTGAGAACCACCGTATTTTGCATTTGTGTTGGAATTCACAAAAATTAGAAGAATTATCCTTACTTTTGGCAACTGAAATGTTTTCTTTATAGAAGAAAATTAATGAAAAATAATACAAAATTAATTTTTTTTCTGATTTCCTAGATTTTATGTACAAAAATGTTACATTCTTTACGTAATATGTAAAATATGTAGTATTACTGTGAATATGTAAAAATATGTAAAATGAAACCCAACTAATAATCATAATAGAAGCTCAAATAGCCGACATTTTTCATTTATAGTAGTCTACAAGTAAGGGAATAGAATATGTAATTACATAAGAATCCGGGCCCTACTCATCAGTCATCATGAAACCTCGCAATATTGTTAAGAACTTGTTTAACATATTGTTCTTAACATATTGTATTGTTTATGAACGTGAGTGTGACTCTTAACCCTAGAGAGGGCGCGCTCTGCAATGTTACATGGGCGGGTGCGCGTTGTTGTGTACACGGTGCAGATAAATGACAATTTCTTGCTATTCCTTCACTTTAACTTAAATTACACCATTCATAGATTACAAGTAACATCTAAGCTAAAGGTTAACAATGATTTATAAATGCTAACTGGTTACAAATTACAAATTAGTCCACTTCGAACTCATGTGAATGCACGCTGCATTTCTTGCAAAGGAGTGATTTTTTGCAGACATCTTGATAATAGTTTTTTTTATGATATACGAAATGGTTTTATGCATGTCAGTTTTACACAACTGTACTGAAGCTAAACAACGATGTTTTTGTACTATGCTGCTTTGTATACAGTACAATACGGGCCCGCCGCTGCAGTTCCAAGAAAAACGCGTTCTAACTCTTGACCTGTTGATGCTATGATCGCTCTAATACAACCAAAATGAAGCTAAACAACGACGTAAAAGGTATCTGCAATTAGGTGGCTATAAGGTTTCGCATTTTTCTGGTCCAGAACAAAAAATTGTAAATCAGGTGTATATCCGCTCTAGGGTTAAGGATCGCTTCAAACTAAAGAAGTAATTTCAAGGCTTTTTTGTTTAGACTATTGGATTTTTCCAGTAGACCTGACTATAATTAGAATTATTACATTAAACCTACCGACCTTCAAAGGACCCAGGTGGGATGATTAAGCAGCGAACCAGAGGTACGCATTTTAAATGAACTCTTTTTCAAATAAAACATACGAGGAAGTTTATTACTTATTTTGGTGTCATATTAAATAATTAATGGTTTTAAATATTCTGCATTTTGGCACAACACTAAATCTTGATGTTCATTATCTTGGTAGTAAACGTCGCTCCTGTGGATTTGATGTTGAAACCTAGTAAGAATTTTACAGGGATATAATTCTTTCATTATTAAATAAGAATCTGCTGCGTGCTTTAATTGATTGATTAATTCCAATTCTGTTAGCTTTCATCTGTAGCTTAAGAACTTTAGAAATGTGAATACTGTTGCCCCAAACCAAAGAACATAAGAAAATACACTGCGAGAGTAAGGAAGATAATATCTTACGTACTTCGTGGAAGCATACATTTTAAGATTATGTTATCTGAAATTAGTGGATATTTAGTATAGCATTCTATTTCTGTGATTCTATGTATCTTTAGTTGAAAGTTCACATGCGCAAGAATTTCACATTTTACTTCCTCTGCCCGTACCATAGGTACTAAAGTAAAGGAAGTATTGTTTTTGAGATCCAAATTCGAAGCTGAATTTTTAACATAAATAAACGTTTTGAAGTTTCCTGAATCCAAAAATACTATTTTCAGAAACATGTCTGTGTGTGTGTCTGTGAACAGCCTAGCTCCACAACGGAAAATCGTATGAAAACACCCAAAACGTAGATGACTGTACACTGCAAATTACTACACTGAGAATGCAGTGCTACTTCTGTATTCCTACTTTGCGAAAGTAAACTTTACTGATGTTAACAATTAAAACAAATCTACGTATCATGGAGTATACACTATACAGGCTATCTGCTTTCATGTAAAAAACTGTTTTGTTTGAACTCTGTTTCTATTGGCACGTAGGCCTACTCTGCAATCACAGGCGTAATTACAGCTCCGTCGCTAACTACAGTATTTCAACAAATACTGTGCCTTAGAAATTGAAGTGAATCCCTGTGGAATGCTTCTGCCAAACATATCGATAATTACGGCTGGCACTTTGTTCCTGGATAATGTAATGTCCGATTGTTGTATCCCGTAGCACAGTTGATGGTCTGCATTTATTTCTGTCATGTTTTGAAAGCCAGACTTGGACAGTTCGGATTATATGTCAGCTGATTCGTATCTGAAATGACGGACAACATAATACTGGCTTTCAGCGACATGTACTGATCATTTAACCATAATGAAAACTAACTGCAGCACTTTCGCAAATAAGTTATTCCTGCTGTGTATCGGATGTATGAAACAATGTGGTAATAATGTATGACCTGTTGAAACATAATACTATGTTGATTACTGCACTTTCATGAAAGTTGTTGTACTATATCAAGATTAGAATTTAGATAGACTGAAAGCATTCTCGGGAATGGTATTACATCTGAAGTTTGTTTCCTCTTGCTGAAATAAATCACTACAAAATATGATTACAAGAAAAGGTTAAAAATTGAAATTCATTTAACATGAACATAAACGCTGTGCCCGCCGCGGCTCAGAAACCCGCGTCATTGGCCAACTCTTGCGTGGGACTCACAGTATTATGTGTGGCATTCTTTTCATGTAAATAATTTACATTCTCTTAATTTTTACAATCAATTATTGATTGTAAAATTGAAGAGAATGTCTTTACCACATCTCCGATGGATACATAACCCAAATACGAAGGGGAATCCGAAAATAAGTTTCCCCTGGTGACTGTGTACAGAGGTGTGGTTGAAAGACAAAAAATATGAGACATTAAAGATAAGACATACCTTTATTTTTAAACATAATTACCACGTGCATTGAGACATTTGTCGTACCGCTTTAGAAGCTTCAAAAAGCCCTCCAGGAAAAAATCAGGGCTCTGCATACGGAAGAAGGAGGCGATTCGGAAAAAGCGGCCTGGCCTTCTCCAATCTGACGTTCTGTTGTTGTATGGCAATAAGAGACCACATTCGGCGGCGGCAACGAAAAACCATATTGCAACCCTTGGTTTTCCATCTGTTTCCGGGTTTGAAGAAGGCTCTCGGCGGAAGGCCCTTTGGGAGCACTGCTGACGTCACACTAGCCGTCCGACGCTTCTTCCATATGCAGAGCCCTGATTTTTTCCTGGAGGGCTTTTTGAAGCTTCTAAAGCGGTATGACAAATGTCTCAATGTACATGGTAATTATGTGGAAAATAAAAGCACGTGTTATACTAAATATCTCATATTTTTTTGTCATTCATCCACACCTCTTTACACAGTCGCCAGGGGAAACTTATTTTCGGACTCCCCTTCGTAAAATCTGATTAATGAACTCACGTAACTTTCTTTGTTCTAAGCTTGAACAATACATCTTTCTCACTTCACATTCTGATATAGAATAAAAGGCCGTATCGCAAAGAGCGCATATTCAGTTGCTTCAAAGCTTTATTGTTCACCAGGCGAGACATAAGTTTCTACAAACAATAGATCTTATAAATACCCTTCAGAGATTTTTTTAAATGTTCCAAATAAAAGTTTTATCTTTTAATGTAACCATCTCATGTAGGCCTACAAAATTCAAACAAAATCGTTAGGTCCGTTTTTTAGAAAATCGCGATTAACGAAATTCTCAAGTACAGTCCCATTAAAAATAACAGGAAGTAGTCGCCAATTTTCGTATCACATTGTAAAAAGGTACCTAACGCATATACGAAGTTTTATTTTCATACGATTTTCCGTTCTGGAGCTAGGCTGTTCACGAACACACAGACATGTTTCTGAAAATCGGTATTTTTGGATTCAGCAGGAACATCAAAACTTGTGTTTATGTTAAAATCTCATCCTCGAATTCCGGGGTCGAACACACCTATAGTACCTATGGTATGGGCAGAGAAAGTAACAAAATAATATAACAATTATAAAAACAAAATAATCCAACATATAATAACAACATTACGTATCAGAATAATAACAGTAACACTTAATAACAAAATAATTCCGTAGACACAAAGAATAGCTTTTGATACCCAGGGCACAGTAACATGGCAATTTTAACATATCAGAATTTGCAAAACTTGTTGGGAAGAATAATTATAATTTAATTGCATTTTTCTTTTAATGGTAGTAATGGGATGCAAAGCTCTCCATTATAGAATTGTATCCCAGCAATAAAATTACAATTATGTAGCCTACAAGTTAACATTAAAAACCGAGTTTTTAATAACCAGGGAACTGTTTCATGACAGTGTTAACATGCAGAGCATATAAAACACGTTGGAAAGAATAATTATAATTTAATTGCACTTTTATTTAACTAATAGTAACTAATACAAAAATTGTAAAAATAACACTAAACTTAATATGTAAGGTACATGCCTAGGCGTAACAGTAATACTGTTTTCTCTGATTAAACATGAGCTATTGATTGGAAACGTTTGTTGATATACAGCACCCCTTCAGTTGACAGCAAGTCACGATACAATGGCTTTCAATATGACTGAATTAATCACTATCTGTTATGGTATTATTATGCTGAGTGTTCAGGAACAGAATCCCCATGTTCATCAAAATGATGAATTATCACAGTGTATGTAAAACAAAGTGACTATCTGTGACTGACATTAACGTATTTTTCTCTTAACATCAGTGAATATGGCCATGGTTATGAATTTCCGTCATATTCATACATTTTTAATTTGTTTTTGCACGACGTAACTAATTAGTGGTACTTACGAATATTGTTGCCGTGGATCGTAACTTGACATTCTCACATGCAATCTAGTTGCTATGAAAACAAAAGAAATCTCAGTGTTGTAAAAATGACAAAAAGGGCTGTGGAAAGAAAGCAAGGACCCCAGGGACAAATTTTCCCGGCCCCCCTCAAATATTAAATTCACTGCCCAACTCGCCCTTTATAATGTATGCAACAAAAAGATTATGCAATGATATTACGTACATAATTATTAAGTGCCAGAATGGTACAGGTACCTTATGAGATTGTCTGGTAGACAGGACTGTCTAACTGCCTGTCTGTCCGTGTGTCGTTAAGCGCGATAACTTAAATACGCTTTTTAGTACACGCTCTCTAAAACAGCTGCTTATCGGACTGGTAACACGCCGAAAAGCTAGGACAAGTCCGCTAAAATTGCATAAAAGTGCATTCAAACTGCATTCAAAATGCAATTTTAGCGGCCTTGTCCTTTAAAGTCGTCATGGCAATCTATAAACAAAACCCAGATGGCATTGACCAGTCACACCAACTTTAATATGGATTTACGCATATAATTGGTCATAAAACAACAAATTTAAGCCAACATGTTTCTTTAAGTTAATCAGAAACTTTACCAGGATTTTTCGCAAAACACGGTAGCCCACTTCTTCACATGACAACAAATATAAGCCAACAACTTTTCATATTTTGGTTCACTTGAAAACATTCCTTACCATTGACGAACAGCATTTAAATGCCGTAATATATCCCTTCTCATAGCCTATTTCTGCCGTGAAGTTGCTGGTAGCAGCTCCAATTCAATGTTTCTGGCTTGGATTGAAATTTCCTCGGTATTATCATTTATATTTTCACAAGCTTTTCTTAAATACTAGTTGGTATGCAATATTGTTTACAAACAAGGGACTCATATATTATGCATCGGGTTTAGTTTCCCACTCTACTGGATTTCCACACGCGATGTTCGGCGTTGGTATGCGGGCTCTGGCTTGCAGACCAACACTCCCATTGGCTGCCAACGACCTTGCATGTCATTGGTCTGTTCCATACGGTCCTGCAACCTCTACATAAAGCTAAATAATGCAAAACACTAACCACATTAGTTAAGTGCGCGAGCGGAGCCGGCAGCCGAAGCGAAGCGCCCTTGCTTTCGAATAATGTACGATACACTGTTTGTCGGTTTCGAAAATGTGGCATATTATATCTTCCGGAAATTTGTCTGACCCTTATCATGTTGGCAGTTGATTCCAGCACCACGTGACCCATCGGATTCTTCCCAGCATGCATCGTGCTGTCTCTAGCAGCTGATTCTGTATTATTGTGATTCATTTCTGAGCGCCATGTTAGGTTAGTTTTTTGTGAACTTCTTACCGATTTTACCCATATTTAAAATATTCCTAGAAACAAAATGTGCCTTTATATGGATTCTAAGACTTCTGGAGAATAATATTGCAGCCCCTCCCTCTCGTCGGGCCTGCGTGCCGTAAGTAAAACCATCATAATACAAACCTTTATCGAAGACCGGAACCAAGGCCCCCCAGTTTGTGGCGGCTTTAACAGGACAATAATATTCAGTCCTCATAACAACCAACACATGCGAATCACTTTCTGAAATATAATATCTATCTTCAATAATGTATATACATAATATTTTCAGGTAATATCTAAATTAATATAATTAAATTGATATAAATAATCATCGTGCAAAAAATAGCATGCAATACTCGTGCCGTAAGCGCATAACGGATCTCGGAAATTGAAAAAACTCGGCGCAAGCGCCTCGTTTTTTTAAACTCTTTCCTCGATCCGTATGCACCGCTTACGGAACTAGTATCGTAATATACTATTTACAAATAACTAATTCTAAAAAAAAACACCAAACATATAACATACATAACATGAATAAAAACATTCAGTCATTTTAACAAAATAGCTATATAATAGTGCCTTGTCTCATTCATTGTAACTATGGAAGTTGGAATGAATTGGATTGTGCGGACCTGTAAATTTATGTAGGTATTTTTAATTTGTTTATTTCAGCTATAACTTATTGAACATTGAAGTAATATCGGGAGTTCAGGTTCTGTGTGAATGCCAGTAGGCCATATTACTATTATTGTGCAACTGTTTTCTATTGTTGATGTGTTTGTGGTGTCTGTTAATATTTCAACTGATTTAATTTTCGTTGATTAGATACAAGATGAATATTGTAGATGTGTTTATTGTATTAATTACTGCTCACAGAGGGGGTACGCCGTAGCGTAGTGGTTGAGGCGCTGCGCTACAAACCAGAAGGTCGCGGGTTCGATTCCCGATGAGGTCGTTGGAGTTTTTCAATTGGCCTAATCCTTCTGGTGGCAATATGGCCCTGGGGTCAACTCAGCCTCTAACCGAAATGAGTACCAGGAGCAATCCTGGGGGTAAAGGCGGCCGGTGCGTAAGGTTGACAACCTTACCACCTTCACGTGCCGAATGTCCAAAATCTGGGAGCCTCAACCTCCTGAAACCCTCTGGGCCTCCATGGCCTGTATAGGGATCACTTTACTTTACTGCTCACAGAACAAATTTCAGACATTTGCACATATCCACATGGACCTACGTAAAACATATTTTGAAAAACACGAACCCACTTGGAATACAAAACATTTAACCGACATAGTATTTCCTGTAGGCCTACTTGCCAATTTCTGTTGCTCGTCCTCGCCTCTCACTTCCGCTGCCCAATATGCCGCTTTTTCGAGCCTGTCTCGCCTTCATTAGAAATTTTCTAATCCTCTCATCTTCTTTGCCTGACATGTAAATGGTTAAAGGGTCCCTTTGCGGAGATACTTAGCATATTTTGTATTTATTTATTTATTTATTTATTTAGAGATACGGCACTAAAAAACTAAACTCCGTGGCGCTACATCCCTGAAGGGTCAAGGCCTACCACCCGACTGCTGCGTCATCTACCATAGGCAGATGACAGGATTGGGGGCATGTGGTGAGCATGCCGACACCCACAGCCGTTAATGGTGGTTTCCATGACCGGAGCCGCTACTTCTCTATCAAGTAGCTGTTCAATTTGAATAATGAGGCTGAGTGCACACCGTTACAGACCTCCCTACCTCAGAAAAATCCGAAGAGGTACCGGGGATCGAACCCGGACCGACGGTTCTGTAGTCAGCGAAGCGAACCACATGACCACGCCAGCAGTGGTCAGTTACGACAGACAGTATTTATTTTTAATGGGACATAGTTTTTTTTATTTGTATTAGTTATTTACGATGTAAGACCGTTATATAGAACTTACCAGGCAAGCATGAAGTTAGCAAAATTAGCGCTAGCTAGTTTTGTTTGTATGAGCCTATTAAATTCTCTTAACGGTCGAACATCATAACGGCGTTTTATTTTGTTTAGAATCATTAATTTTAAAAGGAAAATAATTTCAGTTCGCTTGTGCATAGAATAGTAATAAAAAAACTCTTATGAAATTTCGTGTGTAGCGGAAATCAGGCTCTTTTGGTTGGCAACAATTTGTCTGGAAACAAATGACATATTAAAAGAAATGAACATAGTTTCTAAATTGGGTGAAAATACGCCTACTAAATCGTAGTATATTCGTAAATAAATTTATTTCTCTAATGAACTAATCTGGAAAAATCCTTCGCTATGATGTGGAATTGCAGACTTTGAATTGTGAATATCCTAAGTAATGTTTTGAGCGAAACTATATAATGTGTTCGCGTACAATTGTGCTTTTTCAAAAGTCATCTAGTTTATGGACCAAATTTTTATTGCCGAAGTAGTTAGTTATGTTATTTTGAATTGTAAATTATTAATAAGTAGCCTAGGCTATATAATAATAGTAGTAGTAGGAATAATAATGTTTGTAGTGGTTAAAATAAATGAAATGAATAATTATTAATTTATATGAAAGGGAAGAGAACTAAAGTGACATCTGGTGACATCCTCTATAATCTCTATAACGTGCTTAGTACTTAATTTTTTTACCGTAACGTGTTCAACCCGTAAAATGAAACCTTGCATTGACGGAGGAAGTTCTGTCAAACAATGTTTACGATTCAAAATAACATGAAAGTTTGAATGGGGATCATTATATGGTTTACGATTCATTTTTAATTACTTATTTATCTTTACTTTTACGGTTGCTATGAAATGTTGAATTTTCAGAAGCTGAAGCAGTCCGCATTCGCATTACACATGGGCTGCGTACCCATGTGTACACTAACAGTAAGGAATACTGTCGCAATCTTCCAGGCTATGCTACACCAGCATGTAACTTACAAGACGCAAAAATAATGAGGAGATACTGAAAGAATGGAATTCATAATAAGATTAATTAGAAACAACCCAAGCATCATTTTAAAGACATGTTTTGTGGGTAGCTGTTTGTTGCCGAGACTGACAGACCCAATATTTGGATGGGGCCCTAAAACAGAACAGTAGCGGTAGCAAGTATCAAGTTTCGCCCTTCTTTATTTCGTTAGCTACTAGGGTAGAAACTTCGTTCAAACGGCATTGTGTTTCTGTAGGAAGAAGGTTTATAATTGAGGGGGGAAAAACAGCCAGATCCATTTGAAGAAACGGAATATCTGTCTTCAGTAGGGTTCGGCTGTTTATGACCTAAAAAAGTGGAAAATTCGATTGCAAATATGACCTTAAAAATAACTAATATGACACTAAAATCCTAAATATGACATAACAAAAGAACGTATTTTCTAAAAAAAGATTTTCCAATTAAAAACGTTTATTGACACTAAATTATTACATCACATTAATTCAATAAGATAATTGCTTTTTAACAATTTTACAGGTGATTTACAGTTTTACTTGTAAAGAGCTTCTAATCTGTTAATGTTTCCAGATACCACTGCAAATGTGAACTGAAAATAGTCTTAAAACGTGTCTATTGGAAGTTGTTAACAATTAGGAGGAAGAGGTAAATGTGCTTTACTTGTTGTTGTCCCTTCACATTTCAGTTACAGAAAAACCAAAATATTCGTGACTCTTTTTCGGAAAAAATTTAAGTCGATAATTTAGTGCACATACTGCATAATTGTGCTCTTTTACTTAATTTATAACTGAAATATGACTTTAAATTACAAATATGACCGAAATATGACGAAGACCATGAAATTGACCAAAATATGACTTCATATACAAAATAAAAAAGGTCCAATTAGGTAAGAAATGTGCAATTCATGTTTAATTATTATTTGCAGCGAGAATGGAGGTCAGGATAAAAATATGACATGTCATAAACATCCGAACTCTAGTCTTCAGTTTTAGGTAAATAAACACGAGAACATGCCAAATATCTCTGCGTAGTAGGCTACTATAGGCACTTAAACCGTTTAAAAGTTTGCACAATCCAGTTGCTCCTAACTTCCATAGTTTCCACAGGTCGGGGCGAAACTAGATTCTGAATCACCCGGTATGTATTTGTATGTGTATATGTGTAAGTTGTGTGTGTGTGTGTATGTATGTATGTATGTATATATATGTATAAGTGTGTGGATATATATATATAAATATAAATATATATATTTATATATTTATAAATATATTTATATATATATATATTTATATAATATATGTATTATATATATATCTATATATATGTACTTCGGAGGTAGCCTAAGGATACTATGTCACCTTTAGCAAACTTTACAGTGTAGAACAGTTTGAACAATATTCCCATCTTTTCCCCGTTGCACTTGTAATTGTACTAATTTTGATAGAAGAAATTGCTGTTTATCAACATCCTTTTTCTATTAACACGAAGAGGTTTGCAGAGTCTATTTTGGCGTACAGCGAGCTGAATTATTAAAATCTAAGTCCAGATGGCGTTGTATTCCTCTATAGCCTATGGAAGTGGACTTGATGTTCTTCTAAAACTATGTTGACTAACTTCTTCTATTGTTGATGTAAGACGTTAGATCTGTTCCTCCGAATAGCGTAAAGAAAAATACATTTGGGTGCGTGATTATCCCAATTCGGTAAAAAAAGGACATAGTTTCCTGTACTTCCTAGGTACAGATAAAATATAATATGTACACAATGTGAAAGTAGTAGGCCTATAACTGAGCAGATTATGGCACTAAATATATAAAAGTAAATGTAAGATATATTCTGTAAACATATGGACACTAGACCGTCGCATTTATGCACGCTTACTAAATGCCATCGACCTGGACCAGGATCGAATCTTTCGAACTTCTGAACAGCAATCCAGTGCCCTAATGACTGTTACATCCCAGGCTGACGGTAGATATTTATTATATTACGATCAATCGAAAATATTAGCATTTTAAAGCAGAGTGCCTTGGTTTTCTGGAATAACGAATTAAATTAATTATTACCATCTAATGTTTCTGGCTGTAGAGTTTTGACAAATCGGTTGATGGAACAGTACCAGGTGTTCTTCACTTTACTTTCCAGTATATGTATTGTTTTAAATGTAGTGTGTGATTGCTACTACCGAAGTAGTGCCCTAAGACTGGTTTATAAATTCAATTTAGAATAGAAATTATGTTTAGAAGGCCAGGATTTTATAAGGTGGGACGCACGCTAGTAGAACGAGTTTATTAGTAGTGTAGATTTAGGTAATGTAATAGTGTTGAGGAATACTGTTCCAAACTAACTTATTCCAAGAGTAAATTAATTTCGTTACTATATTATTCGCCGGGTGGAGATGGTTGTAGGGTGAGAAGACGAAATTCCGGATATTTGACATTTCCCTCATTTCCTTCTCTTCTAGATCAGGGGTGCTCAAACGGTCGATCGCGATCGACAAGTCGATCGCGAGTGCTTTTTGAGTAGATCTCGAGAAGAAAAAAAATTTTAATAAGTAGGTAGGTAACTAATAAAATAACACTGCTTGCGGCAAAAGGTGGCTTTATCAAAGGAACGCGCGGCACTTGTCAAAGAAAAGCCGCGTTGTTTCTAGACTAGACAGTGGAGTCTAGTCTAGAAACAACGAGAGACTTGTCTAGTTTCGGGCGGCGCGTTTGACGGGAACATTCGAGACTTTCGTTCACGCCGATATAAATGTTGCGCCTGCAGGAATTGGAGTCATTCTGAATTGTAACTTGATGGCGATACTACGTCGATAAGTACAAAGTTTATTATTAAATAGTGGAAAATGAGTGCAGTGAAGAAATCTAAAACGTATCATTTTAATAAGGATTGGGAGGAAGAATTTTTCTTTTGTATGGTGAAGGATAAGTGCATTTGTGTTATTTGTCGTGCGTCAGTTGCAATACCTAAGCGTGGTAACTTAGAGAGGCATCATAAAACGGTTCATAAAAACTATGAAAAGGATTTTCCGCCACAGAGTGAATTAAGAAAACTAAAGGTACGTGATTTGATATCTTGTTTGAAAAAAGAACAATCCATGTTCACAAGACCAGTCAAACAATCAAAAGCTGCTACGATCGCGTCATTTAAAATATCTCATATATTGGCGAAACACAAGAAACCATTCGAAGATGGATCGGTGGTGAAGGAAGCATTTATTGAAGCGGGTGAGACTTTATTTGGAGATTTTAAAAATAAAACAGAAATCATGTCTGCTATTAGAGAACTTCAGTTATCTCGTCCGACTGTCACAAGGCGTATTGAAGTCATGAGCCAGGACATCGCAGATAAACTAAAACATGATATCATGGAATGTACATACTTTTCTTTACAGTTCGACGAATCCACCGATATGACAGACACTGCCCAGCTGTGTATTTTTATTCGGATGGTATTCAATGACATGTTGGCTAAGGAAGAATTTTTGACAATCATACCTCTGAAGGGGAAGACCCGTGGCGAAGATATATTTGACGTTTTCTTCAATTTTGTAAAAAACTACGAGCTACCAATATATAAATTAGTGTGCATTACAACCGATGGAGCACCAGCAATGACTGGAAACAAAAACGGTTTTGTGGCATTGTGTCGAGCTAATGAAGAATTCCCTTCATTTTTTTCATTCCATTGCATTATACATCAACAAGTTTTGTGTTCAAAAGTTTTAAACACGGAGGAAATTATGGGCATTGCGACAAAAATTGTGAATTCCATCCGTGCACGTAGCTTGCAACGGCGGCTCTTTCAGTTGCAGTTGGAAGATAGGGAGTCAGCTGAACACACTGATTTAGTTCTTCACACGGACGTCAGGTGGTTGAGTCGCGGAAAATTCCTAGAAAGGTTTCAAGAATTATTGCCCGAAATAACAGCTTTTCTAGACGAAAGAGGTGATGACACTCAGATTTTGAAAAACGAAAAATGGCTAAATGATTTGGCATTTTTGACTGACATCACAATGCACTTAAACACCGTTAACTTGGAGCTTCAAGGTAAAGGAAAAACTATTATTGAGATGATTAGCGCAGTAAACGCATTCAAAAGTAAATTGCAACTTATGATAGATCAACTGAAAAGAAAGGATCTGAAACATTTTCCGTCTTTGAAAGCAAGGATTCCTTAGTTGAATTATGATACGTATGAGGCTGAATTATCAAATATTTTGGGACAATTCGAAATGCGTTTTCATGATTGCAGTAAATTGGAAAATATAGCATCATTTATGAGTTATCCTTTTTCATGTAAAAACATTGAGGAATTAGCTACTGAAATAGCCAGTCAGTTTAATATGAACTCATGTTCTGTTGAAAATGAGTTGGTGCAGATTATATCAGATATACATCTCAAAGCTACAGCATCTGATACAAATTTCTGGTGTTTTATATCTGAAGATAAATATCCGAATGTAAGGCAAATCGCCCTTCAACTGACGGCATTTTTTGGGTCAACTTACTTGTGCGAGTCTGCATTTTCTGAAATGAAGATAATTAAGTCAAAATATCGCAATCGACTAACTGACGATCATATGTCATCATGCTTGCGATTAGCACTCAGTGGTTACGTACCATCTTATGAAAAGTATGCTGAGGACATGCAGTGCCACGCTTCAACATCCAAAGCCACTCCTTAGTAACTCTTTTGTTTTGTAACAACCAATAAACTCGCAATTTTGAATAACTATGAGTTTTTTCATTGATATTGTAGAGAAGAACCTAACTAAACCTAACCCAAACCTTGACTAAAATAATGTACCTATACTGCGCAGAAAGCTAATATCTATATATGCTACGGTACGCCCTACCTAGGTAGGTAGGGTGTATCGTGTATGTACGACAACCCTGCATCACACACACTTGCAGTCTCTCAGAGTCGATCGTAAGTAGTCTAAAAATATTGAGGTAGATCGCCAGCAGTTCAAGTTTGAGCACCCCTGTTCTAGATGATATAAAATGATGTGAGGAGTCGCGGGAATCTTGTGAGATGAAATCCAGAGTAAAATCGTGGCGTGCGTTACAGATGCTAGGAAATAAATAGGTGACAAGCACTAAAATCGACGTAGGCAGTTATTGCATAAATTCTTGTAAAAGGCAATAAATTCACCCCTTGCGACGTTCACAAACTGTTCAGTTGGTTCATTTAGCAACACCTTACATACATAAACGTAATTTAAGGGGGAAGAACCTGCTTATTGACAAATGTAGATAACCAAGATTCCAGCATGTAATAATAAAAACTAGATTTAAAAATTACGAAAGTATAGGTAATGGCTTTGAAAAAGTTACTGAGCTATACGTACAACAAAATCGTTAATATTTCAAACTTAAGAATATATTTCCTCTCTGAAATGCTAGAGATCTAGGAAAGTTAGCTTTAGTTGGAAGCGATACTTGAATTGCGATTTTAATCATGCCAGCAGCATTACCGCAGCAACAACTAAACGAAATGGATAGCTCTGACAATAAGTTTTTACGGGTCTAAGATTGTTCTTTTGAAAACATTTCTTATATTTATTTAAACTAAGGTGAAAATTCGTGAACTATTAGGGAAACGCGTTTCTTAAAAATTAAATCTGTATATAGCCTATCCCCTGGGTTTATGGTTGTTTAAGAATTCATCGATCAGATTCTTCAGATCTGCTGTGAACGATTTTTTTTAAAAGTAAATGTCCTTTTAAAATATGGCAGGGGTAGTCTTCCTTTTTACTTTGCTTTCATTCTCTTTTTTCTATTTTCTGATATTTTTTCCTTTCCACATGTCTTTTTCTTTTCTTGTCATGTGCTATTTTCCTTTTTTGTTTTTTCTTTCTACAGTATAAATACGGTTGCCATCTTTCTGTTTGCTTCTCTGTTCTCTGTTCTCTCTCATTTATTTTGCATATATATATATATATATATATATTTGTAGTCACATTTTACCTGGTTTTCCATCTCCATGTCCAGAATCACCGACTTGAAAAATACTATTTTTCTGTCTCTTTTTTTTTTTCAAGCTTATTTTCCATGCAGTGGAATAATACCTTATTCAGGTATTGTAGCCATTCCACCTCCAGGGGCTTCTATATTCTCCCTTCCCGTTGCATTTTATTCATAAGGCTCTTGGGGAATGCAGGACTCTGGCATCCCGATAACTTAGGAATTTCATCTATGTCTATATTGAATGACTTAAGTTTAAAGGTTAGTTGACCAGTGCTTATCTGATGCTCTTGCCTCACCTTGTATAAGAACACACAATTTCCTGTTCCAAATCAACCTATATCATGGATAGTGGTATATTAGTATTTTCTTTGTTTATAACTTTCCTTTTGCTTATTTTTTCTATAAGGCCTGCCGTCCGTCTTAGGATCTTTGAGTCGACCAGACCGCGCTTCTATGTCTAGTATTGCCTTCTGTTCATTTTAAACTGACATATAATTATTGTCATTTTAACTTATAAGTAGCGTCGATGTGTCATGGTAAAATAAGTATCCAATTCGATAGTTTGCTTTGCGACGGGAAATTATTGAAGAAAGAAAAAGAAAAAAGTTAAAATTCATGCCAAGGAGTTTTACCCCGAGATGCTACCGTCTCGGTTCAGTAACTTACAGCTTTGGATTAGTGATGTTTTAAATTAGAACATAGAAAACTTTAGTGATTCAGATTTTAATTTTATAAGTAGGCTTGGGCAGAAGTTACTTATACAGATTAGATTGCAATGTTTTGTTACTAATGAGTTTTAAAATAATATACTTTTCAAGATTGCTATAAAATGAAGGTTGAGCAGTAAAATTAATATATCTTTAACAATTGTTCCTGCAGTACATTTATTAGATTCTTCTATCTACAGCATGAGCTCATTTCTATTGTATTTTAAGGAGGTATTATGTAGTCTAAATCCCCAAAGCGGTGCAAATAAAAATTGAAACAAGTAAACGGTTAAAGAAAACATGTAGAATAATTTTAAAATGCTTGGAAATTTTAATGCAACAGTAATTTAATCTAGTTAATGCATTAATAAGATTTTACAGGTTCTTTGATCTTGTTTCCGTAAGCTACTTTATTTGGAATTATTTTATTTTGTATTTAGTCACTTCACAGTTGAGAGACAAAACAGTAGACCTAGTCTTAAGCGTATAATTTGTTTTCCTTTTTCCTTTGTGAGCGGTGTTCTTGCATATTACTACCTCATTTCTCACAAGCCTCAATTGATATCTCTTCACCAGAGTTGTTCCACATTTTCTTCTTCTGTGGACCCATAGTGGGGGGATCAGCCCCTCACTTAAAAGAACTGTATCTTGATTATATGTCAACATTTTACAAAATGCACTGAAGGCTATTAATGATATAAAAGGCCTACGATTCGCTGACATGTTTGTTTCAAGTTTAAAGCAGCCGTATAGGTTATGAATGAATTAAAGACAATCTGAAATCAATGTCAGGAATTACATTAGGTAGGCCTTTATTGCTCCACAGGAGCGAATAAGAAAAATACTCTTATTAAAACATAATGCAGATATCGGTAGTCATACATATAGATAGAAGTGCAATATTATATCAGTGTTTTAAATATTTTATTTGCACTGACATCGTCATGAAGAAATGAATCAAATAAGGTGGGCTAACAATATCAATAAACGATTGGCAATTTGTTACTTTATGTTTACTGTGTGCCATGCAATAATATTGTAGCGTCCTATAACCAAAACAAAATTAATACTTATATTAAATTAGAAATTAAAGCATGCTCTTTAATTAGTAATTTCGCCTATTATTTCTATTTACAGAATTGTTTACATTAGGACATTAGTTACCGCCGGCGTGGTCTTGTGGTTAGCGTCGCTGACTACAGATCCGTCGGCCCGGGTTCGATCCCCGGTACCTCCTCCTATTTTTCTGCAGCAGGGAGGTCTGGTAGGGGTGCACTCAGCCTCGTGATTCAAATTGAGGAGCTACTTGATAGAAAAGTAGCGGCTCCGGTCATGGAAACCACCATGAACGGCCGTGGGTGTCGACAAGCTGTCCACATGCCCCCAATCCTGCCGTCTGCCGGTAGATGAGGCAGAGGTCGGGTGGTAGGCCTTGTCCCTTCTGGAATGTTAGCGCCACGGAGGACATTAGTTACGGGAGCTTGGCCGTTATATTACCTGTGATAATATTTATAAACATTACGCTAATTTTTATTGCATTAAATAATTTTAATTCAATGAAATGTTAGAAGAATATTGCAATTAGGCCTACATGAAAGAAAAAATTACTCTGCAAGTTTGAATTTTAGAGGTTATGGTATCCCAGTCTATAATGTCGATCAATAAGTGTACAGTGTACAGTGTACAGCTATGGAATGACAGTTAAGGCAGATGCAGACAATGATGGATTGCTCTTTGTGCCGTGTTTTGATATGCACCTTCGGGCACATGCAAAATGGCGAGCATATGCTCGTAGACTACGTGCATTTCAGTGTGAACATGTGGTGTGTATGTTTGTTGGCACATGCGTGTATGTGTGTTTGATAGGGAAAGATAAATTATGCTTCTTCCTGTATGAGGAGTGCCCAGACATTTAAAATCTTCATAAAAAAAAAATCTTTTAGGAATTTTAATTGAAAGTAATTCGTTGTAGAAATAACTGCTTAAGCGAGTTATCAGGATCCAGATGTATGATAGAATAGCCTAAGTGTGTTGTTGAGCCTATAAATAGCTCATTTTGTAATAAGATATTTTCACGCGATCTGAAAATAATAATTGTAGTTATTATTCCGTCAGCTCTGAATTCCGTAGGGCGTTAATTAGCAGGTGGGGAGAAATGAGCAAATTTATGAACTCTTTCTTTCTCTCTGTTTCCTTTCTTAAAGACTAGTTCAGTTGTTCAAGGCAGCAAGTACGTACCTAGGTGATGAGATAGGAAGGAAGACAGATGGCGGGGGGGGTCTGGACTTTTGCGTCCCAAAACCACTAAACTAGGACTTTTGCGTCATAGATCCTCACATCCAGTGACCCGTTTGCGTCCCGGGTCTCTGTAGAGCAATGACCGAAATGCGTCCCATGGAATACAGGTAAAATTAATAATTGGTATCATGCAGTTCTTTTAGCATTACCCATGGTGCACTGCGAGGAGTCGAACTGCTACACACCCCAAAAATTTATGTCCTTGCATTACTGTCAATATTAAATAAAATTTAAGTGGAGAATGAAGTTACTCTTTGTCTCTTGGCTACCAGTTTGCTTTTTTGTGGTTGGTAGGAACTTAAATGATACGTTATCACATGCAGTGTTACCATCATTCAGTAGTTATATTTCCCACAATCGTCAGATAGATGTATCGATTTTGTTCAAGATGGGACGCACGAGGGTTGTTTACGTCAAGTTGCACCGGACGCACGAGGGTTGTTTTGATGAAGCGACCACTCACTTTGGGACGCAAAAGGGTACGACAGAGGGCGGGAGAGATAAAGACCCTACAGAGAGAGAAGGAAAAAGGAAGGGATTTTGGGAGAAAGGGAAGGGAGGAGGATAAGACAGAGATCGGAAGAAAGAGAGAGAAGGAGGTAAAAAGATAACTAGAAGTAAGTATATTACTCCTAACTTAATTTAATATTGTTTTAATCCTTCCCTTCGAAAATATGAGCTTTTTTTCTTCGTCCGAGCCAGTTGCGGCAATTTGTTCGCCTATCTCCTACCAAAACTCCCGCGAGACTTCCCGCGAAGTTTAGGGACTGGAGAAGGCTTGGAGTTATCAGTACTTGCATTTATAGAACTTAATCACGATAAGTTAACGTATATATAAGTATTTAGGCTTTCACGGCCGGCGTCTATTGAAGTTAACTCTTCCGGGGTTGTGGGCCGTGGTCGGTCAGTTTTTCTAGCTGGCCTGAAGTTTCGCCGCGAGCTGCGTCGGGCATCTTCAGAGCGTGTCAATGGCTGTCCGGTGCCAACTGCTGCTGTTTTCCCCGTAAGATTTATATGTTTAAAATTAAATAAATATTCTTCCACAGGTACATGAGCAAGTTTTTCAGTACTGTTTGAAGTTCACCTCATAGGCTACTGTATTTAATTTCAATCAGCGTGTGGGGATTATTCTTGCATAGGCCTACCCTGTTTTTTAGCGTCCCCATAAATAAAAATTGAGTGGGGTTAGGTCTGGGCTGCATGGATATCACCATTTTTTGTGTTAACTTACGTAGGACGCTGTCTCCAATAACGAGGATGCACCAGTTCCCTTGTAAGTGAATGCTGTTTCCTACATTTTAAAGTCGTTTCAATAAATTAAAACTAGTTTTATATTTTGCTTTAGTAGTATTTTTAGTCTGTGTGATAACGACGATGAAACAAATACGCTTAAATTTGAGAATAATCGAACATATCTGCATCTGCTTGCGGTGCGGTATAATATGGCTCTTGCGAAAAAAATTGGACCACATTCTGCAGAAAGAAACCAACCCTCAAATTAAAAAAAAAAAAAAAAAAAACAGAGTGGATGCTAAATTTTTGCTACTGAACTATATAGCCTATCTACGTTGTGCAAACTAACCAACCCTCTTCATCCATTTATATGCCATCCATGGAGCAAACAAAAACACACTGAAAAAGACCCCGGTGACTTTTTGTTTAACTTTAAATTATTTTTTTTAGCTTAAAAATAATGTGGATTGGTTCCTTTCAGCAGAATGTGGTCCAATTTAAACAGTTGATTCAGTAGCCGGTTGAGAGAGATACATAGCCTAAATCGTTATATCCTTACAGAATGAAAACATTGTAGGTGCTTTTATTAGCAAGAATACTACTGGAAAAATTCGCACATGAAAGGTGTAACGTTGTAAGCCTTAACACACCGGCCGCCTTACCCATTGGATTGTTCTAGGTACTCGTTTCTGTTATAGGTAGAATTGACCCAGGGCCGTGGTGTCAACAGAAGAATTAGGCTAATTGAAAAATCCTAATAGGCCTATCGATGACATGTGTTAAGTGCAATTCTATAGTTTTAATAAATATAATTATAACGAATGTGCACCCAGGAAAAGTATTCATCACATTTTGCTCCTACAGAAAGTAGGCTATATTAAGCTTCTGTTTTTCACTTGCCATATTTGTATAGAGCAGTGGTTTTCAACCCGCGGTGCGCGGTTTAATTTTTGGCAGTCTGGAAAGAAATACTAATTTTAACTACAATGCCAATGTTCAGAATTTAGTGCTAAAAAACGGTGTCAGGTTTCACGTTAAATTCCAGAACGTTACTGTGCTTTCTATTATTCATTAACATTGTAAAGTGGAAGACAAAATATAAAACACACACTTATATGGTGTTAAGTAATCCATACAGCTATTGTACTACAATTTCTTATTTGTATGACGTAAGTATCATGTTATTAATGAAAAATCAGGTAAACTGATGTAACAAGGTGCCAGGTGGAGTTAAATAGGCCATACTTCAGAAACTTTTGAGTTTTAGACCACGGTTTCTTGGGAAAGATTTATAAGCATATGTGAAGGGATGTGGGATAATTCCTATCGCTTACATGTCTTATTATTTGTCAAAGCCCAGAGTATTGCAACTTCCAAACCTCTATGTGAATATTGCAATCAATACTGTTGTCATGAGAAATGAATTCATTTGATAAATCGTTACGAAGATACGTATTAAAGATGACCCTGTTGTTTAGGTGTTATAGGGGGGAATTAATAAATCAATTTGTATATTTTCAAATAATTAATTGTATTTGTAAGACAAACGCTGAAATTATTCCTCCTTTAGGATCCTGGACTCTTGTGTAATTCTTAATTACCCCTTTTAAAAAATCTGAATTCATTCGAAAGGAAGTATAAGTACCAAGTAGATCACAAGTGTGGTATTTTTGGCGCTGATTCTGTACCTTGAGTTATTAGGTGTTTATATCGGGAGCATGTTTATTTTGGCACAGGGAGCTGCAGTAAATAGCAATTTGATTGCTTTATCGTGTGGAAATCTAGTAATTAAGATTAGAGAGCACGTTCCAGTAAAGCAGTTCCTACTCTTCACTAATTAGACTCCTTCCCCATCGTCATTCTAAATTCCAGCTCCAGTGTAATGACACACAATTCCAGGATTTCATCTGGCAAGTTTGTGAGTCTGACATCTCATGAATTCTTTATTCTAAAAGAACTGAAACTGAAACTTGGGTGCGTTTTAAAATATAGAGAATAACCGTAAACTATTACAGTAACTTGTACAATAGAAATATTAGAAAATATATTAGGAAAATATGTAGAAAATATATTAGGCTATGTCAGCAGAAAAAGGCCAGAGGTTGTGTTTAACGTTACCTTACTCGTATTATCGAAATCTTGTATTTTTAAGGAAACGTATTTTTGTGTCCTAACGGAGTAGTTCAGTGACCGGCATGTTCCGTGCTCTGTGACGTCATACTACAGAGCAACCGCGCTCTTTGCTCGGCAATATCTCCGTACTGAGCGTGGAGGAAGGGTTCAACTGGCCAGTGGCGGAACGACGCCTATGCATTGGCAGAGTGCGCTCCGATCTTCGTAGATAGTATGGGAATAGCACAATTACAATGCATTTGTACGAAAACAAAATAGTACAACTGTGATAAATCAATGTAACAGAACAGTTTTGTTTGTAATGAAATTTAATATAGGCCCTACTTACACTAATCTGAAATGCATCCAGGTGCGGATGCGTCAGGTTATTTAAATGAGGCTCCGAAACTACTATAAACATACAAATACATAAAACATAAGAATACTTTAAGGAGTACTGCAAAACTTTGTCTACTCGGAAACTGAAAAATGTTAAAGTATACAAAATATACAAAATACACAAAATATACAAATTAAACTATACACCTTTGTGAGCACTATGCCAAGTATAGGCCTATTCAGACTTTTGATACACACCCTTACTTTGTGTCACTATCGTGCCCAAGCTCAAGGCATTGTCGAGATTTTTTCCCTCTTTTCTCGCGCACTAATTTTGCAATATTAGGAGACATAGTCTGGCTAACACACAAACGAGAACATTTTTCATGTTCTGATCAGATAGGCGGTTTCCATGTTGTGGTTTGCAGATCTTCATACAAGAAAAGAACTATTCACATACATACGTCGATACAAATACCTAATACTCAACATTCTAGCAGCAAATATATTATGTAGTTGCCTGGGGAAATCTTCTATAAAATATAGATAGATCCTTTTTGTTTTGAAAGCAGTCTTTCATTTCAATATTCTTTTGCAAATCAATGACTTCTAGTTGCAATGACGTTGGAACACTGTCAACATCCACAGAAAATGGTGTCGCAAATATGCAAATATCGGATTGGTGTTTTGCAAAATCTTGAAATCTGTAATAAAATATCCTGATCCAGTTCTTCTAATATTTGTACATAATTATTAATGTCTGTAATTGAATGACATACTGTAGACAACTTTGGAAAAATGTGGCGTGTCTCCGAGGGTGACCTGACGTTTCCGTAAGTCTAGTATTAATCTGAATGCACTAAATTTACCATACATTTCACTGATTAACTGACCTCTGCACCCTTGCCATGGTTAATGCACGCAATTCAATGTACCATCACGGCTCACCTTAACCCTACTGCTGCACTGAACGCCACTGCGCTAGTGCGTATTAACAGGAATGCATCTCAACTGCTCGCTCTCTCAAGCTCTTGCGAGATGATCGGCTCTTACGTCACAACTGCAGCATCTGCCGGACACTGGAGTAGTTAATTCTCTTATTCTGTGAAAGAAACAGAGTGAGGTAGTCGAAGCGATATCTTCGCAGACTTACAGTATATTCGGGTGGTGACAGATTCAAATCCCAGGGGCCGGCCAATCTCTTTGTGGTAATCCGTATATTTTGAGAATCATTTTTTGGTAAATAACTTATAGAAATATCCTGTATAATTCTGAAAATGTAAGGAAGATAATCATAATTCAATTTCCTCGTCATAAATATCATCCGGCCTTAACAGAGAATTGATCCCGGGCATTATGCCAATGAACTACTTTCCATGTGGGCGGATGTTACTCCCACACAGTAACAGCTATACCCAGCTTACAGATTTTGTTTTCTCACACAAACATAGATCTGTATACTTATTTGTACCTTCATCTTTAATTGCACTTTGCACTTGTGAGGGTCGTTCGAGATAGGGTGTTTAATGCTGGGGTAATTGTACGAGTAAGTTGTAACATTGAACCATATATATCGTACATCACATTCTTGAAAACTCTTTAGAAAACTCCAGTTTGAACGAAAAGTTTCCAGTATATTTCTAAGCCGTTTTACAATGTTCTATGAATATTTGGCGTAATTTTTCTCTTTACGTCATGAATACCTTCTATTATTATAGAGCAAACGCAATCACCTAGTAAAATACTTTCATTTTTGGTTCTAAGAATTTGGTGCCAGTATACTGTAGCTTCCTCTTTAGGAACGATCTTTTCTACTGAAATATAAATAAAATAAAATAAAATAAAATCGCTTAATCGCGGTTGTATAGGATTCGGTTACAACATGTAGAACGGAATTTACGAATAAGATCCAGCCATAAATTTCACTGCGTTAAAATTAAGTGAACATTAACTCAAACTTAGTTGTATTGAAGACATATCACAGCAAATCAAACCGACCTGCATTTGTATGTGTACATCGGGAATCAGTTCATTTCATATTGGCTGTCACAGCAATAACTCTCTTTTAGGGGGACATACAGCTTTCGGTGAAATTCATAGGTGAGAAATAGGTGAATTTAATTATTTTTTCCCTCAGCAATGAATTGCTCTACATTCTTGTAATCTGACATGCTCTTTATTGACTACTTCTACAATTGTATACTATTTTCAAAATTAATCAAACTGTTACAGTTACGGGTAATTATCGTTACAAAATGGCAGCCACGATTCGTGCACTAAAATGCAGTTTCTGTGATAATTTCCACAAATGGCAATATGTTTTTGTGATTTTTTATCCATGTATTTGCAAACGTCATATGAACATCATCATCTACAATCTTTGTAATATCTACAATAAGTTATGTCTTTTTAAAAAATCATTTTTTTTATATTTTTTTTTTCATTAAAATATATATTACTAAAAATAAACTCTTAATGTTAAGTGAATGATTATAGATAGTGTTGTTCATTTGATATTAACAAACACACAGAAAAATAATCACTAAGAAATATTTATATTAACGGAAGTTATGAAGGAAACGGCATATCAGTACATGAAACGTGGCTGCCCTTTCGAAACAATAATTACCCGTAACTGTAACAGTTGATTAATTTTGAAAATAGTATGCAATTGTAGAAGTAGTCAATAAAGAGTATGTCAGATTGCAAGATTGTAGAGCAATTCATTGCTGAGGGAAAAAAGAATGAAATTCACCTATTTCTCACCTATGAATTTCGCCGAAAACTGTATGTCCCCCCTTAAATATACATATCTTCGGGATGTGTAGCTCTTCAGTTCTGAACTCATTTCTAGTGTGACCCGGTGACCTGTCGCAGGAGTCTTATGTACGAAACATAGCAATAAAACACTATCAGTGGATCGGCCTGACTGCTAGTTTTGGACTAGGGATAGCAGCAGTTGTCCTACGTTATTATAGAGAAAAGGAAGTTATTCCTCTGGGTCGCGAGCGACCCCTGGTGATCCCGTAAGGGGATATTCACAGCGGATTTGTTACCGGGGTGCGCCAGTCCCCTACCTACTTAAACCTAAGGACACATACACACACCCAGTCCTGAACCCGGGAAAGAAATTTTTCACTACTGAAAAATCCCCAACCCGGCCGGGAATCGAACCCGGGCCGCCGGAGTAGAAGGCAGGAGCGCTACCGACTCACCCACGGCGGCGGACTATTATAGAGAAGGCAAGCGATTACTACCTTTTTCATTGATACTGATGTATAAATGCGACACACAAATTTTAGCATGAGGTATAAGACAATTACAGTAATGCCTGTTGCTCACGGTCAAATTTTTCTTTAAATTTATTGCACAACTATCACTTTTCAACAAATTGGTATTGCTAACGATCAAATTCGCCTTTTGTCAAGCGTTTGGTTATTCGCGTCGGCATATAGGACTTGTTCTAATTCTAGCAAAAAGGCTGTCAAAAGCCAATCAGCGCAACGAACGTGAACAGCCCGCGCCCCGGGCGGCATTGTGGAGAACTTGCTGTCTGCAAGCCAAAAGATTGCAGTGCAGCCATTTTCCTTGCTCACATATTCTTCTTTTCCTAGCGTAGCAACTACATCAAAATAGCATGGGTATATACCTGTGTAGATATCGTTATTCCGAACGGATTAGTATAAAAATCATGACGAGAACACGACTTGTTGCCATACAAAAACGAAATGAAAATTCGAAGCGGGATGGCATAGGAGCCGTATTTGTATATGCACGATTCATGCATGCTATCATCATTCCTTCATAGCCTTGTGGTAGGATGCTAGACTGTGGAGCTAGAGGTCTCGGGTTCGATTCTTGGTATAGTAATTTTTTTTTCTTTCATAATTATTTTAAATGATCGTAAACAATGTATGATTTTAATATTTCAAAGCTTCACGCATTGTTTGCTTTCTTTTATATGAAAAATTCAAATACACAGGGCAAAGGAAACAACAGGATGTGAAATGTATAAAATTACAATAATAATTATAAATAGCTAAAGTATTAATGTTCGGCAGATTTAAAGGACAACTTTAATAAAATCATGGCAAAAACCAAATATAAGGTGCATCGTCGCATGAGAAATAGCCCTCCCCCAGCGAAGCACTTTCTTTTATACCACGATCTAGCGAATTCTTCGAGGATACACAGGCTGACAAACTGTTGGGTACAAGGCAAACCTGTGGGAACTCTCGAATTTTTTATATTTGGTACAAGGGGCACTCTCGAATTTTTAATATTAGGTACAAGGGACACACTCACAGTTTTAATATTTTTTTACAAGGGGCACTTCCGCATTTTTAATATTTGGTATGGTCGGGAGTGTCGGCGACAATATACAAGGATAGTTTGTCGCCATGCTGCGCGGAGAAACAAAATGTGAATATCGAGTGGGCGGAGCTTAAACAGCACGTTATATTTGTCTTTCGTAAATATCATAACACTGAAATAAATTATTTATAAGTTTTGTAAATTATCTTAATAATGTGATCTTGTCCCATCCCAATTAATCTGGATAATTGTTGTCTTTTAATGTAAACGATACAACAAACTACCATTTCCAGCAGAGTATGAGTAGCTGAAACTTTAGAGTACAGGAGTCTACCACTAGGTGGCAGGGTAATACTACGATGTTGCGAAATTTAGTACACAGAGGGAGAATCATTTGCTAGTATCCATTTGATGACTCATTTTACCGTTAGCAAAGGTGGTTTTGTTTAAACGTTTGCTTAAATTTGTTGTACAATAAATTTAACGAAACAATTTGACCGTGAGCAACAGGCATTTGCTTTTCGTAAAATGTGTGAGTTTTTACCACGGTCACCATTCATGGAGACAATAACACTGAAATTTTCTTCATAAATTTGAAATCTAGAACCCACTGATACTTTCACTTGATGATTGCTTATATAAACATACACATTTGAGTTTCAGGTAATATGAAATATACACTTGGTGAAGGTAGTGAACCATTTCAGGGCTGCATTTAAATGCGTATATAATTATATAGTCTTTAAGAGTCAACGAGAAAAAAAGTCATACCACTTATATACAGTAGAAACACATGATATCATGTTGAACTTTAGTAGTCTGACGAAGAGGTAAATGTGGCGTAAATGTGTAAAAATTAGGAGGCAAGTCACACCATTTGCATACAGTTCTTTGTCGGTAACAGTGGTCTAATACCGAAAACAAGGAAAGCAGACCATTTGGACGTTACGAAAGTGTTGGCAGACGTCAACTAAACACCAAAAATATGAACCCAAGTCACACCATTTACATGCGTTTCATTCAATTGTCATTAGACTCAGGACATCTTAAAAAGCCTAAATCCTAAAAGGAAGACCGATATTTATTGACGAACATCCCAGCAGACGTGCGTGAAAACGTAAATGTAGAAAAATAGGCTGCAAGTCAAGTTATTAGCATAATGGTGGTGATTTGTTTCCTAGTAGGTAACAGTGGTCTAATGTCGAAAAACAAAGAAAGGCATACCACTGACATTGATTAGTCAAATGTTTCCGATTTTCAAAGTTTCGTCAAGGGTATTCGTCAAGGAATTTCGGTCTGCCTTTTTTAGATGTCCTGAGTCGAATAGCGTTTGAATCAAAATTATGAAAATGGTGTCCATTTTTTTTTTTTATGTTTTCAATGACGTCTGCCAACACTTCCGAAACGTCCAAATGGTCTGAAATTTCAGTCTTCCTTTCTTAATTGAGACATTTTGAGATGCTCTGAGTCGAATGGCGATTGAATCAGATGTATGCAAATGGTATGACTTGGGTCCGTTTTTGCGTGTTTTCGATTACGTCTGCCAACACTTTCGTAACGTCCAAAAATGGTCTGCCTCCCTTGTTTTCGACATTAGATCACTGTTACCCACTAGGATACAAAGAACTGGATGCAAATGGTATGAATTGCCTCATAATTTTCACACATTTACGACCATTTTTCACCTCTTCGTAACATACCAGCTTTCCTTCTTTAGCTGCAACATGCAACATGATTTCATGTGTTTCTACCGTATGCAAGTGGTGTGAATTTTTTGTCGTTGATCCTCGATCTATTACTGTCAGACAAGTCAGACCTAAAAAAATCATTGTGGACTTATTCTTCTGTTTACATTACTACAATAGGGCTTACTTCTACTACTTCTGCAAAACTGGTAGATATCAGTGAAATCCGCGAAACGCGATTACACAAATTATGTTCATTTCGACAATATTTTTTTACCGTTGCCCGTAGCTCCAAAAAAATGCACATTTAAATTGCAAAATAATGCGAATTCATATAACTTAATAAGACTAAAAATAAACACAATCCCACTTTTTAAAAGAATTCCAGAAAAAAGTGTTATATTTAGATGAAATCTTAACAGTAATTCATTTTAAGGAATATTTTCACAACTTCCTGTACTTATTAACACGTGAACGTGTCATTACCGGCCATGTTGCCATAGAGGTGAAATTCTCCCTCCAAAACGAAATTCTCACAACACATCATGCAGCCAAAGAGGAAGAACCACAGGATTAACCTGCGATGCAACGCAATCAGAATATGCGTACTTTGTCTGCTCCATAAATCCTAAATTGATTATGGCTTCCCAACTGCTGTCGTATGCAGGAATACAATTCATTTCTGATTTTAAGAACCGTTTATTGGTTAAATTCAATTCAATTTTTAAGATATATTTATTTCCTAAATTCTTGCAGGTAGCTTATTTTCTTTCCCAATTACGAGCATTCACTATGAACTTGCGAAATGTTCGAAATGAAGACGTAATTATTTGCTGCAATAAGCTAAAATACAAGCAACAGGAAGCTTAAATTATTCTGACAATAAAAATACCTGGCATTTAGTAGGCTAATACATAACAATTTGGAGTGGATTAAAATATTAGCATATACAGATTTTATTTTAAAAATAACACCGCCAAGTTAGTAAAAACACAGAAAAATTCTGGGTTTAAAGCTAATTTTGCTTAAAAATAAGACAGTTTTCACGGTTGTCTACCTATTACTTAAGTATTAGCTTGCCACGGTTCTCTACCTATTACTGAAGTATTAGCTTGCGTATATTGTATCATATCGTCTAGTGCAGCGTTTCCCAACATTTGTGATGTCGCGGACCTCCTATAGCGACTGTCAATTCTCCGCCCCCCCCCCCCATGAAAAATTGGTTTTCTAAAATATATTTTACATAGAACCTATGATAAAAATGAAGGGTTAAATTACAATTTTGTACAATTAAAAGTGGCATTTATGACAATATCATACTGCTATAAATAGATATTCCGAAAAATACGATCATACCATGGTATGATTTCATCACTCATCTAATGTGATGCCTTACGCAGTTTTTCAGACGTCAACTTCCGTATGTCTGGATCGAAACAGGATAATTTCAGAAAAAAACTCACTAGGCTAATTGTATATTGTAAATATTCATTGCAAAGAAAAGAACTAAAGAAACACAAGTTGTTCACTCTGCTCTCTACCACTGAAGTGTATAAGAGACGTGGTACAACGTGCTCCAACTTCACTCGAAACAAAGAGAGATAGGTTTGGTGGGATTTAAGGCACAAGGGTTTAAGATAGAAAATATATTGAAAAATCTACGCAAAGGTTCGGTTATTCACCTCTTACTTCACAAACTCTCGCTGCCCCCGGGGGTCCGCGGACCACAGGTTGGGAAACACTGGTCTAGAGCAACAGTTCCCAACATTTTGTCTGTGATGTAACCAGGCGATATTTTCGGAACTTTCTGCTCTCGGGTAGGCCTAACGCACCAATGAACCCGTTCCTAATCCGATGGTTATTTTTAGAACCATCGAAAGGGAAAATAAACTAGGAGCATAACGGAGTTTCATTGATTGAATTTTAAAAAGTTATATCTGTCGCAAAATATTGCCCAGAAGAAGTTCACATTGCCCAGAAAGACACAAATGGCGGATTTTCGCGAAAAATGTTATAAAATCAACTTAAAACCAATTATTTTGTTCAAGTTCAAGAAGTGATTTTTTCTTCCTTATTAAAAACACGCAAAAATTCGTTCACGAAATTCTCGGGTCACTACGTAATTACTAATATCCAACAGAATCGGTGGAAGAATTTTAGGGTTGTGTACCATTGTATGTGTTGCATTATTTGCAGCCTGATTAACTGACCCAGGTTTTAGTTCATAGATTGACGTTGTTTCCCTTAAGCGGCGAAGGAAATTACATCACTCTGTTGCGTGCAATATACTGTGTGTGGGTCGTGTGGCAGGTGATTTATTGTCAGGCGACCACCTCATTCATGCATAAACCTCAGAGTTCGCACACTCCAATTTGATGGCAAGGTTGTTAAAGAGCACCGTTCAGATTGCGGCGGAAATATTATTTCTTTTAATACTTCAAATATGTTTGAATTTACCGTGTCCAGTAATTCATACCTTATTATCAATGTATGCGTGTATGTTCTTTGAGAGATTACACCTTATACGGTTTTCTACAAGTCGGTCAGGAAAATTTTGCCACGGTGATTCTGCAGACGTGGGTATCTCGTAGCCATGAATGTACTAGAAAGGGGAGAAGAAATATATTGAGCCTGAAACGAACTGCAATTTTGTTGAAGAACTCTCTTGGAGGGTATTGAGTTATTTAACGTGCATAAACCGAGCGGGGTAGCGGAACCGGTAACGACGCGGTCTCGCATTCGGCAGGTCGCCGGTTCAAATCCCGCCGCCAGCCAATCTGAGTGGAGTATTCGGGATTTTTCTCACTCGCATAGGCGGATAGCAGATTGCATATATATAAAACACATATTTTACTTTGGAACAGATATATGAGCGAGGAACACTAATAATGAATAAATTAGCGTGCATAAGTCTAAATACGGGACCAGAGGCAAAGTCCTCAGTTGGGGATGGATTTTTAGACTGCTTGGCAGCCGTAGTTGAATTTTATATTGTCCCTATAATATAAAGCCAAATGGCTGACTCTCACCCACCGACATTGTTTACTCACTTTCGGATGAGCTAGAAACTTGAAAATTGGCATACTTACAGCTTTTAGCCTAAAACCGTTGGAAAAATTCAAAAAGTTAATTTATACTTTATACCGTTAAAGCTACTTCAAAATGGCATATTTAGCTTTTTTTTTTAGATTCCACATGAGCTAGAAACTTTAAATTTAGAAGACTCACGGATTTTGATCTGTAACCGATGGGAAGATTCCAAAAAAGTTCAATTTTTAACTTTTTACCCCGAAAGAAAACTTTGAAATGTTCTTGAGACATTAATGTTTACACACTTGAGTTTAAAAGCCAAATCCTCTCAATTGAAAATCCAACGAGTCTATTTCTTGTTAGATGTAAAAATATTTCTTTATTTTCTTACTAGATTTAGAACATTACACCCGGTTTTATTGATGTTTCAAAACAAAGATTAAGGAAGATTATTGGGTCAGTTGTCAGTAATATGAACCTTCTCTCTCCTTGATCGATCCGGCTTTAATGGACTCACGATACAAATGGTATTCGTCGTTTTTGTTGCTTAGTGCCAGGCATGTTTACGATTGTAGTGTAGAGTGTTGGTCTGTATTTCCTCATACGGAGTTCATTTAAGGTCATTGTAATTACTAGGTATTCATTAAAGTCGTAGTATTCACATCCATTGCATGTTAGTTAAATGGACAGCGGTACCATTAATGCTAATTCAGAAGTACAAAGGTTGTTGCTACATGAAAACTATCTTTCATCTGTTCTGATAAACTTACCATTACCACCCTGTAACTTCCGGTTAGTGTGGTTTTGGATATAAAGCACATTTCCGATCATTTGTACATCACTACATTTTTATGTATTATTTGACTTCACCCTGTAGCCCATGGAAGTTTGTAAAACTGACTCCTACATGTCGTAATGAGAATGTGCTTAAATTTTGCGGTCCCACATTTGTAACGAATCGTGTGAAATATTTAAGTTCTAAAATCTCGAAAAAGCGCCTGGAAAGACAAGTCCACTCACAATAATTGGCTGAGTCTATTGACTTACAATCATAAATTTGTATAGTTCTCTGCTCACTGTGTCCATTGGCTTTAAACTGTCCACTACTTACTGTACATATATGAAGTAGGCTACTACTTTGAAACCGACATGAATGTAATGGTTTAGTCGTATAACTTTTTAATGAACCCATCTTCGGTATGTTTCAGTTGGTTAAACATAAAATAAACATAAATTACCAAATGTTTCAGTTTCTTTAGGAAACAGGGCCACAAAAGAATTGAAATAACTTTGTGAAATTTTAACAGTCGTTCTATCTTGGCAAAAGATTCTGTCATTCTTTAGATGGCTCCTGATGCTAAGACTAGCTGTTCATAAGATTCCTTCGTCTATCAGTTAACTTAACGTTAGAGGATATTATCGAAATGAAAAAAGCTGGCAGGTAGCTTGATCTAGGAAAAAGACAATGATAATGTCCATTTCAGAAAATCTACAAGTTTATCCCGAGAAAGATTCGTACTAGGTTAAAATATAATAAAATTGCACAACAAATTATTCACTTGAAAACGGCTCATAGATTTTTAAAATGAATTCTGATAATAGTTTGTGCTTTCAGTTGTGTCAAGTGTTTAGGTTTACTTCATATTTTGATTTGTTTAGCTATTTATGCTATTATTTTGCGTCGTTATTGAAAGCTTCAAAGTATAAGTCGGTGATAAATCTGTATTTTTATCACTGTTCCAAGTTGTTTTATTCATAGACTTTCATATTTAGAATTTAATGTAGATATAAATTATTCCCATATAGTTTTAAGTAAATTAGGGATTACAAAAATTATCAATAATTTAAAGCGACAAATTTTAGAAGTCCATAGGCCTATGATTTATAAACTTTCTAATCTGTCCGTTTGCATTTATTTCAGGTAAGTGGAATTCTGCTGAGCCTTATTGATGTTCATATAGACCTAAATAATTATTTGCTGCGTTGTTCATCTGTATTCTGAAGTAAGTACAGTTATTAAAATTAGAATGCCGTGATATGGTATTGTTTAGACACTATTTGAGTTTTCAGTTATTATTATTATTATTATGTTGTTATTTTGTCATTGTTATAGCTCAGAATTACAACAACCGAATCAATAATAATAATAATAATAATGTAATAATGATATAAAACACATTAACAAGGAACAAGGTTTAGTCCTAAATTAAATTTGCTGTATTACAAATCAATTTTTATTAACCTTTCTATACATCAAATTATTTTTATTTTTATTGAAATAAGTATTGTTTTTAGTTTCTTATACTTCTATCACTGACATGCTTGCTAACTCAACATTGAAATGGTCTACTGGTTAATAAGGCCTATATGCATATAATTATATTTAGGCAAGACTTCCATAAATCCTTTTAATAAAATACCAGAAAATATAAGATTTCCCTTGAAAAATAAAATTTCCTTAAAAAACAAAAATCTCGCGTTTTTTCGCGAGTGTAAAGTGACGCGAGACACATTCATTCAAATCACTGTAGTTCGGAAAGAGTGGGGATGGCATCATTTGCCCATCGTCAATGGCCCGGAATCGGCAACTCGAAAATCAAACCTAGCATAGATTTGGGGCAAATGCCATTCTGCCTAGGCTCAAAAATCTGTTTATCAAAGTCAGCTTAATTTTATCGCGGATTGCTCCTTTATACATACTAACTTACATGGCTAGAGATCCGTGAAAATGGTTTTATTTTTTAGCACAACTAGTTTTAAAATTTCAATATTATTATTAAAATTATTTATATATGCAAATTTTATAATCCACTCTTTATCTTATTATGATTTAGCCTACAAAGAAAGAAGTATATTTATTTTATTGCCACACTTAATTTAAATTTTCCTTCTCTTGAATGTTCTTTTCTTGTAGGAAATATTTATTAGCCTAATTTTGAACTTTTCATAAGGTCATAATTAAATATTGACATCTGCAAGAATTTGGGAAATAAATATATCTTAAAAGCCAAATTGATTTTGTATTCCAGCATACTATAAAAATGTTTGGGAAGCCGTAGAAGTTATAATTTATGGAGCAGTATATCTAATCTGAATGTGCCGCAACATGGGTCGCATCGCAGGTTGATCCTGTTGGCTACGTGATGTGCAGTTAGCAGTTCTTTTGGAGCGGAAATTGCCTCTCTATTGGCAAAATGGCCACGCATTTATTTGTTGTATTAAGTACAGAAAATTATGAAAGTATTCCTTATAAATTAATTAATAAGATTTTGTCAGAATATAACAATTTTGCTGGAATTTGTTTAAAAGTGAATTATATTCATTTTTCCCAAAATTAATATATAAATTCTGTTATTTAGCGATCCAGAAATATGTTTTCTGGGGTTATGGGTGGCGGTAAAAGAAAAAATTGCGAACATTAGTCGATATGAGAACAATTCGTATTATCGCGTCTCTTGAATTCACGGATCTCTTCATACGGCTTACGAAATTTTAAAACATGCTATGGAAATAGAATTTATTATTTTATCATATTCTCGATATTCACAATTCTTATCAATTTCAAGAAGTTCCTTAACACTTAAATAACCTATCAGAACACCCAGCTGAAATCTTTACCTGTACAGCTATTCTTGGAATTCCCACTTCTCATACCCTTCCTTAGTTAGTATCACAATTAACTTGACGACTGAATAGACGTAGGAATTGAATGAATGTGTAATATTGAAACATTCGTGTGCATATGGCGTAATAATGAATTTAAGCTTAGTCTTGGAATTGGTACTTAAATGTTTAATACCTCGCCGGCATAAGCTATTGACTTTTATAATGAGTTCTTTTCATAAGTCGCGCCGTGTTTTGAAGTGTTCCCTTGTATACTACGTTCTTTATAAAGTTAAGAACTTTTTTAATGGTCGTCACAACTGAAGCAAAGTACTTACTTTAGTTATATTTTCTTATAAAAGATATTTCATTATTTTGGTTTTATATCCTCTAGTATCTATCCTTAATTTTTAGTGAAGTTGCTTTCTTTATTACAACTTAATATAATTTACAAATACAGGGGCTGCTGAAGTATTCCTTTGGCCTTCAGTTCACTGCAATTCAACAATTTTCAACATTCTTCCGGCACTTATAACTTTATAATTTATAGACTAGTTGGAGATGTAGAAGGGAAGGTTTACTCTGGATGGTATCGGTATGGCGAAATTTGCATGACAATCCTTCATTTCGTTTCTACATCCACAAAAGATGTTTCATTTAAAATTCGGATGGAAAACACTGTTATTGTCTTCTCTCTCTATGCCCATTTCTCAGCTAAATTTAGCGTGTTTTCGACTGGCCATTTTATGAAGACAAAAGTAATTAATTTGCAGGGCATCTAAGAAGTCACTTGGCGTTTGCATGAAAGTTCCCAAAGTAGATTTGAGCTTTAGTTGCGAGCTAACGAGGAGATAAATCGCGTCTTGATTTTAATGTTTAGTGCAGTGAGAGAGAGAGGGAGAGAGAGAGAGAGAGAGGAGGAGGAGGAGGAGGAGGAGGAGGAGGAGGAGGAGGAGGAGGAGGAGGAGAGAGATGATAAAAGTGCTAATCTTGTTGACGAGTGCAGTAAAATACATTTCGATGCCTTAAATTCACTTATTATGAAACAATTCACATTATAAATTTTAACAATAACTGTCATTACTCAGTTATTCAGTTTTCCGTAGATTTCTATTAGATTTCCGTAAAATATTAATCTTTAAAAAATGAAAGCTGTCACGTTCAGTTGCACTTAGGTTTTTTGGAGTTCTGTACTTGTAGGCCTAAGGCTACATTACAAAAAATCTTGGGTGAAACTCACATAACTTCCTCTGCCCATTAAAAGTTAGCTTCTTAGTATAATATATTATGTATGATGTTCTGTTCATGTAATTTTTTTGTAAAAAATGATGTTGCCGCATCGCGTAGAATCCCTGAAGGATACATAACTCAAATAACATCTGATTAATACACTCATGTAACTCTCTTTACTTTAAGCATGGCCAATGCATCTTTATCACTTTACATTCTGATATAGAATAAGAGGTCATATTGCGAAGAGTGCGTATTGAGAGTGGGTGGCTTATAACTACCCTTCAGAGATTTTTTTTCGGAAAAAAGTTTCAAATCATTGTTTTAGATCTTGGTGTAAGCACCCCATGTACGTTTCTAGAAAATCGTAAAAAACTAAATTTTCTTCATATAAAGTTCCCTTAAAATTAAGAGAAAATCGTCAGTCTTCGTATCACATCCTCAAAAGGTACCGTACCCAAATATAAAATTTTGTTTTCGTACGATTTTCCATTCTGGTGCCAGGCTGTTCACAGACACCCACACAGACAGACATGTTTCCGCAAGTAGTATTTTTGAAGTGAAACTTCTTTAGCCGTGGTAGGGGTAAATCGAGAGCTTGTGTAACGCTCAAAATCATCACGAAATTAGTAAGGTGTGACGGAACGGACTGCACAGAAAACAATCAACTCAATATCCAAAATTTAAAAATCTAAAAATCTAAAAATCCGAAATTAAAAAATCGAAAATTAAAAATTAAAAAATCCCAAAAATTAAAAATTAAAGATAAAAAATTTTAAAAATCCAAATATTCAAAATTTAAAAAATAAAAAAATTCGAATTGAAAAATCTAAAATTTAAAAAGAAAAAATCCAAAATTCCAAAATCCAACATTTAAAAATAAAAAATCCAAAATTTAAAAAGAAAAAATCTAAAATAAAAAAAATAAAAAATTCAGAGATCTAAAATTTAAAAAATCCATAATTAAAAAATCCAAAATTGAAAAATTAAAAGATAAAAAATTAAAAAATCCAAAATCCAAAAGTAAAAAAGTTCAGCTATCCAAAATTTAAAAAATCCAATAGTCCAAAATTGAAAAGATCAAAAAATTAAAACAAGTTTCACTTCTGTCGCGTGGCGTTCCTCGCACACTTTTTTTTTATTTAGTGAATCTCTAAACGTGTATTTATGTTAAAATCTCAACTTTGAATTTGGGGGTCGAAAACATTACTTCCTCTACCTATGGTACTGCTAGAGGAAGTAAAAATTATAAGCTGTGTAATGCAAGTATGAGGTAGAACACTGAGTGAAGATTATGAGGTAGAACATTGAGCGAAGATTGCCACTGAACAAAGGTGAAAGCCTTCTTTTAGATCTTGCATACATAAAAATAGGAATCGACATCAGTTTCCCCTGTGAGAACATTACAAAATTACCATCCTGAGATTAGTGAATAAATCTTATTGTAACTCGGCGAGTTTGTCACAAAGGAAAACTATTAGGCTCCAAACCAGAACAGAACTAGGCCTGCATGAATTCTGTACCATAATAAAAGTTAAATCTAAAACATCCCTTGTAGTTTGTGTTAAGAAATGTTCTATTAACTTAAATCAAATGCATTAAGAACCATTACTGCTTCCGTAATTTTTTGTAACTGCGATCAGTTGTGCGAGCTTCTTTTTCAATGCGTTAAAAATAAGGAAGCGATTAATAGTCGAATATGTAAAGACCTTATAAATTAAAGTAGGTCTAAAATGCATTAGTTTTCTTTGATTTTAAGAAGGTAAATTTTGTTGGTATTGTTAACTAATTTTGGCTGATCACGATTACAATAAGAACTTTAAGAAACCGATTGTTCATGAATACGAGGGTTGATCTGTATGCTCCACCCCTGACCCACTTCCTGTTGAGATAAAATTATCAAAATATTCATGCAAGCAGCTTCATATCTCAAGGTAAACACTGTACTGTTTCAAGCTCTTATCTTTCTCCCTTGGGTCAGGGGATATTTTTCTTGTGAAGGGTGTGTGTGTCAGTCATAAAATGGAACTTGTAGAACCTTGAGTTGAAAATCGTCTTCCACGAATATCTTCTTTGAGTTTTGGGAACAATCTGAAGTCACTAGGGGCCATATCTGGTGAGTATGGTGGGCGTTCCACCAATGGGAACCTTTTGCGTGCAGTTAAAATTTTGTCCACCAGAGCGCAGCAGGGTCTGAGGAGGTCCTGCCGTCTCATTCTGCCATATACTTATGCGTATCAATAGATGTGAATAATGTTGGCTTTCCTATAAATACTGGCGATTAATAACGTTTAAGTTATATTCCAGAAATCAGATACCTATATTCTGCCTAGGAGAGTGTGAGATCGCCAGAAAAAGTATTGATTTGTTAAAATAATTAAATAATTAATGTCTGTCTGAAGTAATAATTGGTTGTAATTATTAAGTCGAAAAGAACCCGTGGGGTGTGTCAGCAAAAACAGGAACAATAATTATTTTGCAGTGGCAGAGACATGTGTAGCTTAGTGACAAATAATTCAAAATATTAAAATTATTCCTGTATATCGCGATGACATTTGTATTCGTTAAATGGTGAAGAAATATTTCAAATTTTATGAAACATTTAAAACTTGTTGTACAGTACTTCACAAAGAAAACATCCCATCTTCTTTAGATTTATAACCATAGTCGTAAATATGTTAAAAAAATTCTTTATACTGTAAGTCATTTTTAAAAAGTAATTTAGGTTCATGGTTGTTTGCTTTCACAATATTCTGTATATATTTCAGCGTTCGGTTATGGATTTACTGTGTGGTAAACAGATGCTAATATTTGATTAATATAACACAGTAGTTATAGAAAGTAAAGAACTTGGATACAAATGTGTAAATATTTTGTTCCTATTATCATTAATATTTTATAAATAAATTTAGGTTACGTTTGCTTGCAAATAATATCCTTTAAAGGCTTACGAATAAGACATGCTCCAGAATTATAGCTGTCATTAAGTTTTTGTGTGGAAAACAAATAAAAATAAAAGTATTTGAATAGTGTATCATATTAGTAATAGGATGTTCTTTTCATGAAGTCAACGTAATTTGAAAGAAGCTGGAATGTCAAAATAAGGTAATAAGGAAATGATTTTCTTGTGATTATTACTATAGGCCTGAATGCGTAATATTTTTAACGTCAACGCCCATCCATAATATAGGTTCATACTTTTTGTTTTAGAATTATATTGCATAAGTTTCAGAATTATGGCTCGCAGGTAATTGTTGTTCATTGTACTGGGTTCTCATATGCTGATAATTCAAAATACTATGTTCTCTTCGATTCGAGTTAAAATATCTACGTGCATCGGTAATTCCAGTTCTAATATAGTGTTTTAATGTCATTAATGTGCATTATAAAAGTGAGTTGTATATAATCACAGTGTAGTTGATTTATTTATCTTTTTATTTTTTATTTTTTGTATTGAGAGGGAAAAAATAGCCAGTACCAATTGCCAGTATAGAAAGTAAAAATATGCTTTGACGTCTTCTTTAAAATATATATATATATATATATATAGCCTATATTTAATCTTCAATTTACAAGAACAACCAATGTCTGTAAGAATAATTCAGTTTTGAAATTGTTTCAATTTTACGATTTGTTTTAATGTTTGCAATGAAAAAACTTACGAATTTAAACAAAATATTAATAATTTTATTATACAAATTATAAAAAATGTGTAACAGAAATATGTGAATTTTTGTTATGAAGTTGATAAATTAAGTAAGTTGTATTTATCAAATACTGTCCATAGAAGTAATTTTGTATCATAGTTTGAAAGAGAATAAATGGTTGAGTTTCCTGCTGGGCGAACTTTCTGTTTAAAGCAACAGAACATAAGTGAATCTTGTCCATTTGATGAAGATATTTGAAACATGGCCTTCTGTTGTAGATAATGAGAATACTACTTCTTGTTAAGTTTTATTCTTTGTAAAAATGATTAAGATAGTGAGTCAATTCTGAGGATTTGAAAGTGTTGAGCGAGGAGATTTGAAGGAAATCATAGACTATTAACTATTAGCATCCGTTTAATCTTCCTTATATTTTATAACCATATATTTCGTAAAGCATATGTGTACACCTGTGTTTTACACAGAGGATCGCAACACAACATGTTTTCTGGCATTCTGATTGATGTTTAAATAGTCTGTTCCATTATGTTCAATGGACAGCAGACGACATGCTTGGACCTCTTTTGACCCTGCTGCCACCTATCGGAAGTCGCTGACAGAAAGGTTCCCATTCATAGCCTGCTTTGGTTATAGCAGCCATGGCCACACAAGAGGTGTGACTGGGGGCATCGTCCTGGTGAAAGAGGATTCCTGCACTTAACTTCCGACGTCTCTTACTTTTTATAGAATCTCTTAATTTTGGAATTAAATTAGCATAATATGTTCCTGTGATTGTAGAACCCTTTGGTAAGTAATCAACCAGAATTACTCCCCTAGCATCCCAAAATACTGTGGTCATTACTTCCCTGCAGCTGGTTGAGTCTTGAACTTGCGGGGAGGGGGAGATCCCTTAAGTTTCCACTCTTTACTTTGGAGTTTCGTTTCTGGGTCATAATGGTGGATCCAGGTTTCATCCATAGTCATAAATTTGTCAATAAATATTTTTGAATCTGCTCTGTACATTTGTAACAGACGTTCACAAATCAACACACGCTGTCTCTTCTGTGTTGCTGTCAACGATCGAGGAACCCATCTTGCTGTCAATTTTTTCATGTCCAGTTCCATAACTAAAATATTTCTAACCATGTAATAGGAGAAGCCTATTAGCTCCACTATTTACCTAATAGTCAGTCTGCGGTCTTGCATCACTAGATCGTGGACTTTTTTGACATTGTATACAGTTGTAACGCTCACTGGTGGTCCTCCTGCATGGTGATCTTCATATGATTCCCTACCACATCTAAATTCACGACACCACCTTTTGACTATGTCATATGATGCTGCACTTTCACCTAAAGTCGCACATAAATCCCAATGGATTTTTGTTGGACTCATTCCCTTTTTCTGCAAGTGTTTAATAACAGCTCTTTGTTCTACAGGCTCCATTTTATGACTGACACACACATCCCTCACAAGAAAAATATCCCCTGACCCAAGGAAGAAAGATGAAAGCTTGAAACAGTGCAGTGTTTACCTTGAGATATGAAGCTGCTTGCATGAATATTTTGATAATTTTATCTCAACAGGAAGTGGGTCAGGGGTGGAGCATACAGATCAACCCTCGTAGATGTGTATGATTAAATCAAATACCTTTACGGAGTTTTACAATTGTTTTTAACAGACAATTGCTATCAGGAGGTTCCCTTGTGAGGTGATGCAAAATTACTATTTTTCAGTATATTTATCCTTTCCTCTCCTCCTCCTCCTCCTCCTCCTCCTCCTCCTCTTAGCCTCGCTGTCTTTCTCACCTCCTTTTCTCTCATCCTCTTCTCTTCATCCCTTCAAACATTCAAGGACAAATATTCTGAAAATTTTTTTCCTGAAGATAAATTAAGGTGAAGGTTCTCGCACAGAAATCACCAGTGACTAGGGATGGGATATCGGAAGCAAAATGTCTATATTGATATCCATGTGAATACTGGTTACTAATATAGATGACAGTTTTATTTCCAGTATTATACAGAGTGCTTCAAAAAAATGTATACACACTTTGAACTGTCATAGAAAATTTATTTCCCGTTCTACAAGGTTAAATTTCTGGGTGAAAGTAATGTTATATTTCTTCAACAGGTGGCAGCAGAATATTTTCAACAATCGTCCAACAATGTGCCAATAATCATCCTACAATGAAAAGTACCTAACATTATTTTCTGATTCCATATTCCCTGCCATTCGTGCCTTATACGGTTTTATTACTAACAAGGTGGCGCCCCGCCGCACTATCATAGGAACGTACAAATATACCTGGATCGAAATTTGCCAAGGCAGTGGATAGAACACAGGGGCCCAATCGAGGGGCACGCTCTCCAGACCTTATGCCGCTGGATTTTTTCTTATGAGGCAAAGTAAAAGATGAGGTATACAAACGTAAACTACGTAACTTAGACACACGTTGGAATGAGACTCAAGCGGTGTGCGCAGAAATCTCATTGGACACTTTGGTACGATGTACGGAATCAGCGGTGACTCGTCCTTGTATTGATGCTGAAGGCAACCATTTTGAACAGTTGAACATTTGAACATCAATCCCATTTTCATCAGCAAGTCGTTTATTATTCAAATTGGACTTTAAGCTTTCCTAGCACAAAAAATAGAATTTCTGTGGCACTTCAAAGTGTGTATACATTTTTTTGGAGCACTCTGTATCTTCTTGGGGCATCTTTTTTAACAGTTCTGAAAATATTTTTAATAATGGGACTAATTTCTTTCGTTATCTGGAACTGAATTTTAGAATATAAAATCCTCAGCTAATTCCTAATTTAGCAGTCATTATAGCCGTAAAGATCCCGAAGCCAAAAGAACGTCTTCTGTATAAATCAATTTACGAAGATTTTTCTGTGACTACCGGACATCTTATTTCCAAGTCATTTTGTGATCGGAAGGCACAGCATATCTCCGGAATAACAGCAAGCTTGGAATCTCACTGAAGCGGAAATCTAATAAGAGCTTTACTACCTTGGTCTCCAGAATGCGTTTTCAAACCACAATGGCTTCGATTTCGTGACTTGCCTGTTTAAACAACTCTATGAAAACATGGCATTGCATGAATGCATTTAAAGTCGTTCTATTCTACCTCACTCAATTTCTTCTAAGGGCAGACGATATAACACACAGACCTATGGAATAGCTGAGAGTCAGATGCTAACTATTAATATCAGTAGGCCATTTTGAAGGTACAGTAGTATTATCCTACACAGACAAAACCTTTCTAAATAAATTGTGCTTCCTAGTCCAGACACAGATTTACCATTGACCGTGAGAACACTGCTTAGTAGTGTGCTACACAGTATCGCATAGAAAAGTATGCAACATGGAACTTTCTATCAGTCAGATCCTAGTATTTAATACAATTTAAATGCCAAATCATTCCGGATAAAATGTTACAAAGTGAAGGAATAAAACTTTATTTTTCTGTGACAGTTATAAGAGTCGCTGTTAGAAAAACGTACATGTGACATCGGTGTAAAAACTAAACTCCGTGGCGCTACATCCCTGGAGGGACTTGGCCTACCACCCGACCGCTGCGTCATCTCCCGTAGGCAGATGGCAGGATTGGGGGGCATGTGGTCAGCATGCCGACACCCACGGCCGTTATTGGTGGTTTTCATGACCGGAGCCGCTACTTCTCTATCAAGTAGCTCCTCAATTTGGAATCACGAGGCTGAGTGCACCCCTACCAGACCTCCCTACCTCAGAAAAATCCGAGGAGGTACCGGGAATCGAACCCGGGCCGACGGATCTGTAGTCAGCGACGCTAACCACAAGACCACGCCGGCGGACGACATCGGTGTAAGTAACGTTTAAGTAGAGCCTATGTATGTATGTATGTATGTATGTATGTATGTATGTATGCATCATATATATATGTATATGATTTACATATATGTTTATGTATATACATATCACCGCCGTCTCGAGAATTACACTGCCTGTCCTATGCTTATTTTAACATGGAGTTCAGAGTATTGTTAAGTCGCCTAATTTCTCCAGTAGAGGCGACAGAGTTCACACTCAGATAGCATGAAATTCCAGCATATTTCAGTTTCCTAGTTTCTTCAGAGGGCAACACATAGCATACGGTAATGTAAAGGGTATTGCAGCTGGGTGTGAAAGGTGCTGCCATCTGTAATGTCGTCGCGTACGCAAAATTAGCCGTATAGGACAGGCAGTGTATACACGATTAATACAGTCTACAGTAGAAGTCAGTGATACATATATACAGTATTAGAAAATACCACATTTCGTTCTTGATGACAAAACCATAGCGATTGTACTAACTTATAACAGTTTAACAATTTAACTGTACTGAATAACCGCTGAATACCATATTATTATTATTATTATTATTATCATCATCATCATCATCATCATTATTCACATTTTTATAATATTTTTTCGAGCTAATAATTAAATTAGTATCAGTTTATTATATTATAATTATGTTCAGTGGTCACATTTTCATAATATTTTTCGAGTTAATAATTAAATTAGTATTCATTTACTATTATTATTCAGATACCAATAAGGAACTATATTAAAAATATATAGAGTATTCCATTGGTACGACGCCTGTATGATATTGACCGGCTGTAATATGCTTGCAAGGATCGCAAAGATGCAATTTTATCTGATAAAACGTCAAGGTATCAGTATTGAGCGGTTAATATGTCACATACGTCACATCTGTATTGGAACATAAAAACACTTTTTTATATAGCCTATACAACATAACTTATTTGGAAATTAAAACAATTTAATGTGCATTGATTAAAAACACAGGTTCGAATCGGTGTGAGCCAATTCGTATTTTTTCTGTTCTGACTTGAGCTTATCTTGATTAGGTTAACTATTTTTCATTCCTACCACTTGCAGTTTTGGTTTGTATCTGGTAACACATGCTATACATAATAAATCCAATCTCCATCAAATTGCAGTTAATATCAGGAATCTTCTCAGAGTATCAAATAAACACATATGCCTCACCTGGGTCATTCCGCAAATGAAGGAAATGAAAGAGCAGACTCACTTGCTAAAGAAGCTGCATCTCTACAAATAGCCCCAGCCTATATTAAGTGCCCCATTTCCTACTTCAAAAAGGAACTTCGAAACAAAACCATTGACAACTGGAATCAAGAATGGCAAGCATCCACTTGTGGCTCTACTACAAGAGAAGTTTTCTTTCCAACGGTCTATGATCGCCAAAAATGCAAACTGTTGAAACCAAACTTTATTTTAACCCAGTTCCTTTCGGGACACGGAAAATTTGGTGCTTATTTTGAACGATTTCACATAGAAACTCCGAATAATAATTATAACTGTATATGTTCTGAGTATCCACAGGATGTAAAACACTTGATTTTTGAGTGCCCTGTATTTTACAGGAAAAGACTAGAACTGGAACTTCATCCACACATCTGCTTTACAGTATCTAATAGGCAAGTCAAAACAGATACATTTACAAGCAGCTGCTGTTATAGCACATTTACAAAATTTATCCTACATATATTTCATAGATTATGAAAGACATTAGGCTAGGCCAACAGTGAATCATATAATACAATTATACATACTTTGTAATTAAATATAACCCTAACATACCCGGTAAAGTAGGGTTTAGAAGATTCGGAGATTCAATAATAATAACACATGCTAAATATTGATTCTTTTATGTTGTGATTTGACAGCGTAAACAATATTAACTTGGTTTTAAACAATATGAATAAGAAAGTAACTACTGTAGCCTATTATAAAAAATATACTACATAAACTATTATAATTCATGAAATAGTCTAAAGAAATCCCTGGCGAATATATCGATAAACTCGTAATCTCTCGTGATAAAATGTACTAAGCGTACCGGTACTCATAAAATTGTACAGAAAGAATACTGTAGATATATAAGCATTCATGAGCCACAGATTATTGTCTCTGTTGGACACTACATGAGAATATTATAGGAGAAAAATTCCTCCGGCACTGGGACTTGAACCCAGGACCTTTGGCTATTCGCGCCAATGCTCTACCAACTGAGCTAAGCCGGAGCTCAATTCACAGCGCCACATGGAACTTCTCTCCTTCTCATGTAGTGTCCAACAGAGACAATAATCTGTGGCTCATGAATGCTTATATATCTGTCTTGAATGTTAACTTACAATAACAGTGGGAGCCCGGTCACAAAAATCACTACTTAGTGTGCCTCACAGTACTGCATATGACATAACTTGTCTGTCTGTGAGGTAGACCATTAGGGCAATCAGTCATAGGAGAGAAGTTCCATGTGGCGCTGTGAATTGAGCTCCGGCTTAGCTCAGTTGGTAGAGCATTGGCGCGAATAGCCAAAGGTCCTGGGTTCAAGTCCCAGTGCCGGAGGAATTTTTCTCCTATAATATTCTCAAGAATATTGTAATTTATAAATGGAATGTGCGCAATTTATGCGCAGGTAACTCCGGTTGTTCCTCCATCCTAAAAGGCAGTAAGTATGACTTGAACTATACGATTTTCTAGTTAGCCTAACACTTAATACTAGGACATTCTTTGCGACATTGAAATGCAAATTTTTAATCCCTAAAATTAGTAAAAGTTGAACTATCTTAGGTTCTTCCACCAAATCCTATAATTTTACACGTCAACAGCACCTAGAGACCTATATTTTGTGAGGCTTTGTATGCAACAGCACCTCTACCTCTGTCAAGAAATTCTGGCAGTGCTAATATCGGTTGTTGCAGGAATCGCATGCCTAGGCTTATAATGATGAACCCACTTGGCTTATTTCCAAACGTGCTGCATAATAATTCTTGTTAACGTCACACATAAAGACTAATAATAATAATAATAATAATAATAATAAACTAATTATTATAATTATGGTTTTATAAGCTCAAATTTATAAGCTCACACTTTTAAAATACTTTCAAAAATACCGCAACGTAAATGTATCGGATCCTCATAGCTACAATACTAGAAGAAATAAAACATTGCCTTTAATAGAACCAAAATACTTCACCTCTTCTGGCTCTAAACATAGCATTTATTATGGTCCAAGACTCTATAACTCTATAATTAGGTCACATCCAGAAATAGTACATATGAACACAAAAAATTCAATAAGTTTATTAAAAATCTTATTTCATAGTTCAAAAGTTACTTCACTCTGTACTTAGTAGACAATTAAGGAACGATTTTATTTGTAATAACTCAGGGTTTCAATTTTTGTTCTTACTACTTTTCCTTTTTTTCTTTTTATTATTCTGTTCTTTCTTTTTTATTATTATTGTTTAGGTATTGATTTGATATTATAATTTCTTTATGTATTTGTAATTTGTATTTTATAATGTAAATGGCTGAACTGTGCCCGAGCACGAGCGCTTGCTCATTCGGGTGGTTTTGTTTTGTAGAAATATTTTGTATAAATATAAATAAATAAATAAAATAAATATACCTGTTCATTTATTACCTCATGCATCAGTAGTTATAAAGAACAAGTAAGTTAGGTTCGTAACTGGAATGCTATGCTGTATCTCCTGAGAATGATACAGCTGCGAGATATTTACAGTGCCGTACACTAAAGGTTGATAGCAAATCAACATATACATGTACAATTTGTCGAGACTAGTTCAAATGAACCCAGGAAGTATTGAGTCCGAACGAAAATATTGATTAAAAAGGGAGCATGCTGTTGGTTACTGCTTTCTGACTGGGTCGTTTATATACTTGACTTGCTTTATTCAGTAACTGTACCAAGCAGTGTTTTATTCTGCTGGTGTCAGACTAGACTTTCAGCATATATGGCTGTGGTTGAGCTGTGGCATATTGCAGCTAATTTCTCTCATCTAACCAACAGTAAGCCTCTATAGACTCCAGCAGTCTGTTATTACTAGGGCGAGGCATTTGATGATTTTGCATCTTTTTTATATGAAAGTTAAAATATAGCTCAAATTTATACAAATGTGTATCATGAAATAATTGATTAAATAAGGGCAATTTAATTTTGCATTTTTTGGCTTTATTTTGCAAGAGATAATAATAATAATAATAATAATAATAATAGTTTATTTAACCTGAAGAAGTTAAGACCGTAAGGTCTTTTCTTCCACTTCACCAGGGACTAATAGTAACTTACATTAATTATTACAATATAACATAATAAGTAACACAAAATACATTAAAAGAACACAACATAACACATGAAATGATTTAAGATACATTAAAATGACACACTGAATAATATGAAAGAATTTTAAGAAAATGATAAAAAAGAAATTATTTGTTACAAATACAATTTAGCATTAAGTGATAGAAACTGAAATTAACATAGGACATGAAAAAGATACACTATTAAGTACTACGTAATTTTTTGAAATTTTTAGGTCATTTTAGGCATGTTTATGTCTTTTTCGGTATTTTAGGTCACGTTTCAGTGGAGGTAGAGAGATTTTCCATGTACAAATCGTTACTTTCGGACAACAGACAATTTTTTTTATTTGAGAATCTCTGCCAAGTGTTCATAGTTCATTTTAATACAGGTTTATTGTAACACCATAGCAGTTTGTCTTGTAGCAATACAGAATTAATTTTTCTTTTTAAATGGCACATATTCGCTAGGGGCATTTTGATGGGCATGCCAGTTCAGAAAGATTTTTTTCCCCACTAAGAGTGACCAAGTAGTGTAGATTTATTTACATTTTTAGCAATAAAATAAGTGTGATTTATATTGTAAATTCATAATATATAACGCATTGCCATCAGTTAAATTACTTTTAGCAATTTATTACTTTAAAAAACTAAATATAGACCTAAGCAATAATAGAAAATTTAATTGGTCTTTATTTTTTAATTTTTGTGTCATTTTTCACTATTTTTGGGTTATAAATACATTTTTTTAATTTGCATTTTTTCGCTATTTTATTATCATTAAATGTCTTGCCACAGTTATTATCAAGACCCGGATGTTTATGAAAAATCGTATTTATTAATATTGCACTCTGTTACATGTTAAAGTGTGTACATGACATGGAAGAAATAACAGAAAATTATTGGCTTCATTTTGCATATTGTTTCATATTTTGTTAGTTTTGCGATATTGCATAATATTGCTTAATATTAAATATTTGACCATATTTTATTAATTTGTCTCACTTTTAACGGCATATCTCTACCTGATTTTAAATAGTCTGCATGTCTCTGTTAATTCAAACATTTGCAGCATATTTGGCTAAGTGAATGTTTTAAGAACGATAATTGACAGTTGGCCTACATAAGCCAAATGTTTTCGGAACTGATTGTATAATATTAAAGCGACGTTTCACTTCATTAATTTTGCCACATTTTCATTTTTCTTTTTGTAATGTAATTTATACAAATTGTGTGTTTTTGTAATTTATGAAGTAATTCGACTAACAAGAGAGCATAATTAAAATTACTTAAATGAAAGAGCATACTTAATGTTTCGGAGCATGTTTTACAAATTTTAGAGCATATTTGCGTGCATATTTTAAATTTCGTTATTATAAACTATATTTCTATGGGTAACTTCGACCGCTCGGTGACCAACCATCCATACATCCTGCACATTAATAGCAGTCGGTAAAAATGTATTGTACCATTCGATATTTTTATGGCTACAAATTATAATGTAAGATACTACAAATGTGATTTCGAACACCCGAAGAAGCAAAGCTCTTGCTCTGTATATTAGAAAAGTGTGAGTTAATACTATTTATAGTAAGGACAGAACATGTATGGAAATGTACGAATAAACACAATAATAGGCCTATTCATTTTATTTGTTAAACGTATTTTAAGATGAGACAAAGCAATTATATCTATATTTTAAAGTTTAATATTGAAAATGTTGTCGTAATGACAGGATTAGTCTAATTTTAGACTTAATTTGTTTGCTGTTTAAGCTAGTTAATTCACGATGACTGCTAATAAATGAATTGAATATTCTTGGGCTGAAACTTCAGCAGTGCTTCTTAGGGCCAGTTGTATAAAACTCACAAACTGTTGTTTTTAACTGAAAGTTGGAAAATAACTAGCTACTTATGTTGTATAAAAATAACCGTAGACTGTGTAACTCACTGTTTTAAATAATTGGAGGAAATAACAAATAACCTGGCAACAGTACAGAAATTGAGGGAAATTGTAGAAATCGAGTACGGTATTGTTTTCTTATGACACTGACCTTAGTTGTCAATTCTAAGAAACTGAGGCCTTAAAGTATAATTTTCTCTGGTCAAATTATGAATGGATCTACTGGCTGTTCCTTTTTCTCCAGTAACTATTAGGAAGCTTCCAGTCACAACAATTCATGTGGAACCTCAGGGCTGACCCTGAGCATCATGAACATATCAAGAATTCGCTTTGTTCTTGATTACAATGGGAGACGTAACCTCTAGTATCTAGTTCTTCTACTGAAATTTCGGTAACAAAGGATTCCTTCTCTTATGACATACACGAGATGCATGATGGATTTTCATTGTATCGCTAGATGAGGTACTGTAATAGAATAATCAGAAATCTAGAAATAAACATTCCTATCTTGTAAAGAACGGCTACCATAACCAACAACAAAGCTAAGATACTGGTATCTGTATTTTTAATGCAATTAGACAAAACTAAAGCAAACTGAATCTAAATGATATGAAAATAATAATTAATAACTCACATTGCACCTATGTAATGAATTTCTAGTGTCTTTTCACTGTTTGAAATGTAATTAAAATTTCTATATCATCAGTTAATGTTTCAACTTGCAAAAATCCACCAGTTATATTAAACTGTAGGTTAGGATGAGATAAACTTGGATTAATGTGTAAACAACAAAAAAAGACATTTAAATGTAACTGTAAGTTAATTTTGCATGCTAACCACAGATTATATGTTTATACAACTGGCCCTAGTGAGTCAAACGATTATGGCTTTGCTGGTTGCGTTTAGTTGTAACACGGCGCAGCCTTTTTTCGGAACCACATAACCATGTCGGTCGATAGGTAAAGCGCCCGCTTTGGACAGGAAGACCGCAGCCTCGAAACATGTTTCTGGCACGAGTGTAAGTAAAATGTAATAAACAAACATTCAAAAGTAACAATAATAAAACATTAATCTTGGTTTATAATTTTAACTCACCGTTCCCATGACATTGTTTCATTAAATAAAGACTTACAGTTTCCCGGTTCCTTCTGATTGATTTCTTTAAGATATCTTTCGTTCTCTTTCTTTATCGTAGTTAACCTCTCCCTTTTAGGATTTAAGAGACCCAAACCGCCGGGCCTTACAGGGCCGCGACCTGTCGGGAGAGGGATTATCTTTGGATCACATACATACTTTTTTGACTAGACAAGGACATGGAGGGCCTCCATGCCGGGGCCACCTCCGAGACAACACGAACATATAGGACGAGACACACCATTCACACACACACACTCACTCAGAACAAGGCGAGGATGGGGATGAAGATGATAATGACAGCCAGATGATATCCGGGGACCACATTTGTCTCACATGTGAGGGAAACCTCCGGAAAAACCTCACCTAGGTAACTTGTCCCGACCAGGAATCGAACCCGGGCCCGCTGCGTGAGAGGAGTGAACGCATCCCCTGAGCCACAGCGGTGGACTCTTTTAGATATATTATAATATAATATTGAAAATGTTTTACCAAGTTTCGCGTGCAGAAGACCACTTCATTAAGCTATTAATTTATTGGTTATCGTATCCTATTAACGTTCTCTCATTTTTACATCCTTCGTAGGAGAGACTTTTATATGGCCTGGGCTTACAGGACCGCGACCTGTCGGGAGAGGAATTACCAGACAATTATCAGACAAGAACATCGAGGTCCTCCCCGGGACCACCTTCGAGAGAACATGAACACACAGAACGAGATATACTAGTCACGTATACACTCATTCCGAATATGACGTGCATGGGTTGTACTACCGGGAATCGAACCTGGTCCTGCTGGATGAGGAGAGCGAACGCATGCCCTACGACACAGCTGTGAACCATAATCGTATAAAAAGTATTATCCTAAAAAAAAGGCATTGCAAGAAAATTTTATCACTTAATTGTGAATGTGTTTTTAATCAATGTTTTGAAGAACATACACTTTTCGTTTTCAGAATTTAGAAATTTTTTATTGTCTTTGCATTACAATATAGAAAAACAAACTATAAAATAATCTTTAAATGTTGTAGCCACATGTGGCGGGTTAGTGAATTCCAATACAGGCTTCGTAAGTTCTTCACAATTATGTGAAGGGTTATGTTGTTTCAGAAGCATAGGCGTACCGAGGGGGGGGGGTTTGGGGGTCTGAACCCCCCCCCCCCCCATTTATTAAAAAAAGGAAAATTATATATTTATTTTAAGTCTGCTCATAAATTACTTAATACAAGTATAAAGCGTGGGAAGCTTAAAACTCGTTATTTTGCGTCTTAATTTTTTAAATTTTCCGAGGGAAAACCCCGGAAGCTTAAAACTCGTTATTTTGCGTCTTGATTTTTAAGATTTTCGTGGGAGAACCCCCGGAAGCTTAAAACTCGTTATTTTGCGTCTTAATTTTTAAAATTTTCCGGGGGAGAACCCCCGGACCCCCCTCTCCCTGGGGGGGTATTCCTTTATAACCTCCCCCCATATGGTCGGCCTGGTTACGCCTATGTTCAGAAGCATTGGGTACTCTTTAGTTGGTCGTTGATTTTCATTGCGTGCTATTTAGAGCATAAATGAACGTCGATGTGGGAGTCCATATGATATGGCGCTGCTGGAATTGCATTCACCTGAGCTGAAGTTGAACACATAAAACTCAGCTATTTCTGTCTCGCAGTGAGATTCTGTTATGGATGTAATGAGGTTCTGTTGGTGTGGTGATGGTGAAAGAACTGTGAATATAATATACAAAAAGGCTTCTTTTTCTCAGTCTATTTATTTATTTATTTATCAAATCGCCTATACGATTTCAATCCAGATCGCTTTATTAATTTGTTCACCTGTGATATGTTTTTTGTCGACACGGCCTTCGGTTTAATCTTGTTGAGCCTAAACGCCCAGGTTGGTAGTTCTAATAAGTTTACTCAGTTCTAATATCTTAAAACTTTTTAATTCATGATTATTTTATTTACTTTTCTGTACTGTTATTCACTTAGCTCACTTATCAGTTAGATTCGTTATTCTAGCACTGTGCTATTACCATTTATAAAGGCGGAAAGTAACTTGTTCATTTACTTTAAAATTCTTCACAAATGTTTGTAGTTATAGATTTTACCTTAACTCTTTAACCTTAATAGCGTGAAATCGTTTTTATCATTTGTTGAGACATATGTGTATTGAAAAATCTGCCTTTCTCTGACGGATATGTCATATTTATTCCTACAACTACTGAGGCCCGATATTAAAGGAAAATCTTCTGGTGGATTCAGGTTTAAGCCGTAAGTTTGTGAACTTACTGTTTGGTCTAGCTTTTCGCCTAGCTTGACTCACTAAAATACATAATACCCGGAAGAGGAGCAACGCGTTTTACAATTTTGCGTAATTCTAATTAACAGCGATACCACAGGAGATGATAATTTTCTGACAATTCCTTTCCGCGAAGTAAAATCTTCTTGAAGTGTCTGCCCGAGTGATATATTTTCATTCAGAACCGGAATTTAATGCTCTAAATATGCTCTAAAATTTGCAAAATATGCTCCGGAATGAATGAAGTGTGATTTATCATTTAAGTAAATTCAATACTTTAAATTCTCTTGTTACCTGAATTACATTATAAATTACAAAAATTAGTTAGTTTGTATACAAAACTTTTAGAAAAACAAGGTCAATATAACATTTTAGTAAATTAAAAGCTAATGAAGTGAAACGTCGCTTTAATAGTATACAATCAGTTCCGAAAACATTAGGCTATGTACTGTCAATTATTGTACAGTAGTTTCTCACAAAATTCTATAAACTGTTAAACTAATAAAGATATGCAAAGTATTAAAGTCTATCAGAAATATGCCGCTAAAAATGTGACAAATCAAAATATGCACACAAATTTAATGTCAAGCAAATATGATGCATTCTCGCAAAACTAACAAAATATGCAAAAATATGAAAATTAAACCATCAGTTATTTCTTCCATGTATTGTACACATTTTAACTTTAGCATGTAATAAGAGTGCATTATTAAAAAATATTTTTTCATAAGCTTCCGGGCCCTAATCATATTAGCCTATCTTCATTGTCATTTGTATATCGACCTTCTCTACCTATAAAGACATTGCAACAAGACAACACAGTAAACAATAATAATAATAATAATAAAGGCAGTATAATATGTGTAGAAAGGAGAGATAATAGTATTATATTTAGTGGAACAAAAGAAATAAACATAGGATAAATACATTATTGGTGGAACTCGGCTTGATTGGACAATTCAGTATTAATAAGCTTGATCACTTGATCATTTTCTGACATCAATAGAGAGGAATTATCGTAGGTAATCCCACGAGAGTTAACGAGTTTATAGATAGATTATCTGATGAAACTCGTAAACTCATGTTGAATAAACGTGTAACGGATTATACAAATAATAATTAGTTTCATGCTTTGTTATATAAAAACAAAACTAACAGCTGCGAGATCACTGCATACTATGAATCAACCATCCATTAATCAATTCGAGTTACCATGTTGTAACCAATGCTACCAATGGTGCCTATGACATAGTTAACCTAATTCAGGTAAGCTAACAGCAGAACAGAATATAAGCACACGAACTGGCTTGCACTTATTTGAAATTGAGTTTCTCATCAATATATGTTATTTATGCTACGTAAATTTCCAAACAAGTTATATTATATAAAATGTGTTTTATTATGTTCACTGGCAGCATGTGACACATCAGTTCACTGCACGTCGATACCTACATTGTCAGTAACGAGCTGACATTTTATCAGATAAAATCGCATCTTCGTATTAATAGCAAGCATTTTATAACATAAACGATCATAATTGGTCTATATCTGTGGAATTGCTCAACGTTATTGGCCAATATGAAACGCACGGAATATGAATGGAATAGTCGTTTTAATGTTGTATTATCTCTAAATTGATATTAAAAAAGTTTTCGTCTTTTGAATGCAGATACTTGATTCCAAACAGCATTTGAATCTACTTCTGTCTTGCCATAAATGTATAAATCTGTATAAATTCCAATGGCTTTACTCCATGCATTGTTTGTCTTGGAAATCTCAATGTGTCTATTTGTTAAGTCAGGATCGCTGAGTGCTTGCACTATGCTGTACATCATACCACCCTGCTGTATTTCGCAAATTCAAAATTGTTATCTTCATGGTTGTTTAGTAGGCCTACAACATTTTTCTTCATTGGGGTATATGGATAATAAATCAATGAACGATACATTAAAAAGCTATTTATTGTTTGGTAGGTTATTCTTAAAAATTAAAACAAAAGCTGAATGAATAATTGATCAGTTGACTTACTGAATGAATGAATTATTGAACAAAGATCTCCTTACTTTCATGTTCTTCCTTGCATAAAACCCAGGAACACATCTGCTAGACTAAGATATTTTGTCAATTTTGTTTAGTTCATTGAGTTTTGTTGTCGTGGCCAGATTCTCTCAGTCAGGTTACGAACAAATCCTTGCAATTGTGCAGCGTTCTGGGTTGAAGAAAAATATGTCAAAGCAGTGAATGTTGTTTTCGGTAGACCGAGTGGAAAGAATATATTACCTTCCTTTTGTTCGCTAGATCACTGCTTCCTCTGCTATAAATGTGCGAGCATCTTCCGAACATTGGCTGGCTTAATTTATGAACAAAATCCTTCTGCAGTGAAATGTCTTCTTCGCGAATTGCTCATAATCCTTTATTGCCACCGAATGTGAAGGTGCAATATCATAAGAAGTTATGTGTCGACTGATTGGCTTCGCTATTGTTGAACTGGGTGGTAAAAGTCTTTACTAGTGGCATTTTCTAAGACTACTTACAATAGTAAAATCTTGTAAGTTATTACTCGTTTTCTCCTGTAATAGTTGTATAGGATGTAAGAACTTAACATGACAGCACGTAGTTAAGAAAACGAACGCTAACATTCGAGTTCGAAGTAAACAAAATGTGCGCTAGTACGACTTTTATGATGTTTTAAATCGTAAATTTTAAAACTAAAATAATTTTATTTCGCTTGAGCTTGGAATAGTAATTGAATAACTTTTTGATACTTTCGTTTGTAGCAGAATTCACGCTCTTTTGGTTGGGAACAATTTGTTTAAAATAAATCACTGTATGAAAGCAATTGAAAATACGAGAAACATTCCTGCATAAAATGAATCGTTACGTATTTGTAAAGAAATGGATATCCCTCTTGAAGTTATTGATAAGGCCAGTAAAGAACTAATGACGAAAAAATCGTTCGCTATGATAAGAAATGTTGCGGGAGTTGTAAAAAAAAAATTAAACTATCTAGTTTATGGACCAAATTTCAAATATTAATAAATTCATTTTCTAATGAGGGCCAGTCTTATAAGTTAGTAAAAACTGTTCACCTTATACCCTCAGTGTAGAGGTAGAACCCAGAGTTTTGTCATAAAATGTATTGTTTAATTTAAATGTTAAAAATAGGTCATCGGCCTACTAAGCCTAGTCCCAAAGTGACTTAAAAAACATTAAAATATTAAATCTCAAAATAAAATAATAAATTAAAAATTCTTTGAGATCTGTCAGAAATAAGATGTGTCTTATTAATAATGCACTAATAAATATCATAAAAAAACACAGATGTTCACTGCAGTAGGCCTATAATATACTCAACGTTGATGATTCCAGTCTTGTCTTGCTGAAGGTATAAGGTGGACATTTTTTACTAACTTACAAATTTCAAATGCTTAAATAGCTCTTTATGTTATTTCGAATTGTAAATAGCTAAAAAAATAAACAGTTTGTTATGTTCATCTAAACATAATCATTAGGACCATTTTTCGATAAAATACCGAAAAGAGTTTTCGCAATAAAAAGTGATACTAGAGTAAAAGCCGAATTCCCATTCTAAGAAGTTGCCTAAGTGGAATATAAAATTTCGTTTTTTATATAATTCTTCGATGTTGAACCATACACCTAGGTTACTTTATATAACTTTATAGGCTTTGAAATCGAATTCTATTATGGAACACTAAACAAATACAGTAGTACTTTAAATCATACTGCTTTATCCTTTAACCATTGAATAGCATATTCACTAAACTTTAGTTCTAAATTACTGCACGTAAACTATAGGATTACGAATCTCATAGGCTTTTATTTAAATTAAAAATAAACAGCATTATGTTTGTGTTAATTTACTCGGCATTGTGTATTTTACAGAGTGTTACAGAATTGCCCTGAAAAGGGAAATATGAGCTTGATCTCAACTCTCGCTCTATACAGTACCTGTATCTGAATAAACACAATTTGCTTTCGAATAGATTATAAACGGCAAGCATTCATAGGCTTCTTGCTATATATTTGGTTATGGAGTAAGTTATTATTCAGTAATGCGTGTTGCAACCTTTGTTTGTGCTACCTATTTAATTGCATTCTTTACATTAACCTAGGAACCTGGTATCTTATTGTGCTGTGTTATTTTTTTGTATAATTAACTGGTCCGTGGCTTTCTATCCCTTCTTATAGTTTTGTCAATCTACTCTTATACAATTCAACGGCCCTAAATAGCGTGCTCACTCGCTCGCCCCCTTTGTGAGACATCGGGTATACTTGGCGATGTTCGTCTCTCGCAGTCTAAACTTTCACGAAGAGTACAAAATTAGGAAAACCGTTTCTTTATTATATAAGGCCTAAGTGAAATGAACACAATGAACAAATATTCTAATTTTATTTTTACTTACAACTTTCATAGCTCTGAACCACGAGCATTTTTAATAAACTGCCAGTGTAAATTTCTTAAAAATCCTGGATTCAATTAATAATCGCGGGCGAAGCCGCGGGCACCAGCTATAATATTATTATTGATAGTTTAACCATGGAAATATCGCGGATAGTAAAAATCCAAACAAACCATTCCTTCCCTTGAAAAATTATATAATTTCTGAAAATTACACTGAATTTATCAAATCAATTTCACATCATATTCATTTCTCAACAAACAGTTGAGAAACAATATGTATTATGTGTTTACAGTTAGCTTTGGAACTGCATAATCGAATCTGAGATCGATTTCCCAGGCGGCGCTTTCTAATCGTGGAATGTACTCTGAAGTCGGAATTTTAGCTGTTTCATTAATTATTAATGGTTTAGTTTATGAATGATTCGCGTGCAAGTGTTAATAAATATAATGCTTTCATAATTATACTCTTAATTTTTTTATTTTTCAATTCATTATCGTGGGCGAAGCCGCGGGCACCTGCTAGTATGAGTACATTTGGCTCAGTTCACTATTTGGGTGAACGTAATAAATTGACGTGTTCTCACTACTCTTCCCCCTTCTCACGAGACAATAATAACTTGAAGTAAGTTTGCGTTTCTGTAGGAAATGAATATTTAATTTTGCGAAAACAGTTATATTGTAAGTGTTTTATAACATCCTATATTTATACCATACAATTCCGAATTTAATCTAAAATAAAATAAAATAAGCTCAACAATATTAATTTTATTCTGCCTAGGCCTGTCGACACTCTTTTTTTCATATTCAGGGCATCTTGCTGTGCTGGCGTGGATGCATTAACAATTAAAAATTAAAATTGCATTGTCTTGTAATCTTGTCTTGCTGATAAATCAATTAGCATCTTCAAAAGTTTCATTAAAAACTAGAACTGACTCATTATCAAATTCCCTGCTTCTTCTTGAGAATTTGGAAACTCAAGAAGAAGAAAAAGGAAGTTTGAAAATGTGTTAGTGCCAGTTTTTAATGAAACTTTTTGAAGATATCAATTGTTCTATCAGCATGGCATGAATACAAGACAATGCAATTTTAATTTGTATTAATGCATCCACACCAGCACAGCAAGATGACCTGAAGATTATTTAAGTGTGTCAAAAGGCATAGACAGAATAAAATAAAGGCTGTTGAACTGGTGGTTTTAAAGTTCTACAAGTTAAAAAGAAACCTGCGCGGAACGAAGCTGCGCTTGCTGCAGGAATCACGGCTTCGTTCCGCGCAGTTTCTTTTCTACCTTTTAGGATTCTAATCATTCATTTTACTTTATTTTATTGATCGAACTCATTTCGTTATATCTTGTATTTTAATACAATTCCGAGCTTGATACTAATTTAAAAAACGTATCCTCATTATAAAAGTGTACTTCTAAGTTAAAAAAGTTAATTTCGTTAGCATTTTAAGGGATTACAGAATACCTGCTAAACTCGATACCTTATCAGAAAATTATTTTTCAGGATCGGTTTGTATGGAAGCCTTATGTTTGAATAGTGTGGATTCTGCCTGAGTCACGTTTGCTTGCTAGGAATAGTTATCTACTCTCTTACATTCATGTTCTTGAAATTTGTTCCTCAAAAGACTTCCTACATTCTGGACTACTTTCGAGTAAGCTAAGCAGATTATAGCCTAACACTGCGAATTCTAGGGAGAACGTACGATGCGATTCCATTAAAAGTTGTCAAAGAAGTTTTTGTGTAAGATAAAGTTATTTTTATATCGTTAACGGAGGTGGATAAAGGTATCGGCTATGAGAACTGGCTTATAATGTTTCGATATCGGTAAGCACATAAGCACAGAGTAATACAGCATAACTTCTAGAGTATTTCTTTCGTTAAATATGCTAGGGATTAGTTCTTCAGAAGATTATCAGCAGAATTTTTCCCAGTCTTATTGCTTCTTATAAGTAACTGATTTATTATTGTATGTGTTGGTCCACTTTAAAGCTGTTGTTTCCAAAAGCAAAACAGAATCGAAGAAATAAATGTAATTAATTAATTCATTAAAGTAGTACATTAGCCACTGTACAGTTGTCATGATTTCTGTGTAATATTGTATATAACTTTTATATATATATATATTCATATATAGCTCTTTTATATAACTTTATACATATATACACGGATGGTATATTTGACCCTTAAATTCCGAAAAGCATTATTGTTTTGATAACTCTAACACTAAGTAACATCTTAAAAGTTATTAGAGTAACTTCTGCTACGTGAAAATATTTAATTCAAAATTTCTCCTCGAAATTGGACAATGATGGGACAACTGCAGAATCATTGAATTGATTGAGCCTCCATTGCGTCCTTCTTTTTTATTTATTTTTCTTTCTTTAACTGATTTATCTTCCCTTATAGTGTATAGTTCAGGGTATATGTGAAGTTCAAACCAGCATTCTCCTTTGCGAGTGAGAAAAATCACGAATGTGTGTCAGTGATATTATCATCCCTAGCGTCTTAGCCACCTCGTCGGTGAATGTATTGCTATGTACGTTAATGACTACAGAATTTTTTTTTAAGCCGAGCAGGTTATGTGTATATATTAGTTATTTGATTTTGCAGCAAGTCTTGGTCCTTCTTTAAGGATAAACTAAGGACTTCTGTCTGTCTGATTTGAAGCAAGATAACGAAATTAACGAGGGTTATAACTAAGGAGACCACTTTGTCGCAGTAGCCTATTGCATAGACCTACTACAGAAATTCAACTCACAGTAGGCGTAAGTTTTCTTTTGAACTAAAGTAAAGTCTCGCAAACTCTGTACTCTATAACCCGGCAGTTCGGATTACTCGGCAAGCATGACTCATTTTTGGCAAGAAATGATGTACACTTTTGTTATAATTTGACACATATAATGTTTGTTTCATAGAAAAGTAACTGTAGCCTATCCGAATTAACGTGTTTTATTATGATTTTTAACGGTGTTTATTACATTTGAGACCATTAAATTTTTAACTTTCGGCAATCAGAAGCGTTGACTTGAAAATATTGATGGTGGGAGGATAAGAATTCGAATTTTGTAGTTATACATAGGCCTTATATGATCAAAACTTAAAAGTACGGAGACAGGAAGTATCTTTCCTCCCAAAGTCGGCGCCTATGTTCGCAATAACAATTTTATTATTCAAGTCCTTATTCCCTATAACTCGGTAAGCCTGTTTCGCACACACGGCGCTCTTTCGCTCCATGTTAGGCCGATTATGCGGGACTGTATTGTATTATCCATTTCGTCGTATTTGTTATTTTATTTTATTTGTACATAGGCCCAGTATTTATAGCGAATGACTTCAAACAAACTTTACTTTATATTTCCCATTTTACGTTTTAACACAGTCAAGACCAGTAATAATATCGGATCGATAAACCGTACATTATAGAATGTTTTGAATAAGTGTACAGTACCAGATAGCGTCTTAAATAACGCAATGAATCCATCATCAATGAATCTGAAATGGTACAATCATGAATTCGTAATTCCATTAGGAAACAGTAGGGCCTACACTATTTCAGAACATTGCTTTTTATCCGATCAACGCTGTAGAAATTACAGATGAGGTGATGATTCAGTTTTGGAACACGAGATATTTGCTTCTCTGATTAAAGTTGCTGGAGCTAAAATAAGGGCGCTACAGCTTCATCCGCTTGGTAATTAGAAGTTGGCTGAGATTAATTTACACCTAATTATGATTGAAGAAGAAGAAGTTTTAAGTTCCAACTTGATGTAGCTGATACCTGCCCTATTAACATAAACTCTAAGGTAACACGTCAGGCTTGTACACCCGTCTGTCTCCCAAGTTCCTTTGTGCTTCATGTTTCACATGTATTCCACTTCTCTCAGTGCTAAGGATTGTGTACTTTCTAATAATAATAATAATAATAATAATAATAATAATAACTTAATTTGATATATCATAGTTAAGGCTAGGATTAACTCTTACACTCAACCAGTTAACACAAATATAGATTCATTTTAATTAATGCATTAATAAATTATGAATAATAAAAATATATAATTAAAGTTGACAACTTTAACAACCGTAGTTAACAATACAAAGTGTGCCAAAATTAATACGAGATTTGGAGCATAAGCAGTGGTAACTATTTTTTTTCTCAAAGTAAGGAGATGCTGTATGTCACGGAAGCGTCTGGCTTCTCTAGTATATGGACACACCATTTGGTAGCTTTGTAATGAACGGTTATACGAATAGAGGCGATGGTAATTTAGTTATGAGTCAGCCGGCGTGCAGAATAGACATGACAAGTTGTGAACAGCATTATAACATCAAAATAGTCATTATCTGAGAGAGAAATACCAAAGAATACCACGAGGAGCTGATGAAAGCTTTGGAGAATAATGGCCATCCGTACGGAACTTCAAAGGATCTTCAAGTAGGTAACTTATGTGTGCTTTCATGCTTCCAACTACCACGATGCACTAGAATGGCACGATGTAGTCTCGTATGGATGTTGATTGGTGTCTGTTTTCTTCACCTTCCTACATCTAGTAGGCCTACCCATCATCTGCATACTACATACATTCCATACCCTGCCGACCTGGCCTTTCATGTGATGTATATATATATTTTTTTTTAAATATAAAATGGTCCCACATTTTCAAAAGAAGAAATAGTTGCTATCCCTCGTATAAATAATGTAAATTATAAAGTAACCTATTAATCCTTTCAGACTGAATTTATATTTTGATTTAAGCATTCATCATCTAATGTCACTAATGGGTTATGAGTTTGAAATCAAATAACAGTTTTAATGAAGTGGGCCGATGTGATTTCTCTGAATGACAATTTTAGTGCATGGATGTCTTTATATTTTAAAATGAAACATTTATCTATTGTGTTTATTTCTCGGCCATTATGCAGTTTTTTTGCGGGGATGTACAATACGTCAGTTGCAGTGAACAGGTTATTTACGAGTACTCTTTGTTGATATTAATAATCTAATATTAACTTAATATTAAATTTTTTATAATAAAAGCAACAGAACATTGCAATGCAATGGTTTATATTACGAAGGAGAATCGAATGTAAACCACAATTAATTTTTTCCACTATTTTACTGCAGGAAGAATGTTTGCTTGTGCATTATTTTCTACATAATCCCCTCCCAGTTCAATGCACTTACGCCATTGGATAGGAAGAGCTTCGATACAGCATGAGAAAAATTATTTTGGTTGACGCTGCCGCTACTCCTGCACCATCGATTGGACGTCTTCATCAGATTTGAACTTCTGCCCTTCAAGGAGATCCTTTAACGGACCAAAGATTTGAAAATCTGATGGTGACAAAGTGAAGGAGCTTGCTGAGAGCAGGTGTTTTGCTTCAACATGATAACGGCCGGTTTTCATTTGATTCTTCCTCGTAGAAACGCAACATTATCACGCATACATCTGATAAATTATCCAATAATCCTGGGTTTTGAAGTAGTGATGATAGGCTTAGTCACTGTAGTTCATTCTTGATGTATGCTGTTGATTTTTTGTTCGTATGAAATCATTGTCCAGCAGACTCTGATATTGTCTGTGAATGTTTACTCTTGAAACAGCCAAAAATAAAAAAAATACACTATCTTGATATTAACATAAAATTCACAAACAAATATCTAAATTTTAGTATCTATAGAAAACCAACATTCACAGACAATATTATTAACAACAAATCTAACCACCCTCAAAGTCAAAAACTAGCTGCTTTAGATTATTACAGTAAGTATTCCCATGAACAAAAAAGATTATAACAAAGAACTACAAACCATAATTCAAATAGCAATTAGTAATGGCTACAAAAAATCCACTGTAATCAATATTTTGAATAAAAATAAGAAACAAATTCTAAGGAACAAAAATCCAATTTCACGTTTAGAACCTGACATACAAGAGAAAAATAATTCTAAAAAATATATCACCTTTAATTACACAGACCATAAAATACATAAAATTATCAAACCGTTAAAATCCGATAACTTTCAAATTGCTTTTAAAGCCAATCAAAACACCCAAAAGTTATTACGTAATAAACTCAATAATAACAAAGATCCTCTTGAACAATGTGGAGTATATAAATTAAAATGCTCTGATTGCAACTTAGTATATATCGGACGAACTGGTCGACCGTTCAAAAAAAGTTTTGCAGAACACGTGACTGACTTTAAAGTCACTATAAATATAAATAAATAAATAAGTATAATAGAGAAAAATCCGCCTATGCTAAACATTTAATTTCTAATAACCACTCTTTAAACACAATAAATTCTTCCTTAGAAATATTACACCTACAAAACAAAAGCCAAAAACTAAACACACTAGAAACATATGAGATTTATAAACATAAAAATAGCCTGATAAACGAAAACACAGTTAACCGTAACGAACTTTTCGAAACCTGCTTACACAATATGATTTCATGCACTCACTCTAATACACTCGCCAGTAGCTAAACAGCTCACTCAGTAAACACGTCTCAGCAGTTCTACAAAAACGTAAGTAATAATAAATTTCACAACCTTGGATACAATTAATACAGCAACAAGATTACCTGTATATTAATACTACCTAGAATACTTAATATTTTCTACATTATACCTTCAAATAAAGTATACATGTACACTACGTTTCTTAAAACCTAATAATATACTCCTTCCCAATTTTTAGTGTTGGTTATTGACTGAAGATGGCATAACGGTTGCCGAAATGCATTTCAAGAATACAGACGTCCAAAGAATCAACATATATTAAGCTGAGAACGAAGAAAAACTAATTATAAGCACAACAATTTCAAGTTAATATAAGCGTATACTGTCTACGCCTGTTACTGACTATAAAAATATATATCTTGAGCTCTTGTTAGCCATCTTAATTGTATATTTTAACCTAATAACAAGAATTATACTACTATACAATCAATTCAATAGTGAAGAGTGATATCAAAAAATAAAAAACAATTTTATCACAATGGAATTCCTAATGAATCCATTGCCACAATTATTGTAAGTGATAAAATACGAAAACGTAAGTATCAACAAACGCATTAAAGATACTAATTTTTTAAACGAATATTAAACTTCTATAGCAGTATACCACAATTGTGAAAAAGAAAGTGTATACATAAAAAAACAAGTAAATGGCTATACTCATAATTTGATGAGACCTGGTTTTCACAATATTTTTAAAATAATAACTAACTTTAAATTTAATAATTAGCTGTTAAACAACTACTTTTTGATAAATTATCATTAATTATGAACAAAATATATAAGATTGTAATTTTAAAGTTTTAATACAGGACTTATTGATATAAATGTGTAATATATTTTATCAATATAAATAACTTCTTATGACGATTTATTAGTCAACTAGTATGTTATGATATAATGATTTATACTTATGACTTTACCATTAACAAGGACAGTTTGAAGCAAGATAGTAAACTGTGTATGTTATGATATGATGTAATTTATTCTTGCAACTAATTTGTATTACAAGGTCAGTTACAAACTGTATCATTATATGTTATTGGCAGTAAAATAAATAACCTATAAACACTCTACGTGTTCAGCTCTAATATCTTGTTGAGTTCTTACTATATACTAGTGCTTAAGGCTGAAAAACTTGAATTCTCTAACTACTATATTATACTAGCACTAGCGGAAATGAAATTCATTAATATAAGCCTACATGTTCTATCAACGGCTTACGAGGATCAGAAATGAGATGGTGGTCTCACTCTCATATTCTTCAATAAAAATAGTGACTCGCTTATAACTTACGAATAGACGTTCTGTCAGTGATGGTCCCCAAGTCGCTGCAGCTCTTCCCAATAAAAAAATAAAATAAAACAAATAAATTTAAAAAATAAAAAACCACACACATTTATCTTCAGATATGTAGCAAGTAGGCCTACCAGTAAGTGATCTCGAGAGATCTGAGTGGACCAGGTTGTAAGGCAGTGGCCTTCTGTTTTCAAGTTCCCAGATATTCGTAAATGCGACAGTACCATGTCTAAATTTACATGTTAAAAAAATCCTGCTGGACAAAATTCCGGCCTCCGTACCAGTAAAAATCCATACTAAAACAAACGAACGAACAATGATCTGCTTGAAAGTCCGCCCATTGAATGATGAGATAATTTTCTGGCGTCATTAGGCCTAGATATTAGTTATAGCATTGTATATATTGTGTGTGTATATATATGAATGCAAGACGCATTCCTACTTTACATTGCTATAACTAATATGTAGGCCTATGCAATAAATAAATAAATAAATAAATATATATATATATTTTACAGGAGGAATGTACTGTTTTGAAGAACCAGCATTTTGCACTTGTTGAGATCTGGTCCTAGTACAGTCTTCTTGGGATTAGGGATACTTAAATTTTAATAATTCGGTATAAATCAGTCTTGAGCTAAGTATTTCATTCTCGAGCAGTGTAATCTGTTTGCTTTAAACTTTTCCCTCGAACTGTCTACAGAAGATGCTTTCCTCGAAATTACATTTCCAACTCCCAATCCGTATTAATCTTCTAGTTTCAGCTTTATGTATAGAATCATCAAAAATATGAAGTTTTACAAGGATCGCAATCTTGATCTCTCTACTCAGGCTGAAACTACTCACTACCGTTTTTCTTATGGGAAAATTAATTAGATTTAAATAACACGAATCCTTAAAAGAACTGTATTCTTGTCACTGCTCTAGATGTGCTCTATTTAAGTTTTGTTGTTGTTGCATTAGTTCTCAAAATTAATCCCATCCCATATTATACTATATTAAATTTGAACTCTCGTATTTATTTATTTTTAGCTCTATGTATGTTTGTCTTTTAAGTAAATAAACTTAATTAGATTAATGTTTGTGAAATAAGAATGTGTGTAAATGCATTAATAAGAATAATAATAATAGTAATAATAATAATAATAATAATAATAATAATAATAATAATAATAAAATCAGGTAAACTGATATAACAAAGTGTCTGATGGACCATACTTCAGAAACTATTGAGTTTTAGACCACGGTTTCTTGAGAAAGTTTGATAAGTACATGTGTAGGAATAGGCTAAGTGGGATAACTATAACATTAACAGAACGATTTTAAAACATTCCTTATGTCAGCAGTAGGCCTATTCCTTTATTCTGACAATACGTCTGAATCCTTACGACGCAGTCAACAAATTTCAAAGTTTCTTTTGGAGGGTTTGAACTTTCTGGATTTTTCCCATCGGTTATAGGCTAAAAACCATAAGTCTGCCAAACCAGTTTCTTGCTTTCTAAAAGTAAGTAAAAATCAATCGTTAATAAGTTGATTCGACTGTTGTGAATGCCATCACGGCTGTCCAGCCAGTTTTTCCATATTTATGGGGCCACTAGAAACACCAAATTTTGCACGGTTATTGGCTGTAGTATGTGCCCTGTCCTATGGGTGCAAAAAATTACATAATGTGAGGAAAATATACAAAATATATTTAAAATAAAAAATCTAGCTCATACTAAGGTAGGCTATAACCAATGGAGATACGACAAAAAGTCATAGGACCGAACTTATAGATCTCTCAGAACTTATGGATCTGTTGGTGCAAACTGCTTTTATACGCCATTTTGAATGTTTTCGTGGGTAAAAAAATAAAAAATTGGATCGTTTTATAATATTTCCGTCGCTTACAAGCTATACGCTATTTAAGCATGCCAAACTTCAAATTTCTGGCTCATCTGGAAGTTGGCAAACAATTGTCAGTGAGCGAGTAGTCACGCGGCTTTGTAGTAGACTATAGTGATGATTTGCTATTTTTAAACCGTTAATCGGTCGTTACTCCGGTACCGGTCATCCGATGTTTCCATAACATCTGTAGGCGTACAAATACACAGTCAAACGTCTTCAGCACCCAACAGTAGGCTATTAAAAAATATGGGACTCTTTAATTGTTCGTTACTCCTGAAACGTTCAACCGATTTGGTCTAAAGTTAATAGGGTTCTTACTATGGGCTTTATAAATGTATATACTAAGTTTCATGAAAATATGATCAAGTGTATTAGTTATCACGTGTACGACACACGGACGGACGAACTGACAGATGGAAACAGACATTTTTCCCGTTCACATATTAGGCTAATATTAGAAAGTACCATTCTGGCACTTAATAATTAAAATGGGAATACTATAAGTTCGAATTAAAACTAAAATACTGATCGCACTCCGTAAAGAGTGGGTATGTACTGTTTATTTTAGCACAATTAGCAGGCATGTTCTGAGCGATATTATGACGCCACAGTGTTTTCTTTTCTGGTTCATTGTTGGATACAGAAGCGACCGAATAAGTAATCAAACCCATTGTCAGACACATTCTGTCTTAAAGTTTAAAATGAAATTGATTTTTTTGTTGTGGTCTATTTTAATGAGGCCCACCAGAACATTCTATTATCTTTTGAAAAAAATGTCCAGAAGTAAGTGACTAGCAGTGTTTCAAACGTGTGCACGTCTTCTATGCACATATGATTCAAATGGCCCTGGCCATTTATCCCAGTTTTGTTAATTTTTTCTCCCTAATGCAATGGATAATCGCCTTGTATACTACGAGTTTACATAACAGATTTACAACTGTTGTTTTTTTTAAAAAAAGAACACGATAGATCGGGGTTTTTTGCTTATGTTTTCTTATATTATAGGAAATTAGGACCTAGGTAGACGAAGAAATGGTTGCAATTTGATTGGAAAATTCTTATTAAATATTTTACCATAGGGTCTATCTAATCCTAACTTTGAGTTTAAGAAGTGTTGATTAATATTTAATTATTATTATTATTACGTGACTGTTAAAGAGCCTAAGGAAACTTCATTTATCAACGAAATAGTATATTCAAGTTCCTCCCTTTATGAAAAAAATATCGATTTGCCAAGATAAGATCGATTGACTGTAAATACTGGAATTTGACATCCACGTTTCTATCCTTAAATTAATTCCGAAATTTCATGCCATCCTCCTTCTTCCCCGATATTGGAAAGCCATTTACTTAATTAACATAGATATCCTATTCTGTTCAGATCGACTTAACTCAGATTGGTTTCTAAGGGTAGGCCTAAGTTTACAAATTGCTTTACAAAGGTACTAGGCAATGAAAATAATTTTTATGAGGGTGGGACTATTTTAGAGGATAAGTGCGATATATTTCGAGTCTAGACTAGCACAAACGACCTAGATAAAGGTGGTGTTACTTAATACTTTCACCATTCCTTATCCCACACGGAATTAGCGGGATTAGAAAAATAAACCCCCATCTTTGTTAAGGTACGTAATAGAACTCTTAGTAAAAACGGTCCGCCGTTATTGGATGCTTTCACTGGTACCATTGTTTACGTAATATGCGTGTACACGTTGTTGGAGCCCAGTGTAACTTATATACTCTCATATTAAGTTAATATTTTGAGCCTAATTGAAGAGTTATTATTTGAATGCTAAATTCAATCTTATGGACTAAACATATTTTACATAGAACTAAAAAATTAATATATCAGGCATTATTCCAAAGTACAACATTATATGGCGATGAAAGTTGGACCGTAAGTAGACAACAAGAAAACAAATTAATGGTATTAGAAATGGATTTTTGGAGACTTTCAGCAAGAAAATCCAGGAAAGAAAAAATTCGGGATAATAGAATAAGGGAAATAATGCAAATTGAAAAGAATATCTTGGAAATTGTAGAAGAAAAATGTTTGAGATGGTATGGACATGTACTCAGAATGACAGAGGATAGAATACCCAAGAAAATTTTGGATTGGAAAGTAGAAGGAAAAAGAAGACGAGGGAAACCCAAAGAGTGCTGGATGGATGGGGTGAAAAGGAGTATGGAGAGAAGAGGGTTAAGGGAAGAAGATGCTATGGACAGGGACTTATGGAGGCAGAAGATTGTTGTGGGATGAAGGAAAACCATTGTATTGTGGAATATTCCTTTAAAAAATTATTTGAAGATTTAATAACATATTGTAGGGATAAATGATGTTACAAGGAGTTCCCTCGTTCTGACTTAAATTGCATCAGTACTTTAAAAACTGTTTTTGTCAACTCTTCATCTTTATAATATGGAGATGAGCACATTCAACTGGCGGGCTCGCACCGACTCTCTATGAAGCCCAGTCCTTATGAACTTATAAAAAATTCAACCTTTTGCAAGATTGCGCAGACCGAACACAGGCAACGATCTCAGGACTCATATCGTGGACCTCTCTTGCTCTTTATAAGATCTCTTGTGAACATGTTAGTACTAATGATAAGCAGAATCGAATAATTTTAAGAATAGAACAATCTGTTCTCGAGCAATGTTAAGAATCTAATGATCATTCTAATAAAAAGTTATCGGATGGATGCGCGATGCGAGATGTGAATAAGCTACTCGATAGCCCAGAACTACTAAAAATTGACTCTAGAATTCAGATCATTATTCGGATATACAGCTCATCAATTTCGTCATGTTACAAGATCTACTGCTATTCGTTCCCGCGAGGGGTGTGTGTAACCCATACTGCGAATCACAAACCGATAGGAGTTAGTTTCATGCAGCGCTGTCAGATATTGTGTTAGTGGAATTCTACTACTAGCGTTCGCAAAGTATAGCCATATGATAAGAATTCTGTCTCGTCTGTTAAGAAGCGGTAGCCTGGCAAAAATGAACTGCCCTGTGCGCATGGTAGCTGTGCTTCCTGTCTTGCCTGCAGAACTGATACTGCGTTAGCGAAGTTAACCGAAGTAATCCGAGACTGCGGGAGCTGTCTCTTGTACTCGAGAACTCTTCCTCACTTCTGGCTTCTCGATATCTCGAGGACTTTCAAGAGTCTAATATCGTAATTCCGATTATTTTATTCGAGAACTCCCATCACTAGTTAGTACCATAATTTATGCTCAACCTAATTCATTCATTCTTTCTTTTTCTGAGTTTTACCTCTCCCTTTTTAGGACTTAAGCGACCCAAGCCGCCCGGGCCTTACAGGGCTACATACTTTTTTGACCAGACACGGACATGGAGGGCCTCCTCCGAAACACGAATACATAGGACGAGACACACCATTCACACACACACACACATTCCAAACAAGGCGAAGATGGGATGAAGATGATAATGACGGCCAGATGATATCCGGGGACCACAAGGGCCTAAAGTTACCCGACATTTGTCTCATAGGTGAGGAAAAACCCCGGTAAAAACCTCACCCAGGTAACTTGTCCCGACCTGGATCGAACGCATCCCCTGAGCCACAGCGGTGGACAACCTAATTCATAACACAGTATATTCCTTCTGTTGGATTTATTGTAATATTGTCTACAAATTATAGCCTACATACTAATCCAATTTTTCTGATTATTTTGAAAATAATATTGACTAATAATTAAAATTCCAAGCCATCTTATCCTAGACAGTCCCTTGTTTGTCTCTATTCTCTACACCGGTTTTATCTTGATGTAGTGAACGTTCATGTTGATCGGTGAAATTTTGATAACTCTTTGGGGATGAATGAGTCAATAGCATTAAATAATAATTCTGTTAATAGCATTGCAGATGATGATGATAAATTATTATATTAATATAGTTCAAATTAAGAGAACTGGAGCTCTGTATTAGTATGTGATGCTGCATTCATTTATCTGATTAGTCCATAGTAATATTATGCCTTATTGTTAGTGGTGAATTACACGGTGCTCGTCCCCAGGCTTATTGTTTACATCTCTGACCCTAGACTGGAGAATTGCATTTACCCATAATATTGTGTGTTGTAGCCTACGGAATCTAGTTGGGTGAAGTCTGACAGGGCTTTTCCCTTATGGCATTCCAGCCGTAGGCATCGTCTCTTGTGTTCATGTAATACTGCGCCATGGAAATCATATTGATGTTAATATTCCCGATATTGGAAGCATACCTTGGTGTACGTTATTCAGTGGTCACTTGCCTCCTTAGGTTGTTATGAATTAAAAATAAGGAAGCATATTTAAAATATTGTTTTGTTTTAAGAGAAGACATTTAAAAAAAAATCGTGTTCTAAAATGAGTAGGACTAGCCGCTGAAAACTCAATTCGGCTAAGACGATTTAAAAATTCGACCTTCCGCCGTTATATAATGCAAGTAAAGCAAGAACATAATAGAGGATATTATTTTGAAGCTTCAAAGTATTCTATTATAAACATGTATTTTGAATTGTTAAAATACATATGATAGTCTACTCTATACCGTTGAGCTCGATCAGTAAAACAGTTATAAAATAACTGAATAGCACATTACATTATGTTTTTAGGTAGTATTAAAAAAAATAGTTTTCTTCCTTGCAACTGCAAAACGTTGTAAGTGCCACTATGCAAGTCACTGTGTCACTACTTGAGGAAAAGTTCATATTTCTTCGTCATTTTGTGGAGCGTTTGGTGGCGTTTCCTTTAACATTTCCTCGAAGTATTCCCTCACTTCATTTCCTAGGTAAGGCATCATTTTCTTGATATCCGCCTTTTTCTTTTCTGGCAGGCCAAATCGTGTTCTGTTCAGGGGCAAATTCACATTACGAAAATCTTCCACAGACGCACCCTCTCTTAGGATGCTTACACTTTTTTCCCAGTTCGTTAATTCACCATAGTTTTTAGCCACTTGCACTTTACCAAATTCTGCAGCTGTTAGACGAATCAGGCATGCAGATGAAATGCTGAGCTTCCTTGCATCCAGGAAGGCATGGGCTATTGTCTTGAAATCGTAGAACTCTTCTTTAATAATACACATAAATGGATTCTTATGGGCTGCACTAGTAATTACAACAGCAATATCCTTCAGAGTGTGAGCCGGGCAAACTTTTTTCCTCTTCTCAATCAAGGCGAAATCTCTATCGCAACTGAGAAATGTGTGCCCTTTCACTGGAAATTTGTGAACAATTTCAGAAAAGAAGTTATTAGCAATTAGGACTAAGTACATGGCCAACATAAACTGGTTCTTGTTCTGCCCCCACAGTTATCTGACCAGCATATAAGTTTGTTTTTCCCTCTGAGGTTAGCCATCGTCAAATATTTATAAACACAAGAAGAAATTTCTTGGGAGCCCCTTCCACCATAGTTCTCTGACCAAAGACACATACAACCAGTTCTAGTAACACCGTCATGGATACCGAAGTTACAGCATGCTACTTGTTGAGAATACATTTCAGAGTGTGTTAGTTGTGGGATGTACATTTGCTGCTGTAGATAAAAAGTTATGACATATGCACCAGAAGAGATAGCATTTTGTTCATCATCTTTCACTGCTTTAAAGGCAGCTTCAGCTTGTCGATGGTGTAGATCCTGGTGAACTTTCACTGATGTGTCTCCTGCCTTCAATTTTACTGCAAAGGAGTCACAAGTTGAGCATGTATCAAGTTTGGGTGATTGAAAGGAGAGGTTAAATTTTGACAAAAATACCTCGTGATACCATTGCCTGCTGACTGGGGGCTTACCAATATGGCCTGGAGCATATTTTACCAAAAACTCCCTATACATTCTGCTGACATTGAGGTCAGGTGACAGAAAAAGCTTATTAGGGTTTTTCTTTCTTGAGCAGTGGCTCTCGTAGGTTGGAAAGCTCTTAATATGCTCAATGATTTTATTGGTCCATTTCATTTTTTCAGCATTCGTTCTTACGCCCCCTCTCTTATTAGTACATTCAACTTTACCTTTGAGGATATTTTCTCCAAGTAGCTGCACTCGTCTAGGTGTAATACCAAACGTATTGCAAAACGTTTTCAGACAAACCGTTACCTCTGATCCTCCACGGAGAACCAGAACGTACGAAAAAGAATGCTGCCTTCTGCTTTCGCTCGGGTGATCATATTGTCCATACCTCCGCCGTTTTATTAGTTGTGGATGGATAAGCCTAATCAAATAGTTTTGTTGCTTATTATAGTCATTTAGCTTCCAAAAGTCTTCAAACATTTTTTTTCTGTATGTCAAAGTTATGGCTGTGCATGACAATTTACATTTACATGATACCTGAAAACAAACAAACAGATTAGTTTTGCATTTGAAATTTAAAAACTATGTAGGTGTATGTCTGGTCTGTGTGTGTGTGTTTGTGAATGTAGGCTACATAAACTACAAGCAGAGAAAGAACAAAGTAGGCCCTAGATAAACATGGCCTACTTTGTTTATACAATATATTTCATTGTATAGAATTAACTGATTAGGCAAGAAGTAATCTTCGTTAGGTATCTGTATAAGTCTATAAATAAATAATCAATTAGGAGCCTAAACTTACCTCAGATGGGGATCTTTTGCAGGAGTAGTTTTTCCAGTTTTCGGTGATGTGTACTCATTTCCAGAATTTCTGTCCTTCTTTAACTTGTTTTTAACCCATTCTTCGGGGCACCTTTTCATCTTTCTTGGTTTTGACGTCGTTTCAATTTGATTCAAACTCATATTTGTGGATTAGATCAAGATACTCACTCTACAAATGAATAAATAAACAACACAACATAACCTATAAACGTGTATCGTTGTTGTAAGTCAGACCAGCAATGGAGCAACATAATATGGTAGCTTGGTTGCGCCATGGACTTACAACCTTTTGACTTGCACTGCTACTTCTAGTTCAGTTTTCTCCCGCTAGATGCAGCACTATCCAGACAAACTGTTTTGCAAAAGAAAGATATGGCATTTACAACGTGTTTTAGTATGAAAAGTGCATTTTTCAAATTTTGGCATTTACAACGTTTTGGAAATGCACGATTCATTTGTTCTGTTCAATTTTCTTTTATTTAACGGTAAGTTCCGTGAGCTACAACTAATGAATAATTATCCAGAGCTGAAATTCTAAATGTGCCATTTTCCATAACTGAGTAAAGGCTATAATTGTATTTATTTGTGCGCGATTGCCATTGTTCTAATGAAAGCTCTTTGTGCCACAGAAATTCAGAGCAGTGCTAATGATTATTTGGAGTTCTGCTTGATGCATGTCCAAAAACTTTAAGATTTTGATTTTGGCACTTATACCGGCCGCAGTGGTTGATCTTTTCATTGCTACTAACGTATAAAATCGTCATCAAGTTTTATACCAAAGCAGAAATATAAGGTTAATAGACTATTGTTTTATTTAAAATGCGAGGATTTTTTCCCCTCTTGCTATGATTATTCATGAGTACCTGCTCTTCTATTAAGAATATCCTCATCGATTCCAAACTTAGAGCCCACTCATGATGTGACTTGATGATTGCTTATATAATTATTCAAAGTGTAGCTCTGAAAGGGTATATAACGTCTGCCTATAGCATACTGTCTGACTGTGAGCTGAAGGCCGAGCTGGTGGCATAGTGGGGGAAAGACATAGACAGTAAATGCAGTAAATGCTAGCTCGGCCTTCAGCTTGCAGTCAGACAGTAGCTTGGACGATCTCAAACTGCAAAATACCAAGCGGTATATCAGTGCCAACTTCTCTGATTGGCTATTTCCCATATGCTTTAAGCTTTGCGAGCAGTATAGTATACCAGAGCTAGGCTCCTCGCAAATGTGTATTTATACTTAAATACTCCCTAAGATGTATGTAAGCTTACTCTTCCGAAACCCTTTACCTAGAGGTCTGACCTGAGGAGTGTCTGTCTCAAATTTGATCCTGATAACTCAGCCCGTTGGATCAAAATTTAATTTTTAATTTTGGTTAAGGTTATGTGTTGTGCTTTTGGTATGGACAGTGTTTTGTCATTATTTTTATATTTATTTGGTAGTCTTGACACAGTCTTTTGTCACCTGCATTATCATCCAGCCATGTTTGACGGAGCTTACCCCTGATTCAACCAATCAGAAGACACCGTTACAATGTTACGTCGGATGTTCGGAGTAAACAGCCAATCAGAATCCTTCATGTGAAGATAACCTACGTCTTTCACTATGATAACTATACTTGCTGTACGAAATGAGGCCCTGAGATGTGTGCATGCCGCTTATTCTTCCGATACCCTTTGGCCTAGAGGTCATATATATAGCCTATTCCATTATATACCGTCATTCGTAATATAGGCTAGTTATCTATTTGGCCTTCATGCTGTCAACAGTTTAGCATAATTTGTCATTAAGTAAAATCGGGACTATAAGCCTTCTGTAGGCCTATGCATAGGGATTACCCCAGTAATCAGTCCCGAATCTCGAACAGATTTTTAAAAATGAAATAATGTTTTCTTTACTCTCATTTCGTATAACAATAGTCACTCAAACTTTTTTAGCAGAATACAAATTGGAAAGTGGCATACTAAAGCATTTATACAACGCCATAGAGACAACGGACGCACAAAAATACGTTAATCTGGTGCCCTCACCTACTGTATTAAAAATACTAGGTCATTAAAACTTTTACACGGTCTGGGAAAATACGAGGGTTGGTCAATAAGTAAGGTCTCCAACACTCTAGCCCAAGCTCATAACGTCGGACGAGAGATTTGGCACCACTGCCATGTCCCGCTATCTTCACTTTTTCAAACGAGCCATTGCTGCAGCCGCTGAACCTTTTAGTGTCCGAGATAGAGCTGTTTGAAATGGATCTCCCGATTTCCGCCTCCGCCAAGTGCGACTACGTCAAGTCATACGGTTTCTTACTGCAAAAAGAGTTCCGCCGATTGAAATTCACAGACAGCTTTGCGAAGTTTATGGAGAGGGATGTATGGACATAAAAAATGTGCATAAATGGGTTCGTGACTTTAAACAGGGCCTGACAAATATTCATGATTAAGAACGAAATGGGAGACCAACAACAGCCGTCACAGATGAGATGGTGGCAAAAGGCGTTGAATTGGTGTGATAAGATCGACGCATCACTACCCGTGAACTTTGTTTATTGCTTCCTGACATTTCTAAAGGTTCCATACAGACCATTTTGAGTGACAAATTGATGTTCCATAAGGTTTGTGCGAGGTGGGTTCGCGGAGGCCGCACTTTGCGGGGACGGAAATCGGGAGATCCATTTAAAACAGCTATATCTCGGACAATAAAAGGTTCAGCGGCTGCAGCAATGGCCCGTTTCAAAGAGGGGAGATAGCGGGACATGGCAGTGGTGCCAAATCTCTCGTCCGACGTTGTGAGCTTGGGCTAGAGTGTTAGAGACCTTACTTATTGACCAGCCCTCAACACACAGTACTGACGTTCCGAAACAGAATGACCGATGCACTCACTACGCTACAACTTAGAAACAGGCGCTAATGTACGTTGTATGCAATCTATACCATCACCGCAAGAGTACATTGTGTGCAGTCCAGACAAAGACTGTACAGAAATACACAAAGCACAAAAAATAACTTTAACAAAATTAAAACCGACTACGCTACCAGGATTAAATTTAAGAGAGGCACTACATTTCAGGACAGATTGCGTTACATCTAGACTAAACACTGTCAAATCCCTATAATATAAAGCCACACGGCTGACTGACTCACTCACTCACTCACTGACATTAATGTTTGCCCACTTCCAGATGAGCTAGAAACTTGAAATTTGGTACACGCGTAGCTTTCAGGCTGTAAACCACAGGAAAATTCCAAAAAGTTTATTTTTTTAATTTTTAGCCCTAAAAACCCCCCGAGAAAGGGCACGGCTCGGCACACCGATATTAATGTTTGCCCACTTCCAGATAAGCTAGAAACTTGAAATTTGGTACACATATATCTTTTAGGCTGCAAACCACAGGAAAATTCCAAAAAGTTTATTATTTTAATTATTAGCCCTAAAAACCTCCCGAAAAAGGGCTCTGCTCGGCTCACCGACAAAAATGTTTGCCCACTTCCAGATGAGCTAGAAACTTGAAATTTTGTACAAATATAGCTTATAGGCTGCAAACCACAGGAAAATTCCAAGAAGTTTATTTTTTCAATTTTTAGCTCTTAAATCCTTCCGAAAAAGGGCTCGGCTCGGCTCACCGACATTAATGTTAGCCCACTTCCAGATGACCTAGAAACTTGAAATTTGGTACACATATAGCTTTTAGGCTGTAAACCACAGGAAAATTCCAAAAAGTTTATTTTTTTTAATTCTTAGCCCTAAACACTCCCGAAAAAGGGCTCGGTTCGGCACACTGACATTAATGTTTGTCCACTTCCAGATAAGCTAGAAACTTGAAATTTGGTACACATATAGCTTTTAGGCTGTAAACCACAGGAAAATTCCAAAAAGTTTATTTTTTCCAATTTTTAGCCCTAAAAACCTCCGAAAAAGGGCTCAGCTCCGCTCACCGACATTAATGTTTGCCCACTTCCAGATGAGCTAGAAACTTGAAATTTGGTACACATATAGATTTTAGGCTGTAAACCATATGAAAATTCCAAAAAGTTTATTTTTTTAATTTTTAGCCCTAAACACTCCCAAAAAAGGGCTCGGTTCGGCTCACTGACATTAATGTTTGTCCACTTCCAGATAAGCTAGAAACTTGAAATTTGGTACACATATAGCTTTTAGGCTGTAAACCACAGGAAAATTCCAAAAAGTAACATTTTTTTAATTTTTAGCCCTGAAAACCCCCGAAAAAGGTATCAGTTTCCAAGGCAACGGTATTATCAAACTGTGTTCACGTATGGCACTGAAAGTTTAGAAATAATTATTTCCGTAAACCTAACGGTGTGGTCGAGATAGTAACGTCTTGGACTTGCGTTCTGAAGTCTCAGGTTCATAATAATTAAATCCAATTAACATATTTTTTTCCAGAACCAACAAAATTTTCTTCTATCTTTTAAAGAAATTTCATAATTTATATTCTTTAATTATAACTCGGAGATGAAGTCCCGCATTCTTTAAAACATATTATAACCAATTTTACTTCTATTTTTCAATGATTTCCCTGGTCGTAAAGGCAAATGCCAAATTGAATATTTACATACCATGAATCTTACTCGCAGTTTCATCTTGTATCATGTCCATTTAAATTAATATGAGTTGAAATTTACTCCATAAAATACACCATAAATGTACGTACACTTCCAGTTGATCTAGAAAACTTAGACTTGGCAAACTGATACATATTAGCTTGCAACCGACAGGAAAATTCCGAAAAAATCCCAAAGTCTTCCCACGTTTATTTTTTCAGGTTTAATGTGGCAAAAAAGGTAGTAGCCAATACAGCAGACTAAATACTATCTCCCATAGATCTTTTAAAAAATATTTCCCGAGAACGCCAGCGGGGGTTTGGGGGCGGAGCCCCCAATGAGCGAAGCGAGTTAGAATATAATGTAGTAAGTATATTTTATTTCAGAGTTGCAAATATTTCTAGTTCGTTGGACTTTACATGGGAATGTACACATGTTTTAATTATATCTGTCAAAAAAGCACACACAGTGTACGGTTACAGATATAATGAATGAACTAATTCAGCAACACTTCGGGTAGAAAAAATCAAGAGCCGGAAAACTATAATGTTACAACTTCGCTTTAGAATTACTAAACTTAATTTATTTCCATAACCCTACAGAGAGTAACACAAATACGGCGTGTACGGCGTGTAATCGTGCATATTAAATGACAGTGGTTAGAGGTTGTTATGCCAGTAAAACAGGGAAGTGCTCGATGGGAAACAAGATAAGGCAGATGAATACCACTGTGAGTTTGCGGTGTTACTGCGACTAACCAACTTGAAATTTGTACACTGTGTTAAAATGTTTACACCGGGAAAGCCTTAGATGAGAACTTTATGCTCTTTATACCAATTCACTGCTTCACCTTCTTCATTTCTTCACTTTCCGAACAACGGTTCATCCGAAGGAAAGTAAATAGAACTTTCAGGAAAGACCATCCTGATCGGATAATGCATGCGGTTAATCCTACGTTTGAGGATAGATTGCGTTACATCTAGACAAAAACTGTCAAATTAGAATATAATGTAGTAGTAAATATATTTTATTACAGAGTTGTAAATACTTCTAGCTCGTAGCAAATCACATGGGAATGTATGTTTTAACTATATCTGTCAAAAAGTGTGTGCACAATTATTTAATAAGAATTATACCTGTAAAAATGAATATAATATCCTTGCATAAGTAAGAAATTATTTACTTAAATAGTCTACATGTACCGCCAAGCCTACAATTAATAATAATTATAGTAATAATAATAATACTGTATAACCATCCTGACCACCCGGCTTCTTTTCCCTTATATTATGTCAGTACTTGCGTACTTATCCCCTACTTAGCTGATTCTAATTTAGGCCTACCTTTCTTTTAACGCAAGAACTTATTCAGCCTGTTAAAATCTCCATCAGTGGCTAATACCGCACCTAAAAGAAGCCAGGAGTTCGCAGTTATCACTTCTGCTAAAATTTTTCTCACAATTTTTTGGTGACTTTACAAAAGACCAGAATATGAAGTCAGGATTCATTCCAAAGTCATACGGTTTTTTTTTTCATTAAGTCATTAGAATTGTTTTTCAGTCATAAGATTGACTGTTTTTATGGAAACTATTTTAATTTGTAGCAGTATTGTTACACATTGCATAGTAACAAAGAAAGGACGGTTTTTCCTAAATGTCTTTTATAATTCTTTAGAGGACATTTATTTAAATTTACAATTTTGTCGCTTTGATCTACTGTACCTAGGAACCATGCGAAGGCGGAGCTTGAAACCACACTGACGTTTGCTTACTGATCGCAAAATATCCAAAATAATGCGGGTGTACTTAAATGAATACCGGAGTGTTAAGAACTTCGCATGCTGATGTAAATAACAATTCAATTTATGACAGAAAACTGTGAAAGTTTAGATTATACGTATGGTCAAAATTTATTTCCTAGCTTATGGCGCATCGCGGGGCCATTTTTAAAGATAACAACTCCCAAACGTAATCTTTTTTATGTGTTGGAGCTCACGAGGTCTAATGCAGTCATTACAGTCCATCTAGCATATCGGCGAATATCTGGATGTGACCCCTCGTCTGATAACAGTCGTAGTTGTTATATCAGTTTCAAACGACTGGAGTGAATGTGTAAAGGTAAGAGTTCCCAACGATCGCTTGAATCAGAACGGCGGAACACGCCAGGAAATAACATCATATCTAGATTAGAGGTGTACATATTCTGATTTTAGCTTGCCTGCTCCTTTGAAATTCTGCAACCAGTCACAGCTTTTAACTTGCTTGACTTGAAAGCAAGCCAGATTACAACGATGATAAGAAATACTGTCGCTATGAGTCACAAGCTCGTCATAACCTGATGGGTTTCACAGGACCTAAGGAAACTGCAAGGCCTGACGGAAAGAATATGAAACTGGGTATAGCAGTGCACTGGTAAGTCGTGCAGTTACGTAGTTGAGGAACTTCAGATGTATTTAGAGAATTTTACCCTGAAGGAAGCCGAGGAGAAACTAAAATGTGGACAGTTTGAATTAATTATCAATGAACAAAGGTACTAGTCCGACATGGGAAAAATTTTCAAACATTTTCGAGAAAACATCATAAAATCATTAATAACAATAACAAAAATCCCTTTAGGCAAGCCTACAAGCTGAGGTAGATTTCGAAGTGCTTTTGTTTTAATTTACTGTCGCTGCGTAGCACTCTTCTTCTTTAGCCTTGGCATGACAAACCCGCAATAATAACTGCAAAAAAGAGGAAAGATAACTTTTTAAAACATTCAAATCTCGCCTTATATGAGAACTATCAAGAAACTAGTTATTGATTTGTAGAGTACTCATCAAGAGCTTTTCAACGATACCCCACAAGACGTAGTTTCGAAAATTTCGAATTTCCATCCCCATACCCCCACCCCCACTCGTACTCCCAAAACCCCCGAATCGTTGGTGTCACTGTGAACTCCATAAGGAGTACTCTAATTTATTCAATCAAAGTTTCCCTCTATACTTCATAGGGGCCGAGATATAAATGTTTTAAAATTTACCCCCTCCCCCGACCACCCCCTTGGGCCAATTTTGCTCATTAACGAACTTGTCTGAACTATTGGGCGTAGAAATAACATAATAAAATTTGATTCAAATATCTTGAAAATTACGGCCGCTAGCGTGTAAAGGTATATATGCATATATATACATATACATATACTGTATATAAATATAAATATCACAATTTTTGTAACAGGCGGTGGTTTCGTACTTAGGGAGGCATGAAACGTAACGATATGAACGAATTTTTTGAAAGTCATTAGGTAGATTTTTCTTCGAAATCTACCTAATAATAAAAATAATAATTGTGTTAAGACGCTAAAACGATTTTTAATACTTTATCCACCTTTTATTTATCTGCATGGTGAATTTCTTCTACCAGCATGTAGAAAAGCAAGAAAGTATTACCTACACTCAGCAACTACAGTTGTTTAGCTGATAGGAATGTCGCAAGCTTATTCTGACTTGCCTGGGCTGGGTTTGACCTGACCCATCAGGCTTAAAGAAACCTGCCTGCTTCCTAGCTATGACGCTGGCAACTTGCTTGCCTGGCGTTCAAGCGGGTTTGGGCAAGCTAAAATCGAGATTTGTACACCTCTGATCTAGATATGCTGCAAAACTGGCTATTTCATTAACTGCAGAATGAAAAACAACACATAATTTGGCGACACTTACTTAACGAAGTGAAAGCAAGCACGCCCAAATACAGGATTACCGCTGGACCGGTCATGGTGCAAACTACTTCCATCTTCTCCATTGGTCTACTAGGTCTCCTGACCTCACCCCCTGCGTTTTACTTTTGTGGATGTGTGTAAACGATCGTGTTTATGTGCAACTGCTACCTGCCAGTCTACCTGAGCCTAGGATTGTTGCAGTGGTAGAGTGAATTATAGTAGGCTTGCTAACTTGTATGGCAAGAAATTCATTATTGGCTAGATGTGTTCCGTATCACGAATGGCCACCGATTGAACACTTGTAACTTGTGTAATGAAATCTTCATTAGTTATGCTTTTATTTATATTGTTTTAATTATAGCTTATACACGTTTAGAACTCCGATAATCATTTGAGCACAGCCGGTACTGTGCAGTAAGTGAACTGAACAGACAGAGATAACTAACACATTTTGTAGCTAGTAATTTCATACTAGGAAATGAACATACGTAAAATTTGCTATATTTACACAGATTGTACGATTACTTTATTAAAATATTGTGAGTATAGCTTCTTTAGTTAATACCAAAATCTGTTTATTTTGAAAATACATCAAATGTTTATCAATAGAGTTCGTTCTAGTTTGCCACATTTCCATAAATAGTACGATCGCTTCATTAAAATGCAATTTCCGTTTTAACTTGTTTGGTCAGTTAACTCAGCCCACTTATTTTGAAAATAAACCAAATCTATAGCCCTTGACGTCAAAACAAAAAGCTTGTTCTCTAAACAAACAACAAAAATTTACAGATGCAGCGAGCTAGAACTGTTTTAATATGCTCATAAAGACCTTATCATTCAACGTGAAATCCACAAGCTACTTCACGAATAATATCCGGCACATTTACAGCTCAAAATGACATTTAGTGGAATTTACACAATGGGCAATAAAAGCAATGCGAATGGAGACTGTATTTATTGGATATATATTTTTTTTCGAAGAGAATAACGATGCCATCGTTTAATAAACTGAGTAAAAAATTAACCTGGAAGTAGGTTACAGCAATAATAATCATAACATTAATAATGATAGTTTACTTTCATATGCAAAAGGCTTATTCTCGTTTTCGAAGAGCATTGTATGCCTAATTTGCATGTACATAGTTTGGAGAAAGCATCGTGATCGTGACAAACAATCGAAATTGATAACACGGGAAAGAGTGTTTCAAGATGCCTAAAAACAGAAAATAAGGTTTTCGTAATGACGTCTGTCTGTGGAATCCATGGCGAGTAACCGGTTCATTGTAATTTTGTATCCATTTCCTTTTTGAATTATGAACTTTTTAAAATGTTATCGGACCGCAAGGAATTTGTTTCTTTAACTGAAATATTAAGCCACTCGAATAAAGCATATTTGGGTTGATTTGTAGCCAGATCCTTGAAGTACTGTTTCATTTAGTGTAACTTGGATGATTTACTGAACATCAAGCATACTGTTTGTTGTATAAAGTCTTTGATTTCGCTGCTATTGAACGTGTCTTCAGCTTCTGTATCTTTTTCAGTTACACTTAGGCCAAAGGAACTTACAGAGGTACCATATACACCACAGAACACCAATATACACTGCTTTCGATGTAATCAAATTCTTTTTTTATCCAGTTATCCAGTTTCCAAGGATTCGAAACAAGCTCGGGAAGATAAAGTACTACAGTCCGCAATAAAACTACATATGTTAAGGTTTACATTTCTGAATTATCTCAAATTTTATTTTAGTAGTTTGTTGTAGCGCAGAAGAATGGATTATTCTTGCTCAGAAATTGACAAGAGTTTGAAAATTATTAACTTTTTCCAGAGAAGAGAAACTTAGGAATTTTTTTCTTTCTTTAGTGAGCTGTATGTAATATTATTTTGTTGATTTTATATAGTTACGAGTATATTTTATATTTATTGTTTAGCGTATTAAAAATGCCTAGAAGCCAGAAAATTATTTGCCTCGAGGTCTTAATTTTGGTCAAGGCGAATGCTTCAATCAAAACAGTACAAGTGAGGAAAAAAGGCCTCTAAAAGAAAATTGTCTTCTCATTAAAAACAAATTTAGAATTTGAATGAGTTTATAAATTAAACTTATTACAGGAAGCTCTATCAAAACTTGTTGTATGCAAAATATGCCATAAGGGTATCCCAATTTCTGTTTTCAAAAAACCTAAAGTTCTTCTTCTTGTGATCAAATTCTCCTTATACCCTCAAATTTCCACTTAAAATGAAATACACAAACCACTTGGGATTACTTTGAAATTATATGTAACAATTTATTGAATTAAAAATAGGCATATATGTGTAGTTATTCAACATGTCAGATTAATAAGAATTAACAGTAAAATAATCACTCCACATCTATTGATGGTCGTTAAAAGGTTTCAAATTTGGTGATAAAAATTATTCAGTAGTACTTTGTATCACTCGTGTTATATTAAAAAATCACCAAATCACAATTGCAACACCAAGTTCACAGTCGTTATATAGGCTATAGAAAGTCACTAAATAGCAATTTCATACAAGTTCACTGTATATGTGATAAAAATATGTTATACACTTTTTCTTGTGTTGGACGTAAAAATCCTGTTTCGGAGTCCTCCGGGAGGGACTTTAAGCTGGGGGGCCCCGTGTCGTAGATTACGGCACGTAAAAGAACTCCAAGCCTAAATTAAAGCCTCTGGACAAGATTTCTCGGCCCTTTCACGTTCAAGTAATACCTTAGTTTCCGGTGGGGAGTTGAGAGGAGATGGGCTTACCACCTGTCCCTCTGCCCTGTCTCGGAAAATAAGCGTAACAAAATTAGTATAGGTAATGAAACCTCCACTGGGTGGCCCTATGCCCCACCATAGGGGTTACAGGAACAAGTCAATCTTCTTGTGTTGTGTTAACTTAAAAGCTTATTATTTTCCATACTCGTGTTCCATTTTCTTGGCTTCTAATGAACATAGATCATTCAAACTTATACCATATATCAATAATAAGGTTGATTACATTTAAGTGGAAGGATGTTCTTTTATATGTCCTGAAAGAAAATTTATAACACAATTTTTATGAATATTTGTAGAAAAGAACCTAGAGAAAACAAATTATGAAGCCAGTTTAGTGAAATATACTATGTATTCATGAGTTATGAAATATATGTAAAAACTCGTTTATATGTATTTATTAAACCTGTATGAAAGTGGGATGCAAGGAACTTGAAATCATGAAATTGAACATTGGCGGGGTAGGACCTTCCGACTCCCTAATACCCTGGCGACATACACCCTCTGGTGTAAAATCGTTGCCCACACTATAAACATCTTCATTACGTCCTTGCTACATAAGTAACTACGTTAACATTCAGGAAATTTGATTTTTACTGTATTCTTTTTCTTTGTAACATTTTATCAAATGGATTTGATATTTTTTGTAGGAAGCCTTAGGGTATTATACTGTATTTATCACATGAACTGAGGGTACGCCGTAGCATAGTGGTTGAGCTATGCGCTACTAACCGGAAGGTCGCGGGTTCGATTCCCGATGAAGCCTAATCCTTCTGGTTGCACTATGGCCCTGAGGTTGACTCATTCTATAACAGAAATTAGTACCAGGAGCATTCCTGGGAGTAAAGGCGGCCGGTGCGTAAGGCTGACAACCTTACCACCTTCACGTGCCGAATGTCCAAAATCTTGGAGCCTCAACTTCCTGGAACCCTATGGGCCTCCATGGCCTGAATAGGAACCACTTTACTTTTTATCACATGAATGATACTCTAGACGTAATTACTTCACCTTGTAGCTCAGAAAACGTGCTGTCATTATTATATGTCACGCTTAGCATGGGAATATTGATCGAAAACCACGTCTGCGATGTATGCGATATATCACCTTTTTTCACCTAAGTTTCAGCAGACATAACACATCTCCTCCTCCTTATTGAATATTTTAAACTTGCCTGTCTACTTATGCTCCCTATTCCTGGACCGCTTTATAGTATTTTCCATTTCCTTGTTTAACATTCCGTATAATCTGAATTCAACAGTTGGATATTGTTGCTTTGTAGTGTAGCTATGTTCACTTTAATGTGAAATGAAGGCTTGCTTGGATGAACAGCATTGACTCGCAATGCGATTTATTCATATGGGTGCATTTCTAATTGAGGAACTGGAATACGCCTGACGATATTCACTCATGCTTATGTAATATTGTACAATATGCTAGAGAGATCGTTAAACACCTAGAGTATGAGTCAAATTGGAGGGTGGTTTAAATGTCAGCAGTTCATGTCTCCATCCAGTATTAACGATGATTTGAGGAAATACGTACTGGTACTTTAGATTAGATTGATTTACGCTAGAATGTCCTATTCTCCTTTAACCCTTGTAATTTCCCTTCATAATTTAAATTTGAAATATCTCCAATTTTAAAAAGCTTTTGAGTTTGGCTAATAATTTCTAGTATTTTATTATCCGTTAATCTAAAAAACGGAATATTTATTTATTTATTTATTTATTTATTTATTTAACCTGACGGAGTTAAGGCCATAAGGCCTTCTCTACCACTCAGCCAGGGCAAAAACATTAAATACATAATAATAATAATAATAATAATAATGATTAATAATAAATTTAAAAAGAACTGGTATACATGAATACAAGAAACGTACATTAAATACAAAGAAAAAATTCGAACATAAGTACTTGAATAATATGAATATATAATATAAATGACTAAAAATAAAGAAATTAAAAAAAGATGAAAGTCTAAACAAATACATTCTTAGTTATTATAAAATATAATGAAAATTAAAATATATATTACTAATTAGCATCAATTCCTAATTGTTAATGTATACTAAATTTATTAAATGGCGCTTGAACTGTGAAATGAATATCTCTCCCATTGAAATTTCCTTGTTAGTTCTACTATTTTAGACTTACAACATCATTCCTGCATCTACGTACTTTTGCAATGCAATCTGGTACATTAATTTCTGTTGGGACTATCGAACAGTATCTTATTGATATCCCTAACAGTCGTATGCAACTTGCCTATAATGCTAATTAAGATACTCTTATGAAAATTATGAAGCTCGCTTCGCCCGTTTCATAAACATACTCGTATCTTAATAAATGCCATTATAGGCTCGTTGCATAAAGTACTATTCTGCGGGGCAAAATGTGGTAAGTATTTTTCCTGGGTGCACATTCGTGATAATTAGATATTAAAGTGAAGTTACCCGAATCTATAGAACCACACGTGTGCACTAAGCCATCGATATTATTGTATTTTTTCCGTAAAGTGCACATAATTATATTGAATTATTCATTTAACATAGTGAAAATGTATAAGAGGCTTTTGTTTAGTATCAAAATGATATATCATAGTCATGTTATTCCCGTTATGTTAATCCCATGGTATAATTTTTTGCTCACCTACAGCTCTAAAAATTCATTGGATAACTGTAAAAAATGAAGTTCCAGTCTTAAAATTGCAATGAGTTACCGGTACTTTAAAATTCTTTTTTTTATTAAAAGTTTGATTTCATGGAGAAAAGTCACTTTTGTCAGTATCGGATGAAGGAAAGTTGACTACAAGAATTAATCACAGTAACCTATCAGAACTCCAATCTATAAAAATTAGAAATCACGTTTTTGTTATAAAGTTGTAATATAGCTATAGCGGCCGAAACTTACCCACATACTTGAATCTTCCGTAATCATTTTACTACAATCTCAAAATCTACCACTACAAAGCGGCGCGTGCCTGGATGTTTTTTGTGAGCGTTTTACCGTGATTTAAATGTCGTTTACTATAAGGAAATTTTACCAGTGGCAGCAGCAAAACCCCCATCAGTTTCTTCGTTCCCTTTGGCCCTAGAAAAGGCCTATCTTGAATAAATTTTAAAATTATTTGTATTTGAACAGCTTCAACCTGTATAACTGCTGACCCTTGAGGCTCCTGCTCATTATGAAATAAAATATGTCACTCGGTTGTGATATTGCAGTATCACCGTAATAGGAAACCTCAGTTTTTGTTGTTACGAATGTTAATGCCTACTCAGCAATAGAATTATCTCCCTCTATTAGTTTTTGTCGGCTTCCTTTTTCCAAATCATGAGTCTCCGATTGTCGGGACTAGAGAGTTTCATAAATTTAGATAGATTTTAGATCTCATTAGTTAGTTGTTAGTCAAAAGTGAACATTGTTATATATTTTATTTTAAAATAACTTATCCTTCACTTTATCTGACACTGTAAAAATATTTCCTGTGGGGGGGGGGGGGGCAAAGTTGTTAGCTCCGCCACTGTGTTTTAGTTTTCTCTAATATCTCGAAGAAGTGGACACAACTTGTAATAACATTCCATTAAGAACCTGTCATTTAGAATCTTAGCTAATTAAGTATAAAGTTGAGAAACTTTAATTCGACTATATCTCTGTTGATCTGGCACACCCATTTTTAGATTGACCTCATTATGATTGTCACCGTGAAATTATGAGGAAAGTCATGCGATTTCCTCGTTGCACTTCGATCGCGAGTAGAATCTGGGTATTATCCCAAGGTCAGAGGGCTTTTTCTGTTGACATTCCAGATGGCTATCTCAGTCCTCCAAAATTACATTAACCTACAGCACGTTGAGCATTTAATAAGGATTTTAAGCATTATCTTCATACTAAAATACTAATTCTTTATTTGCTAAGATAAAAGTCAAATCGTGATCCTGAGAGTTTTTACAGGTTTACGGGTTCTTAGATAGTTACGACCCCTCTAGGGCCTAGGGGAAAATGTCAAAATGAGACGCTTACACATTGATTGCTCATTTCTGTTCAGAGAAAATTTTGTTTATTTATAACTTAAATTTTGGATTTGTTCTAAAAATCGGTATCACCCGAAACATGATCGGAATAACCTCTGAGATTGGAGGAATCCGGTTGTTCATTTATGCTTAAAAAATAACAGATTTTTCGTATATTTTTCAAGTGGGGAGGGGGAGGTTGCTTTGGAATGCATGCCACTGTTATTTAGCTGTAAGTATTTGCAATGGTAGGTCTACTCTTGTATAGTCGACGCAGAAATGTTTTAGACAGTGGGATGGGTCGGTTTTTGTCCGCTCTAGAACCGGCCCTGACGTAAACAGAATTTTTTCATGTGATTATTGTGTTGTGTATAGGCCTACATCATACAATATGAAACCATGGAAATTAATGTATAAAATCTAGCGAGTTATAAAATGCTAGTTCAGTGAACCACTTACACTTCTTTGGATGCCACAATTTTACTTCCTTCAAGGTGCATAAAAATTACCGCTGAGTTCCATTTGAATTAAAAAAAAGAACTAATAATTAACCTCAGATTGAAGCCACAGGAATTGTCTTGCTATCGATATGAAATCTGTAGTTCGTGACTCTGTGCAATCTTAAAGTTAAACCTTAAAAGATATTTAAAAGCATTATAAAAACATAACTCTAATATGCATTTAAATTAAGTTTTGCGTGCTTTCGCATTTATCGCAGTTGTATGCTTGTAGTTGTAAGTAAATCACTCAGTCGATTGTCATTAACAAACTCATTTCCCGGTTCGTTGAAACTTCATAATTGGGCAGTTGTGTTATGACGAAGAATGGCGTCCGTTCCAGTGCCTCGCAATCCCATCGAACTCTGTCGAATCTTTGTCGACTTCTTTGTCACTTGGGCTTATTTTTTCAGATAAAGTATTAGGCCTACACATTACCAAATCTGCCAGATATGTCCATTATTATTAGTGCCATTGTCCGTATTAATTCATGTATTTTAAATAGAACCTATTTACAATTTTTAAGTAATACGTCTCTTAATATTTTAAGCTACATTTAGACATATTTAATTAGGTATAATGATCATGTTATATACATTACGGACAAAACGCCATGTCCTGGCTGTGAATATTTTATACGTCAGTACATAGATAATCTTTAATTCATAATGGTTATACTATAGTCTTTTTAACGAAATTCCTCAAACCCAAGTGGGAAATATGATAGAAGAAATTTATCTAAATCCCAAGTATGAAAATCAATTTCTCTAGGAAGTGTGGAAAGCTAAACTCATTTTACCTAATTCTTAAATCTACCAGATTATTCAAAAGTTACCTTAATCATATTTTTCGTAAGGAGGAAATGTATTTTGTAATGTGGTTTTAGATAAAATTTGACGATAATTTTAGAAAGTCGATATTAAAGTGGCGTGTTAAAATGAATTATTATGATAGGTGATGGTAAAAGACTATCAGTTTTTTTTAAATCTCGTTCCATAAAAACATTGTACACAGCCTACAGCATAAATAAGACTGCACATGTATTTTATAAGGTAAGCAAAGTAGGCTATTGGAGGAAATTTATCTTTAAAAGTACAATTTATTTTAAAATACAACATTGAACGGCTACCTAAAGAATGTTCGTAAGAGCACTAAAATTGATAATACGATCCATTCACCTGCCAAAGTATTCAGGAAGCGAGCTTGAGGTAGGGTATTCTCGTTCCTGGCCCTGCTCAGATAAATGTACAGTTGCATGGACGAGTCTATATCCAAGTATTCTCATTGTAAGGAGTAATGTTTCATTTTGTCGCAAGTCTTCAAGGGAGTCACATTGCGTTGACTAAGGTATACGGCTACGGCGGTAGGGGAAGATGGCTTGTCTCTCTGAATTCAGCTCCACCTCTGAAATGCCCTTCTCCTCACACGCGTTTCACCAGTGCCAGGAAGAACAAAATTACTTGTACGCATGTCCCGAAAGTTGACTAGTAAACCATTTGTTACTTTTAGTTACCTATTTGTTACCCCTATTCAGAAATACAATGCATTGTTCGGCTGTGATGCCTCGTCCTTTCAGATAGCCTATGTAAATGTCGTCTTCAAAGGGATATGACAAAAGAGATTGCCTAAGTGAAATCATTTCACAGTGATTTGTGCTGCTCTACTTTTGTAGTTCAACAGCTCTTTGTTTTCTTTCACTAGATCCCGAACCGAACATGCGCGGAAATTGCATTTTACGCTGTGAACAACCACGTACATGCCAAAGCAGGATTTGCATAAAGAGTTGCCGTAGGCAATTTTATGTTTACCGCTCTTTTTCACAGAAAAGTTTCCCACTAGACTCAATAGAACACAAGATGATACATCATTTCGTAGCGTGTGCATTATTCGAGGCCGTCTGGGTTTCCAACAGACACAGAATAATATACATATTTTTTTTATAGAAATAGGCCTAGAGATCAAAAGATTTCTATAAATTATTTTGAATAGGAACTCTATTTCAGAGCTCACAGCTACATTTTACAGTAACACAATAAACCATAATCAACTAAATGTTTGATAAATAATTTTACAAACTAATTACTTTAAAAATTATGTATATAGCAAACATGCCTAATTTTGCAGTACCCCTAATTTCGCAGTATCTTTTTATTTTATTTATTGCACAATTGGGAACAGTAGGGGAAATATTTCATCTTATTCATCAAAGAGGGCATCTTCTCTTCTATTTTATACATTTTTATTATTTTTCCGTTACTGTTCCTGATTTTGCAGTATATAGAATAAAAGATACTGCGAAATTAGGGGTACTGCGAAATTAGGCATGTTTGCCTATACCTGGTATTTCGCTAACTTTAGTTCATCACATAACATCTTTAAAATATGGTGCAGTTGGGAAATCTTTGAGAGAATGGAATCGTTTTTATTTGATTATATTAAATAGTAATGATATTTATTATTATATGGTTGGTTGTTTTTATAATGATTTAACGACGGAGTGCACTGCAACTTAGACCTCCCACCGTCGCCCATGTGCCGGAATTTTGTCCTGCAGGAGTTTTTTACATGCCTGTAACTCTACAGAATGAGCTGTCACAATTGTGCACTCATAAATGCCATTGATCTGAGCCGGGATCGATCTCGCGGCCTTAGGCACAGAAAGTCAGCGCCACATCCTGGGAGAAATCCTGTTGAGAGAATCTAGACCTCTAGTTATTTATTTGTCTTGTGACTATTTAGCGAATAGGCCTAATACAAAATAATAGAAATAAGGAAAATCAAAGCTATGAAAGTGAATAAATATAGAACAAATAAAATCAGGTAAACTGATGCAACAAAGTGCCAGAATGCTTTTGCTTAATCAGTGATAATTGCAATTATGATAAGCAGAAAATAAGTTATTTTGTAATCGATTTCCAAAGGCCAAGATCGATTCATGAAACAGAGCTTACGGAAGAACGAAGGACTAGTTTGATAAGCATACGTGAAGGAATATGTGGGTAGTGTTATTTATCAAAACTACCTGTATGGCAACTTCCAAAGCCGTATATGAACACTGAACAACAATATGTTGCCATGAGAACTGATTTGTATTTGATAAATTCTTTCTAATATATTACTAAAAAACAGGCACTAAATTGAGCATTACTCCGGCACCGGTCAACCGATTAGGTTCAATATAAATAGGCTTCTTCCCATTGATGTTATAAATGCGTATACGAAGTTTCATGAAAATCCGATAAAGCGTATCGAGCATACAGACACACGGACAGACAGACAGACGGACAGACATTTTCCCGTCCTCCACACAATCTCATAAAGTATCATTCTGGCACTTAATAACTAAATGACTATAATATCATAGCTTGCTTCACAGTCTGAAAGTGGATTCATTGTGCCTGCAACCTGTACAAAGAATAGAACTTCCGCAAGAAAATATACTGCTTTACTTTTGATCTTACAATGCACAAATGAAATTGCCGTTACATTATACTATAAAGAGTTTTATAATGCTTCACCGTACATAAACATTTTTATACCGGGTGATTGAAAAGGTGGTTCTCAAACTTTCGGAGTACGCATGTATAGAGCGGTCCATGTACAACATTTATTGAAAAGGAGCCTTTGGTCTGGAAAATAATCTTCAGTGTGTAAAAGGCTATGAAATTTGAACGAAGCAGATGTAAGCATGATTTGCATTGAAAATGGTCATCATTTCTTCCATAAGAATAGTGTAGAAGTTTGTCGCCATTTTGAAAACATTTCGGTATGTATCCACACACGTTTAATAATAATAAAAATAATAATAATAATAATAATAATAATAGACATAATAATAAACCTAATAATATTAATAATAAAAATAAAGAACTGTAACATTAATTACTTATTTATATTCTGATTAACAATAAATGATGTTTCATGTTATTGTTCCTTTCTTACATTTTGTAAGATCCTGTGAGTACAAAATAAATTTTAAAACCATTTAGGAATCGCGGAACCGGGGTACCGTGGATCACATGTTTCAATCTCTTCATAGGCTACTGTCTGCTTCCGGTGGCTAGGAGATCTGGAAGATTATCCTGTAATAAAAGCTATCTTAAGATGTAGTGATCTTAAATGTAGTGAGTTCTAAAGTCACGTTAACCCCTAACATCAAAGGCCTGCCGGCAGACCGACATAAATAGCTTGTACTGGAGACTGCCTAGGACAAAATCTTCAACTTATTTCGTAGGCATTGGACTTGCTTTATAGCCTGTTTGCAACCAATCAGGAAGCATTCCTTAATTTGTTACACTTAAGCTTTGAATCCCTGTGGAGTGTGAGACAGTATGTTTCCCTAGTTGTGCCACTAAAGGTGCTTTCACATTCACGAACAGACACGTTCGGGACCGTTAGGGAATTACGAAAGGGAGTGTTCATATTCCATCAAGCAACTGAAAGTAATAGATCTTAATCCTACCCTCGTCAACCACACTAGGTAATAAATGTCATTCTCCTTCAACCCCCTATCCTGAATGTGTAGGCCTGAATATAAAATGTATAATTGTGCTAAGTATAGTAATATAGTACCGTAATGAAAATCAAACATTTATTAAACAAAGTAAATGGTAAAAATATGTTGCGCAAACTTTCCCAAAATTTCTCAAGTTAATATTTGTATTATATAGAGGTTTTTAGGTTAACGAAAGAATCCGGCATGTACCATTCAAAAGTTATATATACTCCGGAATCTGCAGACGTCCATGCGTGAGGTGGTACAGAAATTAGTTTCTTTTGTGCTGTGTGACAAGGGAGGAAGCTGACTACCTGTTTGACATTTGGACAAAAGCTTTACAACCTTTCGGAGTGTCTGAAAGAATTCTCTCTCGAGAACCCCAAATGAAGGTATATGAACGCTTTCTTTGTATGAATTGTTTTTATTCCTGACGTTAATCCCCTTAGGAACTTCAGTGTTTGAACGCAACTTAAGGGTCAGACAATGACTTAATCCTTAAAGGATGCAGATGGTTAACGTAACTTAAGGAAAGTTCACATTGCGTACGTGGCCGTACGGGGAATGCCGAAAGGGTGTTCACATTGGGTTCAGCAACTCTTAATAATAAATCTAAATCCTTTGACCCTCGTCAACCATACTACACAACGCTAGGTAATAAATGTCATACCCTCTTCAATCCTCTTACAGAAAAAAACTAGATTGTCTTGTGCTGTTTGTATAATCTAGTAGCATAACATTCAATTACTTAGATTATTCTGTTATTATTAAATAGTGTTTATATTTACCTATAAAACTTCGAATTAGCTGCTAGTGCCATACGAATCCTAGTGATTCTTTCCCGGTAAAAATTACAGCCTACAGAACTTATAAATGAAAATGTACTGTTTTATCTTCTGCTTTAACGCAGTCTATTACACTTTCTAGTGTTATATTATTTACACACTATTCCAGAATGTTTCATTGAGCTACAACACTAGCACACATATACATGTTCTGTCTCTCCCTCAACGCACACACACACAGACAGAGAAAGAGAGAGTATCTTTGTGTGTGTGTGAGTGAGAGAGAGCGAGAGAGAGAAAGAGAGAGACAAGTACATTCACACCATGCGGCTAACAACACGGTAATCAAATTGCAACCGCTATAAGGTAATGGCCTAAAATATCGAAAATTGTATTCTAGGGACTGTATTAATAGCAACTGTATTAATAATGTAGGTGTGTACAATTGTATTAAGCTTAGGTAATACGTGAGTATTACTATGTATGTCAGACATTGCATATTAATGAAATTCGACTCCTGCTGTACAAGGCTTAATTGAAATTCAGTGTGAATGGAGGATTATTATTACACAAGTTGGAATGTTATCTGTCTAGTTGAAGGGCCCCGCGTAATCCATGAATTTTAAATAAGAAGTGTGCTGTTTTTATTAGCGGAATCGATTTAGATCCAATGAAGGTCAGAACTTTCGGGCTTCTTTATATTCAATGAACTTCGAACACTAGTACGTAATAAAATACTACACAGAAGGCTATTACGCTAAGTTTCATTTGGTCATAGACAAATTGCAAACAACTTTATAAAAATTGAATAACTGAAAAATATGCTGCGGGTAGTCCGTTCAGGCCGGGACCCATAGCTGGAAGAGTTGTTCGAATCCTGACAAAGAATTGACCACGACTATATCCATTGTGTACAATTAAGAGCTTCAATAACGCAGAGCTCTTCTTCGAAAATCGCTCGGGTATAGGGACCACTGTTTTGCAATATAGACCCTACAGTACGCCTAAATTCTGGCATCACAAAAGCAAATTTCCTTCCACCGATTACATGAAATATAGGCTACGCCGTCACCATGAAAAACAGCTGAACAGAAATTAATTTTGAATATTTAATCATTGCAATCTTAGTTAATATTTGCAAATTATTGCACTAAGGACTAATTAAATTAAATCAGTTTATCTTATTAACAGTTTCACACTCCTAGAATAGAAAATTAGATTGATTTCTGACCCATCTGCTAGTAACACCTAATGAAAGTGTAAGGAATGCATTTTTAATTTCATTGATTTAAGTGGCTTGTACTGTATCTCAAATTTGCATATATTGTCACGTGATAAAAATAACGAATGTCGTTATGAACCAGCATTTTCTTTTGGTTACAACACCAAAAAATAGAAAATAAAAGTTTTGAAGCATTGGATTCAGGGGAGTTTATCCCTAAGAGCGAGTTTTGTAGGCAATAGGGCCTACTCAGCGTAACGAAAACATTTTAAAAAAAGACGTATTTCCTCTCAACCTTCTTCGTGCAAATTTCGTTCCTGATTTTCTAGAGAAAAGCTTTCACAACCAATTTACATGAAGAGAATGTCATACACAATATATTGCACTAAGAGACAAAATTTGTATTTGGAAGAGAAAGTTGTGTGTTTCATATCAGAATGTCGTTACCACGAAGCATCGCATCCCAGAAAATTGCATAGGCTAACCCAAATAAAATCTGATTAATTTATTAAATTTATTAAATAGAACTAAACACAATGTGTACAAAGGGTTGTACATGGGAAGTTACTGACATTCGTCCTTAGCATAATGTGAGAGTGGCAATGTTCTTTGGGTACACTCGAACAGGTGATATTGTGTGCAGACTCGGTTGCAGAGTTCGCAGACACATTCACTGTCAGCGTTGTGGAATCCTTTCCTGCAGCAGATGCGGTGGTGGAAACCGTGTATTGCCCCTCGGGTGTAGAGGTGGCGAAGTTCGAATTCGGCTCTTTTCCATTCCTCCTCTTTCATGGCTGGGGTGCAGTAGAAAGCGGGGTCAATTTCTGCTGCTTTCTGTGTTCGTTCCTCCAAGAACTTTTCGCATGCTTGGGTTGATACCAGATTGTGTGTTGATATCAGGTCTTCTATAAATGTTGTTGTTCCCGCCAGCTGATATACTAAACGGGTTGGGGCGTACTTCGATACACCAAGGGTCTTCTTTAGGTATCTGGCCTTGACTCTGTCCAGGGCTTTGATGTTTTTGTAATTTAGGTGTGACCAAATTAATTCGATGGAGTAGGATGCTATTGGGGCAATTTTCAGTTTGAACAGTGAAGTTGCTGTTTCTAGTGAGAGGCTTCTAAGTCTTTTAATTTCCATTGTGGCTTTTATTGCGGCTATTGTTCTGTCCTCGACGTGTCTTGTGAAGGTAAAACCGGTTACCTGTAGGGTTAACCCTAGGTATTTGTATGATTTTACTATATCTAGTGTGTGATTTCCACATGTGAAAACATCATTGGATGAGATTCGTCCTCCTTTTCGGAATTTCATTACCTTTGTCTTGTTTTGATTAATTTTCAGTTCATTTTCTCTCGACCATTCCTCTAACTTGTTGATCGCTTGTTGCATCTTAGCCCTGTCTTTACTTAGGATCACCATATCATCTGCGTATAGAAGTATTTTTACCTCCTCCGTTGTGATCTTTTGTACGATGTCATTTGTGAGCATATTAAATAATATCGGGCTTAGGGGGTCGCCTTGTAAGACCCCGTTTGTTTGTACTATGTTCGCTGATTCTAACTGACCGTCACTTATGTTTATTACGTTGTGTTCCAGGATGCTTGTTACGAGTTTAAGGAGGTGGTCTTCTGAGCCTTGATTAATGCACCCACGATGCCTACTTTCTTTCTTCTAAGCATGAACAATACATCTTTCTCACTTCACATTCTGATATAAAATAAGAGGCCGTATTGCCGCATTCAGTTGTTTCAACCTGATGCAAAGCTTTATTGTTCACTTGGCATATGAGCTTCTGCAACAGTGGGTAGCTTGTAACTACCATTCAGAGAATTTAAAAAAAAAAATGAAATAAATATTAGCTCTTAGTATAAGATTCACATGTACAAAATGTAAACAAATTCATTTGAGCCGTTGAATTTTTCTTTATGTAATGTGCCCTTAAAAATAAGAGAAAGTCGTCGCCAATCTTCGTATCACATCCCCAGAAGGTACCTAACACAAAAACCAAATTTTGTTTTCATACGGTTTTCCGTTCTGGAGCTAAGCTGTTCATAGGCATATATATAGATAGGGCCTATGTTTCTCAAAATAATATTTTTGTAATCAGGAAACCTCAAAACATGTATTTATGTTAAAACCCAACTTCGAATATGGAGGTCGAACATAATACTTCCTCTACCTATAGTTCGTATGGTACTGGCTGAGGAAGTAAAAGAGGACGTATTTCCTCTCAACCTGCTTCGTGCTAATTTCGTTCTTCAATTTCTAGAGAAAAGCCAGTCTCCCTTCCCCTCGATATAACTACAGCTGCTATCGAAAAAGAGTTCCACCAGTCCTAAGTACAAATTGGGGTTTTCCTCGAGATGCCATCAATTTAGCATACTTACTGTGAACTATTCAACCCACGCGATCGATTTTCCGGTGGAGATGAGGAGAGAGAAATGTAGATAAGTACCATATTCTTTCAGACTCTCCAAGGGTCCAATAAATGTGTAGCCTAATGCATAACGTGATAACACAGAACAGAACTTCTCTCTCTTTCCTACTAAATTGCACTGGCATAGATATAAAATTTATGTTACTTCTGTTGAAATAAACATGTTCATTATTAGCGACTGACATTTCCTTCGCCGGTATGAGCTGTGTGGAAAAGATAAGATAAAACAAATTATAATAATATAATACTCAATCATTCGCCTTGGGTAGCTAGCTTGTTTTCGCAGAAGACATATTACAGGTTAACGTGTGCACTTTTGAAGTCAGAATTTTGACATCTGACCTGAATTGACTCTCAGCCAACGTGCCCTAGAAAGTGTACACTTCCGTCTTCAGTAAGCCACCTTGCCGTCTTCCAATTAACCTTTTCACTGCTATTGACTTAAGCGTCGCCGGAAAAATTGCATTAAGGCAGAGATGTAAGCTTAACACATCAACTCTTTATCTTTAAATAGGAATTTATTCACGTATTAAAAATGTCATTTTATAGAAATCACTTATTCTACTAAAATTTTCGAGGTTGGTATCAAACTTATAACGTACTAGTAATTTTACTTGATGAATGCTTATTTAAAAATATAAGTAATGCAGTTTTGAAAGGATTAAATAACAATAACAATAAGAAGAAAATTTATAGATAAACGACTTCCAAGAAGCAGTCTTCTTATTGCAGTTCTGATAAAATCTAGTAGGTATATATATATATATATATATACATATAACTTACAAATGAAATTAAATACTAAAAGTTAATGTGAATTTTTTTGTCAAATTCTCCGAGTTATCCTACATACATATTAATGAGGGTATAAGGTGGAAATTAAATTCTTACTATGTAATATCCCCTCATTGGCAAAAATGAAGTTTATCAATGCTTTTATTTGTTTTATTAATAAGTTATATAGGCCTATACAAGAGGATAAGAACCTAACTTCGCGCCTGTCAATTTTTTATTAGTTTGTACACTGGTGCAGTAGGTTGAAACACCGCGCTATAAACCGGATGATTGCTAATAGACTCAGCCTGTAACAGAAATTAGTACCAGGAGCAGTCCTGGAGATAAAGGCGGCCAGTGCTTAAGGCCATATTACATTCACATGTCGAATATCTAAAAACCCTGGAGCCTCAACTCATGGAACCCTAAGGGTCTTCCGGCCTGTAGCCAATAGAGAATGAACTTCGCTTTACTTTTTGCATTCGTTAACTTTCTCTTGTAATGTTGCAGAATTTGTTTTTGTCTTAACTTATTGTGAATGTAACTAAAACACTAAAGCAACCGTTCGGTGTATTAGAGTTAAAATAAAATGCATTTTATTAAAAAATAGGTCATTGAATGAGTCTTATCTGATTATGTGTAATCTGTGATCTTTCCACTTGCCAACAAGGAGTGTCAACTGGATATTCTTAGTGTAAGATTTAGAATCAATTTAATTCGTCATGGGATTTCGACTTTCTGGATTTATAATTCGTTGAATTACCTTAGTTTCTCTAGAAAATCGTGGACTGTGATTTAAACCGACGGCACTATAGACCTGCCGTATTATGTGAGACTTTTGAAGATCAGAATATTTAGAATTCTTATTGTATTTGAGAGCAACAAGTTTTTAAGTTTTTATTTGCCTCCACAGTTCTGTTCAATAGTTTTACGATATCTCATGCTTACTTTTGTCCTCTAGTATATAAACTTTTCTTAAGATTGAATTTTGTCTCGATTGAGGTTGAATCCAGATCTTTCCTTCCCTTTCTTTATATTGCATTGTGAGTGTATTGGCGATGTGAAAAAGGCATTGATACCGCTACGATCCGCAGAGGCTGGTTGTCCCGGGAATTGAATATGGCATTTGTCTCATAGTGAGTTAGCTTTGGTTAGCTCTTACATTCGAGTGAGAGAGAGATATCGACCGGTGGAGCGCGAGAGACAAATTGCGAGCGAGCAGGGGTCAGGAAGCTGCGGTATCGTGCTGGACCTCCCTGACTGAGCTCCAGAAATTTGTTTGAGACCCTATACTTCACTCAGCAAGAGGTCCTAGCGCTGCCACTAACTCTTGTTACTGTTAACTTACAACAACATTTAACCAAGTAATCCTCCTTAGGTTTCTTAATCGATATTCCGGGTTCACTTAATTCCCAGGGGCCTGCCAAGGTAAAAATTTACCTAGCTTGAAGTTCAAAGACAGAAGTAACATCAGTTTTATCCGAAATTTTCAATAGGACGACAATTTGTTAAAAATTGCTACATTATCACGGGGTGAATTTTCTAAAATAATGACAGTTTCAATCCCTAGTCATTAGTTATGATTGTGAACAGCTTATTATTTTATATTATTTTAGATATGTATGTTGATTGGTTTTTATGTATATGTTATCAAAAATTGGTCATATTTTTGAAATGCTGGCATTTTCAAGTTGGTAAAAATCATTGCCCTGGCATGTCCCTACATCCACTTTGAAAACTGTGCTGTACCCTGCAGTTATGGAGGACAGGAATTCAACCTGCAGTGGTATTTAAAATAGTAAGAATACACTAAAAATATCTACTTTGATATGATTGGCTAATTCTAAAATGATAGGTTAAAGCGAATAAGTAAAAAAAAAAAGTTCCAGGAGAGACAAAAAAAAAATATTTCCACAGTATTGTTACAATATCTAGTTCATCCCACCCAGATATTTTTACATACTATCTTATACTATGTAAAAATATCTGGGTGGATTAAACTAAATATCGTAACAATGCTGTGGGAATAAATTGTTGTTTGTCTCTCCTGAAACTTTGGTTTTTTGACTTATTCACTTTTTCCCTGTCACTCTAGAATTATCTGCGCATCGTTCACATAATAAATTATTTGTACTTGACCCATTTTATTGCCATACTGAATTTAGTTCCACTTTAGTTTAGTAAATGGCATCGAGTTCAATTAATTGCCTTTGAAGAAAAAAATTGTGAACGCATGATGAACGAGAAACAGTTTCTGATATTTAACTGTGTATTTATTTCTTGACTTGCTTAAAACTGGTATGTTTATTCTATTATTATCTTACTTATCTTATCTTATTACTATGCAATGAACTTAGATAATATAAAAATACGACATCGTATAGAGAATGTATTCTTTAGGATTGTGAAAAAATACTAACTTCGATCATTTAGGGCAGCGTTTCTCAACCTTTTTGAACCCGAGGACCTCTAAAATGTCTAAAAAATTTACGGACCCCCTAATTTTACAATCCATTTTTAAAAGTAGGCTATATGTAGGCCTATATTCTTAATATTTGGGGTATTAATTGTAGGTCATTATAACGAAATAAACATAAATGCATTTTTTAATTCAATGGAAGCAAAGTTATTAAATTGGAAGTAAACTATTGACAGTTTAATATTCATTACCAATTTGATAATATAATTAGGAATTAGGCCTATGTTATTACTTTTAATGAGACTGTTGAGCTTGTCGCCTCTTGCAGAGTACCTGGATATCTGACTCAATATTAGTCAAATTTAGACGAAATCAGCAGACACATTAAGTCATCTTAATTATGTCTGCGGACCATCAGTGGTCCGCGGACCATAGGATGAGAAACGCTGATTTAGGGGGAAGGAATTCTGGCAACTGAACTGATACATAATTTTCCTTGCAGTCAGTATCCTGGCATATGGTTAAGATAGATAAAACATAAGGGACTGGTTATCTGTACTGTAATTGGGATAGTGATTGAAGCGTTTATTTTTATAAGGTTCTAAGTGCCAAAATCATGATTTTTCAACTGATCATTTGAAATGAATCTATGTAGCCAGAAGGGCCCAAAATCCTGGGAAAGCCACATTAGTAACAATAAATTCCAAGATATAGCACTAAACCTATCTCCAGCATGTCTTTCATCATGATTGTTATAAAAGTAAACGCTTCAATTCTTTCACACTGGCCGTGTGTAGGCTAAGTTGGAAAGATTGAGTCAGACTGAAAAAATTTAATGCCATAGCCGGGATTCGAACCAGGATCTTCGGCTGTCCATGCCGCTGCTCTACCATTTAGCTTCCATGGCAAATTGCCAGTACAATAATATTCTCCAACTAACTCACATATCCCGGTATACCACCAGGCGTTCTCAATATGAGATACCAACCCAGTGGTGACTTACAACCTGTAAGTAGTTGAAGGTCCAGGCTTCATAGTAAACCACTAGTAGGTCACGGTGGAATGATAATTATTGAACACTGGCCGTGAAAAATGCAATGCCATAGCCGGGATTTGAACCAGGATCTTCGGCTCTCCATGCCACTGCTCTATCAATGAGCTACCTGTAATTATTTTTCTTTACCAGTTCCAGGTTAAAAAATTGACTGTTATATGGTTTTTAAGGAAACTTCATACGCAGAATCTGGATTATGTCCCCTAAAATTATCTATTTTTAGCCCTTTAACTGTAAATGAAGTGTATTGCTCAATTGCTGAAAACGTTCTTACATTATGAGTTAAACATCATATAATTTTTCATCAGTTTTAAACGAAAATTAAATTTTAATTTTTTTTTTTTTTTTGTCAAGTTTTGTGAGAATCACACTATTATTGCTTCTTGTTTAGTCATTTTCACGTGGCGGACTAGGAACCTTTCCACTGATGTTAATGGGGATGATGGCTAGCTGGTTCTCTAGAAGGTGGTGGATTGATGACTACTGAATCTGTTACGACATAATCCGGAACCTACAGCGTAATGGGAAATTCGAACTAAAGCAGGCCCCCCATGCTTTATGAATTGTTATAGGTCAAGGTTCTTAACTCTTTAATGCATAAAGCAACCTATAGAATAGTTTACCTTAAATTGTTAGTAAAGTAACGTAATATAACTCGAAAGAAAATTTAAATTAATGTAAAATTTACGGACTATGGTAGACTACAAGAAATAGAACCTTTTCTTCTGGCACACAGACGAGACGAACATAAACTTTGGTAAGGAGATGGGATGTTCATAGACGCAACCCGCACGACCTACTATTGTAATGGCAGAGTTGTCACATTACTACTGCCGTAAAGACAGTGGAGCTACAGAGCCACAGACCCAAGAAAGAAACCATGGAGACACGGGGACTTAAAATTGTCTTTATACATGACTACAAATATTAATGGTGGGTCAGAAAGTAATAGGCACTGGCACCATTATACCCACACAACAAGATTGCTCTGCTACGTGAGTCGCCACCTGAATTAAGGACAGATTTTTTTTTCAAAGAAACACAACAAATACACTTACAGTTTTACAAGTAATAAGAATACCCTAGATATACACATATAGTTAATTAATGGCCGTGTGAATCATTCTCGATCGAAAACAAAATAACCGAGGGTTCCAGAAATACGACCAAACTACTACCGAGGTCAAAACACACACAGTGTGCATAAATACCGTTCAGTTAACCGCCACCTTGACCCTGGCTAACTCAGAGCTAGCTTATTTTGAAAAAGGAAAGCGTACATAGGACCAAAGATAAAAACAGAAATCACCAAATTCTTTACCGTTTTGATATTGTTAGCCCGCTTTGTATGATTAATTTGTTTATAACGTTATAGAAATCTATATTAATAAAAGGAAGTGTCTGTCTTCCTTCTGTCTGTCTGTCTGTCTGTCTGTCCGCGATGCCCAGCGAAATCTACTGAACGCAGAGATCTGAAATTTTAAACATAGGTGGACTGAAGGGTCGGAAAATGAACCTCGAAGCCGGAATTTTAATTTTCGCTTTATTCGTGAGTTATGAGTGAAAAACGGGCAAAAAACGTGCATTTTTGCGTTTTCGAAGCATCAGTTTTCAGTTATACATTTCAATGTCAAATCAATTACAGTTGGCTTTGGCTATTTTTGTCATACCTTGGACATAAAACCATCGCGATCGCTTTAATGTTGTAGCTCACGCTGGTCGATTCATTTATTTATAATGTCAAGGCACGCAGACATATGAAATTTTCAACCTACACCGAAGAGGATTATTATTATTATTACTATTATTATTATTATTATTATTATTATTATTATTATTATAATTATAAGAGGGATAATCAATATAGGCCTAAATATGGTCAAACGTTGTTCGATTTGGACGAAACTCACTATACAGGGGTTTTCTGGGCCAAGGACCTCGGATCTGAGGTCGCTTTTACGAGGCGACGCTATCTAATCGTGGTATGTAATTCACGTGATTTAGGTGTTAATAGATATAATGATTTAAATATTATGCTCTTAATTTTTAATTTTTGAAATAATTATCGCGGGTGATCGCTTGATTTTGTAAGTCCATCCTGGACGATTCCTTTGGTTAGAATGTCAAGTCCCGTAGACATATGACATTTTCAACCTACACGGAAGAGGGATAATCAATATAGGCCTAAATATGGTCAAACATTGTTCGACTTGGACGAAACTCACTATGCAGGGGTTTTCTGGGCCAGGGGACTCGAATCTGAGGTCGCTTTTACCAGGCGACGCTATCTAATCGTGGTATGTAGTCCACGTGATTTAGGTCTTAATAAATATAGGCTAATGATTTAACTATTAGACCTATGCTCTTGATTTTTTAATTTTAATTTTTTAAATAATTATCGCGGGCGAAGCCACGGGCACATGCTAGTATAAAATAAATGTAAAATGTGAGTTTAATTCTTTTATGGTTGGGCATATTTACTTACACTTGATAGATGAATTTTCTAGTGTTGTGCAATGAATATTAAAAGTATGATTATTCAAAATTTAAATTCCTTTGTAGGATCTTGGCGTTATACAAAGACTATGTTTATAAATGAAACTGGATTATTTCATTAGTGGAAAAGTTCATCTTTCACTAATGAACCACACGGTTTCCTTCGACAATCGAAATCTTTCCTCAGTTTTCTATCTCCGTATGCTTCAAAGGATATCTCTTTCGACAGTAACATCAATTTGACGTTGGGTTCTGTTAAAACTATACATGTAACTTCCATAATTAATTTTATTCCGCCTCCGCCAAGGAATCTAAACACGCCCTATTTTTCTAACTTCACCTTGTCAGTTTCAGATAGTCACTTCCTTAGGAGTGGTTAAGTTTTACCTTGGTCAAATACCATGTTTAACTTGATCATGATTGATGCACCAGAAAGTGAGGATGAACATGGTAAAGTGCGCCGCGGTAAAATTTTGATCGAGAATAGTGCTCATGGCCATAAGTCCATGTCAAATAAAATAAGTGCTTTTCCTGATTCCTCCGATGTAGCATAGGACTACAACATGAGATATGCTATACGTAACCACAAGTATAGCTACCTCTCTTCCGAAGAATGATGTAGGTTTTATACCTATAAAATTACACTCAGCCTTATTTTAAGCCACAATTATCGGATCTATAGTCTGGCCATCCTAAGAAAGAAAAACTGAAGTAAACAAAAACCAGTACATTTGTCTCACTCTAGCACATTAATCATATGATCTAAGAGTGAGGCAGACATATTCATTTTTGTTTACTTGAGGTTCCTTCTTAGAACGGCCAGATTTCAGCTGCAAGCATACCAACCACAAGGAATTGAGTAGAGATTATTTTTACTCGGAGAAAGCGTATATATTTGTATGTAAATTTGTGTAGCTACTTCTACATATTTTGGTGTTCCATCACTTCACCTTTGCCAGCGTTCCGTTAATTGAATATTCTCTATCATAATTAGGTTCGTTGGGAGCGCTCTATTATACGCTGAAGTAGAGTAGCGTAATGATTTCGGGGAAAATTAATTTTGTAGCATGTTTACATACCTAATATTGATTTTACAATTTTCTATTAATTAGGAGCTAGAAACTACACACAACATTCCCTGCTGTTATAGTTCTCATAGGGCCAGTTGTATAAAACTTACAAACTGATGGTTGTTTTTAACTGAAAGTTTGAAAATAACTAGCTACTTATGTTGTATAAAAATAACCGTAGATTGTGTAACTCACAGTTTTAAATAACTGGAGAAAATAATAAAACATCTGGCAACAGTGCAAAAGTTGAGGGAAATTTTCAGGGAGTATTATGTTTATATCTTTGGTCTTTGATTTTCAGTTGTTTAATTAAAGACAAAGCACCATGTTACACATATGTCTTTGGTATTTATTTCAATTGCTTAATAAAGATGAGTTTTTTTTATTATTTTTTTAAAATCATTTCATTGACGCCATGCATATTTTTGCTTCAAACTGCTTTAACCTGTCTATAGAGGTGTTTAGGTGTGTAAACGCAACCTACAGTACCTATAATGCCTGGAAGGTTACGAATATTGTAGATATCTAATATTGTTTTCTTAAGACACTGTCCTTAGTTGGAATTCAAATAAACCGAGGCCGTAAAGTATAATTTTCTCTTGTCAATTTATGAATGGTTCTACTGGCTGTTCCTTTGTCCTCAGTAACTATTTGTAAGCTTCCAATCACAATAATTCGCACAGGACCTCAGGGCTGACCCTGAATATCATAAACATATCATGAATTTGCTTTGTACTTGATTGTAATGGGAAGGAGACATAACCTCTGTCTAGTTGTTCTGCTCAAATTTTGGTAGCATGTCATACAGGACTAATAAAAGATTATGCCATTCAAGAGATGCATGATGGGTTTTCATTGCATCACCAGATGGGGTATCAGAATAATCAGAAATCTAAAAATAAATGTTGCTATTTTATAATGTGGGGCTACCATAACCAACAACAAAGCCAAGGTACTGGTGGCTGTATTTTTAATGTCATTAGACAAAATTAAAGCAAACTGAATCTAAATGATATGAAAATAATAATAACTCACACTGTACATATAAAATGGATTTCTAGTGTCTTTTTCAATGTTTGAAATGTATTTAAAATTTCCAAATCATCAGTTAATGTTTTAACTTGCAAAAATTCACCAGTTATATTAAAATGTTGGTTAGGATGAGATAAACTTGGATTAATGTTTATACAACAAAAAAAGGTAGTTAAATGTAACTGAAAGTTAATTTTGCATGATAACTACAGTTTACATGTTTATACAACTGGCCCATAGTGTGTTAAAAAAATACTCTATCTATACTCTTTATCTTGCGGGGTACGCCGTAGCGTAGTGGTTGAGGCGCTGCGCTACAAACCGGAAGGTCGCGGGTTCGATTCCCGATGAGGTCGTTGGAGTTTTTCAATTGGCCTAATCCTTCTGGTGGCACTATGGCCCTGGGGTCGACTCAGCCTCTAACAGAAATGAGTACCAGGAGCACTCCTGGGGTAAAGGCGGCCGGTGCGTACGGCTGACAACCTTACCACCTTCATGTGCCGAATGTCCAAAATCTGGGAGCCTCTACCTCCTGGAACCCTCTGGCCCTCCATGGCCTGTATAGGGATCACTTTACCTTTACTCTTTATCTTGCAGAACTCTGCCTATACTGGTTTTTAGGGACAAACTATTTGAATGTATTATTTTTTAGAGTGTGAAACCTAATTTATTATTAAAATTTATTTATTTATTTATTATTTTATTTATTTAACCTGGCGGAGTTAAGGCCGTAAGGCCTTCTCTACCACGCGGGGAAAGCATGAAATGCAAGAATAATACAGCCTAATGAAAAACGATAATACTGTTACCTTAATCCTTATCATTTCATGTAACTAGCCTCATATTTTGTATATTTGAATGATAAGAAAAAGTTGCTTAAATAAAGAAATAGTGATATAATGAATTAAGCTGCAATAAGAATTTAATGCAAGTATAGAGCATCAACCGATTTGTTATGCACAAGATGAACTAAACTGCTTTAAAGAGAGAGCCGTCGAAAATCAATCTTTCTCTCAAACCCTATCGAGTTGTTCCAGCTAGAAAAGCTATGACGAAAAGTAAATGTGTTTTTACAGCAAAGGAACAGAATTAAATTCCCGGTTGAACATCATCCAGAACTTAAATGCTGTTCAGTTCATTTGTCGTGTTTTTCCTAGGACGGATTCGTTTTTACAGGTGCCGCATTGTTTGGAATTCACTGATACGCTTAGAGCCAGCAGACAACTGTGGATGGTAAAAATAACTGTTGCTTTGAATGTAGAGTTTATTTCCGATGAGTGTACTCTCTACACCGCATTTAATCTTGTAAGTGCACAAATCAGCTGATGTGTTTAGTGTAAAAAACAACAGTTCCAACCGTCTTTTTTTTTGTGCTGGATTGTGCTACCAGTTTTTTTGCATGGAGACATAAATAGCAACGAGATTTAAATGACTGTATTGAACGTTTGCAGGACAGTTTCTAAGTCCATGATTTTCTTATTGAAAGAAATATTCGTAAGTAGAGCCCGGACGTTTATGAAAACTAATATTTTTAAAAATTCTCTCTATTGCATTCTCGTGTTAAAATGTGTAACCTAGAAGACATGAGAGAAATATCATAAAATTGGTTTCATTTTTGCATATTGTTGCATATTTGGTTACTTTTCAATAATGCATCATATTTTCTTGATATTAAAATTTGTTTTGAGCATATTTTATTAATTTGTCACTTTTTAACGGCATATTTCTGACAGATTTTAAATACTGTGCATATATCTCTTAATTCAAACGTTTACAGCGTAGGCCTATTTGGCTAAGTGAATATTTGGAGAACACATTGATTGACAGTAGGCCTACATAGACTAATGTTTTCGGAACTAATTGTATAATATTAAAGTGACGTTTCAATTTATTAGTTTTCAATTTACTAAAATCTGTTGCATTAACCTTGTTTTTTTTTAGTTTTTTTTATAGGCTAATATTAAAGTGGCATTTCAATTTATTAGTTTTCAGTTGTTAAAATTTTGTTGCATTGACCTTCTTTTAGTTTTGTAGTCTAATGTAATTTATACAACCTCTACCATTTTTTAATTTGTAATGTATATCAGCTAACAAGATAAACTAAAATAAAGTAAAGTGAAATATTACAATTAGGCTACTTAAATGATAGAGCATACTTCATTTGGTTTCGGAGCACATTTTACAAATTTCAGAACAAATAAATATAGACTTTCTTTCCCCAGTTAAGACGATCTCTTCCCATACCAGACGAGTACAATAGATTGTCTCCTAATCCGAAAATCTGTTCGGAATATGCACAGAAGTTGGGGTATCGATTTTGCAGTATCGTAATGTTGCCGTTATTTATTTTCTTTGCTGTTTCTAAAATGAATTATTTATTGTGGACAAGCGTGACCACCTCTTCTCATTTTTATATCATAATGTATAAGTGTCTGTTTCCTTGAGCTGAGCAAGTTAAGATTTGCATCTGTTCATTTCAAGGCGATGAATGAAATAGTGTGAGGAGCAGTTCTGTTCAGAAAATATGAGGGCTGTCCAGAAAGTAACAGACGTTTTGAAGGTAGACTCTTAGGCTATTTTTCTACATAGGCTTAATCGACATTCAAATTAAGGCATTTATCATACCGTGGCACAAGCTTTTCGATACCCTCTCTGTAGAAATCCGCCGCCTGCGTCTTTGCATAGCAACGACTTTCTCTTAATTTTGCCAATCACTCTATTTGAAGATAATTTCATTTTCGCGATTTTCTCGAAAACGGCTTTAAAGATTTTGTTTGAATTTTCTGCACGAATTGCATATTACAAAAGTCTAAAGCTTTTATTAAACACTTTTCCCAATAAATTCTATGAAGTGGTTGAAATCGCAGGCGGTGAATTTCTACAGAGAGGCTATCGAAAAGCTTGTGCCACTGTATGTTAAATGCCTTAATTTGAATGGCGATTATGTAGAAAAATAGCCTAAGAGTCTACCTTTAAAATGTATGTAATAAAATTTGTTTTTTTTTCACTTTGTTTATTTTTTTATTTCAAAACGTCGGTTACTTTCTGGACAGCCCTCGTAGTTTTTTTTTTATCATCCAAGTGATAAAAACGGGATATTCTTTTGCGAGTAGGTATGTTGGCGAATGAGCCTGTAAGGGCACTTGTAACAATCCTACGGGCATTAAAAACCACCTTAACTGAGAAAGTTGTTGCAAATTAAAGCTTTTCTTAGTAGAAAATAAAATCGAAAATTGTAATGCAAATTAAATATATGTTATATTATCATGCAAATTAAATATATGTTATATTATCTACATATCTTTAATATCAAATCAGATTTGATGTTCAAGAAGATCCACCTTTCAGAATATGATCTCAAATTTAGGGAAACAATATTATAATTGGCATTGCTTCCTGAATTTAGGTGATGTCATATTTTTAATCAATTGTATGACTTTTTAGAATAATTCAAAATATTAACATATACATCCGTAATTAAAGCTACTTTCACGTAGAATGAGCGTAAATTTAAAAAACACAAATTGTTCAAGATATTTAAAAGTAAGTTCACTACCCTTAAACATCATGTATCAGTGAATAAAAAATCACAGTACGGTAACAATGTAGCTTCAATAGTTGTTGCCCACGATAGTATCCTTCAGAATTCCTGGTCCTATCGTAGAAAGAATATAGGAAAGGATGAGAAGACAGAAGAAAAAAGATATATTTCCGGATTGCATGGAGCTTTCTAGATTTGTCATGAATTTCCATTTGCATGAATATTTGTAATATGATTGTTCTGCTTTTCTCTGTCTCGTTTCCTAATTATACATCCTGCACAAACACGACGCTTGAGAGCAAATAGGAGTCTGCTCAAATTATCAGGCTAATGGGTGCAGTGTGCTCGTTTCTAGAATTCTGAAAACGTGTTAATATTGCTTCATTTCCTCCTCTAATCTAATACAATTGACTCAGCTAGAAAAATAATTATATTTATCGCTCTCAAAATGCTAACAACTTTTCCTTCTTGCTATGCAAATTCAATTTAAACGATATACACACAACTTATTTGTGCAACAGTTTGAGAAAAAATTGTTTACAAATTTGTATAATTACGTTCGTAGGCCTACATCCAACTTAGAATTGGTACAATCGGTCATACAATATGGCATTTCTCGTATGGAGTGGTACTTCAAAAGTTCACTTTGTCCATTATTACACTTTACAAACGTATAGACAAAATATGTTTAAGGGAACCAACTTTTTATCCAACGGAGCTTAAAATCTTTGCTTTATAAATGTTAAGTTACTTGCTGACTAATTATACTCATAAAATGTATTAAATCGTAACTTATATCAACGATTTTAAGAGTGTTTTTAATGATCACGGAAAGGTTTTAAAAGCTTTTCATAAATTGCATGGCATTGACTGCTTTAGATCGCTTTGATTCAGGTTAGGAAAAAGTCGTCCTCTTACTTGTTAGAATGCTTGAGAGCTTTGAATCACGCTTAACATCACCGTAGACATATTAGACTAAATGGTTGACACATCATTGCGAAGCACCGATTGGATAATAGTGATAATAATCTCTACCTGCTCCATACAGTTACCAGTAACCCGATACCAATTTAACCGCATTCAGCTTTGATATACAGTATAATCAAATTAACAAAAGGGAGGCGTTATTTGGTGACATATATACATACAGGTATAAAATCCATACAAACTGAAGGGAAACCTGAAGTGTGTTGATGATGGTACCCGTCTACTTCTCCAGTTTTTAGATTATTTTATTAATGCTAAATCGATATTGTTAAATTCTTTAAAAGTTTCTTTTTTTTTACGAGGGGAGTATTTTAATGATCTACACTTATATTTTTTCTGTCGTTTTAAAGACAGGCTAAACATCAACTTATAGTTCCATCTTCTCCGCATAATCTTTCTCTAACTCTACCCATTTTTGCCACATGTGTCAGCTTCTCCAGACCCGTCTGGAACCATTCTTTCGGAGTACCAGGTACTCATGCCTCGACAGCTGTTTTCAGTTCTTAAACGTCTGCAAAATGGTGACCATGCAGCTGGAAACGTAAGGCTACTAGTGATGCTAATTCTCGAATAAAAAAATCGGAATTATTCTATTCTTGAAAGTTCTCGAGATATCAAGAATCGTATAAAAAGTACCCGAATGATCATTCGAATGATTAATTCAACAAGAAGCGTGAGGTGAGAACAAGTTATCGAGTAATTGGGCTGTTGTATCTCATCTGGCAATACTTCGGTTAACATCGTTAACGCGGTATAAGTTTTGCAGGCAAGAAATGCACATAATTATATGAACGCACCGCTACATCCGCCCAGAGCACTACAATGTTGGCAGACTGAAGATTTTTAACAGACCATCGCATGCCAGACGAGACATCGATCTTTCCTCTGTGAGCGCTTGTAGTAGAATCCCGTTAACACAATATCTGACAGCTCTGCACGAAACTAACTCCTATTGATGTCTGGAAAACTGGGTGGGTAAGCCACATCCATTTCTGGAACCAATAGCAGTAGGGTAAGGAAAAGTAATTTGCGGATATAGGTTATTTGGTGATAATTCTTGCAAGTAAGGTATATATTTTATGGCATGGCTCGCGGTGTAGGCTACATCTTACCTCCTTCATTCCCATATCTCTCTGTTAATTAAAACTTACAATATCACCTAATGTCCTGTTCGTGTAACAAATATCAGTAGATATTAGAAAAATATAGCAGCAAGTTGGCACTTCTTTGCGCGTGTTTTTTTATTTCATTGAACAAGTGCAAACATTTCGTCAGATTTCATTGTTATGACGTCCCATCTGTTCTTTATAATCAATATTATTTTTCAGAGTGTGATTCAGCTTAGTAACCAGCACATAGCTTATCCTTGTTTCAGCACATAGCTTATATTATTCCAGTTAATTCTTAGAGGTTTCCTTATTTTATTTGTGGTTGAAAACTACCCTTGTCTCAATTTAGTAACATCGTGAAAAACATTGCCTGGAAGTAGGTAGTTTTAAAAAAAACTAATAATTATCAACCAGTGCTTATATATTTTTATCCTGCCAACCACTCTATTTTCATGCTTTCAACTCGTAGCCAAGATTTACTACTCAACAAAATTAAAATTAAATAAAATCAGGTAAACTGATGCTGCCTGTGTTGTCGTCGCTTGATACATTCACAGGTGCTTTAGTCCCCGCACTGTAGATAATAGTGGGTTTTCCCACTCGAAGACACAACCGGAGTACCATTCCATATAGGTTATGTCATAGGATAGGACAACAGTGCAATACTAGGGAATGGGAAGTGACTAGTTAAGAACATAAATGTATATAAATTCTACTTTGATGCTAGAAAAAGATTTAACTTTCTTACTCAAAAATTTATTTACAATGTGAATACACTTATTCTGATAACAAAACTTTCTATTATGAAATACTTTGTGTGAAATAAAAAAAACTATATTACAAACTCTTAAAAAATCATATTGAAAATTATTAACATTTAAACTTGACTTGAACTGCTTGTAAAAAAAGAAAAATGTCTGGTTATATATATATATATATATATATATATATATATATATATACAAGAGAGATCTAGATCTTTACGAAACAAAACTGAATAATACCTTTATGAAAAAGAAGAAGATGCCTGAAGGGCAGAAGAAAGAAAAGAATAAGAGAAAGGAAGGGAGTTGGGCGGAAGCATACAACATTCATACGAAACAGTCATACCGATATCACTAGAATATAGTCTGGCGAAAGCCAGGCGAGCGAGAGAAAAAAAAGACATGTTAAGCAAATGAGCAATGAACAATAAAAAAAATAAATGAACTAATATGATAAATATATTACATGAAATGAAAGTAACTCGCTCACCTGTATTTCAGACCATTCCAGTGGTATCGCAGACAAACAAGATTCGCTCCGAAGTTCACAAGCAACCCAACTCAGGAAAAGACAGACGTAGAATTAGAACGAACGGCTAGTCCACAGCCATAAGGAAGAAGTCAGATAAGAGAAGAAGGGGGGAGGGCATGCGCATAAAACATCAGATGTGCGCCCCTGGGACTAGACAATAGAGAAAGATAAACGCAGAGTAGAATTTACAGAGAGAATATAAACAAAGAAACTAACCTACCAGCGCCTAGCGGTATTCAGAGAGAACTATATAAGCTTTAACAAAAACAACACATCAATGAAAATACCCGTTCGTGTGCGTAAAAATGGAGTGCTAACCAATAATAATAGTGTTCTAAACATCGCAGAAACTCTGCACCGAACACTGATATAACAAAGTGATTTTTGAACATACAGGCACACGGACGGACGGACAGACATTCCCGTCTACTACACAATTTCATAAAGTACATCTGGCACTTAATAATCAAAGTACTGATATTAATAGTAAGAAAACATTTGCTTAGCTATAGATTATAAATATTTTCTTGAAGAAATCTGAACACAGAAAAATGAAAAATATTCAGGTGTTGTACTATGTAGTTCCATATAAATATCCTCTCTGAAAATAGCAATAATTAAGCTGGGCCTAAGCCATAATACGAGTTTTATATTGACTTCGTTTAATTAGCACGCTCTTTTTACCCAGGAAATCTAAGTCTCGAATAGTCGGAGCACGTATTTACTCAGATAATAACCTGGTGGTTTATATATTCATCAGTAGGGGGCGGATTTCTATGACATGTCATATTTTTCCCCTTTTCATTATTTGAGGTTTCCGACTAATTTAAACCCGAATCCAAACATCCTGGTGAAAATGGAACGGCTTTTACTGTGCATATAACTGCATATTTAGGAAATTTTAAACTGTTGTAGCATATTTAGTATGAACGCGCATATTTAAGTCATATTTTGGCATATTTGTGTGCATATTAAAGAAATTTTGAAGTTTCATATCATATTTTGTAAATTTTGCACTATAATGATACTTTTTGAAAATTTACAGATATTTTAAATCATGAACATTATATTTTAATAAAATGAATTGTAATTAAACTTAAAAAATATATATACACAATGTGTAAGTGGTAAAGTCATATTTTAAATTTTATTGGTCATATTTTAATGTTTTTTAGGTCATAAATGCATGCATTTTTCCTATTTTTTAGGTCATAGAAATCCGCCCCCTATTCATCAGTCTAAAAAGTCAGTAATAAAGTTTATGCAATATATTTTGCACTATTTATTTTAAAAAGGTTATTTCGCTAAACGACGTGTGAATCATGAATGGTAGCCTTTGGCAATAGTGTTCGCTCTGCCTGGTTTTAATCGCATTTCGGAGAATCCCGTCAACGAGTTTTCTGATATATTCTCTTGCAGGTAATTTTTCATCCAAATATTTGAAAAGTAGTGAAAGTTTTCGGACTTAATGTAATATTTAACCTCAAATAACGTAGTAAAGTATTTTAATATTAAAATAAATCACCTTATAATTTATACAACATTGAAATAAATAGTAAGTTACTTATAATGATACATTTATACTGAGATTCAATGCTTTAAAGTTTTTAAAGTCACTCTAACTAGGCTTAATAAGCCGACTATCTGTTCATAACGTTTTAACATATATTAAACAATTTCCATTTATGACAAAACTCTAGGTATCTATTTCTCCACTTGAGGGTGTAAGGTGGGCCTTTCTACAAACCTATAAAAAATTAATAAGGCAATTATAAGCGTGAGAGGGGGGGGGGGGACTCTGAAATCGACAAATAGATAATTCAATATATTTACTCATCTTTATTCTGAGATTGTATTGTGAACCGGAAAATGTCTATCCGTCCGTGTGTCTGGACGCGCGATAACTCGAATAAGCTTTATCGGATTTTTTATGAAATAAACAAGGAAACTAGCGAGGTAAGGGAACTCAGGGGTAGTTGGATTGGATTCTTTCGGACGGAGGAGGTTTAGGTTATAGAACGTCCGCAATACAATGCTTAAGAAACGTTATAGAAATCTTGAACAAATATGCCTAAGGCACATAATTCAGGACTTCATCTAGGAGTTATGAATATAAAATACAAGTTTTCAGATATTGGCCTATTTAACTCCATCTGGCACTTTGTTACACCAGTTTACCTGATTTTATTTTTAACATATTTGGCTATGATATTCATCATCTCACACTTAAGTATACATTAAGGATTTTGCATATTTCTTTGTAATAGCATAATGAATAGAGGAGAAAGTGTGATGACTGAGGTAGTTCACTGGTTCCGCCGCTAGGTAGCAGTTACTCTGCTTGAGATTCGCGGGAGCAAGATTACTACGGGCGGTATAGGAAAAATTGCAAACACTCTTAAACAAAATAATACATTAATCTATTTCAAAATGACTCACCTTATCTAAATTGAATTGTTAGATACTTTTGACAATTTTCGGGCTGCTTTACACGTCTTGGAAGATCTCATCTCCATAAATAAACATGGCCGTGTGTAACAGTAATTTCTCAGATTGCAAGAAGCTTGACCGTAACATTTTGTTCCACATCTTTCCAAAAATCGAATATGTTCACAAGCAATGAACAATTATATAATATAGGTATGAAACAGCTAAGGGATGATTTGATCTAATATTTTGTTGCCTAGAAAATAGGGTAGGGGGTATGTTAGTATAATTTGATGAGAATTTTTTAAAGAATGTACATTTGTATAGAAATAACAACGTATAATTAGGGTAGAAAACAGCTAAGGGATATTTTATAAATTAATATTAATATTACATTGTATAGAATATTACTGAGCATTAATTTGTATTAATATTGTATTAATAGTAATATTATTTATATTAATATTAATTTTCTCCTGGCTGTATGGGGTAAGTTATGTAGGTGAAACACGGTCAAAAGTGTAGAGCTGTTTACAAATTATATGAACAGAGATAATATAAACTAACGGATGGTTTGTGCATTGCAGGGCACGGAAAATTTCATAAGCAGCACTACAAAAATAGGGCGCGTGATCTTTAAAATTGGCGTCTCAACATCCGATAAAGACGCACATACGCAAAAATTGTTTTGCAATGCATTCTACATATATAACACAATATTTCAAAGCATTTTCCCTGATTTTTTCATAAAAAATTAAATCATCTTGCCTTAACTACAGCCCGCTATTTGCTCAAACCTTCGACCATTCGCCGTTCGCTGTAACTGATGTACGTCTTATGTTGTTAAATTATATTATTAAAAAAAGGAACAAGATATTAAACTAATAAGACATTTTCTATGATAATTATACATAAAAATTACTAACATAAGTGAACAGAAAATATGATAAATAATCCAATAAATGCATAAATAAAAGTAGTGCAGATTTACTTAGTTAGAAAAAAGCTTCATTCGCTCCTTTTCCCCAGCGGGTCAATCTTGCAGTATGGGTACAAGTAGTCAGTTAATATAGTATTATTATTGAGTCCACGAATAAATTATGTAAATATTTTACGTTATTGCTGGTATTTTATGGAAAACATGCCTGCCAGTACCTCAATACCATTCTGATAGCTTTAGCTTTAGAGTAATTACTATTACTCGTTAACTATTATAGATATATAGGTGGTACTCGATTTATAATAAGATCCAAATATTTCACTAAACCTTACACGCTTGATCTCTTTCTGGACACAAAAATAAAGTAATAAATGTCGCATAGTCAAATTTGCTTCACCCTCAACATTTCACGATCGTCCCACATCATTCAGACAGCTGTGCGCCAGGAATAATTACCACTCAATTTCTCGTAAACCATTCAAGATATAAAGGTGGTACTGAATTTAAAATAAAGTTTAAATATTTCACTAAAACTTTCTCGCTTGAAGTTTTTACGGGACACAAAAATGAAAAAAATTGTCCCATAGTCAAATTCCGTTTCACCCTCCATGAATTTTATGTAATTGGTGATGTTTATATAATGAAATAAAAACATTTATGTCCGCATTTTTTAAATCTCTGTTCTAACCATCAGAAGGACTGTGTTGTCCAGATTATTTCTGCACAAATTTCACAGAAATAGGACCAAAGGTTAATTAAAGATTGCGAGTTTAATCATAAGATGCCAAACTATCATGATGCAGCATTGAGAAGTTGAAACGCAAACGAAGGTGCTGCCAGTGTTTCGGTGGACCGCCGCTCTCCCTATACCCACCATTGTATTAGCGGCGAAGTCATCACACTTTCTCATTCTATTCATTATGGTAATAGTTTGTTTTCCACTTGTTTATAATTGTGTTCCCTGTGCACACATACACACACACACACATGCAAACGCATTTTTTTTTCCACATTCTTAATTTTAACTTGTTGATAATGATACATTTTTGTCTTATGTTCCATTGTTGGTTATACCAACTACATTACTATTTTATTGCAAGTGTTTTGTATTTTCATTGTAAGTTATTTGTTTTTTTGAAGGTGTACATATGATGTATTTTGTATTCATCCTGGTTGAGAGAAAGAAAAAGCCATTTCGCCTTAACTTTGACAGGCAAAATAAAACATTATTATTATTCTTACTATATTTAAGTGCCAGAATGGTACTTTGTAGGATTACATAGTGGGCGGGAAAAATGTCTGTCTGTGTGTCTATACGCGCGAAACCTCGAAAAATAAAAAATATATATTTACTTTTTTTTTTTAATTTTCGCCTATATGACGTCATAATTGCGCAAACTGGCTGTCACCAAATTACCTACCTACTGTCACCAAATATCCTAGTATCATCATCAAATTACCTTCCTTTTCAATGTTGTCTTTAAACATTTGTAAATCAAAGTGGGTCTGTACTAATTTAGTAATATAGAAGAATGGTTTCAAAATATGAGTAAAGACTGAAAAAATACTTTCGTGTTTTCGGTAAAAGAAATTATTTTTATGTAAATATATCACCACATTACCTTACCTCACCCTATATCTTGTAACGTCTGAAATTTCCGAGCTGAATATTTGAATGACGATTTGAGTTATCAGTCTTGTAAGTTTTTATTAGTTCTTACTTCTCGGATAACAACTCGAGTTCTCAAATCCCGAATCGCGAGAAGTACTCCAATCCTGCATTCAACCGAGACCTTTTTCATTCGAATTCGAGCTTTTATATTACCCAAGAACAGACTTCGATTTTGCCCATCACTAATGGCAACAATGTTTTGGGATATGAAAGTCATTATCCTCAACAACTGACTGGAATTAGGGGCCAGCATCGCCTGGAAGTGTGTGTATGTAAAGGCAGAAGACAAACAAACAAAACTGTCCAAGAGCATATCAACTCCTCTGTACTGAATTTTAAACGATACCGCGCGCTCTTAGCTGGCGTGTACAAAATTTATACACTCCACGCGCCGTTCTTTTGAGAGAGAATTCGCGCTTGTTTGGCAATTACACGCACAATCTTCCGCGCGTACTCTTTTGTTGACACTCTTATCATGCGAGGAAGAACGTGCATGCATTTTGGGCTTATTTTTTCACCGCGCGTGATTGCCTGCAAGCTCTTTCCCCTGATATTGCCCGTACGCTCCCAGGAGTGTGGTAAAGAACTTGTGTGGGGGGCTTGCAATTAACAGTGCAGCCTGCGTGGCGCCTGTTAGGCGCTTAGGTCATGCAAGTCAAAGGAAGCTGCCAGAAATGTTACGACAGGTGAGCTTCTGCAGAATGACAATACCAGCCGGGAAATAACCACTGCCATTGGTCAGATGACATTCGCACCTACCATACCATCCAGATTTGCCACTTGGTGACGAAATCTCGAGTGGTCGCCATTGTGCAGACTTTGAAGAACTGGAAACAGCTGTCAGGCATGGGTAAAGTGTGAGGGAAGTGGTGGTAGTCCGGCTGAGAGTATCAGCTTGACTCCCTGCTTAAGCAACTGTCAGACCTACTTCGGTTGGGGGCACCACCTCTTCTTGGTTTTCTCTGGAAACCATCAAGGTTTTCTGGGTGGGCTAAGTGTGCTTCCCGAAAGGGTAAATCCTGTCTTTCCACTGCTAGGCCAGGAACCTACTGGAGGGTGGTTTAAGCAACACTACTCTTGATAAGATTTTCTAGGTTCCCATCGTTCCAACCTTCGCCTACCAAACCCATCCATTCTCCTGGCCCTAAGACCGATGTTCCACTTTCAAAGTCATTGGATGATAACTTCAGCTAGAACTTGTACAAGATTAAAAGGCGATATTTGAATCAAAGATATCTTATTACACTACATACAAGATCTTTGACCAAAACAACTTTTCTGTATAGAAAGCTATCTGGAGGTTCGAAGGTAAATCGTAAAAAAAATCTATATAATGACGTTATTAGTTTATTAGTTTTATAATATCCATACTTTTGTAGCAGTATTGGAGAAATATCTAAATGCCAAGGAAATTAGGCCGAATCGTTACCGGTACTTTCTTTAAATTGAAGGTTATGTTGATGACACGAGTTTAGGTTAGCTTTCAAAACCTGTTTATAATAATATGCAATACAGTTATTCTACTAGGAGTTTCACTGCAGCAACGTGAAACTGCATTTTCTACGGCGTTTCAACTTTATCAATATAGCTAATTATTTTGGCTCCGTTCTCAAAACCTTGTTTAAAACAGTTGATGTAGAGCTGCCATTTTAGACCCGTTGCTATGACTGCGGGGAAATCTTTGATTTGCTGACTTGCTGAAAGCCTACAAAGAACCATCCAATACGATTTGTTTCTCAACTCCTTGAAAGCGATTTGACCAAAGAATATTGATAGTGGAATACCGGCCTAAGGCAAAGACCCTCTTGACAGGATGAAGTTTCCCACTGAGGGCTTCATCCATCCAGGCATCGATGGGTACGCGACACCAAGGAAGAATGGTTACATAAGGGTCGGAGAAACTGACAAGCCGATGGCAAGAGTGCGGTGGATCTGTCAGTGGATGTGTCTCAATATATCAGAAAAAAATATATATATGAATCAATATAGTACGCTTTTGATTTGTTGAGTGTGCAACTGGAAATTAAGTTCACACATGTATTGCAGTAGTGCTTGTTTTTTTTTCCTTGTGTGTGAATGTTTTTGTGGGTGTGAAGAGTATGGCTGACGATTTTTTTTTTTGTATAGGCCTACTTTCTCTTACTCGAAAGAATACTGTACTTGAAAAAGTCTAGTTCGCGATGATTAATTTTCGTTCCAAAAGAGCTCTCAATATTTTGTTCAGGCTAGAATAGTTACTACAAAATTAATCCTTAAAATTTTCATTTCAAACCATTTTCAAAATGTAATATGAGGGTGAGTTATGAGGAAATTAGGTGTCTAATCCGGGTAAACGAAGTGGTGGCATAGCTGTACAGGCAATAATGCAATTTAATCCGACTATGATATGCGAGGATATAGACTAATGTTCAAATGATAGAAATTGGAAGCGGAATGCCACAAATCAACCCTTGAGGAGGATATGCGTAACGGAACTAATCAATAATGTTATCCAACAACAATCCAGGAACCATAATTCTACAGTCACTTTTTGACTTGCAAATTGGTTCAACTCGGTTCATGTAGGCCTACAATTAAACTGGTACTATTGACATTAATTTGAGTTAGATTCCAACTTTGAATAATATCTTGTTCTAAACGGATTGGAGATCAATGATTTTTTATCAGATCAGCAACTGCAATTATTAACTCTGAATTTTCATAGTTGCTGTCGCTCGTGGTAATAAAAAAGGCATTAAACCTACCGTAATGAAAACGTCGTAATTCCATGACCCATTCACACTATTCATTTGAGGTTATTTCCCGATACCCCATCAGAACCTATGTATTCAAGCTTCCGTATGTACAACCGGCTGCAAAAATGATGGACCGACTCTTATTCATTAGAAAATATAGTTCTATGGAGCGGTTCGCAAGGTACGATATAAACGAACTTGCAGTCAATGTTCTGATATTTACTCTTTGGCACAATATCGAACGTTGTGCGTTCGCTCGATAATGAACAATATTATTTTCGTATTTTAAAAATATTGCGGGTTTATTTTTAGCTTCCATACCCACATTCCCATATTCAGATCCTAAATACTTCTGAACATTCCCTAGTTTCAAAGTTTCTTTTAGTTATACCCGTTCCTATGGTTGGATGTTAGATCGGTGGGTGATATGGTAATTAGCACCGAGATGGGCACCAATTTATACCCGATCCTATGGGGTCGTTGAATTGGGCAGCAATTTATAACTGATTGCTAGGGGTTCGTTGATTTATATGAGCGCCTTTCTTCTTAATTCTTACATTATTAATAAATATATTGTCCAGCTAGTGCTTACTCAGTTGGTAGAGCGAGATCTCTTTCTAGGGCCGTGCTAGACGAAGCTAATACAGGATATAAGCTTAGGGAATGATGGGTCGTAAAATGATGTCAATTGGTCATGTACTTGAATAATATTAGTAAGTTTATTTTGTTCTTAATTTTGTCACTTAGTCTGTAATTATCGGAATATGTCGGGAGGAAGAATACAGTTACTTGATATAATGTCTTTATCTATTTACTTCGTCGTCGCCAAAATCACTTTAGGTTATTTATTATCCTTATTACATCTGCACGTTTTCTCGCAGGAATTTACGTTATTTATCTTATGGCGGTATATATTCTTTTCACTTCACAATACAAAAATAATATTTATAATCTTTTCTTGTTTCTTTATATAAATTTATATCCTCGACAGTATTACTTGAAAAGTCGGTATAAAATCAATATTCGTGTTCGTTACTATTTCACTGTATAAAAGTCAATATTCCTACCTCCTATTTCGTCTACAAAAATAACGTCCGTGTCCTTTCAATCCGTGTCTTCCAGTCTCGTAGTGGTTACATCGAAGTATAAGTCGCAAGTCTGCGTTCCTTGCTCATGTTCCTGTTAATATGTTTCTGTGTTAAAATATTCTTGCATTTCCATTGGTTCTGTCAGTTAGCTTTGTCTCTTGTGATTGGGAATTAGCTAGGTCTTCTGCTAGGGTTTAAAATATTTGTCGTTGAAATGGAGTGAGGTTTGGGGAGAAACGTATCTATCAACGTCAATTTAATAGGTGGCGTCAGTGGTCTTTTCCAGACAGAAAAGCCCCTCCTCTAATACATTGTATTCCTCTATTTAGTTAATAATTCATAAAGTATTTGTCACTATTGTCTGTAATAAGTGTAGTTGTATAGCTTTCTTGATTACGCGTTGAATGATGTAATTTTCTATGTTGTCGTGTTAATAAGTAATCGTATGATTAATTATTTGTAATTGCAGTTAATGTCTTTTGATTCAGATGGTCGTGTTGCATATCAAATTGTCCGTGTAAATGTCCTCTGTCTTGTCATGTAATTTGTTTTATGGTCAGTGTAATAGTCTAGGCGTAATGGTAATTTTGCGGGAAGTTCAAATATTGTCCGTGAAATGTATTTTCTTGTATTTAATTCCTTATTTTATATAAGCCTATATGAACTGATCGGCTACATAGTGTAGATTAAATTAGTTTGTGCATTCTTATTCTTAAATGCAGTTTGAAAATCTTTAATGCTAGCTGCATCATAAAGTGGAAAACTGTCAACAACCTGAAATCGAAAAATATAAAATTAATACAATTAATATAATTGAATAATACTTAATTTCTTAGTTTAAATAAGTAGCCTAATTTGCCAAAGGAAAGGTGTTTTCTAGGTATACTCGGTATATTGTAAGATCAGGAACAACAACATTTATAAATATTTATAAAATGCAGAATTATGCTATTTAATAATAAAATGTGCTTTCAAATTAGAAAAATCAACTTAATATGCAAGATAAACTTCAAAATATGCTTTATTAAACCTAAAGCTCCAAAAACATGCATTATGCAAGAAAAGGCCAAAACATACAAATATGCTCGGAAAAAGTATTCTTACTTGAATCAGAAAACCATTAAGTAGATATTTAGCAAGTTTGAGGATTTGAATAACCGTATGAATTATAAAAACATGCATTTGCATGGAAATCCTTTACCAATAATAATTTTATATAGGCTACCTTACAGTAAAATTTAACTAATTGTTTCTTAAAGCTATTTCTCGTATTAAATTTCTTACATCAGTCCACTATCAGGATACCAGAACCAATCAGAAACTGAGCGGATACCATAAACATGTTCTATTTAAGAAAATATATCGTTTTTAGAACGAGGATTAATTGAGGATGTCCTTAACAACTCTAATGCTGTCGCAAGGACGTAAGAGTAATATTTAAAATAGAACTGGCAATTTCTTGGTAGTTTAGTGGCTTCAGCACAGGGTACCAAGCTCAAAACGAGAGTTTGATTCTCGCACAAGATAAAATTCCCTTTACAGAAGATAAAAGTTATTCTATTTTTAATTATATTGAAGAATTTCTCATGGCGCTATTTCAGAATATTATACCTGTATAAAAGCTGGAACTAGATATCTATGTACATTAGGCCTATTATTATTATTATTATTATTATTATTATTATTATTATTATTATTATTATTATTAACAATTCGATGCCTTTTCGTTTCTCACAGTGAGTAATGTTAGTACAGTACAACTTCATTATTAACCTATACAACATCTGAGGGTTGAAGATATGAGATACATTAGTATGATTTTCTTTTCAGAAGCCACTCATGGCATTGGGCGGAGTGAATAAAAGACAGTAAATGCTGTTACTACAAGATTTTAAGTAAATATTACCATGTTTGTGAATAAAATATTTAAGTAAATACAGCCAGAAGATATACATTTTTCATTTTTAAGCGATCCAGGCTATCAGAGTAAGATTTCATAGTACTTAATTGTGATTGAAAATTTTGTATGAGTATCAGGCTATTACCTAAACAAGTTCACAATTGTGTGTTTTTTTTCAGCATGGCCCATCATATGTAGTAGGCAATTCAGGTTTTAAATCTCACAATTTTATTTTGTAAAAAATATAAGATCTCTGCGTGCCCTAGATTTGTCTGGGTATCACACTCAGGGAGACAAATTCTTCCTCTTATTATATAGATATCATGACTTCTTTAAATAATCATGGCTTCACTGCATGTAATTTCCACAACTAAGCAGGTAGTGACTAATGTTCATCCAGTATTAACTTATAAATAAGTTACTAGTATAAGATTATTCATTCAAAATTAAGTAAAAGCTGATACTTGTAGGTAATTACTGTAGTATAAGTACTAATGACTAGTAGTAATTACTTAATTTTTATTCACTCCACCCATTGAGTAAGGTTTTCCATTTTTCAGAGATATCATTTTAAATAAGTTATATATACTTCCTACGTTCCATAATATGGTATAGGCACCAGGGATAATGCTCGGCTTTATTGCGCGTGCGCACCTGAGTAATAGTCTGATATTGTCTATGCAGTAGTGAAGTGATCCTTCATCCAGTCAAACGTTCACTGCGCATTTCGTATTACAAGCCTTGTAAAGTAAACAGATTCGGAGCTGAGTTTGGACGTCAGTCAAGTGGGCACCCGTTATCTAGGAGAATAAACACACCCATAACCGAGGAAAATTTGAGTAGAAACTTCAAAGCAAAACAATTAATACCCGAATGTCATAGTGTCATTCTAAAAATTCTACTCCAATAATTCAAGAAAAATGGTACCTACTTTAAAGAAGGGTTCCAGATGCAATAGCAGCACAAAAAACACTTGCCTAAAATTGTCGTGGCCTGTGTACCAGCTTTTGTAGCAAAATGTAGTAGACACATCCTACTCCACCTTGTACAGTAATAAAATGTACTAGACTATAGCATCTGCTTAGTGCTTACCATACACGCATATATGAGGGGTCTATTAGCAAACTTGGCAATCTCCATTTTGATAAAAGGTAGAGATGCTAACTTCTAGTGAAAGTTTAATGCATTTCCTGGTACATATTTAATGTATGTGTTCTAAATCTGAGTTCTTATCTTATGTGGGTAGTCGGAATTGTAATATATGCACTAAATATGTAGCAGGAAATGCATTAAACTTTCATTAGAAGTTAATATCTCTATATATTTCTTTAAAATGGAGATTTCCGGGTTTGCTAACAGATCCCTCATATATTAACATAAATACAGCATATATTGTTAGAAAATCCATCAGTATGTATAGAATAATTTGTAATAAAATGCACATAATATAACATAGACCTACTTAAATCTTTCTTTCTTTATCTTAGTTTTACCTCTCCCTTTTAGGATTTAAGCTACCCAATCCGCCCGGGCCTCACAGGGCCGCGACCTGACGTGAGAGGGATTATCTATGGATGACATACATACTTTTTTGACCAGACAAGGACGTGGAGGGAATCCCCGGATGAGCTACATAAACCTAACCATCTAATTCTTTAAAATGTAACATATTGTGGAACAACATAAAAATACCTGTTTCTATAGCATATTATTTACGATTAAGATTACAATAATCAAAGTGGATACTGGATACGTATTGTATTTATTTAATTAGTAATTTGCCTTAGATCCGCAGTATAAGTAGCGGAAATTATCCTTGACAATTTAAATCCCTGGACAAGGTTGGAAAATTGGAGATATGAAATATCGAATTATCATTTCTTAGTTCCCGTATCCCATATTTTTACTAGAAGCCTCAAATCCAACCTTGCTATGCTGTTATCACAACAAGAAGAATAACGAGCAATACTCGCACAGAATTCACTTTGATTATGAATTATGTGAAGGAAAGAGATGGGGTTTATTGCGTTGCGTGTTGTGGGATGTTGATAAGCTTTTGTGGAGTGCACGGCAACAACTCATTTGCTACCAGCAGACAACTCAAGTGACTCATGTCCTTTCGGCTTGCAGAAACGTGACAACAATAACGAGTGTATCATTACTCTTACATAAAGAACTGTTATTATTACCTACTTTTCTTTTTGCTTCGTTCTTTCAAGAAGTGTGGATGAAGGGGTGGTTTGTTGAGGTAAGTAAGCGCGCTGTGTAAGTCTATGAATGAAGTGTTGTTGTTGCGGTCTTTGAAATATGAAGGTGTTCTATTTTCTGTTTGACCTACTTCAGGAAATGGCGTTTCGGAAATTATTCTGCTTAGTTTGTTTCGTTCTTCCAAGATAAATGAATTCAGTGGGAAGGGGTTTAGAACATTAAAGGCTGTGTTCACCAACGCCGATAATCTGTCTGATCCTGGTTTTTAGATTGAAAAGCTACGATATTGTTCATTTTGCGTTTCACCAGCTAGTTTTCGATAACATCCAAGCTAATGCTTCACCGGTGAAATATCGACCAGCAATACAGGATAAACCAAGCTAATTCCGACATCAAGATGGCGCGTAGGCGATTGGAACATCTGATCAACATGAGAAATTACAGTGACGAGGAATATGAAGCAGAGCACAGAATAAGACACTCTAGATGGATAAAGGAACAGACGTCGTACATGGACATCTATGACGACATTAATTTCTGTAAAAGATTCAAGGAGAAAACGAAATTATCTGCTATACGCCACGTCCCCACAAACAGTGAGTCATCTAGTGACCATTTGTTGAACTACTAGCGAGAGCAGCGTGAGGGGAAACTTATCTGTTGGTAAGGCAACGTGTACATTTAGCGCCGGACGTAAGCCAATAGTAATTTTTTCCTCGCTGTTTCACACAACATCCGCCAGATGACATGTTTATCTTATGAAAATTTTATGGGTCAGACAAGTAGTAAACAAAAACCAAGCTTTTGAAAACCAATGTGACAAACTATGTGGTGAAACCCGAAAGGTTTACTATTTGAGATAATGGATTAATCATGGATTTTATTATCCATGATACCGCGAAATTGTATCAGTTTTGGTGAACACAGCCCTAAAAAAGTAAAATTTTCCAGGTTTTCGAGATTTCTTTGTGACACTATTGGCCAAACCACGGCGCATAGAACCGGTTCCATACAGGTTTCATATATGAACCCGAACCCTCGCCCTTTAGTGGTGATTCTCCACTGCTGCCAGTGCTACTGGAATTCGCCCACAGTAGTTTCTCGTAAAATCTCAGAAGTCTCGAAATCCATTTCTAAATAAAACTGCATTTGAAATTGTTAGCGAAAAAATTGTCGACCTGGGTTATTTTATTTCTTCTATTTGCTTGCTAATCAGACTAGAACCATTTCTAGACTTTGCTGTAAAAGAATAGAGTGTAATTATTGAAATTGATGCGTAAGAAAGTCTCGTGTGTGTGTGTATACGCGTTTAAAACTAAACTTTTTTTACACATCAGTAGGGTTCGGATGTTTATGACCTAAAAAAGTGGAAAATACGATTGCATATATGGCCTTAAAATTATTAAATATGACCAAAAAGTCCTAAATATGACCCCATTGAAGAACGTCCTAAAAATAAATGTTCCAATTTAAAAAGTTTAATGACACTAAATTATTACATCAAATTAATTCAATCAGATAATCACTTTTTAACAATTTTACAGGTATATTACAGTTCTACCTGTAAAGAACTTCTATTCTCTTAATTTTTCCGGATACTACTGCTGCAAATGTGAACTGGAAATATTAATAATAATAATAAAACAAAATGTAGGCCTATATCGGAAGCTGTTAACAAGGAGGAAGAGGTAATTGTCCTTTCACATTTCAGTTACAGTAAAACCAAAATATTCGTGAGTCTATTTAGGAAAAAAATTCAAGTCGACAATTTAGTGCATTCACTGCATAATTGTGCTCCTTGACCGAATGTATAACTGAAGTATGACATTAAATTACAAATAAGACCGAAATATGACTAAGACCATGAAAATGACCAAAATATGACTTTATATGCAAAATAACAAATTTGGAATTAATGTATTTTGTGTTTGCAGCGAGAATGGAGGTCAGGATAAAAATATGACATGTCATAAACATCCGAATCCTACACATCAGTATATGTCCGTAAAAAGAAATTGTTTTCTAACTTTGTACTGTACAATCTGTGTTTACCATACTCTTGCTGTAAAAAAGTAGTTTAATTTGGTTCAGTGGAAAACAGTTCGTACTTTTACGAGATGTCTCCTGAAAGGAAACAATTGATCAGTGTTATATTTTTGTCATCTACTTCTTAAAATTCGTACAAAAATTAACACTAAATTTTTTCTTTCAGGTAAGTGCAATGAAGTGACAGTTCTGGAGTTTGGTGTTTGAACAAGTAAGTGGTATATTTTTGTAAATGAATTATCGTAGGTAAATTGACGAATTTTGAAGTACATATAAAAGTAAGAAGCATTCAGGAAAGCACACTTTTTATATGGTGACAAGTTCACAAATAAATATACAGTTTGTATGTACTTACGCTTTATTGATTACAAGATTGCCTAAGTGACAAAGCTTATTATGGCTCTTAATAATTAACAGTGAAGAATAAAACACCAAATTGTACTCCGTAACAAAACATTAAATTTAAAACTTATACATGGAAACTGATAGACGTTACAAATTAAATTACGGTATTCTGTCAATGTGTGTTGAAATTAGAAGTGGTAGTAAAAGTCACATAAAATCAGTTGTATAAATGATGGCACAGTAACGAAAATCCTTCAATGCCAGTTTTGAAACTTGCAGAATTGTAGAATTCGGAATCCGTAGACTCTTGCACACATTCATGAAAAAAGAAGCAATGCTGCCTCCTTGCGCCAATCAGAAGATCGATTACTTCTGTTATTTTAATTGTCATTTTTTTTGAAAAGCACATTCCGTAAGAAAATTATGGTTACTTCTTTATTCAAGGGGATCTGCGATATAATAGTCCTCTTCTGCGATAAGTTTTAAATCACATTCGCGTGTTAAGTTTCTTGACACGATGCTCTGAGTATATATTCTTCCTCTTTATTATAAGCCTTAGTATCCTTAAAGTCACAATCGCAAAATCTGTTAATATTTTTGCAAATGCTTTGAGGGGACTGTCTAGCCAGTTCTCACAGCAGGATTTTTAGGAAATTGACAAAATTAGGGCTACATAACAAGGTTCTAGTTTCACTGACACCGTATGAGTACAGTTTATTAAAACTAGGAAAACTATACTAGTACACTCATATACAAACATATACAGTCACATACGAAATCCTTGACCTTTTCACTGATACCGATGTATAAATGCGTCGTCACAGAAATTGTGTAAGAGCAGATATGTAAGATTAATGAAATAATGTTTTATGTTAAAATGAGAGGACTTTTATTCTCATGTTACGATTGTCATTCACAAAACCAGCTATTCCACTTAATTTTTCCTCTTCAGTTTCGAACTTAGAGCTCCCTGATGTTTTACTTGTTGACTGTTAAATTGTGTGAATTCAGCTCTGACGGGGTTAAACATATAGGCTAATATGCTCCTGCACTATCTATTCACAAAAATTAACATAAACTCTTTATCTTTATGTATTATTTCTGTTGTGAAGTTCATGGAGTAGCTTTTATTTCTATGATAAACAAGAAGTGATGCATCTGTATTCTCTCTGCAACTGTAAAAATAGAATTATAGCTGCTCAGTCATTTGACCGGAAAGTTAGTAGAGGTATTTGCTACTTTACGATTTTATCCTGTGTTATGTTCAGTATTCGTTGGCGTCGCTTTCCTTCAAGGTGTTTACTGCCCTGAATAAAAGTTTACGTCTACTTCATCCTCTCCATAAATGCATTTTAAAAACTTGTGAAGTAGTTATATTATTTTCCAATACTAACAGCAAAACTTCGGAGAGCATGTCTACCTAGGGAAATAAAGCTACATACATCGCGTTGCTGATCTTGTGACTGTTTAACCAACTATTACACATATCATGTAAGAGGTTCCCAGAGTTCAAGTAATACGCTTAATGTAATCAATATTTTAAGAAAGAAGAACACAGACTATCCGGAAACCAAATAGGCCTAACAAGCCCAACCGGAAAAACCCCTCCCAAGGCCTATCTAACTCTTAATCGCCGGGGTTCAAAAGTTCAGAAACATGACATTGACACGATTTTTACTCCTTCCGACAAATTGGAATGCATTTAAGAAAAGAGAAAGACGAAATCAATACCTGGGTCAACTCATTTCCATGGAAAAGTATATATAGGGCGTTCTCTGCATACAAGAAGAAAAGAACAGTCAGACATCATAAACAAAATAATAAAGAAATTTCCGCCATAGCATCTCATTCTGACTAAACTGGCCATAATATAAGCCTACTGTTTGAGGACGTAGCAATACTAAAAGAAGAAAATACATTTCCTAGGCTAGTCAGAGAAGTCATAGAAATTATAAAAACAATAACATAAACAGAGAAGACAGTTTCAGGATCAGTGACGTCTTGCGTATAATTCAATATTCTCAAGAGTTGGACACATGTACCCACTGACGTCATGTCAGCTCCGACAGTTGACACTTCGTTTAGTTTAACTGACACTTCGTTTAGTTTAACCGAAGAAGGACGCGACAAGATGTCCGAAACGTCATATTTTAACAACACGACGCGGACCAACCCGGTTAGCCAACACAGCCAGTTTATAAGTAACTAGCTTAAAAGACCCGGCGTCGCCCGGGTTTTTTATTTTGTAATGGGAAATGAACTTATGAAGGACTTTCGATTTTTAAATTCTAGGTCCTTATATAGGTATTTATCATCTGAGGCGAAAGATAAGATTAAGTCGCCCCTTATGCTACGAACAATGCGTTGCTATTGGCGACCACACGTTTGTTATCTCGGCACTCTCGATCGTCCCTTCTCTCTAAACTCCCGATCGTACCAAATACCAGCTACCAACCCTTGCACCAAAATGGCAACCCTCTAGCTCACTCGGCACTCCCGATCAGACCACAATCACCTCTTCACATAGTCTAAATAAATGCATAACACTATCCACATAGTTAAGTGCGCGAGCGGAGGCGGCAGCCGAAGCGAAGCGCCCTTGCATTTTCGAATAATGTACGATACAAGGTGCGACTTCATTTTATTTTTTCCCTAATCTGAAATAGGAAGAACGACTTATTACACTAAAACTATTCCCTCAGAAAACGCTTGATATAGTTTTTTATGGCTCATAGAGGATGTAGAATTCTGCATCGCATCGCTTGTACACAGCAAGCCTGGTAAGGGTTCAAATAAGAAGAAACAGAAATTCCTGTAACATAAAATTGTTCCTGTAACATACTGAGGCGGAAAATTTTATTTCTCCCTCTCATGTTACCATAAAACTATTTTGGGGATGAAATTAAACAGAAAGCAATATCACTTTCATACTTCTCTCTCCAAAAACCTTCGATATAATAATATACCATATTACCATACCTCGTATTGTTTTCTCTATGTCCAGGGCAGAGAAAATTTATGTGACTGCATTATTTTCGTGGATTACATTCTTTAATATTTATTTATAACATGAATTATAAATTGATACCTTCTCTTATTTGTCAAACTTGCATTTCTTTCTTTTTTTCAAAGCCATCTGATACCATTAGCAACAATATGTTCTGTGATTTGGATTTCATAATTCTGTGTAAAAAGGGATTAAATATTCTCAAAAACATTTAATTTTTGGCATTTAAAATCAAAATTTTGTAAATTCCTTTCTTAGTGAGCACCTACATTATGAAACGAAGGTACTGTCAAAATTCCAAGTCTCTACTTGTTATAGTTTAGGCTCTACATTGATTCCTGTCAGTCAGTCAGTCAGTCAGGACAAAGCCTTTTATATATAGAGAGATATGCTTGTCATTACAATTTTACTGTTATTTGCCCGAATGAATTATGTACATTCGTATTCATTCAATTCCACCCTTCTATAGTGCATTGCCTGCCTTCATAAGGAAAGAAATTTACTGCTAACAGCGTACAGACTTTATGAATCTGCAAATAGAACTTCAGTAACGAAAGTTTGATTATTAGCCTATGTCATGTACCACCGTAGTAGGTCTATAAACAACTTAACGCGGGATCCCTTTAGAAGAATGTGAGACGAATTCATTCACAGAATGTCCTAGAAGTCTAGGGCCGAGCTGTCTAAACATTCACAGTGGATAATGCTCCATCTGTAATGAAACGAAGTATTCGATTTCATAGTCTGTGTTTTTTTTATCATTATTGTCTACATGATTTCGCCAAAATTGCTTAATAAACCTTACGTTTTAAAGAAATTTATGTTTCTGAAAAAATGTTGTCTCTGCCTTATTCAGCTGCCTCAGTCCTATGAAGAATGTTTTCATTCACTATGATCAGTGGCATTTAGTATTGTGTTGGTTTCACAAAGGAAACACAATTCACCATCTCCATAAATCCATATCCATCGCAGGAAGCATGTGATTTATCCGTTAAAATTGAAAATTCTCGAATTGTATTTAACTAGAGAATTCCAGGAATATAATTTAATAGATAATCGAACAATAAAAGTCAGTGATACTCCCCTCACGCAGCGAGCCTGGATTCGATTCCTGGTCGGAACAAGTTACCAAGGTTTTTTTTTTTTTTCAGCGATTCTCCTCAACTGTTAGACGAATGTCTGATAACTTTATGCCCTTGTGGTCCCTGGATATAATCTAGCCGTCATTATCATCTTCATCCTATCCGAGCCTTATTCTCTCTCTCTCTCTCTCTCTCTCTCTCTCTCTCTCTCTCTCTCTCTGCGTGTGTGTGTGTTTGTATGTGTGTGTGTGCGCGCGCGCGTATGGCTGGTGTGTTTCGTCCTTGTGTGCTCATGTTTCCTGCAAGGTGACCCCGGCATTGGGCTGATCACTCATCAGAGGAGGCCCTCCTTGTCTTTGTACGGCCAAAAAATATATGTAATATAAAGATAATCTCTCTCTCGTCAGCTCGCGGCCTTGTAAGTCCCGCGCGGCGCGGACCGCATAAACATTCCTACTACTGGAGAGGTTAAACTAAGATAATGTAGTAACGGAATAGGCTAATTTACATTAATAATACATTCATGATGAATATGATGTGCCTCAACATTAAGTTTCAACCGCAAATCATGGGGTTCCTATGTCTATTTTCCCACATAATCAATAAACAGTTTAAACAAATAATAAAATTCCAGTTGGCCATGGTTTTTAATGCTACAGTCTGTTAAAGAGAGCACTGCTATTATCCCAGAGTGAATTTGAGCATATATATTTTTCTTTTTGCTTTTGCTTTATACACTGTTTCTAGTAACTTATTCACGTACAAATCCGTCATCTCTAAAATTTGTATAAACGTGAAGATAGAAGATATAGTAGGCCAAAAAGTAAGGATTTTTATCCACATGCTACGATTGTTATTCATGGAAACCAGCTATTGCACTGGATTTTTTTTAGTTGATTTCCTATTGACTTCAAATTTAGAGTCCACTGATGATATCACTTGATGATTGCTTGTATTAATCAATATGGCTTCAACAAAATAACTTGACTTGATTCTTGTAATGGCTAATAAGGTATATATATTGGATGAATCGCTATGACGTACCTTGGGAATTATTTTCCAGACATATTAGAGTATGAGAGCACTGAGATTTATAAATTGTCTTAATTTTTCTGATGGCAAAGCGACTCTGCGATAGACTCAGCCTATAGATTGGTAACTGCTGTATAGGAATGGTAATCACGACTTTCATTATGAATGCATAGAAATTGGATGTTTACAGCCCGCAAACTATTGTGGGACTATGTAGGTTTGCATAAGGTACCTAACTTTTGTGATTTCAGCACCCACGAAATCAGTACCGTATATTTTAACCATTTATTAACATTACTTACTTACATTACATTACATTTGGAAAGGAAATGTCCATTACTTTTCAGTATAAACAGGTGGGCCTATACTTAATATTTTTTCACCAGAGTTGAGGTTTCAAACCTTAAATGCACATTGCTAGAGCAATAATTACTACAGTGACACTATCTAAGTAGTCCAGTTATTAGAAATTAGAATATTGCAGTGTAAGAAAAAAAAACATTAATGCTTCTTATTACAAGAAGGTAAAAGTAATCTTACTCATGTACATTACCCGCCGCTTCAAGCCCTGTCACCTCGAATCGGCCGAATGATGATTACGTTTGTATAATATATAACATTAAAATATTATTAAATCTATTTTGCGTTTTGCGATTACGTCTATGGTTAAAGAAACAATTAGGTTCAATTGTTAGCAGAATGGCAACAGCGCACTCCCAGACAGCTTTTCCTGGTGCAATGATCGCTGTCAGGTGTATAAAAACAAAACACTACGGGACGAAGACACTCTTGCCTCGGCCTTGTCTTATTTGACATAATATGTGATCCAAGCACGTACACCGTGGGTGCGCGTAATAATCGTATTTAATTCGCACGTAAACTGCTATATTGAAAGCACCGAAAAGGAAAATGAATTCCCTATTTCTTCCTCTGCCGATGTAAAAGATAAATTCAGCAGTACGAATAATACTTATCAAGTAAAGCGTGGTTAAAGTTAAGGAATAACTTTTTTCTTAGAGAAAGTACTCACTTGGGAATTTTTTTTATCCTACCGAAGGAAAAAAAACTAAAATTTAATTCTAAAATATTTCATATTTCGTAAAATGAGATTGTTTCCGCAAAAACCTTTTACACCAAGTCCCCCAATGATGGATACCTATTTCTTATAATACTTCGAACAACTTGAATATACAATTGAAACTTGTCAGCTGTAACAGCCCATTCTACTAGTAAGCGAATTTACGATCAAGGTGGGACTTAGTTCGCATTAACGACTTAGTATTTTAGACCATGTGAGAACAATTTCTGGCAACCAGTAATTTGATTACGAACTTTATGATGGTAGATTATTTTCCCAGGAGATAACAAAGATAACAAGATAAATCTTTACGGTGACTCACTCATCGTTGAACATTAGGGAAGAACGCGTCCAGAGTAACCACCAAAGCAGGGAGATGTTACCCTTGTCATATGAACTGTTGTTTATTACTTCGATTTACGCTGCTTGTTGGGGAAGAGGCAGAAGGAGTATAAAATCTTTTAGTTTTATTTCAAATGATTATATAGGCCAAGAACTTACGAGAAACCTGGGCGGTGCTAATGTGCTACAGCACATTGTAAAAATTCTACTAAAATTACTCCTATTGTCTTCGAATGCGAGCCGTTATGCAAACAAAACGGACTAAACTATGTTTTGCAGCGTTCTCCCCGGGATAACTAGAAACTACAGTTTCGAGTGCTGGTTTAGCTTCAGCCGCGACTATCTTACTCGAAATGCTGTGTAACTTCCACTGCGCATGCTCTGCTGGAGTTCCTACTTCCCAGCTCTTGATTCTGCTACTGGACAGGAAGCCACTCTGAGTAAAGCATCGATTGTATTGTGGGTGCCACTTCTTAAATTCTTTTCCAAAAACTGACTCTACCTTTTGCCATTCTAATCCTCTTCAGCCTGTCAAATATTGAATAGAAAGGTAATTAGGCGTATTCACACTTGTCTGCAGTCCAGTACAATGTCGCTAAATACATTCCGCAGCACGATTATTCACTTGAGAATTGTGAATGACAGCGGCGACACTGGGGAAAGCCAACGCGACCACAAGAGCACCTGTTCTTTGTCGGTGTCGGCGTTATGATGATTTTCGGATTAGCGAGCAATGCTATTATTTATTATTTTTTGGTAGATAGACTATGGTTTGGGACGAGGCCTTCTTAAAATGGCACGAAGAATAGGTTGATGGTCGTAAGACGTTATGTTATATTTAGAAGGTCAACATTGTCGAGTCCTTTTAATTTTAATAGGCTATATAACTTATAATGCTTATAACAGTAAGAAATATTTGCAGCACACCCTCATAAAAATGCCACGAGCAGCGACTGCAAGAAACGTTTGGAATCAGATCCCTTTCGATTAATATGCCCATCTATTTTATCGCTGAGCATCCTTTCTTTTGCATAATTTCAAATTGCAAGCATGCCAATCAGTTTACAGTAAAAACCATTGTATTTTCCGTAACAAAGTGAACATGTAGGTTATCTTACAAAATTAATAAACCACAGACTATACTAAGTTCTTATCCTACTTTCAAAAATGGTGTCAATCGTGTGCTTGCAAATTAAGTGGAATTGGAAAGTTTATTTCTTTTATGCTACTTCTTGTAGTGCCATCTGTACGGAAAAAGAATAACGGTCTAGACGCTTCTAAGCAGACTATAATATTATCTATGTCAGTCTCATAAAAATGACACATCCTCTCAGTTGCCTGTAACATTAATGTTGTAAATCGGAATATTCATATTTCTATGCTTTGTTTATTTGCATGTTGGCTATAAAATAAGTAATCAAACTTCAATCTTATATTTATGGGATACTTCAAAAGTATTTGTTTCATTACGTTATCTTCCGAGCCGTAGTTTAGTTAAAATAACTTATTTATTTGGGACCAGTGACATTTAAAAGTCGATTTCTGCAATGAAAGCCTGATAGTCTGCTTGAATTGACCTCCGAAAGAATCGATATCTGACTAAAAGGAGTAATGGGTGTGACATCTACATGTTAAAAAAAAGTATCTTCTACAAATTACTTGCTGTTTAGAAATCCAAGTAAAATATATCAGAGAATACAAATAGGCTTAAAGTACTCGACACGATTAAATAACTTTTAAAAGCTGATAGGTGATTGGATAATATTATCTAAAATGCTGTAAGGGGTATGACCACATACGGACACTTTAAGGTTTTAAAACTATAGTTGGTAACTATATTTAACTGAGGCTGCATAGCTTTTTCTAGTTTGTATTTCGGCATAATCTTCTCTACTTTAAGCCTGAATCTTGTTCTCTTATAAGTGGTTATTTCATTACTAAAATTATACCCTAAAACCTCTTATACTAAAAAAATAAAAACAGAATAATTCAGAAATAAGTGTTTTCATATACAAACAAATTTCCTCAGTAAAGCCCTCTTGATTCTTTAGAACGAAAAATAGCTTTGAAGAAGGAGCTAAAATAGTACTTTTCCACCGACGGAAGTGGGATTTGAGAGCTCCTCAGCAGAGACGCCAATTAAATTTACACAAATGCAAACAGGAAATTGAGAAGTAAAATAAAATCTTACGCGTCGTAAAGGACTTCAAAGGAGAAGCCGTTTGTTGGGAAAGCTAATTTCACTTCATTACCCAAAATAAATCGTAGATGGCTTAAGTGTATACAGTAGGAGTCCAATTATCGGAACTCCATATAGCCTATCGCTTTGAAGCTGTATTCAAGAGGCTTCTGCAGCAGTGAGCGTTGGGAAACACTTTTTCAGGGCCGATTATTTGCGAAAATGCAAAACTTTTAGCCGATAAAATCGACAGTTTGTCAGCAAAGCAACTGACAATGACCTAATTGTTCAAAATATGGCACTTCATGTAAGTAGAGTACTGTACAATTTAGTTATGTTTTAAAGACAATAACCTTTTCCTTGATTTATCCAATTAATCAGGATATTTGATTATCCGGATAGGATCCGGTCACAATTAATCCGGATATTGGAGTTCTACTGTAATTGCAAACTAGTTATCTTACAAAGAATTCTCGCTAGATCCCAGTTAATTTTCACATTAAACGTTAGTATGTCCTTTCGTTGCCACTGTCACAGTTTTAATTTTTTTTATTCTCTATTTAAGTAAATTCGTGTTATGTAGATTGAGGTATAAATACAGAGTCTTACTTAGAAGAAAATATTTCGATTTACAAACATTGCTTAAATTAGGTTGATTTCCACGTTAAATACTACAGTCTTAATAATAATCCAGTTGTAACATTTATACCAGGAATATACACAGCTGAGGAGAAACAGTGTACTAATAATCCTTGCATGAGGCTGAATGTGTGCAACCTTTACACAGCCTGGCCCCCTTGTATAAACTTGACGTAAATAATCAAGATGGCCGATATCCGTAACAGCCGGTCGTTTCGTAGATGTCTGAGATTGAATTTTGAGGCTACGCATATTCTGAGCTGCTTTTGCGGAATTATAAACATTGTTCCTTGTTTGCGGGACATATTTCCATACTTGTACCCATGATTACAGCTTTCTGAAAACAATATAATGAAATACTGAAACTAGAATTACTGTCTGCAGACGATCCATCGTTGTTTGCCCGCTGCACCGATAGATGGCGTTCAGCAGTCCCTTCATAGCCAGGGGCTTGTAACGTCACAACTAGAGTGACGTATTTGATGACGTTGGACGTACAAACCCGGTGTAAACTAGGCAGTTACACTCCGATTATTGGTAATGCGGCTTATGCAGAACTTGCACGGTGAACAACCAAACAACCGTTCAACGCAGATATAAGCAGCTTTTATTAGTACGGCTGTAAAACAAAAAATGGAGTGAAGCAGCTATTTATTTTCTAAAAACTCATGTTTCTTTAAAAACTTAATATACTTCATTGAATAGGGTAATCTGTGTGTGTATATGTATACAGTCAAATTTCTTATAATGAAATCGATATAACGATAAACCCACATTTATCACATTCAACAATTTTTTTTTTGATCCTGGCAAATTTCCTACCTTAGTAAAGTTAAATGTCACTCACTACAACGATGAAGCTTGTTTAGAAAACCCTTTTATAACAATATTTTGAATTTCAATTTATTGTTATTACAAACTATAGCTTAAACTGGACGATAGGAGATGTAAGATAATGCTCTTACCAGCCACCCAATTTGTTTTCTGCAGGTATGTTAAATTTCTCTGAAATTCCAAACAAGTAAGGGGATGTGGATGAGCCAAAGTCATACAGAGAGTATACGCACAGTATAAGCAGTTAAAAAAACTATACCGAGCAAATGGTTTTAGTTTTGCCGTAGCTATATGGTGTATTTGCTGTATTTTTCTTCCTTTTCCCGACCCATGAGTTTGAAATTTCTGTCGTATGCCCAGGTTCAAAGCTTGGAGTGATCCCTCCATAAAGTTCAACTAGTCGTAGTGGTAATTTTTCAGTGTGCGGGTATAAAGTCATTGTGGTCAAAGTTCAAGGAGTTCAGTAAGTTTAGAAAATTGTAATTAGCAGCTTTAATTGTTTTAATTCCTTCGCTGCCATTTTCTGGAAGAAGTAATCTAATCAAGAATTGAATACAGACCGTTTTTTTCAATTAGCTCACTTCTCTCAGAAGATGGTAGCGGATGCCGAAAGTTTGGAATCAATCCTATTCATCCGGTTGGAAGCCCGAGATACCACTATTCAAACCAGTGATACTGCTGAGAAAGTAGGCGCCTTTTCACTGCTACTAAGGTATAAATGCGTCGCATTAAAATATTGGTTGAAGCCTATGTGTAAGACTAATGCAGTAATACTTTATGTCAAATACTAGCTTAAAAGGCCCGGCGTCGCTCGGGTTTTGTATTTTGTAAATGCGAAAATAACTTATGAAGGACTTTCGATTTTCAAACTCGAGGTCTTTAAGGTCTTTATATAGGTATTTAGAATTTGAAATGGGGAAGAACGACTTATCACACACAAACTATTTCCTCAGAAAACGCTAGATAAGCTACAGCTTATTATAGCTTATAGCAGATCCCCGCGGCTTCGCCCACAATAATTAATAGGAAGATTATAAATTAAGAGCAAAATAATTAAACTATTATATTTACTAACACTTTGCACACGAAACATTCATAGGTCTAAATTAAACGATTGATAGGTAGGGGCCGTATTTTTTGGTAACAACGATAAGCGCGAAATTTTATAAAACAACCTCCCTTAGCTATATTTAGCTTTTATATGCTTAACATACCAATCTGAACCAAATTGAATCCACGAAATATCGCGAAATTTACTTGGTTCCGCGAAATGTGTCTATAAGCGCGAAATATGCCCCTTCTGTCCGTGAAGTGAGAAATGAGCACTATAATGTGCCTTAAATTTACAATATTGTGTTTTGGTGTACTGTATTTTTTATTTCTTAGCAGCATGCTTTTTCTTCTGCTGTTTCTTTGGCTGTCGAACATTTACCGATATATCGATTTTTGTGATCGATTACAAAAATTGCAGAATTTACACAAAGATTGTCTGTGACTTGGTTTGTACTGTTGAGTACACTCCTTTCCTGCTATCTCTTTGCCAAGTTAGCGATGCCTATGATCGATTACAGCAGAAGAGTGTAGAATGTTTGTTACTTGTATTCAACAGATTTCGTCTTTTATCCACATGGTTGCACTTCTGTTTGCAAATGGCTATCTGATGGTGTTTAGTAGAAATTACGATAATATTTCTCGCCACTATATTTGAACATTAACTCTAATCGTGCCTAAATCGAAAGTAACTTCAGTTCATATAAGGGTAGAAGAATATAGAAATGAGGGAGGGATGTGTTAGTTCATGTAAATAAAGAAGTGAAGTTGATCAGTGCGCAATTATCCCAATGTAGTTTAAGTAATTTATTTCACAAAATACCCACCGAAATAGAAGGAAGTTAACACCGAAATCAGCCATTTTATTTCAACAATAAATCAGGGCCCTATTGATAGGCCTAATTAATGAAACAACTGTAAATCCGGCTTTGAAGTGAATTCCACGATTAGAAAGCGCAGCATGGGAAAAATAACCTCAGATTCGAGTTCCCTGGCCTAAAAAAACCCTGCATAATGTTTGTCCATTTAGGGCTATATTCACTATTCTTCTTCTGTCTAAGGTGAAAATTTCATCTGTCTGCGTGCCTTGACATTATAAACAAATGATTCGGCCATGGTGGGCTTACAAAATTCGAACGATCGCGATGCTTTTATTTCCAAGGTATGACGAAAGTAGGCAAAGTCATCTGCAATTGATTTGACAACTGAAAACTGATGTTTCGAAAGCGCAAGAAATGTACGTCTCAATCCCGTTTTCACTCATAACTCGCGAACGAAAGCTAAACTTAAAAATGTAGCATGCCTTTGCGGGAATGTATTCAACAACTTCCCAAAGTTTCATGGTGATCGGATGAATGGCATAGTAATGCATAAAGGACAGACACACATACATTCATTTTTATGTAGGCTATATAGAAGACCTATATAGATTACCCGTCGAGCGTTGCTGCAATCTCAGAAGATTATGAGAATTGAAATCGATTAAACTCACGATGAAAAAAATGTGTGTAAATGTATTTGACAGACAGACATATATTCGTTTTTATTTATATAGATGGCCTACTGAGGCCATAGTTTCTATATTCATTTGTCCAGACTTATAATTCCGTTACATTTCAGGCAGATTTAACGACCCTACATAAGAGATTTTACTTATGATTACATATAGAAATGTTGTAGCCTGGACCCCGAACTAAGCAACTTCCCCGGAATTTTCTCTAAACCATCTTTCATAAGAAGCATATTCCACGTTAAATAAATATTTAATATTACCTTATCATCACCTTATCATTAACTTCTCTGGCGTTTATAATAATATGAGATATCCATTGCCTTCCAAAGCGATCGCGATGCTATTGTTTCCAAAGTATGACAAAAATAGACAAAGCCTTCTGCAATTGATTTGACAACTGAAATGAATAACTGATGCTTCGAAAGCGTAAAAAATGCACGTTTTCTTGCCGTTTTTCACTCATAACTCGCGAACGAAGGCTAAAATTAAAAATGTAGTGTGACAGAAACCTTCCCGGGAATGTACCCAACAACTTCCCAAAGTTTCATGGCGATCGGATGAATGGTGTAGTAATGCATAAAGGACACACACACACACACACATACATTCGTTTATATATATATATATATATATATATATATATATATATATATAGATGAGGATTTTCATCCGCATATTACTGTTATCATTTATGGAAAACAGCTTTTCCATTAAAATTTTCCTCATTGGTTTCAAAGTTAGAGCCTACTGATGGTTTCACTTGATGACTGCTTATATAAACATACAAATTCAGCTCTGAAACGAAGTACAAGTACATTATAAGAATTCCTTGATTTGTTCAGCGTCTCTCAATTGTTAAGGCTTTTTTTTCGCAAGTCAACAGTGCTTAGGCCAGTCTGCATTTGTAATTTAACTTTATAGCAATTCTATGTGTTTATAACAATTCGTACTTTACACGTGAAACTAAATCAACAAATCTATGTATTTCTTACAAATATGCTATACCTGAGCACGTGAAATTAAATCTACCACACGATATATTGTATTTCTTATAGTTAGGCTGTGCCTGAACAGTCGGTCCGTTAAGAAGGAAATTGCGAACTTCCTAGTATACCAGCATTCCTTTTATTTCATACACTTCTAACACCAGAGAATCAGAGCATGCAGAAACTGTTCATAGCTGTAATGGTTGTAATAATGGTTAGGGCTATAATTAGTATTGTTGTAAATTCGTTTGTTGTAGCGTTTGATAATCTTCTTCATATATTTATTTTTATTTACTTTTAATGAAATATATCACATTATTACCCGAATGAGCGAGATACTCTTGATCGGGTACAGTTCAGTTTATTCTAAGATACACATTTAAATGCATATAAATAACTCAAAAATATAACTGAAACTTAAATCCTATTACCTAGAATATTGAAATGCAAAGTGGGAGAACTTCAGACCACCTCTGGCATAGATACATATATTTTGTTAAATATCATACTAATTTCAAACTGAAGTAAATTATAACTTATTAAATAATATATTTGATATTTCATTAAATGTTTGCTGTTCATATTTGCTAATTCTGGATGTGTGGAGTTGTTGAGACTTGGACCATAATAGTTGCTATGTTTGGAGCCAGCAGGGGTAAAGTATTTAGGTTCTATTAAAGACAAGGTTTAATTTCTTCCTGTGTTGTAACTATGTGGATCAGATAAGTGTACGTTTCGCATTTGTGAAAATATTTTAGAAAACCTCATAAGTCTTTACATTGACATAATATTAAATTCAGGAAATAACAATTTTTTGGCTAGTTTACAGGCTTTTTTAAGCAAATTTGTATTATTCTCTTTGTATTAAATTCAATATTCCATTTTATATTGTTTGTTAATGTCCATTGACCGAGCGCTGGCAGCGCAGAGAATCAGCTGCACGGAAAATGCTGCGATGTTTCTACGATATGCGGGTCACGCGGGGAGAAATTGACGCTCGTTAGTTGATTTCACATTTTAGGGTAGAAAATTAGAGTTGCATGCAGTGCAGTTGGATGGAAAACACAGTATGAAAATGTTTACAATGGCAGTCGCCCAAGTCACACTAACCAATTTGATGATCTGCAGAAATTTGGACCAAAAATTGTATCGTGGGACATCGTCTTAACTTTCCATAGTTTCTACTTCTTGATCAATGAGAGGCGTGGGACGTTGAACGATTTAAAACTAGCCGAGCATCAGCTTGGTTGTACATACTTTGGAATTATGTAGCGTAAATATAAGAAGTTCTAGTAATCTATGGAAAAAAATATCTTAATGAACAATATATTCTAATGAAACAACATATGTTGCATGTCATGCTGCGCGGGATAATGCGAAGTAGATTGGCCACACTGCAATATTTCGCTATTGGCTGACGCCAAATGCAGGAAATTGCTTCTGACTATACATGTCAGTTTGAACTGTCTAAACAAAATTGTAGGTTGATCCACCACTGAACATTCTCACTGTAGTAATTCATTCATGCAATATTTGGGACGTTTATTTAGAAATAGATATAATCATCATCATCAGGATCTAAAGGCAATGCCTTGTAGTAGCCATGTCTTCTTCTTCATCGCTGTTCTCTTCAAATTTGCATACGACAGCACATCAGTATGATAAGGTTTATTTAGAAAACCAGTTCATTGTTTTTGAATCCCATAAAAATGAAGATTATTTATTTAGTGATTTTTTATGGCTTAGGCAAGAGTAACAAGAATATAAAATGGTTACACGATGTGAACAGAAAAAAGACATACGAACTTAGCTTAAGGAAAGCACAGATGAAACTTACGCCATTTATTTTATTTTATTTTTATCTTAAAAAGAATTTATGAAGTTTCCTTATGGAATCCAGTTATATTGTTTAGTAGCCCTTTATGCTTACACGCACACTTCCACGAAAAATGTGTAAATTGTGTTTTAAGATTGTCTACCGGTAAAACGACAAACGTCGAATCCGGTAACTCTTTTGTAATTTTTCTTAGTACAATAAATATCATATCATATCATACGACAGCACGTGCATATCCTTGATCACGTTTTTAACAAATGAAATTCTAGGACGTCCTTTTGTTTTCTTCCCAAGTACTTTCCCTTCAAAAATGTTGGTGAGTAGATCATTGTGCCGAAATGAATGACCCACTAACTTTGCTCTTCTACTCTTAATTGAATTCAGAAGGTATCTCTCTTCCATCACTTCATTAAGCACTTCTTCATTTGTTTTCCTATCCACCCAACTCGTCTTTGTTAGTCTTCTCCATGTCCACATTTCTGCTGCTTCTAGTTTCTTGGCTTCTACTTTTCCGATTGTTCATGTTTCGCATGTATCCATATGCTAATACACAACTTACAAATGTTTTTGCAATTTTTTTTCCTTACTTCCATGCTTAAGTGGTTATTTGTGAGGAGATATAAATAGACATGTACGGTATTAATGCATGTTCGTAAGTATTCGTATTGAAACATTATTTACTGGGTTAAACGTAATGAAATATTTTCGTTTTGATTTAAAGAATGTGTAATTTTTTTCCATGTTGTTGATTTACGTAGTGATATCATATAACAACTCGTGTTTATCCGGTTAACGCACAACTAATGCTCTTAATTTTAAACTTAAGAGGTATTGTTCCTCTTTAACCAGACAACCACCACTCATCACCTGTGCATTCCCACATTTTACACATATTTTAATCCTCTGCGAGTTTCTGTTTCAATTTTCTCCTCCCCATCCCTATTTTTGTCACATGTTGCAAAGCGCTTTGCAGCCAGCACAGTTTTATTGCAAACGGAACCTATATTTCTCTTAATTACAGTGAAATACCATTTGTTTCCTGACATTTGGAACTATGATGTACTATTGGTATACAGTAATTAGTAAGAGAGCAGCTACCGTAAACATTATTTGTGCTACCCATCATTGTTCTCCATGTTAATTTTATATTTTCCGAACAGAATTACAGTTCACTACAAACAGTTTTCTCAGTTCAGTAAACTGAAATTAATGTATGTGTACTCAACAGGGCGAGTGACCATATCGTATAAGTAAGCAATGGGACTAAACATCACCATTTCTTGTTTCAAAATTAGTAAAGTTGAGACTAACACGAAGGAGATTCTAAATTATTAATACACAGCGTTTTGATTTTTATAGCATATCATGTTGTTTTCTCCTTATTTTTCAAGTAAGGCTGCTTGTTAGTCCAGTCAATAAAGGCAAAAAAATCGTGTAGTTTTGAAATTTGGGCCTACCTGCCCCCCGCTCACCCCCCCCCCCCCCCACCCTCGGGAACTTTTAGTATGTTGTTCAGGACAGTCCCCCTGACAACTCTGCCAAATTTCAAAACTGCACGATTTTTCTTTGTATTTTTCGTTCGTTGCCTGAACAATATGGACTCTATTATTTAGATTGGCATTACATATTTTTACTGTACATATAACTGGAATAATTAAAGTTCTATCAGTATGTGATTGTATTTTGGCATAACTTACTAAGACATTAGAACAAAATATGTTTGCCGTTCAAAAAAAAAAAAAAATGTTTTCCTTGATTTTGCTATAATACTCTTATTTCATGTGATGATATGTCATATCATAACGGAATCATAATGATAGGTACTTCGAAACAGATTTACATTATAATACAGATGTGGCATCATTTATTTGATACCTTGAGAGCACCAAATCAAACTGCTTAATAAAGAGCCTGTATTTAAAATAAAATAAATTCTGTACGTGTTAATTATAATTTCATACTAAATTGAGGTCATTTCGTCTTGTGAAAAAATCCCTTCGATTCAAGAAAAGTGCCAAGAACAAGGTACGGCTTGACCGTTCACCATCAGCTGCCATCTCTTGTAGAAGACAGCATCTGGTGGCACATGACCCTGGAGTCGACTCAATATAAATATCAGGAGTAATCCTGGGAGTAAAGGCGGCCGGTGCGTAAGGCTGACAACTTTACCACCTTTGTGTACCGAATGTCTAAAAATCTGGGAACCCCACCCTCCTGGAACCCCAAGGGCCTTGATGGCCTGTATAGGGACCACTTCACTTTTTTATTTACACCAGTTGCCTACATCGGGTTGCCCCACACGTGACACATTCTTGTGCATTGAAGACGATTAAATAACGTCAACTACGCCTATTATGCAATATTATAACTTTAGACAAGTTGGATTGTTTAAAATCGGACCATATTGCTAAATCACCTTCGAGACTTGTGAAATGAGGAATATAGGCATAATGTTACTGCATTGATTCACTAAGCGGTAAATATAAATCAAAGACAATTTTTTCCCGTGAGTCTGGTGTAGTTGGTACAAGCGTGATGCTAGGTAAAAGATGTACATTTCAGTCTATTTCATATTAACCATATTTTGTCTGTACTCCCCCTTTATTTATTTACTAGTTGGTGTGTTCATTTGGCATCCCATGACTATTAAAGCAGAACTGAAGCTCTATATGCTTAATTAATCAGTCGTTTGCTATTCTCTTTGGGATAAAGGTAGGCTAAACATTTTTTAAAAATTGTGCTCAAAGTAAATTGTTTGTTCTGTTTTTAACAACTTAGGTCTACCATTCATGATTCGCATAGATTGGAAAGCTGTATAAAGTCCGTAAATAAATGTAGTTGCCAGAGTCCTAAACATGCCTTTACATACGTTTCTGAAGTACACTCTTTATAATATCATAATTTGAAGCGTGAAAATGTTGTAATGAAATATTTTAAGGAAGTAATATATTTTCACGATCTCTTCCTTATTTAGAGTTGTATGTTCTGTACATCTCCTAACTAGCGAGTAAGTGAAAAATATAAAGAAATGCACGAGTTTTTTTTTTTTCGAAAGCTGCGTTTATATATTTTGTAAAAACTACTCATCTATAATAAAGCCATGTTTCGCTATTATATGTTGAACAATAATGGATTAATGTTAAGGAGCTGTGACCTCTCTTACAAATCTGTCATAGCCTTATTTTACACTATCACATTTATACAGGGTGCTCAAAAATGTTTCTTACAAACTCCTAGGGCTAATAGAGGGGACTGAGTAGCCAATATTTTAATTAGGAACCAATGTCCGCAAAGTACCGTTTGCGTGCTTGGAGGTACAAGAATTTAAGAAAAAATTTTAACTCTCCCGCTTCTGCTGGTGATAAAGCGACAGTAATTTAATGATTTATGACTCAGTTACTTACATTTACAAAAACAAGCATTGTACTTTTGGTTGTGCAACATTTCCGCCATTGCTGCCTCCCTAGTCACAGATGTGACCAAATCTATGATGCTGACCATCAAAGAATTGTGTGACTGCTAGATGTGATCTAAGATGCTATGTTACACTATAATAGATTTTATCATAGGTAATCTCACGAGAGTTGGATTTATTAAGACTATTCCATGAATAAATTGTAACGGATTGTGTAATTAATAATTACTTTCCTACTTTGTTGTATAAAAACAAAACTAACTGTAGTGAGATCACGGAATACTGTGAATCAATCATCCATGAATCGATTCGAGCTACCATGGTGTAATCAGAGCTACCAATGGTGCATATAAGACATAGTTAATTTCATTCAGGTAAGCTAACGGCAGAACAGAATAAAATCACCCGAACTGCTTGTGCCGAATCGTAATGGTGATCTTAATCAATGTACATTCCTATTATTTCAATTTCCAAACAAGTTATGTTGTATAAAATAATCTGTTTTCGTGCCTCTTAGTAGCAGCATCTGACTATTAATCACTGCACACTGATACTCGCGTCTCCAATAACGAGCAGACTGTTTTATCGCGATAAAACACCATCCTCGCGATTCCTACAAGAATATTGCAAGATAAATGGCCGTGATTGGTCTATATCCGAGGAATTGCTAAACGTTATTGGTCAATATCAAACACGCGGTGTATGAGTTGAATAGTCGTATTAAGAAGTTCTCAAAACTTCTAATTCCTTCACTATGCAAATGCTATTGCACTAATGGTAGCAGTACCGATAGATATTGCAGTCTCTTTTAATAATATACTATTTTGCACTACTTAACTAATTAGTGGTACTTACGAATGTTGTTGCCGTGGATCGTAAGTTTACATTCCCGCACGCAATCTTGTTGCTATGGAAACAAAACAAATTTCCATGCGGTAAGAGTTTCCGTGCGGTAAGAATTTACTAACGCCACACATCATAATATAATACAAGCCTTTATGGACAAGGCCCCCCAAGACAAATATTCAGTTCCCATAACAACAAACACATGCGAATCACTTTCTGAAATAAACATCTATCTTCAATAATGTATATACATAATATTTTCAGGTATTATCTCAATTAATGTAATAAAATTGATATAAATAATCGTGCAAAAAATAGCATGCAATACTCGTGCCGTAAGCGCATAACGGATCCCGGAAAATTGAAAAAACTCTCCGCGAGCACCTCATTTTTTCAAACTCTTTCCTCGATCCGTATGCATCGCTTACGGCACTTGTATCGCAATATACTATTACTTTCCTGTTGTTAATAGGAGGAAATATAAAAAAAAGCATCTTTCGCAAATCATAAAGGAATCTGTAGGTTATGGATTGCTTGAGTGTCACTTCCTTTTCGTGTTTAATACCAACCATAAAAAGGCATACTGCATGTCCCCCCCCCCCCGATCATATAATTAAGCGCATTTCATGCCATGTAGCATTTGGTTGTAGGTCGCTTGTAAGGTCATTATCAGGGCCCGGATTCTGATGAAATGTCATCTTTTTATTGATGCTGCATAGACATTGCCAACTTGTAGATAAATCCTGATCATGGCCTCTAGATTATAAAAATGCATTTTTATTAGGTCATTTTTTGTCATTTTATGAAATTTTATATTTTTAGGGCATTAATTCAATTTTACGTCATTATTTTGTCATTTTCGTGTCATTTGCTTCCTTATTTTTTCATTTTCATGCATTTATTTTAAATAAATGATTAGGCTACTATCTACTCTTATACAATTCAACGGCCCTAAATAGCGTGCTTGCTCGCCCGCTTCGTGAGACATCGGGTAAACTCGGCGATGTTCGTCTCTCGCCGTCTAAACTTTCATGACGACTAAAAAATTAGGAAGGAAAACCGTTTCTTTATTATATAAGGCCTAAGTGAAATGAACACAATGAATAAATATTCTAATTTTATTTTTACTTACAATTTTCATAGCCTGAACCACAAACATTTATAATAATCTACCAGTGTAATTTTCTTAAAAATCCTGGAGTCAATGAATAATGGCGGGCGAAGTCGGGGGCAACAGCTGTAAAATATTGATGGTTTTATCTCTTGAAATATCGCTGATAATAATAATCCAAACAAACCATTCCTTCCCTTGAAACATTACATAATTTCTGAAAATTACACTGAATTGATAAAATAAAATTCACGTCATATTCATGTCAATAAACAACTGAGAAACAATACGTATTATGTGTTCACAGGTTCTTTGGAACTGCATAATCGATTCTGATATAGTTTTCCCAGGGGGCGCTTTCATGTCGTGGAATGTACTCTAAAGCAGGAATTTTAGCTGTTTCATTAATTATTAATGGCTTAGTTTATGAATGATTCGCGGGCAAGTGTTAATAAATATAATGCTTTAATAATTATTATACTCTTAATTTTTAATTTTTAAAAGAATTATCGTGGCGAAGCCACGGGCACCTCCTAGTAATGCAACATTTTTGTAGAATCTACTTTAAAAATAATTTTCTTACTTTTCTTCTCAAATGTTCCAATCTAGAACAAAGTATTTAGACCTACAGCATCCTCTCTACATTTACAGTTTTTAGAATTATGTACACATTAGTCTATATCTTTGTGTCCACATTAACAAATTTTATAAATAAAATATCAGTTTTTAGGTAACTTTTTATAATTACTGTCATTTTTTTTTAAATTTAGGGTCAATTTAAAGGTAATTTTTTTAAACAATTTTAGGTCATCAGAATCCGGGCCTTGGTCATTATAAGCTGTTAGAATACAGCTTTGTTTTACATAAGCATATCTTTAAAACACGTGAGACCTATAATAACCCTTTATTACAGCACTTGCCACGAAAGCTGTACGTTCCCGCACGTATTAATAATGAAGAGCGCTGGGAAGGTCAGAAACTGAGATAGGTTTGAATATTCAGAACTTGCTGGTGTCACGGAACCAAATCGATGTGGATCGTTCAGCTTACATAATAGCTACATTTCAGACCCGCGTTCCTGAACGTCCCACACCTGCACTTGTATCTGAATGCGGATAGAACTTTGGCGTTCAGGAACGTGGTACTGAAGGTGTATCTACACGCCAACATCCACGCTTATCTGCATTCAGGTATGGTAAACAGAAATGTGCATATAAAAACGAAAACCGTATATTATTATTATTATTATTATTATTATTTATTACATTTCTCCACATCACATATGGGTAGTAACAGGGCATTATTATTATTAGTATTATTATTATTATTATTATTATTACTTTATTATTATTATTCTGTTTATTTATTCTGGCAGAGTGAAACACCCCCCCCCCCCCACTCCCACCAAGCCAGAAACTCCTCTTCTTCACCTTGCTTCTTGTTTCTTCTCTTCCGTGGACAGCGTGCTACCTTCTTGGACCTCCCAGCTTATTAAATTTGGCTTTTAAAGGAAGCGGGAAGGAACATCTCATAACGAAGGGGATCTAAAAGGATTTAAATACCCTTCGCGACAGAGTGTTTATGAAAAACACCAAGTTTAAGAAGAAACTTATTGAGGACAGTTTATTTTAAATAAATAAATTCATAGGCTGATGGCCAACAAATCAAATTAATTGAGATGTTCTCATTGGTACAATTAACAATTAATTATGTGGAAAGTTAAAATATTTACAGCATAATTAGGCTGATGGCCTAAATAATAACATACAAGCACAGGCTCCTGCCCTGTGGAAATTAGTACAATGTTATATAAATATGGATATTTTACAATAAATATGTTGAGGACCCTTTTAAATAAATTCATTAAATAACATTAGTTTAAGCACATATGACACAATTATCTTAAAATAGGCTGAATATGTACTCAGTATAAATTTACATCTTTCAGCCAAACAATTACATGCTAGGTCAAACACTTCAAATATTTTAAAGCATTTACAAGTTCTTACCTTATTGTTAACCTATTCGCCACACAGCTGTGTGTGGAAGGATTCCTATTATTTTTCTCCATGCTGTGCTTATGAGGTGGCTACAAAATAATTTAGAAAACACATCTTTTCATGTCGCTGGCAAGACTCATCACTTTAAGTTAAATAAAATGAAAACAGATGGTGACCGGAAGAGAAAATTAAGTAACACTAGGTCCAAAATAATTTTACTTTAATCTTAGATTCAAAATAATAAGAATGGACCCAACCTCAAAATAAAATATACAAGCCAACACTAGCACTTCGGTCACCACACATATTAATGGCTATTTATCCTCATTACAAAATTAAATAATAGATCAAGAAGCATAAGATAAAATCAGATGAGACATACCTCCACGAGATGGAAAGATGCGTTGTTTACAGCACGCCAAAATGGTAGCCATCTAATGTGTTTGTCACCCATCGTGACACCCTGACCGATGTCCAAACAAGGAGAGAGCTAATATTTCATACATTACCCTATTTTTACTATTCCTCCCGGAATAGGCCCTCCGTTTACTTCATCCGCATGAGAGGTGCGAAAGCATGGTGCAAAAATAAATCTTACAAGGTACAATATAATAAATCAACCCAAGAAAAATCCCCACGAAAGCCGGTTGGTCTGGCACAAAATAAAAAAGAGCTACATTCCCAAAATTAAGTTCTTATAAGATCACAGCAAGACGAAGACAAAAAAACACTAGCTTCTGGTGTCGCTCACACCACGTTACAAAACAAACTTTGACAACACTAACTTTGAAAGAGCATAATATTTCAAAACACACGCAGAAACCAAAACGGAACCAGCCCACCAAATTAAATATCCTATTTAAATCACTACACACATCTTTCTTAGACAAAACAGGTCTGATGGACCAGCAAAAGGAAGATGACGCTTACCTTATAAGCTGACTGAAAGCGGCAACGCCACCATTTTAGTGTAAACCATGCTTACGACATCACTTTACGAATTCCATAAACAGAGAGAGCGAGCGATAGCAGCTCCTCTGTTTATATATTGCTCATCCCTCCTCTTCTACATGATGCCAATATCAAAAACCAATCAGTATGATGGATAAAAAGCAGATTAAAACAAAAGACGAGCAGAATAAAATTCTATCGTATTACAAATGAGAAAACAAACTGCTATGGGACTGCTTCCTAACGACGCTTGCGCCGGACTGAGTAACCGGAACAGCGAGGCAAGCTACATGGCCCCCACCACCACGGCCTCGGGCGGGAGAGCGAACCGGACTAGTCTCGCTGCAGGCTTAAAATCAGCAAAAGACCTGTCTAGCCTCAACAATCTGCGAGGAGCAGAAGACTTTATCACTAATTACATGCAATTGTGACGCAATAATGTCATACAGAATATTGTTTAACAAACATTAGGGAGTATTCATACTATATGACAATAGTTTTACATTCATTCTTCCTCATTAAATAAATTATGAACTGTAGTGGCAATGCAAAATGCTAAAAGAACACAAATTAACTGAAATATTGCCACAATACTCCCCCTCTTTGACTTGAAATATGTTTCTTCATTGAAACACATTTCAACAAGCTTGACGAAAGAGATCACATAATAAAGAATGTCCGAGTTAGACTAGATGTCTCCTCAACGACCCCCGACCCAAATCATGCAGCAGACAAAATAAAGAAGGATCATACCTTCAATCAGCAGTATTTCACTCACACCTATGGCTTTTAACGTCCATAATTTTCATACTTGTTCTTGCTTGCTGATAACGGCTAGATCCTGCTGCCTTCAAGGGTGTAGAAACGGATTGCGAGTCAGCGTCCTACGAACCCTCACAGAGATACTAGTCAGGTGGTCAGGTGGCTCGAAGAGTAAGACATCCTCCAACAAGGCATCCAGTGATTCTCCAACATCGTCAGCAACATGTCCTCCTGAAATTACAAGTCCAGCGGGAGAAAACGGGCAGAAAACAGATAAATTGCATAATTAAAGCACCTTTTAAGCCTACACTATTAAAGAAAGTTACTTCAAAGACAAGATTGTTACGGTATTTAATGAAAGAAAATATTGGCAGCATGAAAATAGTAGGAGCTAAGTCAAAATTCATTCTTACTATCTATTTACAATCAAAATTTTACATAGCACTGATAAACATATAGATTTTAAATTCATTAATGACAATATATATATACAGGCACACTAATTTGTACTAAACAAATGATTTAAATAAACTATATTCATCTTGTGTTCTCATTCATAATTCTAATAAAATTTCTCTACATAACCTAACTTTTATAACAATTGATAGTAGTTTGATTTTGAATAAGGTACAATTTTAAAGCTTTTAGTAAAACCCTATTCGTGCATAGATCTATAAGCTAAAATTGATTGTTTTAAAACAAAACTTACATATAAGAAAATAAATATTACCTTAAATCATTTAAATATATACAGCAAAGACATTAATGTCTTGATATTTGTCATGATAAGTTTTTTTTTTTAAATAATGTAATTTGCTCAGATTAGACAATAATCTGGCAAAGCATTAATCAAGCCTTTCACATAAAGCATATATTGTGTTTTGCTTTTGCTTTCAAGTCATGCATTATTGAAAATAAATAAAGATACTCCATTTATGTAGAGAAGCGGTTCCTCTTCTCCTACGGAGGGGCTCGCTTCAGTGCAGAGTCCAGTCCATATTTCCCCATCCCGTCAGCTGCAAGGAGGGACTCCCCGGAACTTCAGACATCGAGGTTCTTCTGTCGTACTCCCCAGCATTCACCACCGACTCGCCTAGACATGGTGTCGGATGACAGGAGAAGAAGAAGGCCACTCTGCTTGCTATCTCAAGCTGTAAACTCACGTCTTAGAAAGGGAGAAAGTCAGCTAAGCAGTCAGTCTACTACGCTTTCTTACAATGGCTCACATGCGCTTTAATAGTTTTTTGAGTATCGGTATCCTCGAGTAAAACTGTTACGGGCGTCAGGAATTTAACTGCGGAGAGCGGACCGCGAAATCTTTCTGCTAATTTAGCAGCAAATTTACTAATCGCTTTGCTCTTTGGAAAATTCTTTACATAAACCCAGTCTCCTACGTGAAAATTAACAGGTCTTCTATCAGCATTGTATCTCTCTTCTCGCTTTTGATGAGCCAACTTAAGGTTGTCAGCGGCCTTTTTCCAGGTCTGCCTGACAGTAGCAGCATCTTTAACTTCTGGCAAGAGATCGCCGATAGACCAAGCATTCGTTAAGGGACTATTGGGTTTGAAATTGAACATCAACTGGAATGGAGTATATTTATGAGATTCATGCAGGGCTGAATTGAAGGCATATTGCAGCCAGAACAGATCTCTGTCCCATGCAGCATGATCTTGTGAGTGGTATGCTATTAAAGCAGCCCTCAGATTGCGATTAAATCTTTCACTGGGATTGGCAGCCGGGTGAAAAGGAGCAGTCTTTATGTGTCTAATCCCCAAGGAAAAGCAGAACTGTTTGAATTTTCGAGAAATGAAGTACGAAGCATTATCTGATGCTATACTACGCGGAACTCCTACGACTGAAATTATTCTTTTAAGGCATTCTATGGTGGAATTAGTAGTTGCTTCTCTGACAGGAAATAACCAAACAAATTTTGAAAATGAATCTACTGCTACTAAAATGAAGGTGTTACCAGTCCTAGTCCTAGGGAGTTTGCCGACGAAATCAATAAAGATTCTGTCCAAAGGAGCTTTTGGCACTTCGGATGATAAAAATCCTAGTTTCGTGCACTGAGCAGGCTTTGCAGAGCCGCACTTTTGGCATGCTCTAACCTGAGCTCTAATAAACCCATCCATGCCTTTCCATGTGAAGGAATCGCGAATTTTGGCTCGCGTCTTATAAAATCCCAGATGTCCACCAACCGGAGACTCATGGAAATATTTAAAAACCATGTCTCTTAACATCGATGGCAGCACAATCCTAGACGGTGATTTAGGCGCAGGAGCACTATACAATACATTATTCCTAAAGATGTAGTGAGGTACATCTTCTCCACTTTGTAAGCGGGCGATTAGCGGAGCAAGTTCTTCATCTTTGGGTTGGTGATCCTGTAATGCCGTGAATGCTAAGGGGAAATCTCCCAGAATGTTACCCACCATTCCCGACAACTCTTTAGGCTCCTCGATACTGCAATCAGGACTGCCCAAGATCTCCTCCGGACTGAACATCCGAGTTAGAGCATCAGACACCTGACTCTCAGTAGCTCGGATATGCCTAGCCTTAAATTTGAATGCAGAGAGACGCACTGCCCATCTAGCGATCCTGCCGGTTGTCCGTGGCTTCGCTAAGACCCAGCTTAAGGCCTGACAGTCTGTCTCAAGGTCAAATTCCACATGTTCAACATAGACCTTGAATTTCTCTACTGCAAACAAGACAGCGAGAGCCTCAAGCTCGTACATTGAGTACATGCGTTCAGGAGCGGTCAAAGTCCTGGAAGCATAAGCTACAGGCCTTCTTCCCTCCTCGAATTCTTGCAAGAGAACAGAAGCTATGGCCACCGGTGAGGCGTCGCACTGAATTACAAATTTCTTAGAGAAGTCTGGCATGGCAAGCACAGGGGGATTCATAATGGCGGACTTCAATTTTTCAAAACTTTCTTGGCAAGCAGGAGACCAGACAAATTTAGCACTTTTCTTTCTTAAATCATTTAAAGGGGAGGAAAGTTCAGCCATATTTGGTACAAACTTCCTGAAGAAGTTGACCATCCCTATAAACCTGGCTACGCCCTTGGCATTCTTGGGAGGGGGAAATTTTCTAATTGCCTCGGTGCGTTCTGGGTCGATGGCAACGCCGTCAGCTGAAACCAGATGACCCAGAAAAGACAGTCTCCTAGCGGCTATAGTAACCTTATCAGGATTGACCGTGAGTCCTGCGGCTCGCAGGCGCGAGAACACTTCTTGAAGATGCTGCAAATGCTCTTCAAACGAATTAGAATAGAGAACCAAATCATCCAAATAATGATACACAAATTTAAACTTTACGTCTGAAAAAATTTGATCTAGCAGTCTAGTAAGGACCTGGGCTCCTGTTGCGAGGCCAAATGGGACGCGCAAAAATTCGAACGAATTATACGGTGTCGAAATAGCTGTCAAACGCCTTGAACGTTCAGTAAGGGGTATCTGATAGTAAGCCTGATTAAGATCCAGCTAAGAGAAAACTTTAGCACCCGAAAAGAAACTGAAAGCAGTGTTAATGTCTGGTATAGGCACAGAATCTATCTTTATTTTGGCATTGAGGTGCCTGAAATCAACCACTGGCCTGAAGCGCCCATCACCCTTAGGCACCAAAAAGATAGGACTAGAATAGTTGGACTTGGAGACCTGAAGGACTCCTTGTTCAACCATTGCGTCAATATGTTCTTTCAAGATCTTCAACTTTGGTGGATTGAGGCGATAAGGGGCTCTACGAACCGGTTGATCATCAAGTAGCTCAATGTCATACTCTAATACATTAGTAAGACCCAGTTCCGGTGTCAACACATCAGGAAAGTCTCGTAAAATCATACTAACTTGATCTCTGTCACTAGTCGACAAGTGAGACAAATCAACAGACACATTATTTACAATATCAGGGAAAAAATCCGAAGGATTTAAGAAATTAATCACTGAATCACCATGGGAAGAAATTAATTTAGAAAAGGGGGCACCATGGTACAAATCGAACTTACAAGATTCACAAAATTTGAAATAACACTGTTTACTATCGAAATCCAGGATCAAACCAGCTTTCTTCATGAAAGGAAAGCCTAGAATTACAGGCATAAGTAAATCTTGTACTACTACGAAAGGACAGAACCAAGTAAAGTTCCCTATCTTCAATTTCAGGCTTACTTCACCTACTATGGCAAGATTCTGATCACCAGCCGTACGTAACTTCAGCTCACTACTAACCAATCTCGGGATGTGTTTGTTTACCAAACACATCCTGCAATAAGCGTCGTTTGAGAGCAGAGATACCACTGAACCACTATCCACCAATGCGGACAGTCTATATTTGTACAACTCTACTTCTATCATTGGCAAATGAGAATCTACAACTGCAGACAAATGGCGTGGGAAAGAATTATTTATGTCACAATCATTACTGTCAATATCGGGAGACAACTTCGGTATTTTCTTCTTCTTAGGCCTATTTCTCTTTCTACTATGCTTCTTTCTTTTTCGATCCGGATCGAACTTTTCCACTGGCAAACTTTCTTGCTTTAGAAGCTCATGTTTACTTTGAATCGCTTCATTAGAAACTTTATTTACATTTAGGTTTCTTAAAATCTGTTTTCTTGAGCGTCTTTTGAGAAAAATACTGTTTACAAAAGTCCTAGAGGGGTAAAAACGGTCTGTCTGGCTTTTAGTGTCCGTCGAGTCTGTCTTGTGAACACCAGAGGTCGTAGTCACCATCCTAGAGCTGATCAGGTCCCTAGCCGGCGCGTCAACGTCTTTAAAGTCGATTTCGTTTGTCGTTACTACATCGTCAGTCATCTTTCTTTCACTCTTCACGCTACAAGAATTCTTACGATCACCCCGGGCCCTAGGGTGTGACCAATTTCAATCAACAGAGCGATTCTGAACTACACGCGTTTGCCCATTGACTCTACTCCCACTTCTGCAGTCTCTCGCAATGTGTCCCAATTTGCCACAATTATAGCATTTGATCGGCTTTCTATTGTTGCCTGCTGCAACATGCTTTGTACTATTAAAATTACCACTAGGCCTAGACTGACTACTACTTAATCCGACCTGATTGTCAACTCTTAAGGAGTCAGAAAAGCTAATAGCATTCACTTTGGCACATAAGGCCTCTAATTGCCTATATGAAGCCGGTCTGCTCTCAAACACGACACTCGATCGAGTAGTAGGTGACATACCTTCTATGATAGAGTCTACAATTTCGCTCTCAGGCATAGTAAGGCGGAACACTTGAGCACTCTTCTTAATACTGCGCGAGTATTCTGCTAGAGACTCGTTATGCCCCTGAGTGCGATAGAAATGCTTTGTTATTAAAGCAGCTCTGGCTCGCACAGGAACATAAGTGTCCAATAACCTCACATGGAAATCTTCAAGACCTAATCCACAATAAACCGCCTCTAACGCTACATCTCTTAATGAGCCAGTAAGCTTTGCAAACAAGTAGGCTAGCAAACTGTGTTCATCCAAGTGAAACACAGTTGCTTGGCTTCGCAGTTCACAGATGAAGTTAATAAATTCTAACACTTTGTCCACATTGTCATCTGAAAAATGCGTACAATTCTCAAGCATAGAGGCAAGTGGATGCGGGAGATTTGAAAATACTAGAGGCAAACTCTGCGCGCAGGGAAATGACCTGGCATTTTCCCTACCGACACTACTATCAAAATTTGAAAAGGCTATTTGATGACCTACACTCGCGTCACATCTGGGATGTCTAGTTGGGAAAGTAAAGGAGTCCATAACCTCTACGTTATGCGAAACCTCTTCTTGAACAAGCTCCCCGCTCACTGGAGCATTTACCTCCAAACCAGCTGATCTAACTTTGTTTAATATTTCACTGACTTTGCCCTTCAGCATTTGTACTTCTAACAGGAAGTCTGTTCCTGCGACTAATTTTTCCAAGTCAGCAATGCGCTGACAGGCATGCAAAATTCTTGTTTTAAGTTTCTCTGACGGGACTTCACTACTTTCGAACTTTGAACTAGCACAATCTAATCTATCCTTCGCAACTGAAATTAAATCTTGGATATTAGACTCACCGAATAGATTTATGTCCACTTCCTTGTCTAGATTTTCAGTCAGTCTTTTCTTGAGATCTGCGACTAGTTCCTTGTCATCAGCTGGAAGACCTCTGATTGAGAGCTCGTATTTAATGTCTGTCTTCAATAAATGGTCAAGGTTAGGAATTATTCTGTCACCCTCAGAAGCCATATTTACATGAAACATAGAAATGACAAGATATTAGTTCAAGCATAAAACAGAATACATAATAAAATAAACCCTTTGTTTCCTAATTATAAATTTTTTTACCCTTTTTCTTATTTACAAGCTAATTACTTTATTACATGCGAGGGAAGTAATATATAGCAGCATTAAAATAAAAGTTAAAATCTGAAAATGCTAAAAGCAGGCGTGGACAACCAATTGGTTTTATTAACCACAGCTCTGCTTACCAGATGAAACACCCCCCCCCCCCACTCCCACCAAGCCAGAAACTCCTCTTCTTCACCTTGCTTCTTGTTTCTTCTCTTCCGTGGACAGCGTGCTACCTTCTTGGACCTCCCAGCTTATTAAATTTGGCTTTTAAATATCATAACGAAGGGGATCTAAAAGGATTTAAATACCCTTCGCGACAGAGTGTTTATGAAAAACACCAAGTTTAAGAAGAAACTTATTGAGGACAGTTTATTTTAAATAAATAAATTCATAGGCTGATGGCCAACAAATCAAATTAATTGAGATGTTCTCATTGGTACAATTAACAATTAATTATGTGGAAAGTTAAAATATTTACAGCATAATTAGGCTGATGGCCTAAATAATAACATACAAGCACAGGCTCCTGCCCTGTGGAAATTAGTACAATGTTATATAAATATGGATATTTTACAATAAATATGTTGAGGACCCTTTTAAATAAATTCATTAAATAACATTAGTTTAAGCACATATGACACAATTATCTTAAAATAGGCTGAATATGTACTCAGTATAAATTTACATCTTTCAGCCAAACAATTACATGCTAGGTCAAACACTTCAAATATTTTAAAGCATTTACAAGTTCTTACCTTATTGTTAACCTATTCGCCACACAGCTGTGTGTGGAAGGATTCCTATTATTTTTCTCCATGCTGTGCTTATGAGGTGGCTACAAAATAATTTAGAAAACACATCTTTTCATGTCGCTGGCAAGACTCATCACTTTAAGTTAAATAAAATGAAAACAGATGGTGACCGGAAGAGAAAATTAAGTAACACTAGGTCCAAAATAATTTTACTTTAATCTTAGATTCAAAATAATAAGAATGGACCCAACCTCAAAATAAAATATACAAGCCAACACTAGCACTTCGGTCACCACACATATTAATGGCTATTTATCCTCATTACAAAATTAAATAATAGATCAAGAAGCATAAGATAAAATCAGATGAGACATACCTCCACGAGATGGAAAGATGCGTTGTTTACAGCACGCCAAAATGGTAGCCATCTAATGTGTTTGTCACCCATCGTGACACCCTGACCGATGTCCAAACAAGGAGAGAGCTAATATTTCATACATTACCCTATTTTTACTATTCCTCCCGGAATAGGCCCTCCGTTTACTTCATCCGCATGAGAGGTGCGAAAGCATGGTGCAAAAATAAATCTTACAAGGTACAATATAATAAATCAACCCAAGAAAAATCCCCACGAAAGCCGGTTGGTCTGGCACAAAATAAAAAAGAGCTACATTCCCAAAATTAAGTTCTTATAAGATCACAGCAAGACGAAGACAAAAAAACACTAGCTTCTGGTGTCGCTCACACCACGTTACAAAACAAACTTTGACAACACTAACTTTGAAAGAGCATAATATTTCAAAACACACGCAGAAACCAAAACGGAACCAGCCCACCAAATTAAATATCCTATTTAAATCACTACACACATCTTTCTTAGACAAAACAGGTCTGATGGACCAGCAAAAGGAAGATGACGCTTACCTTATAAGCTGACTGAAAGCGGCAACGCCACCATTTTAGTGTAAACCATGCTTACGACATCACTTTACGAATTCCATAAACAGAGAGAGCGAGCGATAGCAGCTCCTCTGTTTATATATTGCTCATCCCTCCTCTTCTACATGATGCCAATATCAAAAACCAATCAGTATGATGGATAAAAAGCAGATTAAAACAAAAGACGAGCAGAATAAAATTCTATCGTATTACAAATGAGAAAACAAACTGCTATGGGACTGCTTCCTAACGACGCTTGCGCCGGACTGAGTAACCGGAACAGCGAGGCAAGCTACATGGCCCCCACCACCACACTTATGTCTACGGAGAGACGAAGAGGAGCCGCTACGACTGTTCGGCAGCACTGGGCTATGACGTCACTTCCTGCATCTGGCAATAAACAAACAGAAGAGGTTCGCATCGCGCCGGTGTCATCCCTTCCAGCAGGCGTTTATAGGTTAGAAAAGTCTCTGTTTTCCCTTTACCATTATTTTGTACACTTTAGAGGGAAAGCAACTTTACATTTGTCCTCTATGATTTATGAAGAACACAACTAGCTAAAATAGTCTATTTTTTCTTTGTTTTTTTAGGATAAAGTGTCCTCATGGGAGCATCTTTAAGTACGGTACTTGCAGAATTTTCTCTTGATAGTGATTGTGAATATGCAGTACACGGCAAAGGTAAAATGTTCAGTTGTTTAAAGATATCTATATTTCCTGTTCTCGTGAGAATATCTTTAATTATTTACATAGTTTGACCTTAACAATTTGTGAATTTTTAGACGATGCACCCCACGTGCTATTTTATTTAGCAATCCTGTGGACCAGCAGTACTGGCACAGGATAACAATAACAATAATAATAACAAAAATTATACAATTAATTGTATAGTTATGATAATAAAAAAATGCCTTCCAGCAACTATTTATAGGTTGGAAAGTGACACCTTTGATGGGTATTATTTTTACACTTTAAATGGAAAGAAACTTTACATTTAGTTCCTATGGTTTATGAAGAACACAACTAGATAAAATAATTGATTTTGTTTGCTTTTTTTTAGGTTGATAAACATAGTGCCCCTTTAGCGATGTGGATGCTGTGAATGTGTAGACAAAGGCAAAGGTAAAATGTGACAGAAAAAGGAACAAATATGGCCCGATTTCTACTCGACGGATGCCATGATGAAGACAGAGTGGAAGCAAGCAGACTACGAGCTCAGACACATCTGCACACGCCTTTCAGTCCACGGATTCCATCACCTGATGTGTTCCACCACGAAACACCATGAACCAGACTCGCTTCAGTGTTTATGTCAACTGTGTGGCCGACCATGTGAACGCTATCATGTGTTAACATGCAAGAAGAGACAAAAATCCCTAACCCAGTTTTGTACTGAAGAATAACAATGCACATTGTGCGCTCTTCTATTTATTATTAATAAAATGTGTTCTGTTTAAAGATATCTGCTTCCTGTCCTCATGGGAACACCTTTAATTATTTACATCGTCTGGACCTTTCTTTGTGAAAGTTTAGACGATGCTCCCCACGTGGTATTGCATAGTTATGATATTGAAGGATGCCTTCCAGCAACCATTTATAGGTTAGAAAAGTGACATCTTTGTTCAGTATTATTTTGTGCACTTTAAATGGAAAATAATTTTACATATGGGTCATTCCATGTCAAATCAACTAACAGTCTAAACCTTGACCTCTCAGATTTGTGTGATTTTTTGGCGAAAGATAGATCTGTGCCGCGCACCGACGAAGCTCCACCCGCCTGCTCGTTTCCCCTGCTGACCCTCGCTTCTGAGCCAATGCGCATACTACTGCTTGCTTCCCCTACATCTCCTATCACGGCTATGTACTAGCTCAGTGCCAATACTGCAGCTCACTGTTGTAGCCTTTGTTATGTACATATGAAGCATGTTAAATTAAGATGGCAACACAAAATAAAACAAATATTAGTAAAAGATAGATTTATGCTGCACACCAGACAAGATCTGCCTGCCGGTTCCTTCCCCTTGCTTCCGAGCCTGCGCACGCACCTCACTATTTTACCATGGCTTCCTTGACAATTGGAACGATGTTTTATGAAAGGTGTGGAAGTGTAAAAAGCTTCTGCATTTGGTTAAATAATGATAGGTAAATTCTAGGTCAGTGACGGGTTTTAGGTTTTATTATTTTAGCAAAGTTATGTTAGTTTAGGAGCAATATACTGAATAGCGCAAGGTTTATGTCTCACATTGAATCTCTTCTGCAATGAAACCCTAAACCCCGCCTTCCGAGGCAGGTCCCATTACAGAGTTGGTGGGAGGAGCCTAGTGCGCAGCATAAAACTATTTTTTCCAGATTTTTTTCGGGTATTGTACTCCCCAAATCTAGTTCAAATTTTAAAACTTGCTTCAAGTCGGCCGTGTGAAGGTGAGCTGGAAACCACGCCCTTCGTTGCATGGGTAGTCTGGTCAACTAAAACTGAGGATATGCAAGCAGCAGTTTTCTTGCTTATCCCACGTCCCCATACAGAGGCGAACAGACTACCCACGAAGCCGTCCCTCTTGCTCAGCCATATTCTTCGCCAGCACCTCATACTGTCAGCTCGGAGAAAGAGGTGGGCACGTCAGATCTTCCACCGTCTGACGCCGCGAAATTCGAATGTGTTAAATTAAAAAAAACCCGGATTCCACAACCCCGATTAAGTATTCTGTCGCACTGGGAACACTAAGCGACTTCCTCTACCTCGATCATTTAAAATACTATTCTCTCGTCTCTTATTCCATTTCGGGGAACTCTCCCGCGATTTTCCCTGCCCTAATTATTATTATTACTGCTGTTGTTATTATTACTATTATTATTATTATTATTATTTTGCTATTTTCTCTCGACACACAACTCACACAACGTTCGACGAGACGAGAGAAATTAGCAAAAAAATAATTAGGGCAGAGAAAATCACGTGAGAGTTCCCAGAGATGGATTAAGAGACGAGCAGTTTAGATAGGCCTACTCAAAATTTCTAAAAATATTTTAAGTTTGCTGTATGAAATGGTATTTGCAGCACGCCCTCGTTTTGCGCCACAAGCCGCTACTGGGTGAATTCCGTTATTAACATAAGCATGTGTCATTTTTTTTCTCTTCACCTAATTTTCCGGCCACGAGCCGCCACTGCGATATGGCTTCTTCACACGTCCGACACGATGTATTAGTTTTCAACTGAGCCAGGGTCACCGAGTATCTTTGTTGCAGCAGTACGATGGGCACTGCGGTATACAAGGGGTGCACAGTCACTTATACACTGATGTAGATATCTCGTTCTGCAGATCTTATGTTGAGCGAGGCCCAAGGATATAGAACACGTCAGATCAGAATAAACATGTATGTTATAACAACAATAAACAAAACTGTAAGCTGGAAATATTCATTCATATTGTAGAAGGTGTGAGTTATTAAAAATTCCTGGCAAGTTAGTACTCTACGCCACAACCAGGTCCCCCTTCCACTCGCCACTCACCTGGGCGCGTGCCGCCTGTCCTGCAGCGCATGCTATCATGCCTGTAGCCGCTGCTCAACGCCAGTAATGCAAAATTGCACCTCCACATAATATTTCACAATTATAAAAACGACCCTTGCAACAAAATAGGCTATTTCACAATAAAAAAGTACCCTTGCACCATACATAATGTTTCACATTTATAAAAAACGCCTTATTATAACATAAAATATGGCTTAATTGATGCAGAAAAATTCCCTTGCACTAACCCTACTCTTTTCATAACTAACATAATATCTCAAAATTATAAAAACAGATTCTTGCGTTATAACTCATGAAGTCCCCCCTATCATAACTCAAATATACGAAAGCTTCCTTCAGTGCTCAACATTCACTCATGGCGTAATGGTTAAGAGTAGCTATAATGCTAGGGGTCCCGAGTTCAAATCCTGGTCGATTCAAAATTCATTATTAGGAATAGGTCTCATAGGTTGGGTGAAGAGGAGGTGAGAGGAAGGAGACTGGAAAGAAAGAGAATAAAGGAGAAAAAATTAATTTTTTCAGTTTCACAAAATTGTTAGTAGATAGTGCTAAAAGAACTCAATCCATTTGCTGTGAGAGGATTTTTCAGGACTTATGGCTTGATGAAACAGGAAGATGAAGGCACAACAACACCAGATATTGTAATCTATATTCCATGGTTATTTGAATACAATAAAAATGTTGGTTTTACAGGAAACATTGTTTTTTCCATTGTGTTACATTACAACATAATCATTATCATCCATTTCCATCTCCTGCATCCTCGAATTTGCATAGAGTAAAATAAGTCATGCCAAAAAATTTGGGCAGACCATACAGTTTTGACCAAGTCATAACATTTAGTTGTAAACAAGCCGAACCCATAGTAACATGGAACATAACATAACATAACATAGGAATGACTTGCATCAAAGGGAAATAGGAATTAACGAAACATAATATTTTCATATGAAACTTAACATGCCAATCCGTATGGGAAAATACATAGTTGTTAGTCTGGGAAGGAGATGATGCATTCACCGGTTCCTGGCCGAAAGCCAACACCGGAACGGGTCTGTAATCAATTTTGATATGTTTCAAATTGGATTGATATTTTTCTGTGAGTTGCACATTGCTTGTTAATTCCTCGTTAACATTCACTACTCACTACCTGCCAGCTCTTTAAATGCCCCAGCCCAGGGATTTTTAAATGGCTATTTAAAAATACACATGAATTTACACTACTTACTATTTTCAATTTTTCTTGAAAACTATATGAAATTAATGCATAAAAATGTTCACATACTTTCAGGAAGAGTTCTATGTTTGTTGAATGGCCGCGGAGCTGCAGCAGACGGGAATAATTCATCACCAGAATCATTGTTGAATAATAATTCGTCTATCTCATCTGATAATGGCCTACGCCTATAATCACGTTTATCTCTCTTGTCACTGCACACAGAATTACCACTAAGCCTAATGCTAATGCTAGCCATTCTTCACGCTACTGACTAGTGTTGCGAAACTGGTCTTCAAAAGCACGTGGAATTCATTTGTTGTCAGGAGGTCGACGACATAATTTTTTGGGTTTCTGTAAATCCAGCAAGTGTATTCACTCACCATCTATTGCCGTAAATGGAAACTACCACCTTCACCATCTTCCTTGAAGAAATATACAAAAAAATGGCGCGGGCAGACGCTTAAACGCCAGCTGGCATGGATGGGAGGCAAGTGCTGGCTTTTCTTCCATGCCATATGGCGTCTGCGGTACCATGATTCATCCCCACGACATTTCTTCCTGTTATCACCAATTCTCCCGATCCCGTAGTTTCAGGAGCTGTTTGCAAGAATGTGGGATCAGAACCTACCATGCTCTGATTAATGAAACCTCCCTTGAAAGCCAGAGGCCAAACAGCTACGCCACCTCTTATGAGACCATGTATGAAATCGTGTGATTTCTTAAACACATGCCTTTTGGCAATTGCTGCCCCCCATAGAAAATGTAACCGTTCCAGCATTGATGTTGGGACAGTCTGCATCAAGGTAATCTATATATTGCCCTGCTTCTGTTTTTTCTTTGTCCACACAACGCTGGTGTAATGCACGCTGCTCTTATGTCCAACGACATGCTGTTGTCATTTAGATTGGAGTACATCAATTCGTTGATGTGATCTAGTTCTCCGCCGGCAACGCTGTTGACTTTGAAAGAGTTTCCTGTGGTATCGTAGGTAAGTTTTCTACCTACTGTCAAAAAAGAGGAAAATAAATCTTTATCGGCTATGCCTTCCATGTAATGATGCGTGGACGCTGTGCCGCTAAGGGTATTGCCCGTCTATAAAACAGTGTGTGACTTATGTCTAAGGAGAAACGGTAAGGGGCCGCTTTGAATATCTCTTATGACTTATGACGATGCTATACATATTTTATGTCTTGGCCAAATTATAGTATCTATAAAGTTAAGGTACTTCTACTACAGTGCCTTTTTTTTTACTCGTGGCCGGGCGGTCGGCTGGAAGTAGCTGCGAGCGCACAGTGCTTCTCACCGTTCCTGGCTCCCGCCTTTCTCCCCGTCAGTGCATGTGCGGTTGTTGCTAGCGGAGGTTCTTTTTTCTTCTTTGTGGTTAAATTGTGATAGTTCTGTTATAATGCCAAGAAGTGTGTATACTTTAGCACACCGCATATTCATGTATGATTCCTATGTGCAAACAGAGTTCTGTAGAGAAGTGACACGGCTATTTGTAGACAGTTTCCCTGGTATTCCTGTGCCTCACAGAGAGACAGTTCGTAAACTTGTAGACAGATTCAGAGAAACGGGTTCTGTTCTTGATAAGAAATAAAAATAATAAAAATTCGCCGTGTGCTTACAGAGGGAAAACTCGATGAGATAGGACAGAAGTTAGAACGTAGCCCAAGAAAATCTCTGAGTAGGTTATCACAGGAAACGGGGTTTTCACAATTCTCGGCTTGGAAAGCCACTAAACTTATGAAATTAAAACCATATAAGATAACCATAGTTCAGGAACTGCAACCACGTGATACTGTGAGTAGAGTAAATTTCTGCAATTGGGTGTTGGGTAAAGTTAATGATGGCTCTATGGACCCAAAGTTAATTTTTTTCACAGACGAAGCATGGATTCATTTACATGGTCATGCATCGACACAAAACAACAGATACTGGAGTGCAGAAAAACCCGATATTGTACACGAAATGCCATTGCATGACCAGAAAATTGGTGTTTGGTGTGCTGTGTGTGTGCACTGATGGGGAGAAAGGCGGGAGCCAGGAACGGTGAGAAGCACTGTGCGCTCGCAGCTACTTCCAGCCGACCGCCCGGCCACGAGTAAAAAAAAAGGCACTGTATAAGGAGTCCAAATTCGAAGTAATTAAGGTTACATATTGATGTTTCAAATAAATAATACTGATTAGCTTTGGAATAACTGCTAGACAATTAAAATATGATATTTAAACATATACGGAATGAAACATACTTTTAACATATGACCAAAACGTGGTCCTGGGCCCAAACCCGAGATGTGGCAGCCCTCCCGGGTACCTGCATAGAACACACTATATATTCAACCCTTTCAGAGCTGAATTTATACACTGATAATGCAATCAACAATTATAAATATATGTAGGCTCTCTTTGAAATCGACAAGGAAAATTTCAAGGAACAGCTGATTTTTTAATGAGAAACATACTTACTTTTTACTTTTTAAAGCGTCTCCCCTTTTCAGGGGTTGCCTTCTAATGCCTTCCTCCAGAATCCTCTATCCTGCCAATCGCCTTCTTGTAAATTCCTTCCCTGCATTGCTCGGGCTATTCCACCTCTACAGGTGCTTCTAGGCCTCTGTCTTTTCCTCCTTCCATATGGTGACCATGACATGATCTGCTTGGGCCATCTGTCTTCTGACATCCTCTGGACATGTCCATACCATTGCAGTGTCCTCTTTTCAAGCCTTTCCACGAGCGTTTCTTCCTGTTCCATTCTTTCCCTTATTACTTTATTGGGTACTCGTTCTATTCTAGATACCCGACAACTTCTACGCAATGCATCCATCTCTACTGCATTTAACATTTCTTTTTGTCGCTGTGTCAAAGCCCATCCTTCTCCTCCATAAGTGAGGATACTTTCAACAATAGCATTTAAAATCAACCTTTTTGTGCTAAGATGAATTTCTCTACTCCAGAAAACTCCGTTCAATGCTCGAACAACCCCTCTTGCCTGATTTATACGGTGTGTCACATCCTCTTTACAAGTACCAGATTTTTCAATAATGGAACCCAAATATTTAAAACTATCTACTATTTTTATCTTTCCCAGACCAGGTACATCCATATCTTCTCCATCTCCTCCAACAACCAAGTATTCTGTCTTCTTGACATTTATTTTCAGACCTCCTTCATTGTATACTTCATGTAATTTCTTTACCATATACTCTGCATCTTCTCTATCCTGCGCTAATACCACCTGATCGTCGGCGAATAACAATGAGTAAAGGGTTTTTTCATGTACCGGAATACCCATCTTATAACAAGATGCATCCCATTTCTTTAAAACACTCTGTAAATATATTTTAAATAGTGTAGGGGACATGCCACAACCCTGTCTCAAACCCTTCGTTATTCTGAATTCTTCGGATATCCGTCTTCCCAATTTCACTGTAGCATGACATGCGCTATATATCCTTTTAATAAGATGAATCAAGGATTTATCAATTCCCATACTCATCAGTGCATTCCAGAGTTGACTTACAGGAACAGAATCATAGGCCTGCTCTAAATCTATAAATACCAAATGAATTTCCTTCCCTTTTGCAGACATCTTTTCACTTATTTGACGAATTAGAAATATGTTATCTAAACATGATTTTCCCGCTGTGAACCCAGCTTGCTCTTCAGATATCTTACTCCCAATTTGTTCTTCCAATCTATTCTTAATCACTTTGCTAAACAGTCTGCTTATTGAGGCCATAACACTGATTCCTCTGTAATTTCTTACTTCTTTTTTATTTCCCTTCTTATATATTGCTGATATATATGACAAACACCATTCCTTTGGTATGTACTCCCCCTCCAAAATTTGATTGAACATTTTTGTCACAATCCTAACAATATTATGTCCTCCATATTTATACAATTCCATTGCTATTCCCCCTGGCCCAGTTGCTTTCCCATTTTGGGATGTCTTCAAAGCATTTATTACTTCACTTTCCAAGATAGGTTCCACCATAGTCTGCCTTGAATCATCATAAACATCACACAATTGTTCTTTAAAATTTTCTCTATTTTCATTTAACAGGTCCGAAAAATGTTTCTTCCACTCTTGCAAAGTTATCAAATGAAGATTTGTTTTATTCATATTTGAAGCACGTACTTTCCTAATTGTTCTCCATGCCTTTCTTGATTTCCCATATCCCACCGTATGTTCAATTCCGTTACATATTTTCTCCCATGTCTCCGTTTTCCCTTTCCTGACAACCTGTTTTACTTCTTTCTTACATTTCTTATATCGTTCCAAATCTCCTCCTAATTTTGTACTTAACCACTTTTGATATGAGAAACATAACATTTGAATAAAAATCCTCATTTTTCACATAAATTTTTATTTTAAAATGCTTCCTTGGTTACAAGGCTGCCGAAAAGACAACGCTTACCATCTATTCAAGAATATTAACAATGATATAACAGAAGATCCCATAGGTGAAACAATAAACAGCAGAGTAAAATTGTACATGAATACCGCTCAATGATAAAAAATGAGTAGATATACAATAAGAAATTTTCCATTGGGTATAAAAGATTTCAAGTTCCATACAAATTGTTCCTCAGAATGGCTATCAAACCCTTTAATGCTGACAGGCTGGTCTGTTTTACTGTTTCCTTTGACATGCCCAGTTTAAAGCAGGTGTTGGCCACAAACTAAGGAATAGTCAATAAATCTTATATTTATTCTTAGGGACTTATTCTGAAAATTATATATATTTTACTAGTTGGCATTATTAGCCTTCGAAACTTATTGGCAAGGTTTGTTCTGCTTCACTCTGTTTTATGGTATTGAGGAAAATGTTCTCATATTTTGTAATTAACGTTACATTAACCCTTTCAGAGCTATATTTGGACATTTAAATAAGGAATCAATCAGTGGGCTCTAAGCAAAGAATTGATAAGGACAATTTAAATAGAAAAGTTGGTATCCACAAATGGCAACTGTAACAAGAGAAAAAAAATTCTCAACTCACATCATATCTCTCTTTATACAACATTTTAATTTCCTCTGCCCGTACCAGGTACTATAGGTAGAGAACCCCTAAATTCAAAGGTGAGTTTTTAGCATAAATACACGTTTTGAAAGGTAAAGAAAGTTACGAGAGTACATTAATCAGATTTTATTTGGGTTAAGTATGCTTTGTGGATGAGATGTGATGTGATAACATTCTTTTCTATTTTTACAACCAATTTACATGAAGAGAATGTCATACATAATAATTATATTATACTAAGAGACTAACTTAATATTTGGGCAGAGGAAGTTATGTGACTTTCACCTTAAGATTTTTAGATGACAAATTTATGTTATCTGTAAATATTCAACTTCAAAGGTTGATTGCCGTGGCATGTGATCATTCACCAAAGTCTGTAGAATAGTAACAATACATAACGACATGGAACTCTCATTTGTAGTTAAGGAAATCTAAAATATTACACTATATCTGGCATCAGTTCTTTCTTCTTTAAAAATTATCTTAACTCTATATAATATTTTCTCTATACAATAATGTATATAACAAGATTATATTTACGACTAAATAAATCTAACCAAATTTATCTATTGCTCCAAATATACCAAGCCTATTTAGTCATGTTTTAAAACTACATGTCTAACATTTCTGTCTAACCAGATTTGTACTTTTTTTTTAATGGATCAAGATGTAAAGTAGATGCATGGGACTATGGTTACAAAATCTACATCTTTAAGTTGGGTTTATCAAGGAAATAACAATATGATGTAAAACAATACAAAAGTATTTTCTATACAAATTTAATGTTTATGCCAGTTTTGGTTCGGGGGATTTCCCCTAACCCTTTTCATGAAGGGCCATTCCATTATCCACCACCTATGGACCCGCCGTGTCCTGGACTGGCAAAACCGGCAGCTGTTTCAAGACACTGTACCACATAGTGATAAATAGGCCTTGAAAGTTGATGAAAAGTCATCTTTTTTTCTGAGACAGACAGTGCAGGATGTACTATAAATTTGTCTCGCTTCACAATGAACAAAAAAAGGCCACTTTTATTTTGCCTTTTATTCTCTGCTAGTCATTTTATAGGAAATTTTAATTTCTTTCATTGCATTTCCCCCTATTTTGTCGGGAGATTGTACTTTTCTAACATTACAGATAAAACAATCTCATAATTCTTTAGCTAAGAGGCATTCGTTATAAAAGTAAACATAACAATAATGGAAAACATAATAATATAAGTAGTAATGTAAAATACTTAAATTTTGTCCTTTGTTTATTATTATACACCATATATTCCTTTTTTAAATACATATTTATAAATATTAAGTTATTTTTCATTTAATATTTTAATAAATTTAAGGTAATTTCATGTCATCAACTTCCAAGCCCTAGTGGTAAGTGCATTACAGCATCACGGACCACCCACCTACCCACCAATAACATGTTCAATGGTTTTTTTCCTCTCTCTTTCATCATAAAGCCCTTCTTATGCTCACTTTATATTTCTTATTTCTGTCATATATCCTATGATTGCTAGATACTGTGATTGTGGTGTCTCCAATTTCTTTTTTCTTTCATTCCTACTACATGTAGTTGACTGCTAATTTTTGCTCTTTTCTGTTCGATCCTTGTTTCTTGCTTCATTGCATTGTTTATCTCCTGTCTGTTGGTGGTTCGTCTTGCTGATTGAAATCTCTAGCTAGGTATTCTAGAACATCTACGCTATAGTTAACTATACTCTGGAGTTTTGGTGTTTTGTTTTATTATGTTTTCTTATTTACTACTTATAAGAACTTTTGTTGTTTATTGTTATTAAGTTAATATGTGAGTATAAATTTACTAAGGTAGTGTTAGGAACTTTCTTATGACTACTGTGATATTTCCACTTCTAATTTTACTCTTAATGATAGTGTTAATAGTATTCGTTGTAATATAGTAATACTAATTACAAGTAAAACTAAATTACCTGTAAAATTGTTAAATAGTGATTATCTGATTGAATTCATGTGATGTAAGAATTTAGTGTCTTTAAATGTTTTTGAACTGGAATATTTATTTCTAAAAAATAAATTATTTTATTAGGTCATATTTAGTCATTTCTAAGGGCATATTTGCAGTCGTATTTTCCACTTTTTAGGTCATAAACATCCAAACCCTAGTAATAACATAGACAACTATAGACCCATTTAATTACTTTTAGTCTTTTCTAAAATGCTTGAGTAGCCTAGGTTATGTTAAATAGACCAATTCCAGTCTTAGATGCCAGTACCTACAATATTCTCACAAATTCCCAATTTGGATTTCGTGAAGGCAAAAATATAAATTCATTGTCCTCTTTTGTTCATTAGATTCTACAGGAAAAACAGAATGAAGAACAAACAATCAGAGATTTGAACCTTCACCTCTCAGATTTGTATGATTTTTTTTCAGGTATTGAACCCCCCAAATCTAGTTTAAATTTCAAATTTTTCTTACTTTTGGTTTGTGAGTTACAAGGGTTTAAAAATTTAAAAAAAATGGTTGTCTATTGCTTTAAGATTATTATAAAATACTATAGCTCTAAAACTCAGTGGCGGATGCAGAGGGGGGGATTGGGGGGATAGATCCCCCCCGAAATTTGAAAAGAAGGCTATATATGCACTCTAAGTGGCCAGTTTTATAAACTAATTGTATAATATGTAAGTTAATTAATTTTTTTAGTATTCAAATCCCCCCCGAAAAAAAATTCTGCGTCCGCCACTGCTAAAACTATACCACCTAGAGAGCTCAAACTTGCACCATTTTTTTTCCTCTAAAATTTCCTTTTAATATGATGTATCACATGGCTATGTTTCTTAATTTTTGACATGTTAAAATAGTTCCCAAAAAACTTTTTTTCTAATTTCCAAAATACGTACCCTCGGATTTTTTTGGAAAAATTATGTGTTGTCCACTCTAATTGACTACATACATGCAAAATTTCAAGATGGGATCTCAATGGATTCTTGTTTAAAAAAATATTTTACTACCAGATTACTGAAGTGTATAGCAGACTAAGTTATTTCTAGGCTATGAATACTAAGGTACATAATTCTACCAAACCTAAATTATTTAGATAGCGTTCATACGTAACATTTCCCTCTTATTGTTGGTTAATTAAATGATATGTAGTGTTGTTTTTAATTTAGTTTACATGATATCTGTAACTATACATAAGAAGGAAGAACAAATTTTAATTTATATGCAACGTGCTATTAGTGAAATTTGGAACAAAGCCACTCACCTTGAATCATCCAAAATTCTTAGTAATATCAACTCATATAGTTATAAATGGTAGAGGTTATCTTTTGCTTGGTTTTCCAGTATTATTTGTAATCATTTACAAAGAGTCCCATATAAAAGAAATGGGTAAAATTTGTTTCATCTTGTGAAAAAGTTTAACTTGTTGATATTTGCTTGGATAGAACTGTATTTCTTAGAATATTAGGTACCGGTATTTATATTATTTAGGTATTTACCGTACATAGTTAATAGTATTTATACACTTTAAAAGTTTTTTCTGAGGGTAACACAATTTAAATGTTTCTTTTTGATATTGTAAGATATTTTTCAAAAGCAAGACAAGACAGTTTAATTTCTTCAGCACTTAGAGTTATGTTCTTCCCGTTGCTGTAGTTGGATCCACTGTTTGCAAAAGAGTGTTTCCTGGGACATCTAATAAACCGCTTGGTTGTGGATAACAAAAAGAACGGACTGGACCTTTTTTGGTGTAAAAAATGTAATCGGTATACGCCATTGTCTTTCTTCGATGCATCCCAGCCACCAAGAGTCATCATTAGCTACCCTTACACACAAGCTTTATCGCTCGAGTTTAGGCAGGTGTGCACTCAAATTCTCGTGAAAACATGTGCATGTAAAGGCAATAGACAAACAAAAGAAACCGCGCAGTACGTCATTCATGCAACGCTGCACTCTTTCGCCTGGAAGTGTATGTGTATGTAAAGGCAGAAGACAAACAAACAAAACTTTCCAAGAGCACACCAACTCCTCTGTACTGAACTTTAAACAATACCGCATGCTCTTCGCTGGCGTGTCGAAAATTTCGACACTCCACGTGGCTTTCTTTTGAGAGAGAATTTGCACGTGTTTGGCAATTACATGAACAATCTTCCGCGCGTACTCTTTTGTTGACAATCTATCATGCAAGGAAGAACGTGCATGCATTTTGGGCTTATATTTTCACCGCGTGTGACTGCCTGCAAGCTCTTTCCCCCCGATATTGCCCGTACGCTCCCAGGAGTGTGGTAAAGAGCTTGTGTGTGGGGCTTGCAATATGCTACTGTCACAAAACCAGCAGCAATGTTTTCCAAATCTGATGGTGTTATTTGGTGCAAGTTGTGACAGGAAAACAGACTGCAGTCTGTATCATTCCTTTCAAGTTACAACTTGTTTCTCTGTGCTACTGAATACACTCTTATCTGAACATAATAAATGCCCAATCTAACAATGTCCTTAGCTTTGCTTATTTCACACACAAATTTTAATGTTTTAAAAATATTTTTTAAATAGAGGCCTAGGTGAATTTTATTTAACTTCTTAAGGTAACATTTGTTGAACTTCTGTAACTTTTAGGTAAAGTTAGCAATAACTATTTTATTTTAAATAATACTGTATTATTAACGAATAATTTTTATTATATACTAAACTAGCATGTGCCCTCGGCTTCGCCCGCGATAATTATTTCAAGAATCAAAAATTAAAAATTAAGAGCATAATAGTTAAATCATATTTATTAACACCTAAACCACGTGGAGTGCATTCCACGATTAGGTAGCATCCCCTGGTAAAAGCGACCTCAGATTCGAGTTCCTTGGCCCGGAAAACCCCTGTATAGTGAGTTTCGTTCAAATCGAACGATGTTTGACCATATTTAGGGTTGATTATCCTTCTTCCGTGTAGGTTGAAAATGTCATATGTCTGTGGGCCTTGGCACTCTAAACAAATGAATCGTCTAGGATGGACTAACAAAATCAAGCGATCGCGTTGCTTTTATTTCCAAGGTATGAGGTATGATGACAAAAATAGCCAAAGCCAACTGTAAGTGATTTGATATTGAAATTTATTACTGAAACTGATGCTTCGAAATGCAAAAAATGCACGTTTTTTGCTCATTTTTCACTCATAACTCACGAACGAAAGCGAAAATTAAAATTCCGGCTTCGAGGTGCATTTTCCGACCCTTCAGTCCGGCTATGTATAAAATTTCAGATCTCTGCGTTGAGTAGATTTCGCTGGGCATCGCGGACAGACGAACGGAGGACAGACACTTCCTTTTATTAATATAGACTAGTAGGCTACAATAAGTTCGCTCACACCTAATTGATCTGTATTATGGTAGTAAAATATTTTTTTAAACAAGAACCCGTTGAGATCCCATCTTGAAATTTTGCGTGCATGCAGTCAAATAGAGTGGACAACACGTATAATTTTTTTCAAAAAGATCCGAGGGTACGTATTTTGGAAATTTAAAAAAAAGTATTGGGAACTTTTTTAACATTTCAAAAATTAAGAAACATAGCCGTGTGATACATCAAATTAAAGAAAATTTTTAGGAGAAAAAAAATGGTGCAAGTTTGAGCTCTCTAGGTGGTTTAGTTTTTTAGCTATAGCATTTTATAATGATCTTAAAGCAATAGAAAAGCGTAGTATTTTGGATTTTTAAACCATTGTAACACACAAATCAAAAGTCAGAAAAATTTGAAATTTGAACTAGATTTGGGGAGTACAATACCCGAAAAAAATCTGGAAAAAATAGTTTTATGCTGCGCACTAGGCTCCTCCCACCAACTCTGTAATGGGACCTGCCTCGGAAGGCGGGGTTTAGGGTTTCATTGCAGAAGAGATTCAATGTGAGACATAAACCTTGCGCTATTCAGTATATTGCTCCTAAACTAACATAACTTTGCTAAAATAATAAAACCTAAAACCCGTCACTGACCTAGAATTTACCTATCATTATTTAACCAAATGCAGAAGCTTTTTACCCTTCCACACCTTTCATAAAACATCGTTCCAATTGTCAAGGAAGCCATGGTAAAATAGTGAGGTGCGTGCGCAGGCTCGGAAGCAAGGGGAAGGAACCGGCAGGCAGATCTTGTCTGGTGTGCAGCATAAATCTATCTTTTACTAATATTTGTTTTATTTTGTGTTGCCATCTTAATTTAACATGCTTCATATGTACATAACAAAGGCTACAACAGTGAGCTGCAGTATTGGCACTGAGCTAGTACATAGCCGTGATAGGAGATGTAGGGGAAGCAAGCAGTAGTGTGCGCATTGGCTCAGAAGCGAGGGTCAGCAGGGGAAACGAGCAGGCGGGTGGAGCTTCGTCGGTGCGCGGCACAGATCTATCTTTCGCCAAAAAATCACACAAATCTGAGAGGTCAAGGTTTAGACTGTTAGTTGATTTGACATGGAATGACCCATATGTAAAATTATTTTCCATTTAAAGTGCACAAAATAATACTGAACAAAGATGTCACTTTTCTAACCTATAAATGGTTGCTGGAAGGCATCCTTCAATATCATAACTATGCAATACCACGTGGGGAGCATCGTCTAAACTTTCACAAAGAAAGGTCCAGACGATGTAAATAATTAAAGGTGTTCCCATGAGGACAGGAAGCAGATATCTTTAAACAGAACACATTTCATTAATAATAAATAGAAGAGCGCACAATGTGCATTGTTATTCTTCAGTACAAAACTGGGTTAGGGATTTTTGTCTCTTCTTGCATGTTAACACATGATAGCGTTCACATGGTCGGCCACACAGTTGACATAAACACTGAAGCGAGTCTGGTTCATGGTGTTTCGTGGTGGAACACATCAGGTGATGGAATCCGTGGACTGAAAGGCGTGTGTAGATGTGTCTGAGCTCGTAGTCTGCTTGCTTCCACTCTGTCTTCATCATGGCATCCGTCGAGTAGAAATCGGGCCATATTTGTTCCTTTTTCTGTCACATTTTACCTTTGCCTTTGTCTACACATTCACAGCATCCACATCGCTAAAGGGGCACTATTTTTATCAACCTAAAAAAAAGCAAACAAAATCAATTATTTTATCTAGTTGTGTTCTTCATAAACCATAGGAACTAAATGTAAAGTTTCTTTCCATTTAAAGTGTAAAAATAATACCCATCAAAGGTGTCACTTTCCAACCTATAAATAGTTGCTGGAAGGCATTTTTTAATATCATAACTATACAATTAATTGTATAATTTTTGTTATTATTATTGTTATTGTTATCCTGTGCCAGTACTGCTGGTCCACAGGATTGCTAAATAAAATAGCACGTGGGGTGCATCGTCTAAAAATTCACAAATTGTTAAGGTCAAACTATGTAAATAATTAAAGATATTCTCACGAGAACAGGAAATATAGATATCTTTAAACAACTGAACATTTTACCTTTGCCGTGTACTGCATATTCACAGTCACTATCAAGAGAAAATTCTGCAAGTACCGTACTTAAAGATGCTCCCATGAGGACACTTTATCCTAAAAAAACAAAGAAAAAATAGACTATTTTAGCTAGTTGTGTTCTTCATAAATCATAGAGGACAAATGTAAAGTTACTTTCCCTCTAAAGTGTACAAAATAATGGTAAAGGGAAAACAGAGACTTTTCTAACCTATAAACGCCTGCTGGAAGGGATGACACCGGCGCGATGCGAACCTCTTCTGTTTGTTTATTGCCAGATGCAGGAAGTGACGTCATAGCCCAGTGCTGCCGAACAGTCGTAGCGGCTCCTCTTCGTCTCTCCCTAGACATAAGTCACCACCACGGCCTCGGGCGGGAGAGCGAACCGGACTAGTCTCGCTGCAGGCTTAAAATCAGCAAAAGACCTGTCTAGCCTCAACAATCTGCGAGGAGCAGAAGACTTTATCACTAATTACATGCAATTGTGACGCAATAATGTCATACAGAATATTGTTTAACAAACATTAGGGAGTATTCATACTATATGACAATAGTTTTACATTCATTCTTCCTCATTAAATAAATTATGAACTGTAGTGGCAATGCAAAATGCTAAAAGAACACAAATTAACTGAAATATTGCCACAAGAGCTAAGGCCATTTGGCCTTCTCTTCCGCTCTACCAGTAAAAAAAAAACTACATTACAATTACATAGATCCCCGCGTTGAAATTGTTCGTAATACATATAATTCCAATTATCCGAATTCCAACTATCCGGATCGCCAATGAACCGGATCGCTTGGATTGCCTATTCGAACAAAGTGGACGGCGATTCGGGAACACTGTACAACACATGTGAATCGTCTATTATGTCTCAAAATAAAATTAAAATAAAATGAAATGTTTCCCTTGTATTAATTATAACTAGGGTTCGGATGTTTATGACATGTCATATTTTTGTCCTGACCTCCATTCTAGCCGCAAACACAAATTAAATATTAATTGCATGCTTCTTATCCTAATTGGACCCTTTTAATTTTGCATATAATGTCTTTTTTGGTCATTTTTGTGGTATTGGTCACATTTTGGTCATATATGTAATTTAACGTCATATTTCAGTTATAAATTCGGTAAAAGAACACAGTTATACAGTATATTCACTAAATGGTCGAGTTAAATTTGAAATTTATTTTTTAATTTAATGTTATGCTTTATTAGGTACCCTAGTTTTAAAATTAATACAATTATTCGTATTTTAAAGGGAAGGCATGGTCTACAAAATATTATTTGGAGCTTATGAAGCGAGCAAACATGAGAAAATTCTTTAAAACTAGAAGTTCTTTACAAATAAAACTGTAAATCACCTGTAAAATTGTTAAAAAGTTATTATCTGATTGAATTCATGAGATGTAATAATCATTAAACATAATCATTAAAGTTAAATATTTACTTTTAGAAAACAGGTTCTTTTTTATGTTATATTTAGGATTTTTGGGTCATATTTAGTCATTTTAAGAGCTTATTTGCTGTCATATTTTCCACCATTTTAGCTCATAAACATCCGAACCCTACTTATAGAGTGAATACGAACTGTCATTGTCGATGTGTTCTATTTTTATATCCTTATGATACTCTAAAAGCCAAATGCAGCAGAAAAGCTGTATATATTTTTTCTCTTTTGCTGCGAGGAAAGAATAGTCGCTTCTCGCTTTACACACTGCATTTGTGACATTGTGAAAAGCTTGTTAGGACTGATGTGAAGCTGATGTCTGAAAATTTCATTAGGATCTATGGTGACGGGAAAGAGACTTGTAGCTAGATAGTTCAGTCATACAATATTTGCGAGCTTTGCCACTCTGAACGTCTCTCCTTTGCATATAGTCTACTGTAGCGTTTCTCAACCTATGGTCCGTGGTCCGCAGATGGTCCGCAGACATAATTAAAAAATATTATAAAGCAAGTGGAAAGTAAAGAAGTAAATTTTTTCACATATTTCGTTATAATGACCTATAATTATTACCCTAAATAGTAAGAATATAGGTCTTCTTTTAAAAATGGGATGTGGAATTAGGGACCCGTAAATTTTTTTAAACATTTTAGTGGTCCTTGGGTTCAAAAAGGTTGAGAAACGCTGGTCTACTGTAATGAACATTCTATGCGATGCTTCATGAAGAATACACCTTTCTTATATTTATATTATATTATAATATCGCTCTTTCGAGAAACCAATAAAACTGCTTTTAAACACTTCCTTGAAATCGGACTTTGTGTTGACCAAACGCATGTGGCAAAATAAGTGCAATGATAAATGTGTCCTGTTCTTACAGACCAGAGGAATGTAACTCAATTGAAATCAGCTCACAAGGAATGAGTGAGGTAATGTTCTAAACTATTTGTTCTAGAAACTTAAAATTTTCCACACTTAATGAAAACCTAAAACAATATTATGATAGTATATGGATACCTTTAGGTGTGAAAATTTCATTTTTAAATATCAGAACTCTTGAGTTTGTTTTACAAGTATTATGCAGCTATACCCATATATTAAGAAACTTCACAAGCAAAATGTTTTGTATTGTTTGATAAACACACCAAATTTTCACTAGTTTGTAGGTAGATGATTTCTTTCGTGACTGGCGTTTAGTTTTGTGTTGGTTAAATAAGATTTTAAATTTTTACGATGTAAATTTATGTAAACCGACAAAAGTCTAGAACACAGTAAAATACATATCAGAAATTCCTCAATGCCAAGTACTAGAGAACATTTCAAGCTTCAAAGTGACACAAAAATCACCTTGGTACATATTCCTTAGTTTCAAACTTATTTTTAATATCAGTTTTTATATATTAACTAGCTGAAAAGGCCCGGCGTCGCCCGGGCTTTGTATTTTTTTAATTTGAAATTAACTTATGGAGGACTTTATGTATGTAAAACTTGAAATGAAGAAAAAGATTTATCACACTCAAACGATTCCATCAGAAAACGCTAGATACGCCTTTAGCTTTTTATGGTTCATAGAGGATGTCGAATGCTGCATTCCGTTGCTTCTACACATCATGCCTGGGAGGGGTTGAAATTAGAAGAAACATAAATTACATAAGATTGTATTGACTTGACGGAAAATTTTATTTCTCATTCTCATGTTACCATATAACCATTTCGGGGCTGAAATAAAAGAGAAATGCAGTATCACTTTCATACTTTCCTCCCCTAAAACCCGGGACATAATATACTGCGAGCATAGGACTGAAAATGTTCCATCCCATGCTTAGGGCCTATGATAAACATCCCTATTTCTCAACTAATACAAAGCCTACAGATATGGATAACTTATCAGCGGAAAGGATTATTTACAGACTTCTGATATAGCATACTCGCACACTTAAGTTGTCCCTGTAATACGACCT